>JARLTE010000008.1:1724578-2335618 GCA_030578095.1 Auricularia cornea
ATTCTAAAGGTAAGTCCAGTGTATCTGCGAAGCTACGAGCCAGCTCACTGTTCCCCGAACCGCCAGATGATCCATGCGCACCGTGCTGGAGACCCGCAGAAGATCCACTTGTACATGCCCGTCAACCTGCGCAGCAAACTTCCAGCGACGTTCCGTTACCCGTACGCCAACAACGCATTCGCGTGCTGCGAAGCGACACCGACCGCCGCGGGAGCCATCGCGACGCAGCCGCTCGTCGACACCGCGCTGGCCATCCGCCGACCGCTCAACCACTTCGCCTCGCCTTCAGGCTTGGCGGAGGTCCGCGGGCAGCTGGCCTGGCGACAGCGCCACACTGCCGGAAAGAAAGGCGCCGTCTTCCCGCCGGACCCGGACGCCGAGTTCGCACTCATATCCAACTAGCGCAGCGCCAAGCACACCGAGCTCGACTTCGCCGGAGCGCGCGAGGGGTACACCGAAGGACAGTCGGGGACGGTGACGCCGGTGTTCGTGCCGCTCTTCTTCCAGGACGGGTTCGCCGTCCCGATGCGAGGGAGCGGGGTCGTGCTGAGCGAGACCGACGACGGAATCTGGACGGTCATGACGATGTACGAGGAGGAGTGGGCGCGGCTCGAGGCCGATGGTTCGCTGAAGTTTGTGTGACCGATGCAAGCAGGAGACCTTGTCCGAGAAGCGCGCTACTGGCGATGAAAACTTGATGAAAACGCATGTATATGGGAGAAGGCTTAGCAGAAAAGGCAAAAACAACAGTCCACGAGCAGAGCCCGTGCAGCGTAAGGGCAAGGAGATGGGGTTGGCAGCGCCTTGGTAACGAAGGAAGACAAGCGCTTTCGCGATTTCCAGCTCCGATCTTGTTCTTCCGATGAAAAGCACAATCCGACAAGCAGAGATGATATGTTGGAGTATTATAGGCTCCTCTGTGCGCAAGGCATAACTTTATTGGCAAGAGCCCAGATGAAGCCGTCTTCTCAGGGCAGACTGGGCAAGGAATCGAACGAACAGCTTCAACAGATCGAGGTTATGCGGCGTCCGCGCCAATGGATAAACGGTATTTATCACTCAAGACTACGACCTTACCTTGAGCACAAGGCGCACACGATGGCCACGCGCATGTTTGCGTCTGGAGCATGAGATACGTCGAAGCTCGGCAGCCAACTGTCCAGGTTGAGTGCCAGACGTAGTGTGTTCGTCGCGCGGAAAGCCCAAATTCTGCAGATTGCACAGAATAGATGGCCTCGCCTTGTATAAGCCCTTCACCTGGCGCAAGATCCAAGAAAAAAAGCCCCTCTATTTCACCAATTTCTTTGATTCAAGACAAACACAGCACTCACGACCCGGCCCACCCGATCGCGCGCGCGACGCCCGCGGCGAGCGCCGCGCCGAGGAACGCCCAGTTGAACGCGGGCTCGAACGGCTCGTAGCGCGGCAGGCTCGCGAACAGCTCCGACTCGCGCCCGCTGCGCCCGGGGAACGACGTGCGCAGCTGGATGAGCGTCGAGAGCAGGTACGTGCCCTGTGAGGGGTGAGGTGAGGGAAGGAGAGAGAAGGGGAAGGGGACGGGGACGGACCATGATCTGCGCGAGGAACAGGAGCATGATCGACGCGCCGATGTTGCGCTGCCCGCTGCGCCGGCCCTTGCCCGTGAGCTTCAGCGCCTGGCGGCCCGGGGTGCGTCAGAAACACGCTGCGTGGGGGGAAAGGGGAAGGGGAGGGGGACGCACCCGGCCGACACCCCGCAGCACGAGGCGCACGCTGCTCAGCACGATCGCGCCGACGAGCAGCAGGCTCGCGTGCCGCGCAATAATCTCCGCGTTCTCCTTGCTCGGCGCGATGGGCAGCAGCGGGATGTACGGCAGGACGAGCCCGATGATTCGCGCGCCGACGTCCGAGTGCGCGCTGCTCGCCGCGCTACTGCTCCGGTGGAAGATGAGCGCGAGGATGGTCTGCGGGGCGCGTCAGCACGAGGGAGAGGATGGGCAGCGAGAACAACGCGGCGAGGGAGAAGGATGGCGCATACGCACACTAACGATGCGCAGCGCGCAGTAGACCCCGAACGCGCGCCCGGCGGCGAGCCACAGCGCGCCGCCGACGCTCGCGCGGAACTGCAGCTCGGCGCGGCGCGTGCGCATGCGCCGCAGGCTGCCGCCCATCTCGCCCTCGAGCGCGCGCAGCGCCGCCGTCTCCGCCTGCACGATCTTCGCCTCTGAGCATGACGCGCATTCAGACTCCGCTGGCGCCACAGGTCAGGCCGAAAGGGGACGCACCGGAGTCGCCGCTGCCAAAGACGCGCGAGACCCACCCTGTCGGCTGCGTGCGATAAGATAAGAGACGGAGAGGAGGGAGGGGATGGTGGGGTGTACCTGGGAGGACGCGCCGCCGTTAGCGGAGGCTTGTCGCTCGAGCTCTGTCTCGCGCTGGTGCAGGTCTTGCCGGATGCGCGCGAGCGCGAGCTCGGTGGACGCGATGTCGGCTTCGGTGATATTTCGCCTGACAGATGACATGTTAGACATACACGGACGGAAGCCAGCGGGACGGGGCGTGCGTACCACTTGGGCGAGCGCGAGAACAGGACTGGCTGGATGAGGAACTCCCAGGCGGCGCTTGTCGCGCCGAACCCTGAGAGCAGGCCGAGAATGCAGACGCCCAGGACGACGTAGCGCGCGAGATACGCCGTTGACATGTCTGCGCATTGGAGAGGGTGAGAAGTGGGCTATGAAGGGCGGCGGGGGTGGTACTCACTAGATGCTAGCGTTTGGGGCGGCGAGACAAACGAGAGGAGGAAGAGGTAGCCGCCGAACGGGACGAGAGTGAGCAGAATGCGTGTTACAACTGCGAAAGCGCCGTCAGCGGGTCGATCAAGGGCGGAGAAGGCCACGGAGACCGGCGTACGTACGATTGACGGGAGAGCGGTAGGTTACTAATAAACATTGCAAGAGAGGCACAACGATGGTCATGAGGCACATGAGCACGACCAGCGATATTCGCCAGTTCAGTAAACGGGACCTGAGACGAGCATTCAGTATGTGAGGGACCGGTCCGTTTGCCCGTGGCATGGCACGCACCGGGCGTCGAGAAGGTCGACCGCCTGGAAGGTGACAAGCAGGAATAGCACGCAGCTCTCGCTGAAGCACACGCCGAAGACAGTGCGCGAGACGCTCGCAGGCCAGCGCACGGTCCACGGCATTCTGGCAAACGCCGCGCGCGTCGGAGCTGGTGACAGCGCGGGTGACGGCAGGTGGTCTGATATGGGCGACGACGGGCACGGCGAATGAACGTCGTCGGCGCCGGACGGGGATGAGGCGTCGACGCCGGCTGTGATGTCGCGCAGGTCGTTGAAGAGCGTGCCGAGGTGCTGCCTACATGCGTACGCGAGAGCCAACCTAACGGCGCCGACGCGTTAGGCTCGGCGAGGAACACTGGGCTGCTAGCTGGCGCACCGGACTGCTGTCAGACCCGCCGTCTCGACGAGCGTGCTGGACGCCATGTGCGCGCGGGCAGAGCCTAATCCGTGACGTGGAACGGGAAGACGGAGGTCAAGCGGTGCAGCTCGGTTTTGAGCGCAAAGTCCGATTGTCGATCCTGATCCCGACAATCCTCAGCCCTTCCGGCCGTGCCTCCTGCCTGGCGGTGCTGTTCCTCGAAAAGATAGGGGGCATGTGGGTATGCTGCCACAGCCTGAGCGAGTAGTCACAGAAGACCCTGATCGTGTTTATTGTGCTCTGTAGACCGATACAAGACCTTGAGAGCACGATTCAGTGGAACTCCGAGGAGATTCGAACGGAACCATGGATAGGGAGGGGCGCTGTCTCCTGCTGGAATCGTGAAGAGCGGAAATAAGCGACCGAGATCCGGGGACAGGTTTTACTCCGATGGCTATGATCGCGGCGCCGCGCAGCCGCCCTTTGCTTGAAATTCTTCTCTCGCCCGCCCGCCAGCGCCATGTCGTCCCAGCCGTCGTGCACCATCCTCACGACGTCCTCGTCCATCACGCTGGCTAGGTCGCTGGTGGCCCGTGCGTGCTCGCCGCCGCCGTCCGTGCTATCACTCACACAATCTCCGCTGTGGCGTAGGAATTATCGAGCATGCTACCGGCGCTCCCAGCGCACACGACGGCGACCCAGACAGCGTGGCTTGGACGATTGATAACAAGTATTACACGGCGCCGGTCCACTTCAACATCCACACGACCAACACCCTCGACGCCGCAGAGCCCGGCCCGCCCGCGCTCGTCTACGTCTTCGCCAAAGGCAAGGTCAGCCCGCCAGCCTGCCAGCTGCCTCGCGGCGCGCGTCCCATGACCTGCTGACCCTTCTCCCCAGCCGTTCCGTGACGAATTCGCCAAGCTGCAGCCCGTGCTTGCCGAGCACGACTTCGAAGTCACGCTCGCGGCCGCCGTGCGCGCGGACGGCGCAGCATCGACCGGCGCGCATGCCGACGAGGAGGACGCGGACGCGTTCTTCCGCGAGCACGGCTTCGAGCTCGTCGACGGCGACGCCGCGCCGCCGCCGGACGCAGAGGACGGCGCGGCGGGCGTGCCGCGCATCGTCGACGCGCTCAGCACCATCCTCTGGCCGTCGATGGCGCGCAAGGGCGCGCAGCGCGCCTCGCGCCTCGGCCCGTCCATCGTCGTCGGCTCCGGCGCCGGCGACGAGGACGCGCTGCTCTCGTTCCTGTCGGGCGCGGGCGGCCCGCTGCACGGCGCGCCGCGCGGCGGCGAGATGGCCGCGCTCGAGCGCTGGCTCGAGGAGGACGACGATGGCGACGGGTCCAGCGCGCACCACAGCCACGATGTGGAGATTGCGAGCCCCGTCAGCGCCGGCGGCGACGGCGGGCTCGTCCCGCCGCACCGCGCGTGGACGCACTTCCCGAGCGGCAGCAGCACGAGCCTCGCGTCGCCCGTCGCGCCGCGCGCGCCTGCGCCCGCGCCGTCGGAATCCTCTTTCGTCCCCCCGCCCAACACATCATCCTCCGCGTCCACCCCGCATGCCGGCTCGCCGACGCGCGCGGGCTTCGAGGACGACTTCGCGGACTTCGTCGCCGCGCCGGCGTCCGAATCGTCCTTCGGCGCCACCGAACACGACCCAGACGCGGGGTACAACGCGCTCCTCGACTCGGACGACGACGAGGACCTGCCGTCGCGCGCGGAAATCCGCCAGACATCCGAGCGCATCTTCGGCCCCGAGGGTGGCGCGGCGGATGGCGGCGAGCGCGACCCCGACTTCGACATCTCTCACGCGTTTTCAGCGCTGCAGGCGATGCGCGAAGAAATCGGTGCCATCAGCGACGACGCGGAGCGCCGGAGGGCTGCCGCGCGCGTCGCGCTGGGCTTTGCGTACGGCTTGGACTTGGGCAATGAGGCGTCTGAGCGGAAGGCGAAGGACTGAGTGGAGCAAATTTCTCGCTGGCACTACACTATAGACTCATCCCAGTTCTCCATTTGAATTAATCACTGTGTGTGGGCGCGTCCGAGCACTTCAACCGCCATCACGTGACCTGCCTGCCCACCCCGGCCGTGATATTCAGTAAAGTTCAGCCACCCGACAATATTTCAAGAGACTAGCTAGTAGTCCCCCATGCTGCCTCGAGCGCATATCACAGCTCCCCGGGGCACTACAAAACGTCCGCATTGCAGCCCTGAGCCCTGACAGTGCATCCCTTGACATGGACGTTGACTGCCGAACTCCGGCCTATCTCATGGCTTCAAACGCTCCCATACGCCTGGCCATCGTGTGCGTGTGCACCCCACCGCGAACCTGAGCCCTGAGCGGAGCCTGAGGATCGCGCAGCGGCGCAGGCGTTGGCGGTCTCGTCCTCGCAACGGCGTTGAAGGACGATCCTCGCGTACAGATAAGCATTTACGAGGCACAGGAAACGATCGAGGAGACGGGCGCAGGCATTGGATGCTCCGGCAAGTCCGTGCAGGTCATCACCGCACTTGGTCTGGCCGACGAGCTTGCGAAAATCGCGACGTGCCATCCGCGCGATTTCGAGCGTGAGTTTGGGTATCACAGTCTTTGATCTCACGCAGCTGGAACTTGAGGACGCAGGTTTGACGTTCCGCGTGCGCAAGTCGAACCAGGAGCCGGGGTACACGTTCGCGACGAGGCGGATGGGTAGGTCGCCGCTTGTCGCTTGTTATACAATGGGCTGACGCTCGCTACCACCATTATCATGCAGGAAAGGGCCAGACTTTCCACCGCCGGCCATTCCTCAACATCTTTCGCTCGAACCTCCCGCCCTCGATCAGCGTGCACTACGGCAAACGCCTGATATCATACGCACAAGAAAGCCCACGCTCTGAGGTAGCGCTGACATTTGCCGACGGCTCGAGCGCGACGTGCGACCTGCTCGTCGGCTGCGACGGCATCCGCTCGGCCGTGCGGCGTTGCATGTTCCCCGACGACACAGACGCCGTATGGAGCGGCTCGCTCGCGTACCGCGCGCTGCTTCCCGTGAGTCTCATTCCCGGCGGCGTGGCCCATCCAGCGGTGGCGGCCCCCACGGCGGTGCGTGAGCACGCACGCTCTCACAGACCGCCGGGCTGAGAGCAGCGAGACAGTACTGCGGGGAGGGCAAGGTGAGCATCTCTCCGATGGACAAAGCACTGCAAGCCATTTTCTCCAGCACATGCGCGCAGAGAATCGTCGCGTACCCTGTAGCGCGGGGCACAATGCTCAACATGGTGCTGCACGTGACGCCCGACGCATCGCGGCGCGGGACGACGTACACGGACGGGCCGTGGGTCGCAGAGGCGACGGCGCCTGAAATCCGCGAGGTAGCGCACCGCGCCGCCGGTCGGTCGCGGGTTGATTGTCATCCCAGCAATACGCCGGCTGGGAGGATGAAGTACAGCTGCTCCTTAGCGTGCGTCTCATTGCCGAGAAGACGGGTGGTGCGGCTGAGCAGGAGGCGGTACACTGAGCAACAGTGCTTCGACAAGCCTGAGGCAAACTTGCGCCTGTCGCGATGGGCGATCCACGAGGTAAAGCCGTTGCGCACCTTTGTGAGCGGGCGCGTAGCCTTGCTGGGCGACGCGGCGCACGCGATGCAGCCACACTCAGGCGCCGGCGCGAACCAGACCATCGAGGTCCGTCCCGTGTCCAAGTCGCACAGATAGCGAGATCTGCTGAGAAGAGACCCCGGCAGGACGCGTACATGCTTGCGCGTTTGCTCCGGCACTCGTGCGATGTGGATAAGACGTTGCGCGTGTACGACGCCGTGCGGCGGCCGTACGCGCAAGCCGTGGCCGAATCAAGCGCCACCGCTGGCCAACTGCAGCAGTCGCTTGGCACTGGCACGGGCGACTCGGCCGCCGTGAGGGCGATCGGCCGCGAGCTGGAGACGTTCGATGATTGGCACAAGGATGGCGACGTCGAGGCGGACGTCCAAGCGGCCCTCGCGCTGCTGCATACATATGTCAATGAACAAGAACGCATTACTTGTTCGTGATCGTTGCGTTTGCTTGCGCGCGAATGTACATGATGGGGTTCCACGATAAACTAAGGATGAGGCGGGCGTGGCAGAACATGCAAGGGCGTGGTGGCGTACAAAAAGGAGATAAGTAGTAGCAGTGGCGGTTACTTGGATGATATCCTCGGCGCAATGTGTCGGCCTCTTCTCTTCCCTCTCTACTTATAGGAGGGGCAGGGGGGAGCGGTCCCCGTCTAGTAAGCTATGTACCTGGGCGCCCGGCCTCAGTCCGTCTTTTTCTGGTCGTGCGCGACCTCGTTGAGCGGGTCGAACTTGGGGTCCGGGTGCTTGTAGGAGCCGCCGGTCTTGTCGGCCCATGTGAAGTACTGGCCGTAGTTGCAGGTGAAGTAGAGGTGGTGCAGGGTGTGGTGGGCGGGGCCGTTGATGTAGTGCTCGAGCGGGTGGCCGGTGACCATGTCGCTGTCGTGGATGAAGATGCTCCAGAAGTTGACGGCGACGAAGAGCACGAGGTAGGCGACGCGGTGCATGGGGAAGAGGAAGACGAAGAGGTGGTACGGCACGCTCTGCAGGTAGCCGTCGATCGGGTGGAAGGCGTGGGACGCGAAGGGCGTCGGCACTGGGGGTAGGTCGTGTGAGCCACGGCGGCCGAAATGCGTCCGAATTTTTTGTGCTGCTTACCTAACCACTTGTGGTGCGGCTTGTGCAGCGTCTTGTAGATCATGGGATGGTGGAGGAGACGGTGGACCCAGTATATGCAGTAGTCGGTGAAGAAGAGGAAGAAGCCGAGCGAGAAGATGAGGTACGGCCAGCCCCAGTCGTCGACGTTCTTGTACATTTGCGAGTATCCGCGGACCTCGCAGTAGAACCAGGGCAGCGTGAGCAGGGTGATGGCCGGGAACGCGCGCAGCGACGACTGGATCTCGAGCCGGACCTGGTTCTTGAGGAAGCGCGGGTGCTTCATCATCTCGTGGTTGAAGATGAGGTAGTACGACGCTGTCGCGAAGATGAAGTACAGCGCGTGGATGCCGACCACCGTTATCGCCGTCAGCGACAGCACCTGCCGCGGCGCGTAGTCGCGCGGCCACGCGCTGACGGCGAGCGTGCCGTTGCCCGCGAGGCTGCTGCTGCTTGCCGTCGGGTCCGTCGGGAACGCGGGCTCCGTCGCCGGCACCAGGACCGCCCAGGCCTTGTCGAAGAGGTAGTCGTCAGCGATGCTGAGCACGAGATCCATGGCGAGGGCGCAAGGGGCGTGGGGTGCTGCCCGAGCCGCCGCGGCATGTTTGTATACGCTGGCATTTTCCAAAAATCGTGCCACTTGTGAACTGACACATGCTCTGGACTCCGACGGCGAGATTCCGCGCCCCTCGTCCTCTGAGTCTCATGTCCGTCTAGACCCACACCCGGCATCTGCGGCAGCCTCACCAACGCTCGAGCGAGACTTTCGTCATGGCCATTGAGTATAGATACATGGGGGGCGATCTCTGTGCTGCTGACAAAGCATCCTCCTGTGAGAACTCTCGCGCCTCCCAGGCCCCCTGAGCGTCATTTCGACGAGTTACTGTTGCCCCACTACTCTTTCTGAACGCTCACATGGTACTCTCCGAATGAGGGACGCTGGCTGCTGTCGGGAGGGCAAAGCAATCCTGCTTGCTGGTGCTTCGAAGATGCGGATGCTATACTTAGCCTCAGGGTCTCTCCCTCTCTTGCCACACCGCCTCCAAGTCAAAAGGGTACTCTGCTCGCATTTGGCCCACGATTCTCTCCAATGTCTCAAGGAGTGTCTGCAAAAAGCCAGGTCGGGGATTGTCGTGCAGATCAATCGTGCAGATTCACACAATCTTGCCTCCGCGCCGGGATAATCTCGGTCTTGCTCGCGGGTCATGTGATCCAGGGTCAGGTTGCGCGAGATGTCGTATTTCTCAGGGGTCTGACCACTGGCTTGGGCACGAGAGTCTCTTGTGTATGAATGACAACTCTATTCAGACCACGGCCGAAGCCCAACAGGCAGGCCGGCAAACCTGTTGCGCAACGCGCGCACAAAATCCGCCCCGAAGACTTCTTCCTTGCACCCTCCCAACCCGCGCTGGGAATCCCAGTCCGCGTCGACGTGCGCGTCCGCGAACAGCGCGTCTTTCCGCAGAGAGGAGAGTACGTCCTGCTCGGCGCGCGCGAACTCGAAGTGGCGCACGCGCTGCGCGCCGCACCACACGCTGAGACGCATCATGTCGCCGCAGGTAAGGGGCGCAGCGGCGACGTGCGTCCATGGCGGCAGCCCGCGCGTGGCGGCGTGCAGCGCCGCGCCCGGCAGCGCGCCAGCGAACGCCAGCGTGAGCGCGCGCACGTGTACATGGTCGCGCGCGTGGCCCCGCGCGCGCGCCCCGGGCGCGGCGTCGAGCAGCGCGGGCAGCGCGTCGGCCGGGGTGGTCTCCGGGACGACGAGGCGCAGGCTGCGCAGCGAGGTATCGGCGTATAGTAAGGGGAGTTGAGAGCCGGTGTCCACCGCGGCGAGCGTGAGCGACGTGACGTGCCGGAAGGCGGCGAGGAGGTGGCAGAATTGCACCGCGCGCATGTCCGCTGCGGTCGAGTCTGAGTCTGAGTCTGCGCTCCGGGCGTAGTGTGTGGTCAGCGTGCGGACGCTGTTGAACGTTTTGGCGTTCGGCCAGAGCCAGGGCTCTTGCGGTATGCAGGACGGCAGCTCGACGTCGGTCAGGCGGGGCGCGACGCCGCGGAATATGGCGCGCGAGAGGCAGAACACAGGCTGGGAACGCTCGGGCAGGCGTAGGACGAATTTCTCGAGCAGCGGTGCGGGAGAATTGTGGAGAACCTCGCTGAGCGATCGCAGGCAGTCCCCATTCTCTTCGTCGAAGTGCAGCTCCAGCCGGCGCATGCGCGCCAGATTGCACGCGAGGGGGCGCTGCAAGTCCCGTGCGAGATGCCGCGGACGGATGTTGCGCACGACGAGCGACAGCGGGAGCGCTTTGCTGAGCGCGAGGAGCTCTCGCGGGCGCCGCGCCCCAGCCGCCTTCGCCAGGGGTGCCGACAGCTCGAGCGTGCGCCACAGCCTCGGCGCCGCGAGCACGCGCTGGCGCCACAGCGAACAGACCTTCGTCGCGGATATGATGTCCCGGAAAGAAACGTGCTCGAGGATCGCACAGAACACTTCGGGCGGCAGCTTGCGGGGCATTAGCGCGTTGTGCGTCTTCCCGCGGTCCAGTGTCATAGCATAGAGAGCTTCGCGAACGGGACGCAGGATCAGAGATATAGCATAATCATAGTCGATGGAAGTGCAGCCGTCGCGCATGAGGAGGTCATAAGAAATTTCCTCGAGCCACTTGATCAACCAGCGGCGCAAGGTGGGGCCAGGGGGGTCAAGAGGCTTCGACAGCAGGTTACAATGCTGGTGCTCCTGGGCAGTAAAATCGTAGGCGCCGCCAACCCAGTCCTCCATAACGTCCTGACAACGGCGCACGAAAACCTCCGTCAGGCGGGCGGCGAAAACGACGAAGCCTTCTAGCGGCCACAGGACGTCAGCAGTGTTGGTATAGAACCAGCGCTCGAGTTCTTGGTCGACAGCCCGGGACGCGGGCATCGTATGAAGGGTGGAGGTGTGATTTTACTGGGCAACTCGTGCCCGCCGTTCTTATGCCTTCCGGGACCACCGCGAACGACCACGACCATCGAAAATACGCCACGTGGACTTGAGCGTGGTTGAACCCTTCAGAG
The DNA here is from genome assembly GCA_030578095.1 of Auricularia cornea. Classification (NCBI taxonomy): domain Eukaryota; kingdom Fungi; phylum Basidiomycota; class Agaricomycetes; order Auriculariales; family Auriculariaceae; genus Auricularia; species Auricularia cornea. Next base: position 1,735,733 of record JARLTE010000008.1, read on the forward strand.
AGGTGCAGATATGTGACCAGACCGCGGTACCAGTAAGCCTCGCGACTATCATCGGCGTCAGTCGGACAGGACGGTCATGACGAGACCGGAGTCTGTGTAGCGCTCCGCCCGTGCGTAGACTATGTACTTGCCGTAAGCCGTGACACGCCGAGCGCAGGACCGAGGTGTCCGCATTAGCAGGCCATCTTGCCCGAGTTGGCATAATGAGGGCAACGAGACACGAGACGCCGAGGCTGCGGCCGCTGCGGACAGCGATGAGCGGAATGAGCGGAGCTGGAATCGTTCTGATCCCGTGACTTGGCCAGGCTTCCCGCGGTCCCGAGCAGCTCTGCCGCAAACGCGCGTCGGCTTCCCCACCGCTAGCAAGATGTGTGTGCCTGAGACGCCATTCAAGCAAGCTGTGCCATCACAGATAGAGTGTGTGGATCCGCCTGCGTAGCGTGCGCGTTTCGCGGCAGCCACCTGCAGGCGTCGTCAGCCATCCTGGAGCATATAAACCCGCGCAGCTCTTCCCCGGAGCCATCACCTCTCAAAGCTCGTACTTGCTCGAATGTCCTCTCCCTCGACCTTCCTCGTGACTGGTGCGACCGGCGCTCAGGGCGGCGCCGTTGCCCGCGAGCTGCTCAAAGCCGGCCAGCGCGTGCACGCTCTCGTCCGCAACCCGGACAAGCCCAAGGCGAAGGAGCTCGAGTCTCTCGGCGCTGTCCTCTTCGTTGGCGACTACGACGACGCGGAGGCCATCACGAAGGCGACCGCTGGCGTCAAGGCCGTCTTCCTCAACCCCTTCCCCTCGTTCACCGACGCCGACAGCGAGGGCAAGCAGGCGCAGCGCTTCGTCGACGCCGCGCGCGCGGCCGGCACCGTCGAGCACATCGTGCTCAGCACCGCGCTCAACACAGACAAGCACAAGAAGTGGGCCGCGGAGCTGCCCGAGTACGGCTTCCCGATCAAGCACTACTTCACGTCCAAGTCCGGCGCCGAGGACGCGGTGCGCGACAGCGGGCTCAAGTACACGATCGTCCGCCCGCCGTGGCTCGACCACAACTACCTGCACCCGCACTGCACCTTCCAGTTCCCGAAGCTGCACGCGCAGCGCACGCTCTCGACCGCGCTCCACCGCGACCTGCCGCTCGCGCACCTCGACGCGGACGACCTCGGCGCGTGGGCCGCCGCGGCGCTGCTCGACCCCGCCAAGTTCGCCGGCAAGGAGCTGGCGATCGCCGCGGAGAACCTCACGCTCGAGCAGGTCGTGCAGACGCTCGAGAAGTTCGCCGGCGTGCCGATCGCCACGGAGTTCGTCGAGCCCGAGGAGATGGCCAAGGACACGGCCAACAAGTTCGCGCCGCTCCTCGCGGGCGTCTGCGCGTGGCAGAACGCGCACGGCCTCAGCGTGTCACCCGAGGCGATCGAAGAGCTCCGCACGTATGGCCTCCCTCTCCGGCCGTTCACCGACTTCCTCGAGAGGAACAAGGCAGCCGTGCTTGCGACCTTGAAGGTCGAGTCGTAAGTATAGTCGGCATGGTTCACGAATCTGTGTAAGTATATCATCTCGCTAGTCTGCATGCATTCCTGCGTCGCGCGAGTTTGACTTATTCCCATTGGACTTTGCGAAGCTTCCCAGCTTCCTACGATGCTGTTCTGCTCCCGTTGAAGGCCCTGAATCATTATCGACGCACTCAGATCGGAGACACGACTGCCGCATGAAATCCATTGTGCGTGGTCTGGTCATGACCGGTGCCGCGAGAGGTTCCCGAAGTCCCAGTAACCTACTCAGCCAAGGATATGCGACTTCCGAAACCGCTGCAAGGACGTGGAAGCGGGTCTATCTAGTGTGCACCTGTGTTTAGTTGCAGACTGCCCCGCCCTGCCCCGCCGCCGCTCCCGACTGCGTTCCCGTCAGTTGCAGTGCACTGACCCGCACGGCTCCGACTGTCGTAACTGACTCTTCGTCGTAGGAACCCGACGTAGAGTTCGTTGATGAGCGGACTTCTCCCAGGCAGCATGCGACTCATCGAATGTGCTATGCATCTGACGCGTCTGGCTTATTTTCTACACCATCTCACCCATGATACTATCTGATCAATAAATCCTTTGACCCTCCCGTATGCCAACTAAACACAGGTGCACACTAGATAGACCCGCTTCCACGTCCTTGCAGCGGTTTCGGAAGTCGCATATCCTTGGCTGAGTAGGTTACTAGGACTTCGGGAACCTCTCGCGGCACCGGTCATGACCAGACCACGCACAATGGATTTCATGCGGCAGTTGGGTCTCCGATCTGAGTGCGTCGATAATGATTCAGGGCCTTCAACGGGAGCAGAACAGCATCGTAGGAAGCTGGGAAGCTTCGCAAGATCCAATGATCACCGTGCGTCTGATTGCAGCACGGGTTTCGGTACCGTCGATCTGACGCCTGCCAACTGAACGTCTTCAGGGCTCACCCGGTGCCTGACCATTACCGTTTCGTGCAGGATCTGCGTCTGCGCCATACGTCCTTCCCGACGGGAACCGCGATCTTCGTCCCCATGTCAGTATTGCCACAACTCATACTTAGAGCACTGCGCGGCTGTCTCCCTCTTTCCCCCAACTCTGCTTCACGATGCCCGCCTGGGTCTCAGTTGACGACACACTCGGAGCTGCTTTAATTGGCACTATCATCAGCAGCGTCCTCTACGGCGTCACCTGGTAAAGTCCACACTCTCAAATCTCTAGCGAGCGTGGTGGTTGACCGTCGATCACTCTTGATAGTCTCCAGGTCTACACCTACTACACCGAGAATGCCAGAGGCGATCGACTCACCCTGCGTATTTTCGTGAGGAAGGTGAATTTATTCGACAAGGACCAAGCTGACAGTCCCTTTAATTGAGGTGGCTACTTTGATTGGCGTCGAAACTCTCCAGTTGTCTCTGATCTCACACGTCGTCTATGCATACCTGGTGACCAACTTTGGTGACTACCAGAGTCTCAGGCGGATCGTTTGGAGCTTCGCCGTCGAGGTCAGCCTTGTGAACTTGATCAGCCTGCTCATCAACGGGTACGGTGGTCAGCTGTATCGTTGAGCAGGCATGGTGACGGGAGTTAGGTACTTCTCTTGGAGGATCTACATATGTGAGCACGGCCCGCAGTGCTCAGCGGCGTCATCTCACAAATGAATCGCACCCAGTGAGCGACCGGAAGAACCTGCTCTTGCCAGCCGCCATCATGTTTTCCACGACATGGGGCCTAGTAGGAGGAGCGGGTGAGAACACACATTCCTCGGAGGTCTTTGAGATAAACTGCGGCCCTAGGATTCGTGGTCATCGGTATTCGGGACCCATGGTTCTCGGAAGCCGGCAACCTTGTACCGTGGGGCTGCATCGGCCTCGGCTCATCGCTCGTATCGGATGGGCTGACCGCAGGCGGCATGATCTACTATCTCTGGAACAGCAGGATCCGTGGGTTCACCGGGTAAGCTGACCTTCGCCTGATCCTCCGCTCACATTGATTGCGCATCCTCACAGCACGAACCGTGGCATCCACACTCTGATCATCTACACCGTTAACACCGGCCTCTTGACGACGTAAGTAAAAATCTCTCTGCCAGAGAGTAAGACAGCAGATCGTTAGGAACTGATGCCCGCCGCAGGATCTTCAGCGCACTCACCCTTGCCACTTTCGTCAGGTACGAAACGACGATGATCTACGCGCCGTTTTTCTTCGTGTTTGCGCGCCGTTGAGTACCGCCCACGTGCCTCTCACTGCTCCTCGCTGAATGGTTCCCGAAGTCAAAGGGTGCGCGTTCATGTCGACGCTCAACTCGCGCAAGACGGTCCAGGCGATGTTCGACGGCGCGGGGACTGCAACACGTGCGCAGGAGGTAGTGGCGCTGGCCGAGCTACGCATGGCATCCATCGTGACCTCGTCGCCGCGCCAGTCTGGTTCCGGTTATGAGGGAAGGACGAGCAAGGAGGCGACGCAGAGCATTGTGTAGTCGGGGAGGACTTGTGAGAGTGAGATGATCGACCAACGCTTCCTCCGGTGTTTCTGCCTGACGAGACTTTGCTGCGGGCAGTAATAACAGAGTGCAATGAGCAGGACGTCGGGATCACACAGCATAACGTCGGCTGCTTTCTGCGATCCCCGGTCGATGACCTCTGAGCTGTGATCAACCCAAGTCTGAGATCTGAGAAACGGTATACCCTGCCATTGGACTTTGAGAAGCTACCCCGGAGGGAGAACGGCTCTATACAACTATCATCCCTACTAGTCTATTGATCTCAGTGTGCAATTCTAGCAAGTCATCAGCGTAAATGCTGCGCGCCTGGATGCTGTCCAATTGCAGGTTTAAATGGCGGCAAAGGGACGTAGAACTTGGGCGGCGGTCCAGCTGCCCTGGTTATGGTGCGCATATGCGTCCCGCCTGCCGCCGCGGCGCGGCAGAAGATCTATGTACCCAATTCCAGGTGATTAAATGCATGAGCCAGTATGAAGATGAACAGCCTCCCGGGCATACACACCTGAGGAAGGACATTCCGCACACACCGGAGGCGACTCACTGAATGCTTCTTCGACCATGAGGATGGCGCGTATGGTTTCGTGTGTCCTCGCGCGAGAGACCTTGTCCCACCAGTGCGGGTCGATCTCGGTGCAATGCAAGACGATGCGAAGGAGGCGGTCGCGGTGCACGCTCAGCGCTTCAGAGAAGAGCTTCTCCTGGACGGTCTCAGTGCAAAATAATTCAGCAAACAGGTCGGAGACGTCGTATCCGCGTCGATGGAGAGCACACAGCTGTGCAGCAAGGACGTCAACAACAGAGACGAGGCCCCATGCCAGCGCATGTGTGCCGGTGAGCAGGTCGATCAGTGCGCGCCAGATACTGGTTTGCGGCGCGCCAGAGCTAGAGAGATAGGGTAGACCGTCGAGAGTCCCTGGCAAAGGATGTAAAAGACACAGAGGACCCGCGCACTCTTCATGGCACGCGTTCCGTGCGCGCCAAAGCAGATGGGGATGGGCCGTTGCCTTCGACACATAAAGGTCGCTAAACAACGCAGTGCAGGCCCTGCCGAGAAATGAGAGCACGCTGTCCAGGAAGTTTGCCTGCTCGAGGTCTTCCGGGCGGGTGCGCGGGACGCTGACGATCCGCGCGAAGCCCCCAATCAGCTTCGCAAGTGCATGTCCGAGTGCGGGCTCCCACACCAGCGCACCCTGCGCGTCCGGGTGTGAGACCACCGGCGTGTGGTCGCAGAGCGCGATCCGGGCAGCCTGGAGGGTGTCCCAGTCGACAGTCTCTTCCGCAAGAACTTGAAAGCGAGACGATGCGGCATATTTCAGGACGTACGACGAATGCTCCGCATCAGCGCTCGCAGTACAGTCCGCGCGCATCGAGCGAAGCGTGGCGTCGATGTTCTGCACCAGCAGCGCCACGTCGTCCGCGTCGAGTTCTAATGCGGCCCTGAAATGGAGGACCCGGCACAGCGCCGCGAGACAAAGGTAGCGATTGCAGAGACTCGTCGGCGCGCACGCGACACCGTTGTCTGCTAGAGCCTTGCACAGATACGCTGCTACCCATTCCATGTCCGCGTCGGCGAGGAGGTCGAAGCGCTGCACGCGGTAGACATGAATCATGAGGCGCAGGGAATTGTGGCCCATGAACTTCAGCATCAGGCGCACGCTCGAGGCGAGAAACGGCGGGTGATCGACGCTCTGCTGGGACGCGAGAAACCGCTTTGCAAGCGCGGTCTGAAACGACACGGCCTGCGGGGACTCGGGGGCGAGACGGACGAATGTGGTCTTGTCCCTGTCGCCCATCGCGCGCAGCAAAGGAAGATCGTACTCGCTGGGCACGGCGGCGGGCCGGAGCAGACGGCTGAGGCTCCACCCGGCGCTCGTGGCCCACATTGGCGCGGACTGCTCGCGCGGTTGGTACGACGCGAAAAAGAGCAGGGTGCGCGCGTAGCGCGCCGTTGTGGCCGACGTGAGGGTATCCGCGGTGTCGGGCACGACCCTGAGAATGTCGTCGACGCCCACAAAGGCCGTCGCATAGGAGTCGTCGGCAGCAAGCCCGCCGAACGCGTGGATCGCGGCCTCCACGATGTCTGCGGACCGCGACGAGTAGATGAGCCACTGCAAGGAGAGCAGGTCGAGATCGGTCCTGTACTCCAGGACATTCCGCCCAACCGGATTAGGGCGGAGGAGGACCGCGCGGCCGAGGGTCCTGTCGTACAACCACGAGATGTGCATCGTTTTTCGCAGATGCAGACCGAGATGGTGGAGGCGGATGTACGAGGCGTCGAGCATGGCGACGACTTCGCGCGCGATGGCCGTCGCCCACGGACAGTCTGCGTAAATCGCCGGGAGGATCGCGGATGTGATATAGAACAGGAGCACCGGGAGGGCGAGGCCGAGCACGCACGCGGAGATGCCGCTGTCCAGCTGGCGGAGGAACAGCACCAGCCCCGCCAGGAACAGAAACAGCGAGGCGTGCAGCACGACGGGCAGCGAATGGACGAACGCCGGGATGCACCACCGCCCGAGGGCGCGGTTGAAGAAAACGTGCCGCCGTGACCAGTGCCGCAGGTTGCGGGTGGGGCCGGCCGTCCTCATCGTGTACTCTTCCAGCCACTGTTTCGCAAGAATGGCGAGCAACGCAACCGCCAGGGAGAGCACCAGACTGGAGAACCACAAGCCGTTGATCCAGCGCGCCAAGCCGGGAGCCGCGAAGTCCGCCCCGGGAGGCTCGAGGTTGATAGAAGCATCCCTTCCGGCGGAGAGAGACAGATACAGGGCCTGGGCGATGTACTGCGTGTTATCCACTTGGAGGAGCTTATAGGACTCGATGATGAATGCCGTGGACACCGCGGAGAAGAGGCCGGCCTTTCGCGACGTCAGCCTCGGCGCACGCAGATTTGGAGTGCTCACAAAGATGAGAAGGATGTCCAGCGTCCTGTTCCAGCCGTTCAGCATGGACCGGTCCGCCGCCGTGGCCTCGTCGCGATAAATCTTCCACACCCGCGCGTTCTCCGCGGCCTCCTCCCCAAACCGATCCGGGGGATACCTCCGCTTGAACTCGGTGTCCAGCGGTTCGTCTGGATACGTCGAGTGGAATCCTTGAGGAATTATATCAGCCGACGCGGCCAGGGTGAAAACGCGACGGTATGCACACGCTCGCCTTCCGTGTCGACATCGGGACGGGCGTCCTCTGACTCTGGCCTGGAAGAGTCGCCATGCCCACTTGTCCGTGCAGAGCCTGATTCCAGGACGGGCTCCATGGGGGTAGCATCTGAAAGGTGGCGGCCGTTGGTGGGCGCATAGACGCCTGGCGCCTAAGCACCGCCTGTCCGAACCAGATTCCCTGAACCTGCGGGCGCAGAGAGCTCCAGCCGCCGCCGAAGGATGCCGACTGGGAAGAACGTTTCGCAGGCAAGCCGTGTGGATGCACGTATTGCGCAGGCGCAGCATCGTCTTTGCCGGCGATATCGCCGACGGCACCCATCTGCTCTGGACTTGGACCGGGCGCTGAGCATGGATCGACGTACGCCGGACGCCAACCGCGCGAATCGCACGGCTGCCTATGACATTGCGGGAGTGGAGAAGCAAGCGCAGACGTCGGAGCTTCTAGCATTCGGTGCAGACGGAGTGAGAGCAAGCGGACGAAACTGGAACGGCAATACAGACGGGAAGCGTAGAGCGACGGGAATAAGTACTTTCGTTGGGGGCGACGCGACATGCGACTCTGGGTGGGCATCCAAGAAACAGAGACCGAGCGGGAGGGAGGGGGAGAGGGGGAGGGATAGGGGCTATTCACAGGAGCGAGTCCATGCGGCTGAAGACCTCCATGACGGCCGCGACGGCCTCGAAGAAGACGGCGTCGGGGCCGTCCTCCTCGCCCATCTCCTTGCGGACGTCGCGCAGGAGGGCGTGGACGGCCTCCTTGCCGCGCGGGACGGCGCCCTCCTGGCCACGTTTGCGGTTGTTGGGCGCCGTCGAGGCGCCGAACGGCCAGACGGCGAACTCGGCGAGCACGTCGTCGCAGCGCGCGGCGGCCTCCTCGCGCTCGTCGAAGCCGAGGTGCGCGGCGTCGAGGGCGTTGTCGAGCACGCTCGCGGCGTACGCCGCGCAGACGAGCGCGGCCGCGCGCGTCGCGGAGAACTCGACGTCGGGCTCGAAGGCGGCGGCGGGGATGGCGTTTGCGCGGCAGGTGAGCAGGGCCTTGACGCGGGCGACGACGGCCTGCTTTGTGGCTGCGTCTGCGACGGGGTGTGTGGCCATGTCGAAGATGAGGAAGGAGCGCTTTTCGGTGCGCAGGACGCCCTTGTCGACGAGGCCCTTTGCGAGGCGCTCGCGGACCTGCTTGAGCTGGAAGCCGACCTTCATGACGTTCCAGGTCTCGCCCGAGAGCAGGTCGACCCACTGGCCGGCGCCCATCTTCTCGTCGGTGGCCTTGATCATCTTGAGGGCCTCGTCGAGGATGGTCTCGCCGGTCATGCGGCCGTCGACGACCTCGAGCAGGCGGTCGGGCAGGGGCAGTCTCCGGCGGGCCGGGTCGCGGACGACGGCGATGCGGCGGCGCAGGGCGAGCTCGAGCAGGATGCAGCCGCGCAGGGCGTAGCTGATGTTGTCGTTCCAGAAGCTCAGATAGCCCGCCCGGTCCTTGAGCCCCAGCAGCAGCACCTCCTCCAGCAGCGTCAGCCGCGGCATCTTGCGCGCCTCCTCCTCCCGCTCCATGTCGCGCGGGTCGAACGCAACGCGCGCGCCGCCCTCGAACGCCGTCCCGGCATGCTGCGCCCGCCCGGGCTGCTCGGTGGCCGGCGACCGCGGCGCGGACGACGCTCCAGCAGCAGCGTCCTCGGTCTGCGACGGCTGGGCGACCCGCCGTCGGGAGAGGCCTGCTGCGGACGACATGCGCGGTTTCGACGTCGGGCCAGGTGTGTGTGCGTGCGATGCAAGGCGGAGCTTCGGAGGTTGCCTCTCTCTCCCTTGCCCCTCAGCGTCTATTCGGCACGCGAGCACAAGGGTCTCCCACCCCACACACGACCCGTGCCTGGGCCCATCGCTCGATTCTAGCTTTCTCAGATGCACACCCGCGGACATAAGACCTTAACCCCGCCCGAATTCGGCTCCCCCGCGACGTTCCATGGTCTCGCCCGGCGCATTTCCCCATCAAGCGCCCGCGCAGGGATCCGCTTTGCCGTTTCTCAGACCGTCATGAGCGGCGTAGAAACATTCCCTTGACGACATTGCAGACCGGTGTCCAGAGTCGACAGCGCATTCTCACAGTGTGAGACAGGCAGCTCAGTGCATGGCACACGTCGGTGGTACTGGATGGAATCCTGGCCCAAGTGAATGTCACTGGATGCGTTCTTTCTCATGATGGGGTCATCCGTCCGGCACGAATACTCACAATATGAATTAGACGACACTATCTGCAGATCTTTCATATCTTCGCTCCATTAACCGTGGCACCCTCGTCCTCTTGCGCCTTGGGAGCACCATTGGCGTTTGTTCCTTCTTTCTCCTGCGCCTTAGGAGAGCCACTGGCGTTTGCTGCTTCTTGTTGCAACTTCTTGCGGGCTTCAAGCCATCTGCGCCGCGCCGCTTTTTCCTTCTCCTTCTGGGCCATCCGCTCCGCCTCCTCCTTCTTGTGCCGCTCCACCAGCTCTCCTACGTTCTCCGCGGCGCCGCTTGCGTTGTTCTTCCAGAGGAGAAGATAGCCCTGAAGCGCCGCGGCGGAGAAAGTGTCTTCCGGAAGAGCGTTCGTGAATTGCTCTGCGAGCTCAGCGACCTTCGTTTCCTCTTCCTCGGAATCGCCTGGGGGAAAGAATCGCACGAACAGCCTGCGAGCTTGGTCCCGCGTCGTCGCGGAGTACTCGATCTTGACGTCCATCCGACCAGGGCGGAGCAGCGCCGGGTCCAGCTTCTTGATGTGGTTCGTCTGCCAGCCGGGCATGGAGGTTAGCCACTAACCGAGACTCCCGCGATGAGAAATTCTTACAGTCGCGAAGACCAGCCGGCCCTCCTCGCTCCACACACCGTCGATCACGTTCAGCAGGCCGCTAAGCGTCACCTCGCTGCTCTTCATCGGAATGCCCATCGCGTTCATTTGCATCGCGCGCGGGCCCATCGCCTCCATCCGCCCGCCGCCGCGCCCGTCTCCACCGTCACCCTCCTCCTCATCGTCCTCCGCGCTGCGCGGCTCGGGGAACGCGCAGTCGATGTCCTCGATGCTGAGGATGCACTCCGCGGGCGTCTGCGCGACGAGCGCGTGCAGCGTCGCGTCGTCCATGCCCTTGTTCGCGAGCGAGATCGCGTAGACGGGCAGCATGAGCTCGCTCGCCATCGCGTGGATCGTCGACGTCTTGCCCGCGCCGGGGATGCCGTGCAGCAGGTAGCCGCGCCGGTACGGCACGCCCGCGCTCTTGTACCACGCCTCGCTCGCGAGGAACTCGCGCGCGTCGCGGAGGAGGAGCTCGCTTGTGCCCGAGGGCAGGACGAGCGTGTCGAGCCGCCGGCGCGCCTTGTGGACGACCTGCGTCCAGGCGCCGTGCTAGATGGGGAGTAGTTTACGATGAGATCGGAGGAACACGAGTCGAGTGGTCAATCGGCGCACCTGATCGGCGAGATGAACCGAGACGTAATGCCGCGCACCTTCCATCGAATGCTGCCGTGCAGCCTCGACGAGCTCGTCAAGAACCTTCCGCTGTGTGTGATGAAGACTGCCAATTGATCGCGTGAGCATGCCGATCGCTGGATTGGCTGGGGTGATCGACACACATCACGGTAAGCTTGCCGCCCTCCTCGCGCCCGGTGCGCCAGTGCGGAGCACCCTTATCGCGCGTGACCTGGATCCAGTAGCCGTTCCACCCAAGCAGCTGCGGGTACTCAGCGGACGGCATGTACGATAGCCGCCCCGCGGCCCCAGATGAACTTTCGATCGCGAAGCGCGCAGAGGTCGATTTTTTGGCTGAAACTTCGACCTGACGGACATCCTTCCAGGCGTTCAAGGAACCCTGGGCAATCATCGGTGACGGTCATCCGTCCGTACAGGCGACTTACCAGGAATCCGAGCATCCAATCGTAAGCCTGATCCGGGTGTGTGAACGTAGCGATCAGCACAGATGGCGCCTGCACGGTCGTAAGCAAGCAACATGCATGCAGTCTCCGGTAGTCCTACCTTTCCAGCTGGAAACTGTGTCGGCATGAGCTGGGGCCGAGATTGGGTGAGGTAATAGGTTCGGGCTTCTTCGATGAGTTCCTTGATCACCCATCGTTTCCAAGCATATAACCTGGGAAAACGGAGTCAAGGACATCACAGTGAGACTATGGCGGGTCAAGGATCAACGCACGAGAGGGTGATTGAGCCTCCTAGCTCCGCGCCTATCAAGGGATCGTTGGTTACGTTATGAAGAATCCGAGGAGGCACTCACCCGTCCGGTATTCGAACTCGCCGTGCACCTTTCGGACCTTGATCCAATGGCCCCTCCACCGCCAGAACTCGGGCTGATCGGGAGTGCTCTGATATACGGGACGCGGGTGTCCGAAGTCGCGCTTTTCCGTCTTGTCGATGGACTGCCCGTCGGGGCCGACGATGCTTAGCACGCGGACCGACGTCGACCCCTGCCAAACGTCGTGCGCCTTCAGATACGTATCGATCCAATCGAAGCTGAAATCCCCGTTGACGAAGAGAGCCTCTGTGAAGAGCATCTGGAGCGCCTTAGCCGAGAGCGACGCCCAGATTCCCCGGATGGCCTCCATTGCGGACCCGAAGAGCAGTAACTTCAGGCCCTCCAAGATCCAGCCCCGCTGCATGAAGGCCCACATTGTCCCAATGAGCAGAGACAGCAGTTCCATGAGCGTATAGGGAAAATGCTGGAGGTAGTGCTGGGCGAATGGCCCGGTGCTGTTCGACGGAATCTCCATTTAAGTGATTGGGGCACCGGCGGGGGTCTGAGAGAGAGGCTTGCGCAGCCGGAATATGCACGGCGCCCATAGTTTTGTCCTCCCTGACAGTGATAAGCGCACAGTGGACAGGCAAGTGCAGTGTGAATCGATTGCGAGCGAAAGAAGCTTTGCGCGCTCGGAGTTGCGCGCGGCCTCATGGGGCCGAACCGAGCGGCCCATCGGCCCGATGGTCCGAAATATCTTTACCTTCGACAGCTTCATGGCCGCCGGCGCGCAGCGTGTCTAGTGCTGTCCACAGAGGGCTCGCTTACAGCCTGCTGCTAGGACTGGTCTGTACTCCGGACTGTACTGTACCAAGCACGCCCTCCGTTTCACGTCAGCGATTTTTAACCGCTAGTCTCTGTCAGCAACACGACCCAGCGCAGAAGACAAAGGCTTGTTACACCGTCATCGACTCATCTATCCCGGACGGTCCCGAGACAGCACGCGCACGTCTCGGAAATGCTCTCGGTTTTTGGTCCTCCACCATCTCTCGCGATTCATGGCCCTGAGAATCCCGACGTCGTCCTCCAAGCCGACGAATGATCGCCGGGCACAAATCGCTTCCCATTTGCTGGTGACTGGCACAAGAGTCTATTACCCTGAACACTGTCATTGGGCTGTGAACGCCGCCGCCGCTCAACAGATTCGGCGCTCCTTCGCAGCTGCACGCATGGCGACCCCGACTTCCGCACTAACCACATGACTCAAGGCAGTCAACCCGCGAGACCGTCGAGCCCGCGAACCTTATGACAACGGCGGGCCGAATGTTGTATTGATGAGCTGGACGCCCCCCACGGTGGCGTGGGACCGTTCTTGCAGGATCTTCCAGTCGATTGCGTCCTGCACGCCGAAGCTTGCTTGTGACGTGTCAGGAAATTACATGCGGACAACTCGCCGACTGTCCCTGCTTTATCTATCAAGACCGCGCTTGTCTCCTCAATTGAACTGCCCGTCGACATGTTCTCGCTCATCCGACGGACCGCGCGTTGGGAATCCTTGCTTGACCGGGTGACAGCGTGCTCCGTTCCTGTGCCCCGCTTCTCAGGCATCCATTTGCTGGACTAGGCGCGTATGCCTTCGACAGCAGCGTCGTGACCCTGGAGTTGCTTCTTTCGGATCTCTGCTTGCCTTCTTGGGCCTTCTGCACGTACAGCACGTGAGATCATAACGGGACGTTGTTACCATGTGCCAAATTTGGCCTGCTCCGCGTCATCTCACGGTAGTCTCTCGCGCGATAAAGGCTCTGCGATTGCCATGCCGTGAATTGGCAGCAACCCATGCTCGCCGCACTCACCTGCTTCGCCTTGCTGGGCTCACTGGCCGCCTCCGCAGGCGTGCCAGTCGATGATGGAGCTCGTACGTCTTGCCAAAGAATGCTCGCGACGTTGTGGGGCCGTTAATCATTCCCAAACCAGATGCTCAACTCGAGATTGCCAGCACCGCTTTTACCACGAAGTGGATAGAAGGGTCCAATTTCGTGCAAGTCGTCGAGGTGACCGTCGCGAACACCGGCACGGACGTGTGGATCACCGGGGCGGACAGACTCGAAGTCACGGTCTCGTCCAACAGCACCGTGACCGTGTCTCCCGGCAGGCTGCAACGTCTGCAGCCCGGCGACAAGGCCATCGTCCAGGTCGGCGTCAGAAACAGGCCCGGGGTCGCCGCGGGCACCGCATGTGATGCGACGGCGGTCGTGTCGTGGAGCCGTCGGTCGAAGGCTGAGAAGCTTGTTACCGGCCAGAGCTGCGGCGTCGGCACCTTCGAGGCGACAACGAACAGTCTCGCCGTCCACACGACGCCGGACTGGTACAACGACGCGAAGTATGGCATCTTCATCCACTGGGGCCTGTACAGCGCGCCGGCGTTCGGCAACGTCGCGCCGAACGAGGAGTATGCAGAATGGTGTGTCCGTCCCTCATCGTTCCACCTTGTCGCCGATCCGTGCAATAGGTACTGGCAGCACCTGAACAACCCCGATGATTCGACGCAGACGTTCCAGTACCACAAGGACACGTACGGCGCCGACTTCAATTACGACGACTTCATTGCAAACTTCACCGGCAAGAAGTTCAACGCGAATCAGTGGCTGCAGCTCGTCTCGGACGCGGGCGCCCGCTACGTCGTTCCCACCACGAGTGAGCAGAAGCGACGGCTCTCCCAGAAGACGCGGTTGCTAAATGCAATTCAGAGCACCACGAGGGTTTCGCACTGTTCGACTTCCCCGAGACGATCAGCAAGCGCTCGTCTGTGCATCTAGGGCCGAAGCGCGACTTCATCCGCGAGCTCTTCGACGAGGCCAAGAAGAACTTCCCAAACATCCATCGAGGTCGGCAGGCTCATAAATCTTTCTCTTTCCAGCGCATTCTCATAGGCTCTCTATTTTAGGGACGTATTTCTCATTGCCCGAGTGGTACAACCCCGCGTATGCTAAGTATGGGGACGGAGGGGCATTCCCCGGCGGTTCGTCATGACCTGACCAACCATTGCATATCCAGATAACTTACGCGTCGCTTTTTCGTAGGTCCGCCCAAGAATCCGTATACGGGCGAGGAGGTTCCGTATACTGGCTACGTTGAAGTCAACGACTTCGTTACGGATATCCAGCGCCCACAGATGGATGTGCTCGCGTACGACTACGAGACCGAAATCATGTGGTGCGACATAGGCGGGCCGAACAACAGCACGCTCGTGGCATCCGCGTGGCTCAACTGGGCGACGAAGCAAGGGAAGCAGGTCACGTTCAACAACCGCTGCGGCATCCAAGGCGACTTTGACACGCCGGAGTACTCCTCCAATGAGGACATCGCCGAGCGCAAGTGGGAAACCTGTCGCGGACTGGACCCTGACTCGTTCGGGTGCGGTCTTCGTTCACTCGCTGCCCATCGAAAGTGCTGATCGTCCTTTTAGGTACAATTACGTTACGCCCGATAGCGGTTACCTCACGCCCGAAGAGATCGTCCAGACGCTGGTTGACATCGTGAGCAAGAATGGCAACTTCCTTCTGGACAGTGCGTCTGTCGAGCATTGTGCTCCATTTACGCTGCTTATCTGCATATACAGTCGGCCCCAAAAACGACGGCACGATTCCCGAGATCATGCAGACCAACCTCCTCAGCGCAGGGAAGTGGATTAAGGCCCACTCTGAGAGCATCTTCGCCACCAGCTACTGGGCTCGCTCGCCTGGTACGGGCTCGGTCCGCTTCACCACGACGGCCAGCGCGTTCTACATCCACCTTCTGGATGCCCCAACTGCCGCGGTGTCCATTCCGTTCCCCGTTCCGTGGCGCCAAGGGGATAGGGTGACCATCGTCGGTGGTTCGTTGGCAGGCCGGCCCGCAAAGCTGGCGAAGAACGCGGACGGCACGTTTACTCTGCAGGGAAGCGCGGCGATTGCGGCTGCTGACTCGTTTGTCTGGACGTTCAAGATAGCGTACAGCAGCTAAGAAATTGGCATACGAGAGCGGGGTCGTCGTTTCATGTATTGGCAATGATACGACGTTTACGAATGAAATTTGGATCTACGCGTGCTTCGTCGGCTGTGACCTGATTCAGTAGTGATCCACGAGCTTCTGGACGGTCTTCTCCTCCGTGTCGTCCTTCAAGAGTTTCTCCAGTGTCTGACGCCCGGGAAATTAGAGCTGTCCAAGCAATTGCAGATGGAGGCGTACCTCATTGACTGCGAGGAACTTCTTGACAAAATCCTCACCAAGATCGGACACGAGCTCATGATCCTGCTTGAGGTAGCCCCTAGCCTCGTGCAAGTTCAAGGGCATGCGCCTCGTAATCCCCAACTCCGAGCGCTTGCGCTCGCTGAGGCTCGCCGCGGACACTTGACAATCCTTGGTCACGAGTGGCGCGGACGCGCGGACACCACGCATTGCTCCAGCAATAAGAGCTGCCATCGCAACGTACGGGCACGCCGTCCCGTCGTGCGCACGTACTTCGAAGTGATACGCGCCCTCCTCGCCGCAGAGACGAATGGCCGACTCGCGGTTCTCGCGGCCCCAGGAAGACCAAGTGCCTCCGGACCAGATCCCATCCAACATGCGCGTGTACGACGCATCCGTCGGGAGAGACAGCGCACAGACACCAGGAAGGTGATCGAGCATGCCCTGGAGGAAGGACGCCTCGAGCTTCGAGAGTCCTGGTGCACTGGGCACGTTCGCGGACGGGTAAGCCTTTCGGCTCGAGCTGACAGAAAGGTGGACGTGGAGCCCACTCCCGCCTGAGACGGCTCAACAGCGGCACCTGGCAAGGAGTCAAACACTCACAAGAATCGGAGTACAGTCGAGGAGCCATGGTCGCCTTGAACCCATGCTTGCTATAGTGTGCGTAAGCGTAAGCGAGCAGCCGGGTAAGCAGCATATACCTAGCAATATTGAAAATAGCCTCCCGCGTTGCCACAAGAGCATCTACTGCCTCTAACGGCGGGAGATGTCCTGTAACAAACTCGTACTGCGCCCATTAACACTACCACACAGAACTGATAATCATTGTCACGTACCTGTCCTGGCGCGGCCTCTGCGTGGTACATCATGAGCTCTATACCCGCTCCCTCGAGGCTTTCCGCAATTTCGTCCAGAGCAACGGCGATCGTTGAGCCAGACGGAATGGCCTGGGTCATCGACCATCCGTAATCGTTCGCAGCCTCCAAAGGCACGACAGATTTGAGGAAAATGACTTCCACTTCGAATCCCAGGCGGACATTCACGTCAAATTGCTTGGCGGCGTCCCTGAGCGAACGTCAGTCTGCGTTAACGTTATCGGTGAAGGACTCACGCAACTACGCGTCGCAGCAGCCCTCGGGGACAGTCAGGGGATGAGATGGGCAGGGCTGGCGACTGATATTGTCAACCAAGTTGAGAAATGCGGTGAGAAGTTGTATTTTACCGGTATGGCGCGTTCAAACCACCCCATGACACTGGCATGGCCCTTGGCGTATCCGCAGAAGCGCATCGAAGAAGGGTCGACGACATAAAGGTACTCCCCGGACGGCCCGAAGCCCTCCGCGAGGTGGAGAAATACCAGACCAAGTGACGCCTCGGTGAGTCGAACGCCAGGCCGCGCGTTATCCAACAACTTGAAAAACTGTGCTATCGGAATGACGCGATAACGCGTCCAGTTGATGAGATCGACCCATTGCAGGCGCACGAAGCGCACGCCCGCCACCTCGAGTTTGACGCGCAGATTTTTGTAGGAGGACATATGGTCGAGGTCGTCCTTCCGACACGTACGCTACAGAAGTGTCGTAGTGTGACCTGACACATAAAACTCCGACACAAAAAAAGCGCACGTCCCGGATATGACGACGGGCGCCTCTTGACGACTTCCACCTCGGCCGGCTGGAAATACTGCGTCGCCGCTCATCGCGCCGCTCACCGCGCCCAAAGTATCGTTGCGGCATTGCTTTCAGAGGGCTGTACGCAAATCTGTGATGCCCCTAGTCCTCAGGTCGACCTCGACCGCGCGTTGCGCGTTGCGGATTGACGATGGCTGACACTGTGCAGGCTAGTCAGTCCTTTGTACGAGGTGTGCATTCGAGGAGCCGCTCACGTCAGCAGCAGGCGCCCGTGTCGATCAGAATCCAAAACGAGCTGTTGTCGCCTGTGCAAAACGTAGACCTTGGTCTTGCGCTATGCAGCAGGAGCGAAGGGACGTCCGACGAGCCGACCTCGGAGCTCAGCCCGTTCAAACTTGAAGGACAGTCTTGCGTTTCTTTCCCATTTTCGTCTTGGGACTTGGCTCGGTCCCAATCAGGCCATCCGGGATCCCTGCGCCATTCGGCCAACGGACCCTCTTTCGAATTAGCCCCGTCACGATCCTACGCGGTGTCCACGAAATTGGGTATGCTGCCTTCGTACTATCACCTCCATGGTTCGCTAAAACTGCTTCCTGTTCGATTCTTCTTCGTTCTACTAATGCAATATAGGTATTCGGGTTCATCGGCTCCCATATTAGTGACACCATACTCGTGACACGTCTGGTTCACCATGCAATGGCCCAGGAGATGAAGAGCCGTAAGTATGGGGAAAGTAATATCGCCTACCGCGACCATCCGTCCTTCCTTCACCTCCGACGGCCTGCTCTACATGTAAAACCTCCCAGACGCTCATGACGGACGCTGGGCTGATGCATCAACAACTTCGGTACGCACCGTCTGACTCGTTCCGTGTATGCATATATCGGCGTCTCCCTGACTCCACAGTG
Source organism: Auricularia cornea (assembly GCA_030578095.1). Taxonomy (NCBI): domain Eukaryota; kingdom Fungi; phylum Basidiomycota; class Agaricomycetes; order Auriculariales; family Auriculariaceae; genus Auricularia; species Auricularia cornea. The sequence continues at coordinate 1,753,859 of JARLTE010000008.1, forward strand.
TCATGTAAGTTCCCCATCGCGGTGCGTGAGCCATTTTCGCTGAGGATCCCCGTTTCCGACAGTGCGATGCAGCATCTTTTAGGAAGTACTCACAGTGCCCACACCACTCTCGGTCCGGGAATCAAGTTCCCGAGCGAGACCCTTGACCCGCCATTCACGTCCATACCGCGACCAGTAATCAGGAGCATATCCGGTAAGCTGGCTTTCGGCTCAACCATTACCGTGCCAGTAAGCGTTCCCTCCTCGTCCCCCGACCGTGACATCTACCCAAGTGATCCATACATCGCGTAACATGTCGTACAGGAACTCTCCTCTGAAGTGGACGGTGTCCCTTGTGGATGCCCGCTTCTCGCCGCCTGCCTTTCAATCATGAACACCACGCTGTCCCGTGACAAACGCCTCACTCTGCTTCACAACGAGGGCATTTACACGCTCAGCCAGGCATTTAGCATCTATGATGCTTATGTAAGAAGTAGCCAGCCAGGGGATGGCGGCTATAATGGGGAATGGTTGTGCACTCGCACCGTTGAAGGTGCTTGGCAATGCCAGCGCCTGTCCGACTACGACATGAAAAAATAATATTCCACCCGTTTTCCAAGACGCGTAGCAATGGTCCTTTGACCTAGATTCTACTCAATGACCCCCCTCCGTTCGTGACTTCGTCGTGCACCAACTTCAAGCCTCTGCGGAACGCGGATCCTGCGCGGATCAACCAACCACGTTGTCGCCGACATTTGATTCCGACCTCGGTTTCTTCCCAACCATGTCCATCCGACGCAACTCAATACGCAGTGCACTCCAAATTGAATAATGCTGCGCACTCCAGGGCTCTATATCGCCCGGCTCCAGTGTACAAGCTGTCTGTACCCCCATTGGCCTCTCGCGACTATCTGACTAGCAGCATAAGCAGCGCGCCGTGCGCGGCGTGTGCGCTGACTTGTAATGGGTGTAGAGCCTGGGGTTCAACTCGATCTCTACTCTGCTTCGAGCCGTTGCAGAGCCGTCTGCATTGGTGTCGGGCCCTTTGCGCTGCCTGTGCCGCTCGTCGGCGGCGCAAACGTCGCCAAGCCTTTGGGAAGCTTGCTGCGAACGTGCATGGCCAACCCGGCTCGCAAAGGACCCGCAAGCGGCTGCAAAGACCTGCATCTCGCGGATTACACATACGGCCAAAAGGCCTCACGCGTCTAAGAGCTTGGATCCAATTCGTCTGGGGAGCTTAAATGCTTCATGGATTCGGCGGGTTGCCTGCTGCGCCTCGACCATGCTCACTCTGGCACTGGCTTTGACACTGTTTGCCGGCGCGGCTGTATCTGTCCCAGCGGCTCCTCAATGGCGTTTCGATCTGAAAGCTCAAACGTCTGGAATCGTCGCTCTTGAGGCCATCGTCGTCAGCCCGACATTGGTGGTGTGGTTCGACCGTGCTTCGGACGACCCGCTGCAGATCAACAACCACTCCGCCTGGGGTGCGCTGTGGAATCTCGAGACCAGCACCGTCACGCCGCTCGATGTCATCACGAACTCGTTCTGTGCCAGTGGTGCCCTCCTTAGCAATGGTTCCATGGTAGGCATTACCGCTGGTGTTGTACGGCGGCGCAGGATTCTCTCTGACACTTGCGCAGGTTAGTCTGGGAGGAGATCCTTCTCTTTTCCCCGGCAATCCTGCCATTCACCCCAACGGCAACATGGGTCTCCGCATTTTCGAGCCGTGTGCCTCGCCCTCCGGCGAGGGCTGTACCCTCTTTGAAGACCCGGCGACGCTGCATCTCGCTCGCAACCGCTGGTACCCGTCGTCTATCCGCATCTTCGACGGCTCCTTGTTCATCGCCGGTGGAACTACCAACCCGACTCCGTTCTTCAACGTAGAGCCGGAAAATAGCTTCGAATTCTTCCCGCCAAAGGATGGAGTACGCCCATTTCGTGTTTATCCCGTCTATCTTTGCTTACACATCTGGTCATTTCCTGTGGTATTTGTAGGGCGTTCCCCGGCCTTCGAAGTTCCTCGAAGCCGCACTGCCTGCCAACCTATTCCCCAGGTATTTTGCCACACAGCAAATGTTGATGTACTGACCGTGACACTGTTCTCAGAATCTTCGCGCTTCCTGACGGTCGCATTTTCATGGTGGCCGGCAACAAGACTGCCATCTACGACATCGAGACGAACACCGAAACCTTCCTTCCCGAAATTCCGAACGGCGTCCACGTGACCAACCCTGCCGATGGTTCGGCGATCTTGCTCCCTCTTTCGCCCCCAAACTTTGTCCCGGAGGTTCTCGTCTGCGGCGGCATCGTTGTCGATACCAACAAGCCGTCAGAAGAGCTGAGCTCGCAGGATCCCGCGACCACGCAGTGCACGCGCATGGTCGTGACACCCGAGGGTATCAAGAGAGGTTGGGTCGTCGAGCACATGCTGGAACCGCGTATCATGCCCGAGCTCGTCCACCTACCCAACGGGCAAGGTTGGCACATTTTCTCACAATTGAGGTATATGCTGACGCCTTTCAGTACTGATTACCAACGGAGGGCGCACAGGCTATGCTGCCATTGCCTCCGTCGGCCAGCCGGTCGGAAACTCCAACGCCGACCACGCGGTCTTCACACCATCCCTATACACTCCAGACGCGCCTCTGGGCCGCCGTATTAGTAACGCGGGTATGCCGACGAGCCCTGTGGCGCGCATGTATCACTCGAGTGTTACCCTCACGCCGCAAGGCAACTTCCTCATCGCTGGTAGGCGGTTTCGATCAGGCCGTAGATACGCATGACTGAAGTGACCGTTTTCAGGCAGTAACCCGAACGCGCAGACGGTTGTTGGTCCGGACGTCAAGTTCCCGAGTGAATTCAGAGTGCAGACCCTCGACCCGCCGTTCATGTTCGTCGATCGCCCTGTGATTTCAAGCCTCCCATCCAAACTCGCCTTCGGGCGGACGTTCACGGTGCCGATCACGATCCCGCGGAACCTGGCTGCGCGCAAGATCCAAGGTGGGTAATCGGGAATGACATACTGTTACCCGTCTCATGTCCATTCGAACAGTCTCCCTCATGGACCTCGGCTTCTCCTCGCACGCGTTCCACTCCGGCGCTCGCCTTGTCTTCATGGACGCGCGCATCTCGCGTGATCGCCGATCGCTCACATTCACCACGCCGCCCAACGGACGCGTCTTCCCTCCTGGCCCGGCGTTCGTCTTCCTCACGGTCGACGACGTTACGAGCGAGAGTGTCATGATTATGATGGGCAGTGGACGTGCGCCGCCCACGCTCGACTAACGAGTCGTTTTGAGTCCGTGTCCTCACTTGTAAAGAATGCTCATGATGAAATGCAATTCCGCATTCGCAGGAAGTCGCGATTCGAGCATGAGCAAGATATACTGGCCAAGCACAGAGGGAAAGAGTTACAAGACTAGGCCGGGTCATTCGCGACGCTGGTCTACCCGCACATATTACCCGGGATGCAGAGGCTGCTATCCGTCAGCTATTATCTCCCCGGAACAATGACCAAACTTACGTGTAGGTGAAAGTAGACGTAACCGTCTCCGCGAACGCCGTGGTCGTCGCGGTCTGACGCGGGTCGGACGACGTGGCGCGCGGGCTAATCGTCGACGTCTCCTTGCACGGCGTAACGGCAATGACAGTCGTCTTCTCCGGCGCGCGCGGCTCTACCCTTCCCGAAGGGTACACATACTTCGTGGTGGTCGTGGTGATAGTGTGCGGGTCGTGGATCGTGGACGTGACGCCGGGGACAGTGATCGTCGTTGTGATGGTCCCGCTCTCCCAGCAGACACTTCAGTGCAGAGTCAGATATCTACAGCAAGCTGAAAGGTCCTGGAGGTCTCACCCGTAGGGGCTCTGGGTGCTGGTGATCGTGACGTCCGCGCTCACAGCAGCGGCAGCGAGAAGAGTGCCAAGAACAAAAGCGCGCATCGTCGAGGAAGTGGAATTCGCCGAGGTGGAATGCCCGATGCATCGCGCCTTTTATTCTCATGGCTTGCGAATCAAGTTGTCAAGCACGCATGATCGATACGCCAGCATTCCGCCCACACGCGCACGCGATGAGCTCACCGCATCGCCTTTGCAATCGCGTTCGTGAGTCTTCTTGCCCAGGCAGAGGGGGCAGTGATCCGGGGTGGACGTGCGGTCAATTCTAGTGTCAACTTCCAGAGATGCTCGCTCACCCCCGTTTGTGCCCTATTGCGCATGAGACGCAGAGCTTGGTACAGTTTCCAAATATAGTCCGCCCATGATTCCTCCGGCACGTCCAGCCTCCATCAAAATCGACGCTGGCAGAGAGTGGAGGGCAACGACAATCATCTGAAGGGCGTCGCAAGAGCTCCTCGCGCGCGCTCCTCGTTCATGATGTGCTTCCTGAATACGAACATGCAGAAGCATCCAGAGGCTCACAAAGCAGGCAGTCGCTGTCAATTCAAGTGAGTCTGCCATCGCTTACCTACTATACCCTTACTACTTAGGCTAGAACGATGGAACGGAGTCTCCAATGTTACATACGATGCATAGGGGAGGCGACTCAACTCGGCATGGTGAATCGTGGGCTACAATGTACGCGATATCCTGTGTCGTATACAGTACTCCATGGATTCGACCGCTGGCCTCTGTTCTCTGAACTCTGAACGCCTCCTCTCAGCCCAGGTCCCTGGTGTAATGTTATAGCCGAATATACCGTCAGCACTATTCCACTATCCATGATTCATCGTGCTTCTCGATCACTGCAGGCTCGTGCTCTGCTGCGACCTGGCTGCGACGAAGATCAGCATGCCAGCTGGCACGCCGGCAATCCACCGATGGACAGCTGCTGAGTCAGCAAGGCAGACACCGTCTCGCAGAACAGCGAGTCGAAGGACAGCTTCTCCGCCGTCAGGGAGCCTTGTGGACACTATGGCTCTGTTCATCTCATCTATTCTACAACTACACGGCAGCCTACGGGAAGAGTCGGTCGAGCGAATGAATGAATGAGTGGCAAAAGAGCACGACAAGACGTGAAGAGAGCAAGAAAGCTCTGCGACCTATCTCAGCGTCCGAAGATGAGTGAAAAACATCGCACAATCGAGAGGTTGAGAGTTCAAGAGTCTTCCTCACGCCGTGACGCATCGCGCGCCGCCTCCTCACGCATCACCGAGGCCAGCGACATCGGCCGCTCGTAGCCTACGCAAATGCGTCAGTTCAGAAACATACTACACAGACGAAGACTGCTCACCGGCGCCAAAGAACAACATGCGGACGTCGTCAGCCCTGCTCTGGCCCTCCGCGGGTGGATCCGCAATGCGCTGGAGCAGCGTCACGTACTCGGACTCGGTTACGCCCCGCACCACCTCGTCAGTCTCCTCCTCACTGTCTTCGTCTTCGTCTTCGTCTTCTTCTTCGATGGTCTCGTCTCCGCGGGACTGATCGTCGTGATCGATGACGAGGCTGCCACTGGCAGACGACGGGACGGAGGCGGCCCACGCTGCGACGTACTCCGAACTCACAGACTGGCTCGGGTTCGTAGAGACATCCGGAGGCACACTCGCATGCTGCCCGGCAGACGCATCCGGAGGAGGCCTCGGTGCCGCCGCGGTCGCCGGATCGGCGGGTTGGAGGCTAGCGGCGACGGCCGTCTTGACAGCCAGAGCCGGCGCCCAGTCCGCCGGGGAGAAGAAGATCTCGGTCACGAGTTTCTTCAGGAGCAGATGGAGAAACACCGGATCGGACGTATCGCTAGAAGGCGAGGCGCTGCCATCGGCGGCCTTAGAGACAATGGCGGCGATCTTGGACTCGAGGTTGGTGATCACAGCAAAGAGACTGAGAGGGTACTGAGACCGGAGCGCGAGGGGAGCTTCGCCCTCGTAGAGCATGTGCGCGCCGAAGTGTAGGTGGAGGACAGCACGGCAACGAACCCAGGCGTCGTCCGACGACACCGGAGTAAAGGTACGAAGCTCCCGTTTGAGGGCGTACGTTGGCTCCTTGTCGTTGTCGAACTCCTCGGGATGCAGAGCGAGAACATGCCACTCGATGGCGGCGCTGTCGTATACCGGGTGCTGAGCAGTGTCACTGTTAATACAGAATCAGGAGGCGGCTGAACGAACGTCAAGGTTGCGCTTTGCCGCGGGATCCGCGCTGTGGCGTTTCGCCCACTCCGCGTTGTCCCGTATGAGCTGGGACAGCAGACTAAGAAGCAGGGTGAAGGGCGGGGTGAAGGCGATGACCCCGAACTCGTCGAGAAAGCGGTGGTGGTCGGAACGAACTGCAGCAGTTAACGTTGAATTTCAGTCACGACGGCTGAGGGGGGCGTGACTGACGCAGCAGCAGGTTGCAGAGCCCGTCGAGCTCGAAAGTCTCGCCGCGGTTGAAGCCAAGTTCAGTCAGCCAGTGCTCCTGAGAGATTAATTGCCTCAGTCCGTGATAGCAGACCGCGGAAATAGAGTCAGACCACGGCCACCTTCGTCGCCTTGAGCGCCCGACGGCTCTGGTGCCGCTCGAGACGACGGAGGGGGTCGAGGAGGTGGGCAGGCTCGAGGTCAGGTCTGGACGAGCCGGTGACGAAGTCGCGCGCGCAGAGCTGTAGCAGCGTGCGCAACAGGCTGCGCTCTTTCGCGAGCTCTTTACGTTCAGCGATGCTGCTGTCTCCGTTGCTCGACTGATCGTGAAGCAGGATTTGCTCGTCGGCCAGTGTGCTCGATGCGGGACTGCGCGGCCGAATGGGGTTGTTCGGAAAATGCTTCTCCGTGGGCGGGAGGACGATTCGCATTCTGGAGACGTCCACGTTCCCGAGCGGGGCGTCGGACGGCATGTTGGTGGCGGTCGCACGTCAAGGGGCGGAATTCGCCGCAGAGTGCTCTCCGCTGGAGCGTTGCGCGGGTTTAAAACATAAAGTGTTCCACCGGAAAGCTCCCAAGTACCAACTCCTAGGAAGACAAAAGCAGCAAGAAGGATGCATATTATCGATAGTGCGCGCCTTCTCCTGAACATACCGCAGGGCGCCGGCCGGTGACGAAGGTGTAATACAGACCACATTTACTTTTTGCTCTTCGCGCTCATCCGTCTCGCCTTGCCCATGCGCTTCGGCTTCGCGCCGCCCTTGCCAGCGCCGGCCTTGAAGCCCGTCTTGGGCTTCCCGCCGCCTCCGCGGAAGTCGTCGGTCGAGTCGCGCGTGTTCTGCTTGCTGCGGCGCCCCGCGCCCGAGCCGAAACCGAACTTCTGGTCGCGCTTGCTGCGCGAGAGGTTGCCTTTGTGGCGCTTCGCGCTGCGCTCGCCGTCGTCGTCCAACGCGACGTCGAACTCGTCTTTGCCGTCTCCGTCGGCATCCAACGCGCCTTTCCGCTCTGCAGAGTGCAGGGTCAGTCGATGTTCGGAATGGGGAGAGGGTGACGGGTTGGATGGAAAGTGGGCGAACGGAGAGGTGGAAGGGAGTGGATATGAAATTATACGCACTGCGCTTGAGACCCTTGACCTTCTCGTCCATCTCCTTCCGGGCCTGGGCGCGCTCGCGCAGCTTCTCCTGCTGGACCTGCTTGCCGAACTTCTTGCCCTCGCGCTCGCGGCGCTTCGCCTCGGCGCGCTGGATGCCCGCGCTCTCGTCGAGCAGGCGCTGCCGCACGCGCTCCATGTGCGCGTCCGACTTGACCATCTCCGCAAAGTAGTCTGCCGGCCGCGTCCATGGCAGATTGTGCTGCTTTGCGAGAGCTCGCGCGGTTTGCGCGCCGTGCAGCGCCTGTTTGTAGCTGCACAGAGCCGTGAGTGGGAGAATGCGAGGACGACGGAGGGCGTACAAGGCGAGCTCGCGCTCCAGGTCGTTGTCGACGTCGACGTTGATGCTCTCCGGGTAGGTGACGGTCAGCGTTTCTGTCCAGGCCATGTCTGCGGGCAGTTTGATGAGCGAATGTATTCGGTCCAGCGCTGCCTGTATCGCATAAAAGTAAGCATGGACAACTGAAAGTAACAAGAAACGAAAGACGCGCCTTGTCGTCGATGGTGACTTTTTGCCTCGGGACGATGTCCATGTCCATCTCGTCGCCGGATATCTCGTCGAGCGGCACCTCTTCCTCATCGCCGTCCTCATCTTCCTCGCCCTCGTTTTCGTCGCCGTCTTGTTGCATGGCGTCGTCGTCGGCTTCGCTGGCGCTTTCGTCGTCGCCAGACACCGACTTTTCGTCGCCGTCCTCGCTGTCCTCCTCCTCGTCATCGTCCGAGCCGCCGCCTAACGCAGCAAGCTGGCCCTGAGCAACGGCGTCCAGGCCGTCCTCGCCGAGCGCGGCCAGGAGCCGCTGCATGCCCTGCTCGTCGACGCCCTCGTCCTCCGAGTCGCTGCTGCTCGACTCGGGCGCGGGAGCAGGTGCGGGTGCTTTTTCTTTTTCTTTCCCCTTGGACTTGGGCTTGTCCGTCGATTTCGACGCGGGTTTCGTAGCCGAGGGTGCCATTTGCGGACGAGAAAGCAGCTGAAGCAAGAAACGGCGACGCGGCGTCCAAACTCCGCCGTCCTGGTCTTTCCGAGTCGCGCACGATGAGCGGGCCCGGCAAGCAGTCGGCCAAGCCGCCGCCGCCCGTCGGCATATTCAAGCCAGAGGCAATACGCGTACGTTATGCTCTGCGCGAGGTTGCGCCAGATACTTAGTGTTGTAGGACATCGCGGAAGCCATGGGCATTTCGACGCTGCCAGACGGCGTCGCGTCTGCGCTCGCGAGCGACGTCGAATACCGAATACACAAGATTGTAGAGGTCCGTACCTACCCGGACTGTTACTCTGTTAGGTTTACTTACTTCGAGTAGGAAGCAGTCCGGTTCATGCGCCATTCGAGACGAACCACGCTTACGACTGGAGACATCGACCAAGCATTAAGAGTACTCAACATTGAACCACTCTACGGTCACAATACGCACACACACCCGCCATTCCGACGCGCCCATGTAATGGTGCCCGGCCAGGCGCCCGTTTACTTCGTCGAAGACACCGAAATCGACTTCGACAAGGTGCTGCACGAGGAAAAGGTCTTCCTGCCCAAGCCCGTCACCTGGACCGCCCACTGGCTCGCCGTCGAGGGCGTCCAGCCCATGATCCCCGAAAACCCGCCGCAGGCAAAGACGGACGCGGCGAGCGGGATCGCCAAGGTGCCCGCAGCGCCGACGGCAGCGCGCAAGACGGGCACGGGCGCTGCGGCGAAGAAGGCCGCAGCGCGCCATGTGCTCAGTCGCGAGCTCCAGCTGTACTACAACCGCCTCACCACCTCGCTGCTCCCGCCGTCCGACTCGTCGAAACGAGCCGCGGCGCTCGCCTCGCTGCGCATGGACGCCGGCCTGCAGGCGCTGCTGCCGTACCTCGTCCGGTGGGTGGGCGAGCGCGTGGTGCACTGTCTCAAGTCGCCCGGCTCGACCGAGGCGGACAACGGGCGCACGCTCGAGGTCATGCTGGACGTCCTGCACGCGCTGCTGGACAACGCCGCGCTCTTCGTCGAGCCGTACCTGCACCAGATGCTCCCTCCGGTGCTCTCCGCGCTCCTGACGTCGTCTTTGCCCGCGAGCTCGCGCTCGTCAGCAACACGCGCGCACGCAGCGCAGATCGTCGCGCGCCTGCTCACGACGCACAGCACGACGTACCCCTCGCTCGCGCCGCGGCTCACGAAGACGCTGCTCGTCGCGCTGCTCGCGCGCGGCAAGTCCGCCGGCACGCGCGAGGGCGCCGTGCGCGGGCTGGCCGGCATCGGCAAGGAGGCCGTGCGCATGGGCCTCGTCGACGCCGGCGGGCTCGCGCTGCTCGCGCAGGAGCACCCCGCGCCGGACGCCGCGCTCGTCAACGCGCTGCATGATGCGCTGCGTGCGCTCGTCCCGCCGTCCGCGCAGCCGCCCGCGCCTGCGCTTTTGGGCTCTGCGGACGCCGAGCTCGTCCGCACCACGCTCGGCGACGTCGTCGCGCAGCGCATCCTCGGCGACCGCGACTGGACCGCGGGACTTGCGGCCGCCCTCCGTCCGAATGCGCCGCAGGACGCGGGTAGTTTGAGCACAAGCGGTGCGCTCGAGGCTGCGCTTGCTGCGTTGGAGACGGTTTCTGCCGCCGTGGGTGGTGCCGGCGACGACTTTGAGATGGTCGACGGCGAGGATGCGATGGAGCAGGTTGTCTGATCTACTTTTGCGGCCATTTGCGGTGCATGAGCGTGTATGATACGAGTCTCGATAGAAGGGCGTAATGTACTCTATGTATTTTTGGTCACGGTCCCCTCATGACGCGGTCTCCGAGGCAAACTCCGCTCCTTGGCTTCCGATGATCATGTCACGAACATGTCCACCGCGACCCGCTAGAAACGTGGACACTGTCAGAACGCGAGCCGTCGGCGCGCCGGTTGCGCAGCATCGTCCGAGCAACCCCGTTCGGCATCGAGTACGTCGGACGACGAGCGTGTTCTGCTTCGGTCTAGTAACGGCGATAGCCATTTAACCTCTGCGCGCAAAGTGGAGCACATCTTTTTGCACATGCTGATGTAGCTCTCTTCACGCGGCTTCGTTACTGGCTCAGCTAGCCAACCTTACCTCGAGCCTGCCAACCTCCTCGATCCCCTCCGTCGTCCTACGCGGCTCCAGATTCATCGCGGGTCTCGAAACTCTGAGCGTTGTCGTGGTTTGCCTTCGATGTCTGCTATCATGGCCGTTTTTCTGAGGCTTAGGAATACTGGCTGGCTGGACTTGGCGGCGTATGCAATTTGATTTTGCGTAGGGATGCTAACCGTACCGTAATACGGGTACGGCCGTACAACTTACGGGTGCAGACGGTATCAACCCGTCGGCGTGACGGCCGTAAAGAGAGCGCCTGAGAGTGCCATACGGTACGGTACGGACCCGTATACGGCTGTAGTACGGTTACGGGCGGGTTGGGGCACAACCAACGGCATCCATCAGCTCCGTTGAGCTCTGAGAGTTGCCATTGCAGGATATGGGCCATTCTAAGAGCTATAAATGCTGGTTTTCTCAAGATATGTGCATTAACGAGTGCAGGACGCGTTAGGGAGAGACTCGGAAGCAACTTGAATTAGTTCCGGGGCAACCACATCACCCTCTCTCATCGACTGAACTCGTGGCAAGCCATCTCAGAGGTACTTAACAGCTTATCCATTTCGCTTATATGCAATTTGATTCATCTCGCTTGGTTCCTGCATCTCCCAGACGGCCTTGATTGGTTCACCGTGTGCTCAACCTGTATCATATCCCACAGTAATTGCTCCTTTGGAAGACTTCGTTCATGTATGGGGTGAATCGCACCTGGAGACGGCTGGGGATACGGCTAAGGGATGTAGCGAGCCCGTACAATAACTTACGGCCGTATACGGCCGTATAAAATACGGGTCTTACGGGCCAACCCCGTACCGTCTCCCGTACCGTTGGGCATGCTGGTAAAGCCTGAGACGGTACTGGGTACGGTTCCCGTAATACGGGACCGTAAGTACGGTTTGTACGGATACGGTTGGCATCCCTAATTTTGCGTCAGTTATGCGATGCTCGACCGTCGTGGTTGACGTTACTGCAGTTCGTTCTGACCACCATCGCTTTCTCTACAAACAGGGCGTCTTAGTCTTTACTCCCTTCACCGTGCTCCTGAGCCTGCTTTGCAAGATCATACAGAACCTGGAGTTCAAGATTCCCGCCGCCGTCTCTCACGGAACCGCCGACTCTGATGACAGTGCCCACCCTACCGCTAGCGGAACGTCTGATCTAATTCTGAACTCCTTCATCTGATATTAAAGACACTTGTGGCTCAGATATTCTTCTCTCTGGCGGATCGGCGCCGGCGCTCGAGATCAAGTGGGCTGTCGCTGGCTTCCAGAGCGCCGATCCTGCGGCCGCGGCGCCTCCCCTGCAGACAGACTCGACGCAGACTTTTAAGTCGTCTTCCGTGCAGCATACGAGTGCGCTTCCGGATGTGTCTACGAGCCAGTTGACCGTGGACGGTGTGGATTCGGAGCACGTCACAGCTCGGGCTTCTCCCGTCCCTCGTCTCCCAGTGGCAGCCCTCATTAATGAACCACAACAATCATCACTGTGGCAGGCTATCAGTGTCTCGGACTCACATAAGATATACAGGAGACAATGGAGAGAGGGACTGAGGCGGGACGTCACTGTCTCATTGCGGTTGGCATTGCGTCCTCGGTCCTCCTGGGCACCTTTCTTCGCCCTCACCGACCCCACATGGGCAGTAATATGTGATTCATGTTATCTTTGCATCTTTAACTTATGGAAGTGGAAACGGAAGTGTAGTAACTGAGCCACCGCCTTCCCAGAGCGAAGCGTTGGAAGCCCAAAATCGATAAGTTCACTGGTCGGATACACTGAGACAAAATCCCTAATGTCGTATTCTGCATTAATTATCTGACTGTGTACGCTTCGCAGAGAGCGATGCTTGCTTCGCTGCATTGCCGGCAACACGCGGGCGGTTGTTTGCACCGACCGTATCGGGATCAGGAGCCGGACATCCGGACCGCAACCACGAGGCGGGCGCAAGGCTTCGTGGCCTTCGTCCGCCCAAGACCACTCGCGATGGGCGTAGAGTCGACGCCGCCGTCTCCGGCGCTCTCCAAGGCCGTCAAATCGCCAAAATCCGGCCTGGTGTCGGCGCCGCCGCCCGCGCCCGCCACGGCGTGCCCGAGCTGCGACGCGAGGCTGCTGACCGCGATGGCGCCCCATCTCTGGGCGAGCCCCAAGGCCCTGACCGACCTCCTGCTGCCCAACGCGTCCAACGTCGTCGACTTCTCGTACTACAAGACCGCGCGGCCGCTGCCGCAGTGCATGCGCCTCACCGGTGGCAAAGCGTACATGCGCAGGATACACGACACCATCACCGCCCAGCTGGTGGAGAAGAAGAGCGCAGTTGTGGTCGGAACAAGCGGAGTGGGTGAGTGTGCCTGCTCGCCCATCTCTCCTTGGCCCAAGAGTCTCATGCAGCCCAGGCAAGACCATGTTCGTCTGGCTCGAGGTCGCCCAGCGCCTGACGCGCAGCGAGCCCTGCGCCTGGCTCCTCCACGACGCCGTCGTTCTGATACGCAGCGCAGCCGCCGAAGTCATCCCCCTCACGTCTCTGTCCGACATGACTGGGTTTGAGAATGCAATCCTGTTCGTCGATTGGTCTCTCAGCCTCGAGGCGGCAAGCCCTCGCCTGCACATGCTCCGGCCAGAGGCCTACGCGCTCCTAGAATTCTGCAAGGGCATCATCATGGCTACTGGTCCTTTCGAGGAGCGGTGGAGCGACCTGCAAGCGCGATGGCTGCCAACGATGCACGTAGTGGTCATCCCGCCGTGGAGTTTCCATGAAGTGCACGATGGTGCAAGGTGCGATCAGCCGATCCTTTTCTCAGCTTATATCTCACTTCCCCCAGCGTGTTGATGGCTTTTGATTCGCCGTGAGTGAGTTCTGTCCTCGGTGACAGCGGCCCTAATAGTGTTGGCCAGTGTCACCGTGAAGCGTCTCGTCGAACGTTTCGGCTCCCTCCCCCGTACGCTTCTGTCGATCCTGGCCCACGGCCCAACGCACGGAGACGCAATATGGGAAGAATTCCTGCTGCTCATCCGGCGCAGCCCAGAGGGCGCGCGGGGTCTGCGTCGGTTCTCCGAGACGCGCGGCGCGATATCGTTCCCCGCGCTGCCGCCGGAGCTGCTCATGCTCTACCTGATCTGCCCGGCGGACCCGGAAGACCTCACGTGGGAGAATTCGCGGTGTCTGCTTCGCAGCACGGACGTGATAAAGATCGTGCAGGAGCGCTCGACGGAAGAGTTCCAGGCGGAGCGCTCGCCGCAGCCGCGGCCGCCCATGCCCATGACGCCCGCGATGATGGCCGCGATTGCTACCCAGCAGCAGGCACATGCGCGCACGCCTTCTCAGACGAGCCCTGGCCTCCCGCTGAGGACCCCGCAGTCCGGGCTGACGGGCAGCTTACCGCTCTTTCCGTGATCGTCCCCATCCCCATGTCGTAACTGTATGTATTTACGCATTCATCGTTGGTCCACATATACGGGAGTTCTGAGGAATAGTTCGCCTGACCGCTCCTTGTGCGGACCAGGATAAAGTCCGAGGAGCAGGACAGAATGGTAATGCAGCAGTGCGCGTGGCGGGGGTGGCGATTCTAAATCTAGTACTTGCCGATTGCAGTCCCGGTCCAGCAATCAGACCGTGAATCTCGACTCAAATGGATTCATTGAGGACCAGTGGAAAGCGTTCATTTCTGTCAGTGTATGGGAACCTTGGCAATGTACCGACAATCCTGCGTTTGAACGATGCAAGTCAATGTTACTCGCCCTCAGTTCCAATAGACTAATACACTCTCCTCTTTTGACCGAGAATTTCTCCTATTTGTCCCCCGAAGTTGAGGATTCGCAAAGATTAGTCTGCAGTGGCCAGACCGGAGAGATCTGCGAAGAAGAGACTGAAGAGTAAGATATGTCGGAAACGCGCACGCGAATCTCATGAGAGTTGCCCTGTCGTCAAAAATGTATCAGAAGTGCTAGGAAAATTGTGAATGACTGGATCTGGACGACAGGAGCCTGTCCGGGAACCGTGGCGAGGAGCAAAGGCTCCAGACTCGACTGAGTGGCTCCATGCGACGATACATCTGCCGTACGCCCTACCCGCAAAATCAATCGCCATCTTGCCATCATTCAAGCTGAAAACCCCCTGAGAGACTAAGTGTTGAGTCAGCTGCAGCGAACACAAGGCACCGGGAAGGCTGGCAATGTTCCATGAGCCGTGGTGAGCCGTCCGAGCACGCGGAAACGCACTGGCCACTCCCACGGACGGTACAAGGGTCAGAAAAAGCCTGTTCCGGGATCGTCAGGCACTCGGTTTCCGTCCCAGCCGGTGAACGAGCGTGCCAGGCCTGCGGAAGCAGCCGACGGCGGCGCTTCGCGTGCAGTGCCATGTTTGGCCACATGGCTTTCACCCGCGACCAACCGCGTCGGCCTCGACGCGTCAGCCTCGCGCTGTACAATCCCGGGCCCTCAGAAGCCAGCCTATACACGCGTTTGGCGCGTCGCCAAGTATCCCGGCATCACTACTAGTCCTCCGAGGCCGCGGGATATCGTCCTGGCTAAGCGGGGGCTGTCTTCGACCGTCTGTGCTCGAGCAACTGTCACTGGCTCTGTCAATGCTGTCCCAACCACAATCCACGTACCTTGCGCTGCCGGACATGGCGGTGGATTCTGTTTGCACATGATTGCGCCTGGCGACGTTGTCTTGGTTCATCGCTCCCACGAGCTGTCTGACTCACGCGATTTCGCTTGGTCCTGAGTTCTCCACCTCAGGCCCGGCTGACTGAGCGGTCCTACCGGAGGTGACCCTTGCCCTATGACACTTGCGCGCCGTCAGGTGGAGTGTTCAGGACTTTACTTAGCATGCCCAATGACCACTGCCGCGACACGGAACTGAGGTGTCTGGTCCCAGTTCTCCCTGTATCAGGGTCTTTTTTGGCCCCC
Organism: Auricularia cornea; assembly: GCA_030578095.1. Lineage (NCBI taxonomy): Eukaryota > Fungi > Basidiomycota > Agaricomycetes > Auriculariales > Auriculariaceae > Auricularia > Auricularia cornea. The sequence continues at coordinate 1,769,288 of JARLTE010000008.1, forward strand.
CTGAAGCACAGCCCCTATTCCCCTGCAAAGTGGTGCTGCGGCAACAGTCAAACTATCTGCCAATCGTCGACCACTCGTGGGTGCACGGCGTAATGGCATGCCCCTGATTCGCTACCCGTACTTTAGAAATCGTCTGTTAGCCCATTCCAGATTCACGTACACCGACGGATCGGGTCATTCTACACATTCGCCAACCATTCCCGGCACCCTAAGTTCCATGTCGTGCTCGGGCTGCGTCGGCGCGCAATTATCGTATTGGCATTCTCTCACAGTCTCTCCGGCGCTGGGGATTCACCTACCGTACTATCTCCTACAAGTATTCGGCAGGCAGTGGTACACACCTCCCGAACGCTCTTGGGCTCCGCTCGTTCCCACAGACTTGCTATAAAGGCGCAGAGTCGAAAGCCAGTAGCCTCATCCTCCCAGGCTCAAGGTCCTCTCAGGTTCAGGATGCGTCTCTCTCCGTCCTTCGTTGCCATCCTCGCGGCCATCGCTGGCAATGTCGCTGCGCGTAGCGTTGTCCCTCGCGCTTCGTCAAACCCCGCGGCCGTCACTGGCACTCGCAAAACCTCGATGTTCAAGAGTATGGCAGTCGTCCCCGCTGGTTCATTCATCGTTGATTGTTTTCATAGACCTGGCCGGTCTGCCGCCCGTTCCGAACGCTGCCCAAGTTTCAGCGGCTGCGTTGCCCGTGGACGACATTCAGGGTGACGTCCTGTCAGTTGCATTCTTCGCGGTACCTTAGCTTCTATTAACCGCTCTATCAAACGCCATGTTCCAGGATCGGCATGCACAAGCTGAAGCAGTTGTTCTTCTTTTTCGGCATCAATGACCCGGCCGCGTTCAAGACGCACCTGGCCAATGACATTGCCCCCATTGTGGCTTCGTCGGCTCAGCTGGCCAACGTGTCGACCCAGCCCCTTGTCGCCCTCAACATCGCGTTCTCCCAGTCGGGACTGACGGCGCTCGGCGTGACGGACAACCTCGGCGATGCTGCCTTCAGCGCTGGGCAGGTCAACGACATCAACAACCTCGGGGAGACGACCGACACCTGGGTCCCCGCCTTCGTCGGGACGAGCGTGCACGGCGTGATTCTTCTCGCCAGCGACGACCAATCGCTCATCGACCAGCAAGTCGGCTTCCTGGAATCCCTGTTCGGCTCGTCGATTACGACGCTCCACACGCTGGAAGGTTCGGTTCGCCCAGGTGCTGAGGCTGGCCATGAGCGTACGTTTATTTCAACGCTTCCTTCATTGACCGCGCCTCTGACGCATGCTGCAGCCTTCGGCTTCGTGGACGGCATCGCGCAGCCCGCTTTGAATGGGTTCCATGATCCATTGCCGGGACAGATTGTGGTCGACCCGGGTGTCATCATTGTCGGGGGAACCAACGGTACGACATTCAACATGAGAGTGATAATTCTTGTCCTGATTGGTTGGTTGCAGATGCCATCGCACGTCCTTCCTGGGCAACCGGAGGGTCCTTCCTTGTCTTCCGCGAGCTGCAGCAACTCGTGCCCGAATTCGACAAGTTCGTCCTTGACAACGCGCCACCGTTCGAGGGGAAGACGCTTGCTCAACGCGCCGCGCTGTTCGGCGCTCGTATGGTTGGTCGCTGGAAGTCCGGCGCCCCGATCGACCTGGCGCCGCTTGACGATGACCCAGCCCTTGGCGCTGACCCTCAGGTTTGTGGGAGATACAATGTCCACACATCTGCGACTGACAACCTCTTCAGCGCAACAACAATTTCGATTTCACCCACCCCGACTCTGATATCACTTCTGATCAGAGCCACTGCCCGTTCAGCGCGCACATCCGGTACGTCTGAGCACCCACGGGACTGCCTTCATCGCTGAATAATATCTACAGCAAAGTCCGCCCCCGTGCTGACCTGAATGGTGCTGCCCCTGCCAATACGATCCTGCGCTCTGGCATTCCTTTCGGCCCCGAAGGTGAGGCCGCGAGTGACGCCCCGTGTCAGAATATCCGCTGATCACCCCATTGCAGTGAGCGCTGATGAGGCTGCATCTAATACCACCACGCAACTGCGTGGACTGGCCTTCGTTGCCTACCAGGCGCAAATCGCGCGCGGCTTCCAGTTCCTCCAGCGCGCATGGTCCAACAACCCGAACTTCCCGCCGCGCAAGGCTGTCACCCCCGGCTTCGACGTCATCATCGGCCAGAACAAGAGCGCATCCCGCACCACCTTTGGGCTGGACGTCAACAACCCCGCGGCCTCGATCAACATCCCGCAGCAATTCGTTGTCTCGCGGGGAGGCGAATATTTCTTCAGCCCGCCCATCTCAGCGCTCACTAGCATACTCGTTGCTTGAGCTATCCGAATAGCCTGCGATGGAGGTGTACATTGGGATATCCATATTATGCATCGATGTAGGATTTGGGTTAGCTGGTAGCAAATGGAATAGAACACAAGCTTGAATGGCATGGATGCGATGGCGGCGAGTCTTGAGGAAGAATCAGGTAAGAATCCAAGATACTTATAAGCAAGCACCATCGACGAGAACGGGGTATCCGACCTCATACCACTTGCAATGATCACGGCTGATGGGCACATGTGACGCAAATTTCTAAGGAGCGATAGTGTAAGAGTATTTCATTCAATCTGGCGAGCGACCCATCCCGGTGAGATAATACGAGAGGAAACGGAAGGAACGAAGCTAGTAGTCGACCCGTTTGCGAGTCCTAAAACTGATACAAGTACTTTCCAGATCCAGCGATTTACGCGTTGGCGTCTGCAACGCGGAACACCTGCGACGGGTCAGTATTCATTCTAGTCAAGCGGACGAAATGCGTACTTTGACTGTTCCCGACTTCAGGTCATCTAACCTATAGCTTACCTGCTCGACGGCCTGGGAAGAATGTTAGTTTGGATCCAACTGGCCGGCAGTTCAACGTACAGGATAGGCATTCGCGGCTTGGTTGGCCTTGAGAGCACGGATCTTGCTGCCCTTGTGCTCGAACTCGACGACGACGCCGACTGCGTCATCCACGGTCTGCGTGTAGCTCTTGAGCCCCTTGCGCCCGTGGAAGCGCGCATCGCGCAGCTGGACAACGTCGCCGGCAGCTATGTCGCACTTGCGCAGTTGGACGCTGTTCGCCGTCTGCGTGAAGATGACGTGGCCGAAGCCGGCATCGGTGGGAGGTGCGGCGTCCTGCACGTGATCCAACACAGCGCGCACGAAGCCCGCACTCGTACCGTCGCCAATGACGCGGTGCTTTGCCTGGCTGGCGAGGGCTTGCGCGTTGTGCAGCACGCGGGTGCCGATGCGAACGCCGAGCGCCGCAAGTGCATCTGCATCCAGGGAGCGTCGCTGCGGCCTGAACTCGGCGCTCGGGCGCGGTGCTTCCTGCGAACCTTCCGTCCAAGTTCCACCAAGGCTCAGGTCAAGGCTGGCCGAGCCCATCGAAGGCATCTCCCATTGACCCGAGGTCTGCGGAGCACGGGGCGGCGGGGGGCGCGAAGTTGGACGACCCGTGCGCGGTGGCGGCGGTGGCGGCGGAGCGCTCTCCTCCTGCTCTTCCTCGACCATCACGAAATCGCCTTGGTTGGAGACAGACGGCGTGATGGCGATGTACGAGTCGTCGCGCGACGTCCGCGCTGGCGGGCTAGGAATGGCGCGTGGCGGTGGCGGCGGCGACCGCCCGGGCACGTGAGACGTGCGGCGACCAGCAGGTAGTGGAGGCGGGCTGCTGCTCGGGACCGACGGGCGACGCGCCGGCGGTGGCGGTGGCGGAGGTTGCTCCACAACCTCCTCGACCTCCTCGACGTCCTCGTCACGTATCTCGTCCAGCTCGCTCTCCTCAGCCTCGACCTTGACGCCGTCGCTCTCTGGAGCCGATGCATAGTCGTCGTCCTTGGGCGGCGGCGGGGGCGGCGGCACCGTCCTGGCCGGCGCATGCGCATGATGAGATCCACCGGAGGAGTGTACGCTATCCTCCGACCGGGCGCGAGGGTGCGCAACAGGCGGCGGCGGGGGAGGCGGACCGGCCATGGGCAGCATCCCGAAGCGCATCCCGCCCTGGGCAGCAATGCGCGCCGCGATGGCGCGCCTGCGCTCCTCCTCGGTCTGTTCCTTCGGCGGCGCGTCCGGCTCGTGCTCCTGCTCGTGCTCTGGAGTCTGTGGACCGGGCTGGGGAGATGCAGGGCCCCCCTCGTCCTCGCTCTCCTGCGAGCGCTGACGGCGCGGGATCACCTTGGGCGGCGGACCACCGATCTTGAATGCGCCGAGCTTCGCCATGCGCTCAGCCAGCGTCTGCGGGCGAACGCGAGGCGCTTCCTCTTCCTCTTCATCGACCTCGGGCACAGTAGTAGGCGACTGCGCCGCGAGGCCGAGCGGAGAGGGAAGTTGCGACGTGGCGGTATGCGGCGTCGCGGGCGTCGAGCGTGTTGGTGTGTGGAATGATGGGTCGATCGGGTCTACAGCAAAAGCAAGTGAGCACAGGCACGACGAAAATGACCACCGGAGAGAACGCACCAGTGTCATCCTCATCCATCAGCTCCTGCTCGCGCTGTGCGCGGGACAATTCCAGTCGCGGCAGGTCAGGCTTGCCGCCCAGTACTTCACCCTCGCTGCCGTCCGACTCGACATCGATGACTATGGGAAGGTCGGCAATGACCTCCGCCTCCGGACTCGCGACCTTCGGCGGTAGCGGCGGCGCCGGGGGAGGACCAGCGGGCGGTGGGAGCGACGCGCGTTTCGAAATGTGGTCGCTTGGCCGGGACATCGGGATTGGCGGACGCGCGCGCGCAGGAGGCGGCGGCGGCGGAGCCTCGTCCGACGGCGTGGCCGGGATCGGGCGCGCCGCACGCGGCGGCGGCGGCGGTAGGCGAGCAGAGTCATCTTCAACCGCTGGCGGCGAACGATGCATGCGCGGAGGCGGCGGGGGAGCATGCTCCTCCGCCACTTCGTCCTCCTGTGGAGCCTCGGGTGAAGGCATGCGCGGCGGCGGCGGCGGCGGGGCACGAGCGAGCGACGCAGCATGCGCCTCCCGCTCCTGCTCCTCCTCCTCGGCCTCCTCCGCAAGCTCCTCGGCGACGGTTGCTGGCGCGGAAGGTGCAACAGGCCGCGGCGCGACGGGCACGGGCGGCCGTCTGGCAGGGGGCGGAGGCGGTGGGAGCTCTTCCTCCTGCTCCTCTACTGGTTCCTCCTGCCTGCGCTCAACCGGCCGCTGGACGACGGGAACAGGCGGCCGTTGCCTAGCTGGAGGAGGCGGCGGCGGCGGGAGCTCGTCTTCCTCCTGCTCCTCGTCCTCTTCGGCCTCTTCCTGCGGCGGGTCCACCGGCCGCGGAGCTATGGGCACGGGCGGACGGGCGCGCGCAGACGGTGGAGGCCCACTATCGGCGCTTGGCCGTCTCTGCGGCGGGGGCGGCGACGCCGCCGAGCGCTCGCTCGAACTGGAGCTGACGCGTCGCTTCGGCGGCGGCGGGGCGCTATATACGACGGACGCGCGCGGCGATGTCGGTTTCGTAGGCGACGTGGGGACGTACACCGAGCTGCGCGGCGACGTGGGCTTCGTCGGCGACGTCGGGACGTAGACCGACGCGCGCGGCGAGATGGGCGAGTATGTCGACCGGATGGGCGGCTGGGCGATGCGGCCGATCACCATGTTGTCCTCGTCTGAGTCCTCGTCGTGCTCGTGGGAGTGCGATGGGGCGTCCTCTGCAGAATGAAGCCCGGGCTCAGGATCGGTGGGACGGGGTGCGTCCGCGGCGTGCTTTTGAGGCAGCCGCGCGCCAGGGGCCCCAGCAACGGCCTCGTGTGCCTCGTGTTCGCCTTCCGAGTCATCTGCGTCCCGCGCCCCATCGTGGGCGCTGCTAGAACCTTCCGCCTCGTGGCCCCCACGCGACGCCAGCTCTTGCCCGTGTCCTTCCTCTCCCGCCTCGTGTGCTTGGGGATCCCGCGCGTATGCTTCGTCTTCGCGTGTTTCCTCTGGCTCTGGCTCCGAGTCTTAAACAGCACAAGGGGGAGGAGGTGGTATTCAGAAGATCGTCCACGCGAGCGATACACCAAAGGAAAAAGCGCTGCATACGCCGCCGCCTACTCACCTCCGGTCTCCGCGTGCTCCTGGGCGCTCGGGCGACGCGGCGGCGGCGCGCCAAACGCGTTCCGCCCGCCCATGCGCGCGATCTTCTCCGCGATGCGGGCGCGGCGCGCCTCCTCGTCGTCTTCCTCCTCCGCCGCAGGCTCCTCCTCGTTGTGCTTCACAGATTCTGAAGTCTCCCTGCGCGCGGGGGGCGGCACGGGGCGCGCAGTCGCGGGCATAGGCGGCGCGCCGAACGGGTTGCGGCCGCCCATCTTCGCGAGCTTCTCCGCGATGCGGCGCTTGCGCGCCGTCTCCTCGTCCTCTTCCTCTTCTTCCTCTGCTTCCTGCGCGGGTTCTGGCACGGGAAGGGCCGTCACGGGCGCGGCAAAAGGCTCGTCCGGCGGCGAGACGAAGTGGCGCTCCGGTTCCTGCTGGGACTCGGGTTTGCTGGTCTCTTCTTCGATATAGGATTCTTCCTGCTCGGAGTGTACCTGCTGTGCTGCCGGCGGTGGAGGAACAGCGCGCGGCGGAGGCGCGGGCGGGGACGGCGAGCGCGCAACGGGGGCCTCATCCTCGGAAACATCCTTCTCGGCGTGCTTGTCAGCGACGTCAGGCTTGTCGAATGCACTCTCCGGGACTATGTCCTCGAGGTACTCTTGTTCCTCACTGAGAGCCGGTATGTCCTCATCGTGCAGCTTCTTGTAAGCCGCAATCGGAGATGTCTCCTCACGCTCTGACTTCTCAGGAGCGGTGTTGGCGTGCGGGTCCTCGATTGACTCGTGCTCCTTGGCCTGTTCGCGCTGCTCGATCGCGCTTTCGGGCACAGGAACGTCGTGCAACGTCGTCGTCGACAAGTCTTCGAGCGCCGGCTCGTCCTTCGACGGAGCAGCAACAGGTTCGGCCGACGGTGCGTCCTTTGCATCGGGGGTCGCTTCTTCCTGCGTTTCAGATGCAGCAGCCGGCGCAAGCGATTCTTCGATCGTCTTGGCCGTTTCATCTGGCGTCGGCGCGACAGGGGCATCCTCAGGGGCAGGAGCAGGAGTGGGAGCGGGGGCGTCCTCGCTCTTCTTGGGCGTGGCCTTCTTCCGAGGAGGCAGGGCGCGCCGCGGAGCAGCGGGCATGGGCATGCTCGTCGGGGCGGTGGACGCGACCGACTTGGCAGAGGTCGTCGAGTCACCCGTCGGCAGAGGGACAGACGCGGGCGTCAAGGTGCGCTCGGGCAGGTCGATGTCCGGCGGGGCCTGTGTCACCGGTGCGGTCTCTGTCTCTGCGTCGGGCTCGGTAGCAGAGGCCGTAGCTAAAGTTTGGGTGCATGTAAGAATAGAGAGAAAATTGAGCAGATGGGCCAATTAGCATGACAGACCTTCCGCGGGGGCCGCAGGCGCATCATCGGCCGGCGCTGGCGCAGCTTCAGCAGCAGGGGACGTGGCTGAGGCCTCGGGCGCAGGTCCAGAGTCAGAGGAAAGCGCCTTGGGCTTTGGCTTGACGACGGGCGGCGGGGCGCGACCAAAGACAGGCGCCATTCCGACGCGCGTACCGCCAAGGCGCTGGATCTTCGCCGCCAGCGCCGCCCGTCGCTCGCGCTCGAGCTCCTCCTCGGTCTTCTCTTCGGGCTCGCCCTCACCTTCGGCCGTTGGCTCGCCGTTGTCGGCGTGCTCGGCGTCGGCGTGCTCGTTGTCGTCGTCGTGAGTAGCAGCACCAGCAGTAGCAGCGGCGGCGTCGTGCTCGTGCTCGGGGTTCTCGTCGCTGGGCGAAGCAATGGGCGGACGCTTCCATTGCGGCTTGGGCGCTGCGGGCAGCGGCGGGCTGGCAGGCTGGGGCGGCGCGCCGAAGCCGCCAAATGCGCCCTTGCCCTGCAGCGCGGCCATGCGCTCCTTGAGGCCGCCGCCCGCGCGGCTGATGCTCTCTTTGGCGTCGCTGGCGCTCATGCCGCCGGCGCCGGCGTGGGCGGCCTGGTCGCCCTCCGCGGGCGGGTCGTGCTCGACGGGCTTGGGCTTCCACTGGACGTTGCCAGGCTTCGGGCGCGGGGCGGGCGGCGCAGGCTTGGGGGCGCCGGCCGGCGGCTTCTGCTCGAACATCGCGATGCGGTCGCGCAGCGAGCCGACCTTCTTGGGCGCGTCTGCCATCGTCGGTCCGCCGGCTGCGCCTGGGGCTGACTGAATGCGCGCGGGAGGTGGGAAAAACGCGGGATCGACCGCACGCTCGGAAGCGGCCGTCATGCTGCAACCGCAGCTTGCCAGGGTCGCCTTCGGGAGCCATCTGCCGCACGCTCTACACAGTCACAGGGACGCCCGCAGCGCTAAATAACAACGAGCAAAGCCAATCTCGCCTAGATCGACGACTGAGACGGGCGCCTGCGCCTTGTAGCTCCTTCAAGGCAATTTTCGTTCCGACAGTGTCACAGTTCCGTTGCTCTGTCTCTGACCAGCCCACCACACATGGTACCCCCGCACGACGCTAGTGCTTTCACCAAGACTTCCAAGATCCTAATCCCACACGGATGGCCCGCGAACGATGCCGGCATCCTGCGCACCGTTTGCAGCCTCGCAGGACCGCTGGCAGACGATGTGAGGCTCATGCACAAGTCGTACTTCCTCACGCCGGCGTGCTGTAGGTGCAGTAGCACCTGTTCGAGCTTCTACCGTCCGGTGCTGTGGGTGGTTGCACCCGTATTTGCCGTTGCTACGGGCCTCGTCGTCATGGCTCGCAGCGCGTCTCCAGGCTGCAAACCGGGCCGTCGTGGACAGCCTGTGCTAATCGAAAACAACACAACATCTATCTCTGGGGCTGTGGCTAGTGACTAAAGAACAGGTAGAGTACTGCTCAGCGGGGGACAAGCTCCTCGGGCAACTCGATCTGCACGACCTCGCAGCACTTCAGCGCACGGTCCCACATCGCGTACGCGACGCGTAACGCGTCCCGCTTCGCCCGTTCCTCCTCCGACTCGCCGCCCAGCGCAGCATGGACACCTCGCAGCGTATCCGCGTCGGCGGCGACGACGAGCGCGTACCGCGCGCGCGCGTCCACACGACGTTGAGCCGCCGCGCGTCCTGCAGGAAGCCGATGTCGCGCACGGCGTTGCAGCGCACGGTGCAGAACACGACGACGTCCGCCTCGCGGCCCTGGAAGCCGTCGATCGAGCTGCACGCGACGCCCGGCGGCAGCTGCGCGCGGAGCAGCTTCTGCTGCGCCGCGTACGGCGTGAGCACCGCGATCGTTGTGTGGCTGTCTGAGTTTTCTGCCAGTGGGGCGCCGTCCCGGTCCTGGAGGAGGAGCCGCACGATGTGCCGCACGTACGCCGCCTGCCCCGCGTTGCTCTTGGACCGGCGCCCCATGTCCTCCTCCGACGCGCACGGCACGAACACCGTGCCGGTCTGCCGCCCAGTCTCACGCGATAGCGGCCAGGGAAAGGCTCCAGGCAGCGCCGGCGCGACCTGGGGGCCGGTCTTGAGACGGCCTTCGTAGAACTCTTCGGATGGGAACCGCGCTAGGTCGGCCGGGAAACGGTACTGCACCTAGTAGCCGCAGGGTGAGCTTGCGAGCTGCACGGGGGGATGCGAGTGGGCACGTACGTCCAGCATTGTGCGACAAATCGCGGGGTGTTCGGGTCCGCGATATAATCTTTCCATCAGCGACACATCGTAAAGCAGCGCGGAGGACATTTTGCGCGCCATCGGACGTAGCTGCACGCTGAGGGGGTTTGAGAATGGATGCAGCGCTACAATGGGACGATGGGACGTACTGGTCTCCCACCAAGACGGCGCGCCGACAGCCCTTCACGAGGGGTATCAGCGAGCCGGCCTCCGTGACTTGCGAGGCCTCGTCGATGACAACAATGTCGAAGTTGGACACATTGCGCAACAGCCCGAGACCGGCGCCAGAGCAGGTGGTGAAGACGATGCGGGCATTCTCGACGCGAGTCTGTGCCTTCTTCACGAGGCGTGGGTCGTCCGTTGGGCTGCCTCCAAGCATGGCGTCGATCGTGAATCTATGCAGGCTTTTGTTGACCTTGGACACGTCCGTCGAGACACGCAGGATGTGATCCAGATTGAGCAACTGCTTCTGCACGGCGACAGCGGAGAAACGCTCCAGTACATTGTCAACGGCTGGAGAGTGTGAGACGTCATCTTCACGAAGCTGATCAAAGGTAGACTCGCCGTTATGGGTCGAGGCGGCCATCAGAATTTTACAGTCCGGGACATGGCGAATGAAGAACTCGAGGATCGATATCACGACCGTGGTCTTTCCCGTCCCTGGGCGGCTATTAGTCAGCTGAGTCGTTGGTGGCAACCGTTCTCACCCGGCGGTCCCCAGATGAGAGAGAGTGGAAATGCAACGGAGTTCACAGCGGCAAGCTGGCTCTCATTCAACCGTCCATCATTTTCCCAAGGGGTGAAATCTGCCGCTGGGATGAAGCCCCGCGCGTCCCCTTCGGTACCATCGATGAGTGCTGCCAGGTCGCAACAGGATGTTCCTTCGGTGCTCAGTCTGACAACTGCGTCGAGCATCGCCTTCGTGGTAGCGACGCTGCCCGCGTCGTAGATGTCCCAGTCCATGTCGGCGAACTCTGGCGGGAGAGGTCCAAAGAGCTTTATCTTGAGCTCTCCGCGTGGGGCCTCGATGACCACGCCGTCCAGCACGCGGCGATCGACATGCGGGCCGTCTGGCGCAGAGGCCGCCTGGATGCGAACGTGGGAATGAAGGCGGATGGTGCTCGGCTTGTCAACGCGGACGTCGGCCTTGACAACCGACGAGCCGACTGCGTCGGCATCGACGGCGGTAGACAGTCTCGTGCGGACGCCCTTCAATGTGGGAGATCTCTTGACGCGCCCGGTGTCGTCGCACTGACAGGAGTCGAAGGCCTCCTCCATCCGATCACAGGCCACGGCAAGAATCTGCTTGTCGTAGTATAGGGACGTGTTGGCGCGCTGCTCATGCAGAACCAGGAGGAGTTCCCGTGCGAGCTCCGGTCCACGAACGCAGTGCGCAGCGAGGTACACAAGGTCAGCGTAGTCCTGCACCTGCAGCTCGGCGATATATGCGTGCAGTTTCTCCAGCGCGACGAGGCTGGCGATGCCGAAGGCCGTTGCGCAGCGAATGATACCCTGGAGAACAGAAAGGCTGAGATCGGCCCATATGGGATGAGGCGTCGCAGTGTCAAACTCGAAACGTTTGAGCAGGACGTAGGAAAGCTGCGGCACGGTGCTGATCCAGGACAAGACATTGCTGATAGGAATGGGCTCCCGCTCGAGCAGATGCTCGAAAATCCAGAAGACATGGTCCTCCGCGCGGTGAGACACAGCAAAAGCCATGAACTCATCAAGCTGATCGAGTGACCGATCTTGTAGGAGGGCCGAGAGTCCGTCTCGAGGCGCCTCAAACACGTTGGCAAACCCGGGCCGGGTTGTCCAGTCGAAACCGAGCAGTGAGCTAAGCTGGTACCGCCGCGGCTCCCTGTTCTCTCGCATGACCTCCTCCGTCTGAACGCTAAACGAAGTTCAATGCGATATAACGGATTCAATATCACGCACTGCTCAAACCGCAGATCAAATTCCTGGTGCGCAACTCGATCGCGGTTCGAAATGACATGTATTTCGAGGTCGACGGCTGGCGTGCGATTCACCCGCCCGATTTGCTGGGGAATCGGGTTATCAGGAATCAGGGATGAAAGAGGGCACGTACACGTTGGACCTTCTCTGAAAACTTTTGCAGGGCGACGCTGGTGATGATATCTTGGCCAGAGTTCGGGGGCGGACGTGTAATGAACACGAATGTGTTCGCAATGTTCCTATCGTAGAGCTGCAGGCGCCCACCACGACATAAGAGACGGAAACCAGGAGGACACTCGCGGTAGGTCGACATGACATGCGAAGATAGGAACTCGAAGGAGCAGACGACGATCTTGAGTTTCCCGTTGCCGGTCACTTCGGGGTCAGTATTGACGTCATCTTCGACAGGGATATCTTCCCATGCAATATTTCCTTTGATGAAGAGCCCGACGGCGATACGGTCGTCAATCTGGACAATATTCAAGGTCAACCTACCAACTCACAGCGGCCACCATACCTTCATGACCACGAGTTTCCTGGTGTAGTCTCGCGTCGACCTGTATAAGTATTCGAAGAAAGCAGCGCGACCTTGGATTCGTGAGGAATACAGTCGTTGGAATCGTATGGGCCGGTCGAGATTTCGGTTCTGGAGGTCGCTTTCCTTCAAAATATCCGATTGAAAGAGGCTAGCGCAGGCATAAGCAGGTTCGGAATGGTTTCAGTAGTCCCGTACCTATTCCACAACCGCGCATTCTCCGTGGGATCCAAAGGAACGGCAGCCGCGAGGGCGTATTTCGCCTGCGTAGACAGCGAGCCAAAATCTATGTGAGCCAGGAATGGGTTGAAGTCGATTCCCCTTGCGCGCGCGAGCGTGATGCAGCGCAGCACAAGGTCCCATTCTGGCAGTGCGTGCTGTGTTGACCCGAGCAAGTCCGAGATTAGTTCAGACGCGTCGTCCTGGTCCTCCACCGCAGCGGAGAGAGCCAAGACAGGCGCACTGTGCAGGTACGATTCTGCAAACTCCTGCGCGGCCTTGGCCAGCTCATCAATTATGTATGGCTCAGTTGGCTCAGGAGGCTCGGACAGGCGCTTCGGGACCTTGATTTTACCGCCGTCCACAGCGAGGGAGTGCAGAGCGTTCAGTTCCAAACATTCGGTGCACATCGCGCCTTGCGGGGAATAACGGGCCCATTTGTCATGCAATCGGGACACCTTCGCCACGCTTGCCCTGCATACGATGAGTGATGCCCGTCACGAGAGAGACGGGCTTACCCGCTGTATGCTGCGAAGTGTCCGGCGAGATCTTGGCGAGAAATGGAACGAGCGATTCGCTCCTTCCCGGCGGGATAGGTATAGGACTGACACGGTGAATGTCAGTCGTGTGTGAGCGACTGAGTTATCGCGCTCACGTCGGTGATCTTCGTTGGGACGATATCAGGGTCCCAGCAGACAAAGAACTTGTCACCTATGTATAGGGCAGTGAGACGAAGCGTCAAGGATCTTCAACAGAAGGCTCACCATCTAGGTCTCCTCCAGATGTCATGGATGCCGGTGCACGTTTCCCGACTGACGGGAAGACAACGCAGTCCACGAGATGCGACAGACGAGGATTCTCGACGGTACGAAGCTTCAACACATCTCCGGGATGCAAACACGGATTCCGGACGACGAGCACGTCACAATGCGAGAGCGTCGTAGCCGGCTGTCTCCCATCACAAATACGTACGTGCACCTCTCCTTCATGGAGCACGCCGAACGGATCGCAGACGCCGAACAGCAGACGTGATTTTCGGATTATCATTCGCGAGCGTGCCTTTCCCGTGTCCTTGCGGAAAGACTTGACCTCGCGCGAGACGATCCCAGCGACAGCCTTCTGGACATGGTCGGCATCCAGCCCTTCGAGAAGGACGCGCTCGACCATCGCGTAGTCGCCGAGACATGAGAGCAAGTCCACCGCACTTGCGACATCGGACCTAGCACGCAGCAGCCAGTCGAAGTACTCGTTCTGCTTTGCGAGCAGCGTCTCGTTGGTGATACCGAGACTCGAAATCAGCACGATGACGTCGTTGTTGAGACGCCCAAAGGCATACGGCGTTGCGTAGTCCACGACGGAGAAAGTGTTGTCCAGAGTCGCATTGAATTTCTTCATCGATCGGCGGAACTGTGCGAGAGGGCCTTGCGCACGATCCATCTCAGGATGTAGCATCAGTACGCCCTGGAGAAACCTCAGCTATGAAAGCCAGTCAACCACGGCACAACAAGCAAACCTTGTATCCTCGATACCTGAGCTCGTTGGGTCAGAAACTGGGCAGGACAGCCGAACGCTCGACACACACCTAATTTGGAAAACTGCTGGTGTATAGCGCGCGCCACGGAAGATGATCTTCTTGTGGCGACTGAGCGCAACAGCCAGACGACGTGAGATCAACCCGCATCCATCTGAGAACAGCTCATCGCCAATCGTAATGTCGTCGATGTCTTCCGTGAAACGCGGATCGAGGTTGTAGTCTATGCTTGCGCCAGAGAATAGTAGCCCTATGCGTTTGGCACCTGGAATCTGCTCAGGCATCTCGACGACGGTCGTTCATGAAACACTCACGCTTTGCAACGTTGTTGATCCTTGAGAAATCCCCATAGGCGTATATCCGTGTATCGAGCTCCTCGTCGGAAGACGCCTCGCGTAAGAAGCAGCTCCGCTCGCGCAGCTGGCTGTTGCTGTGGTGATAAAATCGGTACTGGACGCCATTCAGGAACAGCCCAGCAGCAAAGAAGCGTCTGATGTAGTCGACCGTTGTGTATTCGGGCATTCGGAACTCGCGAAATGACACGGAGATACACTTGGACGGGTCGTCGTTGTGCAAGATGCGATTGCTGGCGAAGGGGCCGGTGCGAAACAGGATTTCGTCCGACTTGAAAACGATGAACTTGCCGTGGCCACGGGGCAGAGCGGCGCCGGGAACGGCGTAACTCCACTCGCTGTCAGTAACTGACGGCACAGCGAGTCGTATGTCCTTCATCCTGAAGTCCTAGGGCGAGAGAAAGAGGTGGTGGATCGGCCCGGGACCGGCGGCAGGGCAAGCAACAGCGGGAGCAATGCGAACGGGAAATATGCCATCACAGGTGGACATGTTTGAGCAACCCCATAGTCCGCCAGGAGCGTGCGCTTTCTGTCTATATGTGTACAAGAGGCCAAGCAACCTCCCTATCGCCATCCTCCGCCTCTTACCAAGATGGACAGCCAGCCGGAGCTCGGAGCAGTCCACAGCTCGGACAGTATTCGAGCGATATATGTCGTTGGGCCTTCTAGCAGCGGAAAGACAACGCTCTGCAAGGCACTCGCTGCACGCCTGCAGATTCCGGAGGGACGCTTCGTACACGAGGTTGCAAGGGGCGTAATGAAGAGCACCGGGTTCTCCAGGTCCACGGTGCACGAGCTGGACATGCAGCGCGCTATCCTCGTTGCGCAGGTTGCAGCAGAAGAACGGGCCCTGCAGACCACGTCTGAAGTGCCGATCCTTCTGTGCGATCGTTCTGCCGTCGACCCGCTGGTGTACGCAGCTCTGGGCTTCGAAGACGGCGAGCAGCGCCAGCACGAGCTTCTCAATACACCGGAATTCCAGGCCGTATTGGACGGATACCGCGCCAGCCTCTTCGTTCTGCTCGCGCCGATCGCGGAATGGGTTGTCGATGATGGCGTGCGTTCGCTGGAGCGACCCCTTGATTATCTCCAGACGTTCAGGAGCACGCTCAAGAGGCTTGGGTTATCAGCTCGAGAGCTTGGGAGAGACGTCCTCGACCTCGACGCGAGGCTAGACAGAACGATAGCCTGGATGCGCGAGTCCGGACACAGGGTCTGAATACGAAGGTTCGTAATTGGGATCGGCAGCACGGCGTCTGTCTAGCGATTGATGCCGTTTATTAGACACGGCGCGCATACGAGCGTAAATGCTCGGTCGTCGTGGCCCACGGCCTGTGCTGGTCAGGTGGAAAAAAGGACGGATGCGTACAGTAAGCGCCGGAATCGGCCGCGGCTGCCTGACCGGCGCTTGCCAGCAGCGGTAGTTGAGCTTTTTTTGGTCAATAATGGTGTCCAATTACGAGTAACTACGGTCTCAATGGCCGATTGGGTTCAGATAACAGAGTCCGAGATGCCAACCCCTTCCGCTGATGGAGAAGGCGCACCAGGTGGCGAACCGTCGAAGTAACTGCTTCAGTGCGTGTTCGATTTGCACCACATATAGCATCCAAATCCGGTCGGGGGGAACGTCTGTCCCACTCAGCCATGGTTTTTATCCCTCCTTCCAGAGCTGAGATAGACAATGCTGCCCGTGACGCTGTCGTGACACTACGAGCAGTCTGCGGCGCGTCCGCGACATTCTTCTTCGTCGGCAGCTTCGCGTGATTCTTGCAAGCTCTACGGCGAGCATGTGTCTCCTTACATGAGCTTCCGCTCGCCTAACGTGAGTGCATCGCTCCGATCCCCTATGCCGTGTTTCTCAGGACTCCGGTTCTAGGATATCGATATCGTTGTCGAAACACCTATGGACCAAGAGGAGCTGAAGAGGCGGATGGTTCAGCACAACTCGCGGTTCTTCCTCGTCGCTGCCAAGACACCCGGCACAACATACAAGGTCCTCAAGCATGGCCTCTCCTTCTCACGATACGCTGTCAAGGTCGATGCCCTCATCGCCAACGTAACATTGGACATCCCGACCGTGCCGTCGTCGCGCGTGAAGTCGATCGACGCGTACCCGACCTGCCCACTGGCCTTTCTCATACTCCTGCGCCTGCAGGCGTGGGACCACCACCGCGTCGCCGCGCAGATGCACCTGCGCAACAAGGCCGCGGTCGACTATTCGGATCTCACCATCCATCTCCTGCCTTACGCGCGCTCGCGGCTCGGCGCGAGCATGATGAGCAACGCGGAGACCTATCTCCCCGAGCGGTTTATGCGGATATCGAAGGCGCGGGTGCAGCGCTTCGTCGATGCGTATCCTTCGTCGCGCCCAGCTTGGGAGAAGGTTGGCGCGAAAACTGACCGTCCAGCCGATACCGATGCTCTGACTCGCCGGTTGAACCGTCTCGCGTTGTATCGGTGAATCTTTGTATGTAATGGGCCGACAGTACCCACTTCTGCGGGAGAAATGCCAGATCATGAAGCAAGAACGGGAACACGGTCCATCGCATGGAAGACGACGATGTCGACCACGTAGGCGGTACTGTAACGGGAGGTTGCGTTGGCGGTCGATAACCAACGGAGATAGGTCCTATCAACATCCTATGCTTTGCCGCATCTAGATTTCTCGCAGTACCAGGTTCGGGCCGCCTTTGCCCAGACGTTGCAATTACGTACATAACAAGGGCCTACGCCTGCCGTCCGAGCCGCTGTTGCAGGGAATTCCGCAGAAGAGAAGCCATCGTCGCGCCTTCGCAATCATGTGCAATTGACGCCCCTGATTCCTCTTCGCGCTTGAACGGCAGGCCAGGCGTCACGACGTCCTATCTGAGAGTGAGCCTGCGACCACAGACTGCTCATCAACGCGGACGTACACAATTATCTTGCGACCGCGCCGCGCGGAGGTCGCAGATCGTCTGAGTCTTGCAGTCGCCCGTGCAAGCACTAACCTTCCCGCCCCGGGATATCCGTTCGTTGTAGAGCTGAAAGGCCGCGTCGTCGCGCTCGAAGACCTCTGTCAGGTTGTGCCAGAACGCCGGGCTGAGCGGCGCGCCGGCGGGCAGGCCGACGAGCGGGCCGTACGACGCGCGCGCCGAGTAGAATTCGGTGAACACGGGCCCTGTTGTTTGGAAGGTCGGCGCGGTGAGGTTCGCGCTGAAGACGCGCACGTCGAGCAGCGCGTAGGTGCTGCTGTCGAGCGTGTACACTTTGAAGGCCGGGTTTCCGCCTGCGCATGGTCAGCGAAGAGGGCGCGAAAGAGAAAGTGACTCACTGGTGGGTGTGAGGGACGGCGCTATCATGTTCACGCTGACCGCGTTCGCGGCCGTACGGTTGCTGAAGTCGCTGTACGCGATCTCGAATTGGTCCTGCGATGCACGCTCAGTGAGCCCCACGGCGGACACCCAGGGGGCAGACGCACGACATGCGTGTGCCCGAAGAAGTTGCCCGCAAGCGTGTCCTTGTACCGCTGGACAATCTGGTCGAAATAGTTCGACTGTACAGCACTCAGCCCTCTCTTCCAAGGATACCCACTGGAGCGCGGCGCACCTGGTCTGGGAGGAAGTCTGACTTGCCGCTGGGGATGTGCCCAATGATCCACGCCTTCTGCCCGCACTCCTCCGCCTCCTGCAACTGGCGCGCGACGAACGCGAACAGGCCTTGCGGGTCAAACACGGTGGGCTCCGTGTCGTACAGCCAGAAGTTCTGCTTGTAGTGGTACTGCGTGTTGAGCGAGATGACGCGCAGCATCGTCCCGGGGACGACGGCCGCATAGCTCCCGCTCACGTGGCGCACCTCGCGCGCGCCGGCCGAACCAATAAAGCGTGCCCACCCGCGCGCGTTGGTGTCGAAGACCCATTGCGAGGACGACGCGCTGTTGTTCGGTGCGCGCTGCACGGCGTCCGAGCGCGGGAACGAGTTGACTGGCG
Source organism: Auricularia cornea (assembly GCA_030578095.1). Lineage (NCBI taxonomy): Eukaryota > Fungi > Basidiomycota > Agaricomycetes > Auriculariales > Auriculariaceae > Auricularia > Auricularia cornea. The sequence continues at coordinate 1,787,484 of JARLTE010000008.1, forward strand.
CGGTGTCGTGGTTGCCAAGCGTCGGGAAGACGGGTATGTGCCCGAGGAAGGACGCGAGCTCGTTATTGAATGCCACCATGTCCGTCGTCGCTTCCCTTCCCATGCATCAGCACAGGTCAGGGTCGCACAGGCGAACGCACTCTCGGTCCACGAGCCAGATGTCGTCTGCGCGACGGTTCAGCGCCTGCACAGCGCGAGAGGCGAGCACGTACGCTCGACGACGTCGCCCGTGAAGATGGCAAAGTCGGGCTTGAGCTTCTTCACCGCCTTTAGCATCGCGTCCGCGAGTACTACCGGCGCGTCGCACGCAGGGTTGCCGAACGGGCCCGCGGGCACCTTGGCCGGGGCGCTGCCGCTGTCCGCAAAGTTCCTACAACAAATGGGTTTTGTGCAGTCTGCGTCTGCGCCAACCTGCAGCACGGTAAGCAATGCATACGGTATCCGTCGCGACGTACGGTATAATCCCGGTCGATGTGCACGTCGCTCATGTGGACGACTGTCAGTGGCGGTCGCGTGGCGGGCGGTGGCGCGTGCGGGCGCCGCTTGGGTTTCGGTGGGAGCGGCAGCGTGAACGCGTTGACGGGCGGCGGCGCGCAGAGCCCGAATAGCGCGTCGCAGAGCTTCGTCGCCGTCTGCCCCTGAGTGGAGATGCTGCGCATCGCGTGCGCGATGATCGGCGCCTGCATGCCCACGGCGCCCGCGCACACGTCGGCGTCCGCGGCCTGCGAGCATTTGAGCAAAAGAGAGATACCGATGGTGGAGGTGCACTCACTCCGATAGCCTGACATATGCCCACGAAGCCGGCGGAGAAGGGTGCGTCTCCCAGCCGCGCAAGCTGTTGGATGGGCACGAGCAGCGCGTGGCAGTCGTCGCACGTCCGCGCCTTCAGCAGCAACGCCCCGATTTCGTTCACGAGCTCCGTTGCATTCTGCTGCGCCGTAACTACGGCGAGGCCAAGCGCGATGATAAAGGTGCGGGACAGCATCGTCCCACGCGACCAAGTGCGGGGGACGCGCTACTGGATTTATACCGTCGGGTCAGGACCGGGCGTCGATAGCCGTGCCTCATCTCCCCGTCCGCGCCACACTGAGTGTATCTTTGGACGTGGTGGGCAGGTACTGCTGCCCGATTGCTGGCGGGGACGAGGGCCAGGCACATGCGTTTGTTTGCGCGTTCGGGAGCAGTGCGCACAGGATCCCGGGTCCTTGTGCACCCGTCCTCAGTCGACGAACGGCGGCTGGGACTCGGGAGCGCAGCGCAGCCAGCAACAGAAGCCTAACTTCAGATAGAAGGACAGTCTATCAACGGAAGCGAAACCCCGAGCAGGCCAGAGCGATGTTCCCTTGTGCTTCGTTTGCGGACACCTCCTGATCGCCGAGCGGAGCCCAAGGCAAATATCCGAGAAGCCCATTGCTGTGGTGATAGCCAGGTGATAGGGAACGGGGAGTTGTGTGCGCTTGTGCGGGATCATGCTCAAGCTGTCATGAAGGCGGCGGAAAGCAGCCTGTTGCGTCGGAACTTCAATTGGTTGACAACAGTCTGTCGCCCACCTCCATGTCAAGTCACACGGACGGCGTGAACCACCGATCAGTTTCCAGATGTCGTCTCAGACTGGAGGCCGCCACACTGTCGCTTTCCCTGCAGAGGCTCCGCCTGGCTGAGCCAACGAACCTTGGCGTGGCTCCCAAGGTTCGTGCCACGCATCGTGGTGGTTTACGCAGAGTATATCTACTCCGGGCGCACGGCAGCCGCTCGACAAAGATGTCTCTCACCGACGCGGAGATCTATTTCCTCAAATCCTGGTTCCTCGCTGGGTGGGAGCACGGCCGTGCCGAGGCCGAGACACCCCGGGCAGTCGCGCAGCGCCTCTCTGAGCTCTGCGCCTGGAAAGCACAGCATCACCTACATGCGATTTACAGAGGGGTTAACGACCTCGACACACTGGATGTCATCCTTTCGTCCTATGTAAAAGGTCGCAATGGGAGGTATGTCCATACAACCGCTATCATCGATATTCAGATGATACCAACTTATCGTCTTAGGGCCGCCCCGCCGCAAACCCACCGTAGGGCCACACTCATATCTGAGATAAGGAAGGTACTCTTCCACTGTGCAAGCTGTGTGGCGCGCGACATGAACGCGCAGTCGACTATCGCAATGCGCCTACCGGCAGAGGTGCTCGGCGCCATTTTCGGCTTTCTCTCGTTTCCCGATTGCATCGCCGCCTCGCATGTCTGCCACGACTGGCGGGACGTCGCGCTATCCGAGCCGTGGTTGTGGAGCGACGTCGAGCTATCCGTGCCGCATCTGACATGGTCCTCGCCCGCCGTCCCAGACCTGCTAGCTCGCAGCAAAGCCGTCCCGCTCCGACTGACTATCAAGGGCCTGTGTTCCGACGACGTGCCACATGTTGCGCTTTGGCTCTCGCCCGCTGTCCTGGAGAGAACGTCCTACCTTTCCCTCCGCTTTGACACGCCCTCCGATCTGGACCATCTATGGGCCGCACTGCAGTCACCCGCCCCGCTCCTGGAAACGCTTGTGCTCCGCCCTATGGACATGGACGACACTTGCGAATACATTTTCCACATACCGCAAACGATCTTCCTCGGCTGCGCTCCCCGGCTCGAGAGGCTTGACGTGTCTGATGTCCGACTCGCGCCAGAGTGCGCCGCGCTGAGCTCGGTGACGACCTTGATCGCCGATTTTGTAGGGATGCATACCTCTGATGGCGAACTCGCCGAGCCTGCGTGGTTGCTACTTGGCGAGCTCCCTGCGCTGTGCTCCGTGGAGCTGACCGACGTGTGGGAGAACGACGCGCTGCCGTCAATGGCTGGGATTGAGCACGTCAACCTTCACACGCGGGACGACGACGCGCTCGCAACCGTGCTGCCAACCATCCGGCACGCAGATGTGCGGCACATAACGGTATACACGCAACAGCCGCATCTGCGGCTGCGCGAGATGTGCATCACGCTGCCCCTGTGGACAAGAATCTCTATCTGCTCTGCGGAGTGGCCGTGCCGGCCGCTCAAAGAGGGATCCGCGCTTTCGCTAACAGCCTGGCACTGCAGCCCACACGACGGGTTTACTCGCACAGCTGTCTTCGATGAGTTCAGCTCAGGCCTTGCGGACCTCGTAAATGCCCGCCTTGCATCAGATGAGACTGTGCTCGATGTTTCCGAGAGCGTCCTTGCCGCCCACGGGTTCCGTCTTCTCTCGATGCTGTCCTCCGTCCGCAGGTTGTACATCGTCGCGGACGACAACGCGCAGGGCGCCATTTTCGACGCAACCGCCGCTGACGGCCGCGTTGAACTTCCGGATCTCCTGGGCATCGCAATCTCTGTCCCTGCTGAGTGCGCCCATCGCACCCCGGATGATATCTCCGCTTTCTTCTATCGTAATTTTATCGCACCGCAACTTCAAGATTTCAACATCATGCGAGGCATTTATGCCGAGGACTGCGCGGCGGTGCCGCCGTCCTACACCCTTTGAGGCATCGCCTCGCAACATTTGTGTCTATACAGTATCCATCGTAGCAATTTAACATGGTCGGAAGGAATATGTGCATCTGGTTCTTCATGCCAACACGTTTCAGGTGGGTGCAACTGAGCTGAGACCCGTATGCCTCATCACGCCGTGGTACTAAGCAGTAGATGGCCCTGTTACGCAGACCCCTGGAGCCGAACATATGCAATAGTATAACTCAGGGCGCTCGCAAACATCTCATACACTACGTGCACGGAGCCTCGCGGCTCGGACGAGGCTACGATGCGACTGGCGCAATATGCTGCCCACGGTCACGCCCTCGCAGTCGTGCCCATGCCCGAGGTGGTCGTCCAGGACAAGCTCCTCGTCGTCCTCAGAGTCTGAGCGCTTCGATGGGAAGCTGGGTCGTGCGACGTCCTGCAGGCCCCCACATCAGACACAGTTGACATGCTTAAAAATGAATGAACGTACGCAGTTGTTCTCCGACCGCGCAGCACGCAGGCCGCAGATCGTCGTGGTCTTGCAGTCACCCGTGCAGCTCTGCACCATCCCGCTGCGCGAGAGCCGCTCGTTGTAGAGCTGGAACGCCGCATCGCTGTTCTCGAATGCGACGGTCAGGTTGTGCCAGAACGCAGGGCTGAGCGGCTGTGTGGGCGGCAGCGGCGGCGAGACAAGCGGGCCGTAGGTGTCGCGCGCCGAGTAGTACTGCTCAAACTGTGGCAGGGTCTGGTAGGACGGCGAGGAGATGTTGGCGATGAACACGCGGACGTCGAGCAGCTCGTAGGTGTCGGGATCGATGTCGTACACCTTGAAGGCCGGGTTTCCGCCTAAATGACCGCGTCAGAAATACTGTCAGTGTCCAAGGCGCGGGGACACTTACTTGTCGGCGTCAGCGACGGTGCCAGGATGTTGACAGCGATGGCGTTCTCGGCCGTCTGTGCCTTGAAGTTGCTGTAAGCAATCTCAAACTGATCCTGCACTTTCCATCAGCTGAAATCCCGAACTGCGCTCGAGCCTACTGACCACATGAGTGTGGCCGAAGAATTGTCCCGCGATGGTAGCCTTGTACCTGTTCACGATCTGGTTGAAGTAATTGGACTGGAAGAGATGCTCAGCAAAGAGAACTTCAGACAAAGCTGCTGCCACTGACCTGGTCATGCAAGAAATCCGACGTCCCGCTGGAGACATGCCCGATGATCCAAGCACGCTCGCCTTGGTCCTCAGCCAGCTGCAACTGCGATACGATGAAGGCAAGCATGCCCTGCGGGTCGCGGACCATGGTATTGCGGTCGTACAGCCAGTAGTTCTGCCTGTAGTAATACTGCGTGTTGAGCGAGATGACGCGCAGCTTCGTGCCGGGGACGAGGACGGAGTAGCTCCCGGACGAATGGAGGAACTGCTGCGCGGCGGCGGTCTGGATCCAGCGCGCCCACCCGGCGGCCTGGATGTCGAAGACCCACTGGTTCGACGAGTCCGAGTTGTTCTTCGCGCGCGTGGCCGAGTCGGAGAGCGGGAACGAGTTCGCGGGCGCCGTGTCGTGGTTGCCAAGCGCGGGGTACACGGTCAGGTCGCCGAGGAAGGCCGCCATCTGCGCGTTGAACTGCGTCAAGCCATCCGCGGCTATCCTACACGCGCAGGGTCGTCAGTGGGTGATACCGTGTGCGCGGCAACGCATGACGCACGGCTCGTCCACGAGCCAGATGGAGTCTGACGGCGCATGAGCAGCTGCTATCTTGGGCTTGGCTACGTCGGTACTCACGGTCGATGACATCGCCAGTGAAGATTGCAAATGCAGGGTCGAGCTCGCGGATAGTCTGCAGCATGACGTCGCCCAGCTTGATCGGCGAGTCGCACAGAACGTTGCCAAAGGGGCCCGCTGGTACGTTGACCGGATCGTTCGCGGCGTCCGCAAAATTCCTGCAGCAAATGGGCTTTGTGCAGTTCGCCTCGGAGCCGACCTGGAACGACGAAGTTCAGAGGCGCCAAGGCCGCCGCAGAAATGCTATGCATACCGTGTACTCCCTGTCAATGTGCACATCGCTCATATGCACGACCCGAAGCGGCGGGCGCCCGGAGGACGGAGGTTTGGCGGGCGGAGTCGTCGGCGCCGGCTTGGGGAACGACACATTAAAAGCGTTGACGCTCGGCGGTTGACATAATCCGAACACGGCATTGCAGAGCTTGGTCGCTGTCGAGCCGAGCGTGTTGATGCGGCGGAGGGCGTGGGCAAGGATGGGGCCTTGCGTGTGCAAGAGGCCGTCGCACACGTCGTCGTCCTGCGCCTGAGCCCTCCATCAGCATTCTAGCATGAGTACACGCGGGTTGTAATACGTACGCCTGCGAGCTTGCAGATTCCCGCAAAGCCGTTCGAGAAGGTCTTGTCGCCGAGCGCGGCGAGCAGCTGGATCGGGCCCAGCAGCGCATGACACGCGCCACAGGTGAGCGCGGACTCGAGCTTGTCGATGATCTCGTTCACGAGATTCGAAGCCTGCGCGTCGGGGGCGGGGTCCGCCGCACGAGCAGATAGCAGGCCGAGCGCGGCAACCGCAACGAAGCGGGGAAGTAACATCGTCCGGGAGGCTGTCTTCTGGGCTGCGTTGCCGCGACGAATATATACGCCCGCGGCTTCCTGTCAGCAGGGAGGCAATCCTTGCGAAGCACCCAAGAATGATGACGCTAAAACAGGGAAACAGAAGAGCGCGCGGCCGCATGGGCGAGCAGTGCGCGAAACGTTCCCCGGTTAAGACAGCCGCGCGCGCGCACGTTCGTCCTGTGCAGCTACACAGACTATAAAGCATCGCATGAGCGCGGGCGCGGGTGGAGGACAACGATGCCGACGACCGTTCACGTGCCGCGTGTGGTGGACATAATGCGCGAGGATGCGCAAACGCAATGATCTGACATGGTTTCGGGAGGGGAGCAGTTGCCAGAGAGCCGAATACGCCGTTTGTTTCTCTTCCTGGCGCAGTGCCCGCACTATTGGCCCATTGGCAGCGACGAATCGGAGGATTGGTTCCCGGACGTGCCATGCTGCTGCCATGGACGGTTTTGCAGTGCCTCGCACGATTGGCTGGGACGTGCAGGGCAGGCGTGGATAGATCAAGTGGCCAGTGGAGCTTGTCCGTTCTTCCGCACAGTGCGCATGCAGGACGTCGTGGACTGGGCTGAACTAGACTCTTGACTCGGTGTCGTAGGTAGAGCAGACTGAAGGACCTTGAGGCTTGGAGCGCAGATATTTCAGAATATCTTCAGAGGCACGTGCGCCACCCATGATTAAGCCGTGGATGTCCCAGAATTCTGAAGAGATATGCGAGGGTCCTACTGATCCCGGTATTGTAGGATGGGGTGAATTCGCAAGTTCATTTTCTACCTCCGCGGCGGCACGGCGTCGTCGAGTTGCTTCCGACGTCCGGATCCGGATCGCCTCGCACCACCTGTCCTCATCGCGGCCCATTTTCGCGAGGACTTGACCTTACGGGTTTCCATGAGCGCAGAGCCGCGTGCGGATATGGCGATTGTGATACATACTACCCACCGAGAAGGTCGTCATCGCCTACGGTGACATAGCCAATCTCCCAGCCAGACAGGGCCGCAGAGGCGTCCGCGCCTGGGAGGCTTGGGTTCTTCTCGGGCCAGTCCGAAACAAAGAGGAAGAATCGCCTGGGAGGATGCGTGTGCGCGTGTCGATTGAGGACCTGCTCGAGCGAGTCGATCTCAGCCTTCGCAATCGGGCGGGCCTTCGAAACCAGCGAGACCGTCACATGAAAAAGGATCTCGTATCGCTGACCGCTGGAGTCTTCGGAAATCATGAGAGCGTGCGCACTCGTGAAACCCGCAGGCAGCGGGCAGAAGCCGAGTTGGTCTGGGATGCTCTCCACGCCGCCCGCGGCATTAGCGGTGCAAGCAAGCAGCGTTGGTGCTGGTATCGTAACGAGCACTGGCGTGGCTGAGGGAGGACATACGAAGTATGCCCGCGGCGGAGGATGCGGAGAGATGACCAGCGACGTCGCCGATGACGGAATATCGACAACGATGCGCGCCGTGGGTAGGTAGCCGAGCATGGCGGCTTCGAACACCATCTGGTGGCTAGCACCCAGAGCCCGCCGCACGCGCCTGAGCAGCTCAACCTGTTGTGCGGGCTGCGCGCGGCGTACTGCGGCGAAGACAACGCCGCGCAGGAAGGCCGTCGGGATGACGAGGTTCGCCGGAGGTCTCAACGTGACGAGCAGATCGGGCTCGGGTCGCTCGAAGAAGAACGAGCGGAAGCAGTCGGCGTCGAAAACGTTTGCCGGCCCCAGAAGCTCGAGCGGGTTGCCTGTGACCCGGGGGTGAGGCGCCAGCGCCGTGCGGAGGTTCGGCCCGCAGTGCTCGAACACGGTGAGTGGATCCCAGCGCTCATGGCCATGGTGCGTGGCCATCGAGAGCCCGTCTCTGAAGGAATCCAGGTCGACATCCATTCTCGATATGTCATCCAAGTCCAATGGCGACACAGCGAGGACCGCATGCTCGGTACCAAGCAACGGAACGGCGTCGTATCGCACGCCCGGGCGCCGCAGAGAGCTGTAAAGGAGTGAGCAAGGCTTACTACTACTAGCAAGACAACGGCGCGCACAGCATAGCCCGGAACTCCGAGAGGCTGGGCAGACTCATAGTGAAGAACCTGGCATTCCTCTCCTTGACGAGGCCCCTGTACCGCCCGACAGCGGGTGACTGCGAGGTCGCGAGCACGACATGCGCAAGGGGACCCAGATCGTACACTTCCGGTGCCAACAGCCCCGCCGCGTCGATGAGGACGAGCGCGCGCTTGAGAAAGTCGATAGCCGGGACGAGGATGGCGGGGACGAAGAACGCGCCCGCGGCCAGACAGACGAAGGCCGCGCTGTCGCCCGCGCGGTGGAAGACGAAGGGTATTCGGGCCTCTGCCGCGGCGCACATTAGGTAGTAGAGCGAGACGGTCTTCCCTGGATCCGGGGGCACACGCATGAGCATGCTGCCTTACGTGTACTTGCAACGCAAATGGCGAACCTATGCCCGGGTGGCCGTAGACAATGGTGGCGCGGTGATACGGGTCGTCGTCGTCGGATTCGAGATGGGTAGACCGCAAGTGCTCCCAGAGGTCAAGGTGAGGCTTCCGCACGAGGAGCAGCGGTTGATGCGCGCCCTCGAAGCTGTTGACGATGCAGTCTACTGTGCGAGATGCGGCATCGTGATCGTCTGCGAAAATGACCCGAGCGCCGTTGCGCCGTCCCCAGTGGTGCCAGTGAAAGTTTCTTAGACACCGATACCTATGCTTGGGGTGGTCCATACGACGCAAGAGATCGAGGCTGTCTCGGCTCACGTCCCGCGTCGACATCGTGGGGTGAGTGGCCAAGAGCTGCGATCGGACTTGGAACCATGAGTCGCTCGTCTTCTGCCGCGGAGAGGCGGCACGTAATAGACACGGAACCCCAGAGCCAGTACAGACGATACTATTCGTCATTTCAGCAGAAAGCACCAACCCATACATACAGTGAGTATCAAGTTCATATTCATATTCATATTCAGTAAGAAAGCAGCGGCACTGCAAACGGGGCGCGTGAGGGCTCGCGGCGCGGCGGGCGCGGGCAAGGATCATCTGACCAGAGAGCGGCTGCCGATGTGCGTGTTGGCCTCCTGCAGGCTGCGCGACGCGTACGACTTGACCTCCTTGGCGTACTGACCTGTGGAAGGGAGACGTAGTATGCGAAGCGGAGGCGCGCTGTCAAACGGGAGCTACACGTACTCAGAGGTTCGGAGGAGGCGGAGGCGGAGTCCGTTTTGGCCTTCTTCGCGGGCGCGGGCGTGGCTGCGGCGGACGAGGACTCTGGGGTGGCGGAGCGCGAGGCGTCTGCGGAGTCGGACGGCGCGGGACGCTTACGGCGGTTTTTCTGCCACACGCGGGTCGGTAAGTGAGGCTAGAGGACAAGGCTAAAGACACGTACAAAGCGGGTATCGAACTCTCGTTTCCTAGACGAGATGAAGTTCACAGTGAGTGGATTGTGCGAGTAGCAAGACCGAGCACGCACTTCTTCAGCTGCTCCTCCTGCTTCTTCTTCTCTTCCTCTTCCTGGAAGGCATCCTTTCAGCGTATGCCGCAGCAGAACGGACCCAAGACTTACCATCTTGTTGCGCTGGAAGCGCTCTAGGAATGAGCCGTCATTGGAGAACACATTCAGCGGCTTAGCCTTCGCCGCCGCCGGCTTGGCCGGTGCGGGGGCCGCCGCGGGCGGGGCGTACATGGGCGCGGGGATTGGGGCCGACATGTCTGAGGCTGGGCAGTGGGAAGAACGTTCGGGAAGACCGCCGCACGTTGCCGGCGCGGCATTGCAATGTCCGGGCGGGGTTTGAACCGGGCGCCACCGCCTTGGTCCGCTCCGTCGTGCTCACACCGCTGTACCTGACTGCTAGTAACGCTTCAACATGCCCAGAGCGTGAGTAATTCGCAAGTAACAGTTGTTAACTCTTACTGACTGCCCGTTGTAGTGAAGTCGGAACTCCCAAGTATGTGGCCAACAAGATGAAGAGCAAGGGCCTGCAGCGGCTGCGGTGGTACTGCCAAGTGTGCGAGAAGCAGTGCCGCGACGAGAACGGGTTCAAGTGCCACACGCAGTCGGAGGGCCACCTGCGCCAGATGCTCGTCGTCGGCGAGCACGCGGGCAAGCACATCGCCGACTTCAGCCACCAGTTCCAGGCCGAGTTCGTCGCGCTGCTCTCGCGCCGCTACGGCACCAAGCGCGTGCTGGCGAACCGCGTGTACCAGGAGTACATCCAGGACAAGAACCACCTGCACATGAACGCGACGCGCTGGGTCACGCTGACGGGCTTCTGCCAGCACCTCGGCCGCGCGGGGCTCGCGCACGTCGACGAGACGGAGAAGGGCTGGTTCATCGCGTGGATCGACAACTCGCCCAAGGCGCTCGCCAAGGCGGACGCCGCGCTCAAGAAGGAGCGCATGAAGACGAGCGACGAGCAGCGCGAGCGCGTGCTGCTCGCCGAGCAGATCGAGCGCGCGCGCGAGGTCGAGGCCGGCCCGTCGGGTTCTGGCAGCGGCTCGGGGGAGGAGGACAAGAGCCCGACGCCCCCGGACGCGCAGAAGGAGTTCAGGCGCGAGGAGGGCCAGGAGAAGCTCGTGCTCGCCGTCTCGCTCAAGCCGTCCGCGCCCGCCGCAGAGAAGCCCGCCGCGCCCGCCATCAAGCTCGGCCTGAACCCACTTAAAGCCAACCCGCTCAAGGCGAATCCGCTCAAGGCCGCGCCGGCCAACCCGCTGAAGGGCAACGTCTTCAAGACTGCGGCCAAGCCCGAACCGTCCGTCGGCCAGAAGCGCGACCGCGAGCAGCTCAGCGCCGCAGAGCGGATCATGCTCGAGGACCAGGAGCGCAAGCGGCGGAAGCTCGAGCGCGAGGCGCGGCCCGTTGCCCCTTCCCATGCATAGAGTTCGTTGTCGCTTTGCTTCATGTTGTATGGTTACTGGTCCAGTATGTCCTCTCTGTATAGCCCACATCGCTCGTCCGTAAATGCATTATTGCCCGTGTTTCAGACCGTCCTGCACCTCAAGCATGGACAAGCCCTCCCGATGTTCGTCCCTGCCAGTGTTAAAAAGGAGCACAAGATACAAGACTTGGCCATGGTACACTACTGTACTGTATATTTTATCCTTCAAGCAGACACCTGCACATCCGCCGCGCCGAGGCCGTCGGCGTACTGGAACTGGCCCGAGTTCTCGTACTCGTACATGTCGAGCGCGACGACGCAGGACTCGCGGACGACGCGCGGCGCGTCGGCGCGCGCGGCCCAGGCGCGCAGGTGCGGGAGCACGTCGGGCGTCGCGATGCCGCCGAGCGCCTCGGCCGCCTCGTGCCGCACCATCTCGTCCTCGCCGCCGTCGTGCAGCACGCGCAGCAGCGCCGGCACGCTGTGCGGCGCGGACATTTGCCCGAAGACGAACGCGATCTCGTGTCTGCGCGCGCGTGCATCAGCTCGGCGCTATGTGAAAAGATACCGGGGGAGTGCGGGAGGAAGAGAGGGCGGGGAGGAGGAGGAGGAAGGGCATGGAAAGGGAGGAAGGGACGGACGCACTTGAAGAGCGCGCTGCCGTCGGCGAACCCGTCCGCGAGCGCGTCGATCGCGGCGGGCGTGCCGATGTTGCGCAGCGCGAACATGGCGCGGTAGCGCGCGAAGAGCGGCTGCGCCGTGTCGAGCAGCACGGCGCGCAGGTCGGGCACGCTCTCCTCGCCTAGATAGATCGCATCCGCATCTTATCAGATCCGATAACGATTTCCCTGCCCCGCCCAGGACGCAAGACGCACCCTGCACGGCGCCGCGCAGCAGGCCCGATGTGTTGCCCGGCGCGGGGTCGATGGAGGTGTACCTGTTGTGTGGGTGTGAGGCGACTGGTTTGTTGGGGAGCAAGCGCAGAGGACGCACTCGGTGGTCTGGGGCGCGGTGGAGGAGGTCGACGCGGCGGGGTGCTTCTGATCCCAGTCGATTTTGGCGAGCGCGATCTCGCACGTCTCGCGCACGGCCTGGTGCGCGTCGGCGAGGTGCTTCTGCAGCACGGGCACGGCGGACGGCGCGGAGATGGCGCCCATCGCCTCCGCCGCCTTCCATTCCCCATCCCCGCGTCAGCAACGCAGCTCCATCCCCGTCTCAGACGGCAAGCCGCACCTCGTGGCGGACCATCGGGTCCTCGGCCGTGTCCTCGAGCACGCGCGTGAGGACCGGCAGCGCGCGCTCGTCCTTCTTCTGGCCCAGCACGTACGCAAGCTCGTGCTTGAGCAGCGCGCTCTCGTCCGCGAAGCCTGCGCGAACACATCGGGTTGTGTAGAGGAGGGACGGGGAAGGCTGGATGAGCAAAGATCTAATCTGTGGCTGGCCGGGTAGCGGCGCACCCTTGGAGATGATGTCGATGCTCTGCGGGCCCGGGACGGCCTTGAGCGTGAAAAGAGCGCGGAAGCGCGCGGCGAGCGGCGTGTTGCCTGACGTGTTGAGCAGCGTCGCCTCGAGGGCCTGCAGCTCGTCGGCGCTTGCGGACACCATCGCCGGAGAAAGCAGAAATCTTAGCGCCGGCCGGTGCCGCCTTTTCCTCGCAACATCGACGCCCGGTCTCAATCGCCTTGTCAATACATTTTCCATTGCAGCAGCCAGGCATCGGATATTAGTCTGGAACTCCTGTCTTCAAGACTTCTCGTTACTTATTGGCTCTCACAGCCGCACAGATCAAGGACTTCCGCTCCTCAAAAATACATGAACTAGACCGTATCATCTAAATAAACACTTCTCTGAGTAGAGAAGTGCTGAGCAAAGTCTCATTTCTGCGATTGAGCGCGAAAGCAGGCAAGGAACGGAAAGTGCCGGGCGCTTCCCAAAATTTCTGCTCATCCCGCTCCGAGCTCACGATGCCGCGTTCGAAGAAGGCCAAGGTCGTCTCGCTGACGAAGGTGGACCGGAAGACGCGCGAGAACAAGGCGAACCACATAACCATCGTGTGTGCACCAGCCTCTCCTGATACCGGTCCAGGGAGCTCACGCCGGCTTGCTGCTAGCTGCAAGAATGCGCGGACAAGTGGAAGTACTGCTACGTCTTCCAGGTCGCCAACATGCGCAATACCTACCTGAAGGACATCCGCGTCCGCTGGAAAGAGTGCGTGCAGCGTGTCTGAGCGGGACGTCCTCGCTCACGGCGTTGCGCTGCAGCACCGGGCGCATGTTCTTCGGGCGCAACACCGTCGTCGCCAAAGCGCTCGGCGCGACGGAGGCGGAGGAGCACAAGCCCGGGCTCGCGCAGCTGCACAAGCACCTGAGCGGCACCGTCGGCGTCTTCTTCACGGACCACGACCCCGCGGAGACGGAGGCGTGGTTCGCGCACTACACGCAGGCGGACTACGCGCGCGCGGGCAACCGCGCGACGCGGTCCGTCGAGCTGCCCGCGGGCCCGATCATGTGCCGCGAGAGCGACCCGCCGGAGCAGTTCCAGCACACCATGGAGCCGCAGCTGCGCCGCCTCGGGCTCGCGACGCGCCTCGAGCGCGGCGTGCCCACGCTCGCCGCGCCGCACGTCGTCTGCAAGCAGGGCGACGTCCTCACCGCCGAGCAGGTCCGTCCTTCCTGCCCCCGTTCCTGCTGCTGTTCGACGCTGACGGACGGTCAGGCGCAAATATTAAAACTCATCGGCGAGCGGCTCGCGACGTTCCGCGTCCGCCTGCTCTGCCGCTGGTCCGCGGAGACGGGCGCCGTCGTCGAGCTCGCCGACCCGGAGCCGGTAGAGCCCGGCCAGGACGACGCGGAGGTCGAGGACGAGGGTATGGATGACGCGTGAGCCGCGACATGCCAAAAGTATATAACTACGCATAGCTGTTGACCTATTATCTTGCTTTCCATTGGAGTCTGTCTGCCTCATCGAGTACGCTGGATTCAGCAGAGCCCGGTGCGCTTTACGGTGTGCTCCAATGAATCTGGAAGATCTGCAAAACGAACGGTGCATTTGCGCGCATCTGACATGCGCCCGATGCAGTGGAGCTACGCCTCGCCGTCCTCGTTGGCCTACTACTCGACTCTACATGCAGGGCCGCACCAGCGTGCCAGTCCAGCTACGTAGCAAATCGTGAGTCGTGTTCACAAATCGTACAGTAGTATTCACAGTCAAACCACTAATTGATCAATACACAAACAATACGAGAGCTCACATCCCATGAAACCGCCTCGAACAGACGTCTATGGCCCAATATGCATTTCTGTTCGCAGTGACCGTGGCCTCAGATGTCCTTCACCTGCTCCTCCAGCCAGTCCCACAGCTTGGTCCCCGTCTCGGGATCCTCGACGGCCGGGTGCGCCTTCCCGCGCCGCGCAAACGGGAACAGATACTGCCAGCGCCGCGTGAGTCGTCTCGCAGTACAGAAGTCAGAGGAACGCAGACGCACCCCTCCATTGAGGTCAGCCGCCTCGGGCGCGACGCCCGCGTAGAGCTGCGTGATCGCACCCTTCCACGGGTCCGCGAGGAAGTAGTTCTGGCCCCAGCCCCAGTAACGATCAGCCCCGTCGTCTCGCACCGCAGGCACACAGAGGAAGATAACACGCACGAGGACTTTCGCAGTAATCCCAGGATCGCGTATGAGGTTCGTGCGGATGCCGCCGGGGTCGACGCCCACCGCGACGATGCGGTCGCCGTACCGCCTTGCGAGCTCGGCCGACACGACGAGGTTGCCGAACTTGCTCTGGCCGTACAGCGCCATCGTGCCGAGCTTTCGCCGTTCCGGTGAGTCCCCGGAGAGCGTGGCGAAGGAGATGCGCGGGTGGAAGATGCGGTGCCCGATGGACGAGGTGTGCACGACGCGCGGCTTCGTCGAGGGGTCGGCTGCGTGCGTCGCGAAGAGCACGGGGAGGAGCAGTTTCGTGAGGTAGAAGTGGCCGATGACGTTCTGCCAGTGCGCGCGGCTGAGAACGTGCGACGGTTTAATGAAGGGACTCGGAGGCGTACGGTGCCGAATTGCAAGTCGTAGCCGTCCGCCGTGAGCTTGTCGATTGGTACCGCCATGACACCCCTTCAAGAACGGTGAGAAACGCACCTGCACGCCGGAACAGGACGACGCTCACCCATTGTTAAAGAGTACGTGCAGGCGAGTCTCCTTGCTCATGTACTCCTCCGCCGCGCGCTTCACGGAGCGGAGGTTGGCGAGGTCGAGCTCGAGGAAGATCGCTCGGCGGCCAGAGAGTTTCTCAAGCTCTGCGATGGCTTCCTCGGCTTTTGTGCGATCACGTGAGCCCATGTAGACTTTGCCGCCTTTCTTCAGTAACGCCTTCAAGCCGAGTCAGCATCGAGCCAAACCATAGGCGGAACAGAGACTCACCAGGACGTTCTCCTTGCCGATGCCACTGTTTCCTGCATGGCATCCGAATCAGTGACGCTCGGATTTAGGGAGAATAGGAGAGCACCTCCGGTGACGAGGAAGACCTTGCCAGAGCAGTCCGGCATGTGCTTCTCGGGCAGCCATTTGGGCTCGGGAATCCAAGCTTCGCGGAGTGTGTCAAAGCCCATTTGGTACGAGTCTCAGTCGGTTCGGAAGGTCCAGATAGCACGGTCCAGCTTATATAGTCTTTGTCATCGCGCCGAGCCGTGCGTGTCCCGGAAGCGGCCGCAGTGACGCGTCCATGCCTCCGTCGGCCGTGAGTCAAGCCGGCTGCCATAAGCCTTGGTCAGCAGCCGTCCTTCTCAAGCTGAACTGCAGTAATTGCGCTTGAGCAACGCGGTCTCATGTTGCCTTCGGGGTCTGCAGTGGTCCACGAGCGAAAACCGCACATGATGCCTATCTCTGGCTACAGTGCGAGGCGGTCTCTGTGCCGACGCGAAAAGCTCGCAGGTTGCACATGTCGGAGAATTGCCTGTTCCTGTAGTCTCATTGCTGCGGCGTCCCGCGCTGGCAGCCCCTGGGCAGCCTGTCACGTGATGACTTGTCCGGCGTACAGCTTGATAACGCAAGTCCGGCGTTTTGGTGGTGTATATAGACTCGGAGTTTCCACGCAGACGGCCACGCGCCAGGACGGCTCGTAAGACTTATGTGATCGACGACCATTACGGTGGACGGTTGATCAGTCAACAGTGGAAAACGGTCACTTTATTGGTTACAGCACTGACTCGGAGGCCGTGACTTAGACATCCTTAACCTGTTCCTCAAGCCATTGCCATAACCTAGCCCCAGTTTCGGGAACTCCAACGGCTGGGTGAGCTTTGCCGAGCCGTCCGAAGGGGATCAGATACTGAGTCCCGGTCAGTCAAGCGTACTCCAGCATGTTGTGAGCGACGTTGCGTACCTCTCCGTTGAGCTCGGCGGCCTCTAGCGCGGTCCCCGCGAAGAGCTGTGTGATCGCGCCCTTGCTCGGCTCCTCCATGAACCAATTCTATTCGCATCGCACCCGTTAATTCCGGCCCATCTTCAGAGAGTACGAACTCACTAAGACCGTATGCAGCACCCCGGGTTCCTTGTACAGGTTCGACCGCACGCCGCCGGGATGTACGCCGATGGAGACGATCTTCTCGCCGTAGCGCCGCGCAATCTCCTTGGACACGACGAGGTTCCCGAACTTGCTCTGGCCGTAGAGCGTCATTGAACCGAGTTTCCGACGCACCGGGCCGTCCTTCAGGGTCGAGAAGTCGATGCTCGGGTGGAACATGCGGTGTCCGACGGACGAGACGTGCACGATGCGTGGTTTCTCGCGCGGGTTGGCGTCGTAGGTCGCGAGGAGCGTCGGTAAGAGCAGCTTCGTGAAGTAAAAGTGGCCAAGCACGTTCTGAGCAGAAATGAGAAGGTGAGATTCAAAGAGGTCAGCCAGCGTACCGTGCCAAATTGCAAGTCGTAGCCGTCCGCCGTGACTTGCTCGACTGGGACGGCCATTACGCCACTGTCCCGACAGAGTTATAAGCTCTGCATCAATACGTCGATGAGAATGACTGACCCGTTGTTAAACAAGACATTCAGACGGGTCTCCTTACTGACATACTCCGCAGCGGCGCGTTTGACTGAGGCGAGTTTCGCGAGGTCGAGCTCCAGGAAGACGGCGCGCCGACCGGTGAGTGACTCAAGCTCCGCAATAGCTTCCTCGGCCTTTACGCGGTCGCGAGACGCCATATAAACTCTACCTCCCTTATTCAGCAACGCCTGAAATGCGTGAGAAGACTGCGCAAGCCATCGCGAGGACCACGAACGAGAACGGTTGCTTTGCCAAGGCCGCTGTTCCCTGCCAAATGACCGCTGAGACAGTGGCTTTTCTCGCAGGGAAAATGATGTGCGTACCTCCCGTAACAATGAAGACCTTGCCTGAGCAGTCAGGCATATGCTGCTCGGGGAGCCACCTCGGCGTGGGACCTCGGAATTCGTTCAGGATCTCGAGGACCATGGTCGTCAAGCGAAGGGTCTCAGAGGCTTCTAGGTCAACGACTGCGCTTTATCTTTTCGCGGTACATCCGCAGTGACGCGTCCTTTGTTGGTTTCGGCGGTATTCAGGAATCGATCATCAGATCACGTGACTTATATCCGACGATGGCGGAAGGCACGTCTTCGTTTGGGTAAAACTTCCAACTATGGAGAAGACATTGAGAGACGCTTCAAATAGACGGCGCTGCCCTGAAATCGTGATTGGCTTTGCCCGGCTGTACTTGTTGTAATGCAACGGGTACAGTACACCGAAATACAAAAGATTTCCGATATTGGCACTCGTTTGCTGGGATGTGATTTCCAAGGGTGGACTAAAGGAGTCTTTAAGGGGGCGTTTCGCGCGCGTCGTGAGCCATGGCTCGGCTTTAGCAGGACGAGGGCCGAGACGCGTTATTGATCCGGCTGCGGTTTTTCCCGATCTGTGGCACTGTCTTTCCCTGACGACCTGTACTCAGGCGGATGCCTGTCGAACCGGAAGCCAATGTCGCTCGTCGAGGACACGTCGCCTACTTTACTGTCAAATAACGAAGATTCAGGCCCACGGCCAGACCCACCTGCCATCCACGTCCATGTGCAGCTCCCCACTGGCGCGCAGACTACCGACGAAGGAGTGCTCGTGTGGACCTGGGTGCGCACGCTCCAGGTTCCGATAACCTCCCTGTTGCGCATCGCCCCGCTTCACCCATGGCGCTGGATCCTCTTCGCATGCGGCGTCGTCATGGGCACCGCCGGGGGGACGCTGCACACGTCGGCCGACCTCGACGATGGGGATGGACACCTCGACTTGGACGGCCCTCCCCCGACCGACAACGCGCACATCTACTTTCATATTCCCGAAGGGGACCGCGAGAAACTGATCCCCGTCGAACCTGACTTGCGCAACTCGTCACTTACCGCGAGCGCGTCGAGTTCGGTGCTGGAGCTCAAGGAGCGTATAGCGTCACGGGACAAGGTCTGCGTGGTCAGCGGCGTCGATTTCCTTGAAGTGTGCGCGGCTGCCCACTTGATTCCTCGCGGCAAGGAGGATGTTGTGAGTGCTCGTACCTACATGAAGATCCCTTACGGTTAACTTAATCAGCATGCACAGTATATTGAGAATGTCACTCGTCGGCACGTCGAGCACGGTTACCCCGGAGCGCAGCTTGTCGCCGATATCGATGACGCTCGCAACGCCATCCTTGTAGCAGCAAGCATACACGCCTCTTTGGGCAGATCTGTCGGTATAATGAAGGTGCGTGCCCCCACCACTGTGCCATTGCTGGATCGCCGACCAATTGTAGATGCCAAATTTCGCGTTCCCTTTCCCCGACGAGCCGGAACGCTGGGAGTTTCACGTCCTCAACGACGCCGCCCTGGCAAGCATGGCATTGTCGAGCGCTCCTCACGGCAAAACCATCGCCGTGCCAGACCCGGAGCGTCGAGCGACTTGGCCGCCCAGCGCGCTCTTCGACCAGGTCTATGCCTCGGCCGTCTTCAATTGTTTCAACACAAAGGACGAAAATGTCAAGAAATCCCTAAGGGATATGTCCTCCAGCTACTACTACGGTTCTGCAGGGCCAATGTCCGAGGTGCAGCACGTCGACGCCGACGCCGACAAGCACGAGGAGGACGAGGGGATTCCGGAGTTTGCAATATGGCAGCGCTTACTGCCGCCCGGCACGCAGCGCCGCGTCTACGCAGCTCTGCTGCAAAAGGGGCAAGATAAAGCTCGTGCCGCGTCAAGCCAGCGCGTCCTCGAGTGGCGGCGTCACGTCGAATAATTAACTTAAACTCGCTTGTATGCAGTAGTAATCGTGCAGCTTGTTAGTCCGTGGTCGTGTTTTCCTGCCATGTAGACTGGGCTGCAAAGTTGTGTCGACGAGGAAACGCGGATTCGCCGTGCAACTGCAAGAGAAGCCGGCGATACGGCGCCGCGTGCCGGGCGGCCAGTCAGGTGCTCGGGATCATCGCTATTTTTCACGCAGACAGCTGCTTCTGCGTGATGGTCGAGCGCCCACGCGGCTCAGCTCTCTTCCCGAGCCCCTGCCCGCGCCTGCTCGCACGACAGCCATGGCAGCCCCCGCGGAGACGCAAGCCGCGCCCGCCGTCGCCGACGAGAAGAAGGACGCGCGCCGCGAGCAGCACGACCTGACGCTCGAGCTGCTCAAGCAGAGCGCGAAGCTGGCGACGGACAAGGAGCACAAGATGACGCTGCTACAGGGCGTCCGGCTGTATCCCAAGGCCGTCGCCTGGAGCATTATGATCAGCACGTGCATCGTCATGGAGGGCTACCAGACCTGCCTGCTCAGGTGCGCGCTCCTGCCCGTTTACCCCGGATTCTCCCCCCAGCCTGCCTCCTGATTCTGACTCTTTGAGCCAGCAACTTCTACGCGAACGAGCCGTTCAAGCGCAAGTTCGGCGAGCAATTGAGCGACGGCACGTACGAGCTCACCGCGCCGTGGCAGGCCGGCCTCTCGAACGGCGTGTACGTCGGCGAGATCATCGGCCTCTTCATCAACGGCTGGGCATCAGAACGCTTTGGGTACCGCAGGACAGTCATCGCGTCCCTCGTCGCCCTCACCGGCTTCATTGCCATCTTCTTCACCGCCCAGTCCGTCGAGGCGCTCCAGGTCGGCGAGATCCTGGCGGGCATGTGAGCATACATCCTGCCTATGTAACGGGAGCGTTTGCTGAAGCGACATCGCAGCCCGTGGGGCGTGTTCCAGACGCTGACCATTACATATGCCTCGGAGGTCGTCCCCGTCGCGCTCCGCGGCTACCTGACCACCTATGTCAACTTCTGCTGGGGCCTCGGCCAGCTCATCGGCGTGGGCGTCATTAAGGCGCTCCTGCACCGCAACGACGAGTGGTCGTACCGCATCCCGTACGCGCTGCAGTGGATGTGGCCCGTCCCGCTCATGGTCGGCATGTTCTTCGCGCCCGAGTCGCCGTGGTGGCTGGTGCGCAAGGGCCGCATCGAGGAGGCGAAGAAGAACCTGCTGCGCCTGACGAGCCTGAACCGCGAGACCGACTTCGACGCGGACGAGACGATCGCGATGATGGTCCACACGACCGCGCTCGAGGACAAGATCTCCGCGGGCGCGACGTACTGGGACTGCTTCAAGGGCACGGACCGGCGGCGCACCGAGATCATCTGCATGTGCTGGGCGATGCAGAACCTCTCGGGCAACGCGTTCTCCGGCTACTCGACCTACTTCCTCACGCAGGCCGGCCTGCCCGCCGAGTCCGCGTACTCGTTCGCGATGGGCCAGTACGCGATCAACATGGTCGGCACGTTCGGCGCGTGGTACCTCATGAGCTGGGGCATCGGCCGCCGCTCGCTGTACCTCTACGGCCTGTGCGGCCTGTGCACCATGCTCTTCATCATGGGCTGCCTCGGCTTCGTGCCCGACGCGCACATCAAGGCGTCCTCGATGGCGACGGGCAGCATGATGATCTGCTGGGCCGCCGTGTACCAGCTCACGGTCGGCACGGTGTGCTACTCGCTCGTCGCGGAGCTCTCCACGCGCCGCCTGCAGATCAAGACCGTCGTCCTCGGCCGCAACCTGTACAACGTCGTGGGCATCATCTGCGGCGTCCTCTCGCCCTACATGCTCAACCGTAAGCACTCCCCCTTACCCCTCCCTCTTCCCCTCCCCCCTGCCCGATTCTGACTGTGCGCAGCGGGCTACTGGGACTGGAGCAACTTCACGGGCTTCTTCTGGGCGGGCATCTGCTTCTGCTGCATCATCTACACGTACTTCCGCGTGCCGGAGCCGTCGGGGCGCTCGTTCGCCGAGCTCGACCTGCTGTTCGAGCACAAGGTGCCCGCGCGCAAGTTCAAGAGCACGCAGGTCGACGTGTTCGAGGAGGACGTCGCGGCGAGCGTCATCGACGAGTACGGCCGCACGATGCACATCGGCGAGAAGCCGCGCGAGAAGGACGCCGCGACGTTCCAGCACGTCGAGGCCGCGTGAGCGCGAGCCGTGGCGTTCCTGTACGATTCAGTGCTGCGGGGGCTGGTCGGCGCAGTTTGTTCGTCATTGGTGAGTGTGTCCGACGAGGGTCGCGGGGTTCGGCGTTGACAGTGACAGGACTTATAGGGCTCCGCGTCCAATCTCGCCCACACCTCACGCACTTACGATATCATGTCGATGTAACCCAAAAGCTGTCCTGTATGTTGTTACAAGATAATGAATACACACCTGGAAATGGAATGTGAGATTGAACGCGGGCCTGCTGCTCCCGCGGGTCGTTATACAGTCGACGAGGTATTATTACAGAATCAATCGTCAAAACCTTCGCCATGCAGCACGGCCAGGTTTTTCAGGCCCCGCACGCGGTCATCCTTTCCCTCGACCACGACTTGGACCCTAACTGCATGAACGAGGACATTCTGCATCATGTTCTTGCCTACGAGCACCCGCGGACGCTTGTCGCGCTCTGTAGCGTCTCAAAATCCATGCGCTTAACGGCTGCGCGCCGGCTATACCGGACGGTCCATATTCGCAGTTACCAGGCGCTCGAGGCCTTCCACGGTGCTTTGAAACACGACGCATGGCTAGCGACACTAGTGGTGCACTTGATCCAAGGGTTCCCTCGTGCCGATATTCCCTTCTCGAACGACTCGACGTGGACGCAATGGCAAGCTGGTTTCGTCCAGCTCACTTCAGACATTCTGTCCCGTATTCGAAACGCAGAAACCGTGGCGCTTAACAATGCTGCAGTACTGGGCACAGACAGTGCGAAAATCATCGACCTGCTCGCCGAGCTTCCCTCCCTGCGGAACGTGCGCCTGCCCTGGGTCAACGTATCGGAATTGGAACGGCTTCCGGTTTCCACACCGCTCGAGCGCATTGGTATCCTAGTGCGCCGAAAGGGTGGCCTCTCAGACTGGCTGTCGGCGCGCGCACAGACACTACGCTTCCTACGCATCGACCAGGGCAGTGGCCAGCTTTGTGACCTCGTCTCGCAGCACCCCTCTGTCGTCTTTCCGCACCTCGTAGCGATCACTGCCTCACCGGGTGACCTGGTTAGCGTGAATGAATCGTGCGCGCGGGCGTTCCCCGCACTGCGCGTGATCTACTTTTCGCACCCGCTTCTCACCGATTTGACAAAGTGCTGGCCGCGCCTGGAGCATGTGGACCTGTACCTCTGCGACACGGAATACTGGGGCGCGCCCCGCCTCCCTCCCGGCCACTCCGTCCGCAGTCTTCGCATAAACCCACGAGTGCCCGGGCTAGTGAAGCCAGGAGAGGTCGAGCTATTCACCGCATGGGCGTCGCCGAACGTGCGTGCCCTTTCCCTCGGATGGAACGCCGAGGGGGCGTTCGACTTGCACGCGATAGCTTTTGGTCAGTACCACGGCCTGCGACTCCTCGAGGCGCATATCCCCGCGAACAGCAGTATCGCAGCGTGGATCCGTCACGTCTCTGCTCTGCCTGCGGTACCGGCCCTCGAGGTCCTGACCCTTCACACTCGCACAACGCCCGAAGGAGTGGGGGATGAGTGGTCTCAAACGCTGCGCGCGCTGTTTCCGCGTCTGCGTCTCGCTCGGGTATTCCACCAAGGCGCACCGCACTCGGTTGTCTGGCCGACCACCCTCGACTGGCTCGACGGATGCGACATCGTCGCGGAGTATTTGCCGCAGTGGTCAGATCCTGAGTTGCGTGCGCCATGGGACGATGTATCATACATCTAGGGTGCATGAGAATACCTGTACCTGTAAGTATCTACAACGAACAACTACACGGTTGAACTGGAGAGATGCGTCAAACGTCCCCGTTGTCCGGAAAGCAGATAGTAGTTGCTATGCAAGCCTATGGCAACATCAATCTATGTGCGAAGCAAATGCCATTGAAGCGCAGAGCCGGTTCGAACCAATTTCAGGCAGGTGCAGGGGTCATTGAGACTCCGAACACAGCTTGTTCCCGCTCCGTCACATCTGGAATGGTATAGTTTGCTGGAAGGTTGGTCAGAGGCCGCCGCCGCGTCTTCTGCCGTCACCCGATGCATCCATAACATGCGCGGGACTCGATGACTCGCGCAAAGCCTCGTTCCAGGGTCTCGGCGGTCGGGAAAGCAAAACACGTTCCCTCATGTACTCGCCGCGGAGGTCCGGTGACGCTCACCTTGGGAGTCACTCATTCTCATCTGGCTATGCTTCACTACCGTATACCACCAGAATTGTGGTCCGGGGTGTCTACAGCCCTCTACGGCTTCGACGCCGCGACTGGACTGTGGAACGCCAGCGCCAGCTGTTCTGCCACCGGCCCCGCCGCGCGGGGCTCTCCATGCACCATCATAACGTGGAAAATGCAGCAGGGCGCAGGCGCGGAGGCGGTACAAGCCGTCCTGTGGGAACTCAGGCGGCGCATTGCGCCGTGGCGGCCGTCGAGCTCGACGCAGAGATCTGTCCGGTTTGCCGCGCTTGCTGAGGAATGCTCTCCTCAGCTGCAGCATAGGACTCTCGTCCCCATCAACGGTCCCGCGCTACCTCGGAATCCCGGACGAACGCCATCGCAGCCGAGTCGCCATCGCCGTCGCTCCAGTCACCATTCGCATCCGCCAGACGCCAGGAGAGGACCAATCTACGCACAGACCTCCGATCTCATTGGATACGAGATCGATCATCCTTGCGTTATCTTGCTGCAGGGTCTCACCGGCGCTATGCTTGCGTTTGTCCTGGACTCGCCATGGGTGCAGGACCAATTCCTCATCACTCCCGGTCCGCAGTCGCAGCGCGGAGGCGGGTGGCCCGACCACGCGAAGTCCGGAAACCTCACGCTTATCTCGCGCGCGCTGTCCCACGCCATACACGAGAACCCCTACGTCGTGACGTTCCCCAACTCGCGTGGCGGCGCGCACGCCGTATTCGTCAAGCTCAGGCTGCACCGTGCCGGGCGCGACCTTATCGTCGTGAATGGTGCGCTGGAGAGCGCCATGGCGGATCGGCAGGCAGAGCAGATGGCCTGCCTGAGATCGCATCTCGCTGCGTCGGCCGCGTACGGCTTAGTGGGTGGCCTCGGACAGCTGCGCCGAGCGCTCATTTACGCCGCGGACGGCGACCTGCGCGAGCCCCGCGATAAAAATGGCGACCCTATCTCGTCGTTGGCGGACGGTTTCCTGCATGCACCTGCGTTGGCTGGGAGAGTCCTGGAATGCGCGCCGATCGTCGGCGAAGGAAAGATGTCTGCGGGTTGTAGAGTTACACTTCATCTTACACAATGATAGACCGGGCGATACAATCACGGTGGCTCAGTCGATGTAGGCGACCCCGTCCGTCTCTCCAGCCAGCCAGATGCTCAGGGGAGTGTCCTGGAAGGCCGTCCCGGCGCTGCCGCGCTCGACGGCGATCCACGGCTCTGACGGCGCGGTTCGCTGCTCGCTCCGCTGTCCCGGTGCGATGGTGGCGTGCTGGACGCGGCGTCCCGAAGCGTCGAGCGCGTACAGGATGACGCACACCGCGCGGCGGTTGACGAAGGTCGTGGTTCGCTTTTCGTGATCCTGATAGGCGTTGCAGCGCAGCTGAGGCTCGAGGAGGTAGGAGACTGGCTGCAGCGTCGATCTGCCGAATTGGCAAGATACACCGGGATCTTCGAATGGCTGGGATTTCCACATGAGCATATCAAGTTGAGGATAGTCAATGAATCTCGGGGACTCACCATAGTGAGATATTGCGACAGTCTTTGGAGCTTGGCTAGGGGAGGACCTGGTGGGACGAGGTCGTCTCACACGAGCGGTTATATGGCGCACCTGCTGCCCCGAGAAGCCCACTGTCAACCCCGAAGCGGATCGTCAGAAACCGGTAATGTCGCCTAGGACCCGGGATAACGACATGAGCGAGGTAGAATAGTGCTGCTTGCGTTTGGCATGTATGGTTGAAGAGCTTCAGCGCTCTGTATCACGTGAGGGTCAAGGTGGCTTCCTCCTATTCAAATCGGATCTGAGAGAGGTTCAGTATACATAATCTCCAGAGAGACACCTGTCAAACTCCCAGGGACGTGCTTATCTCCCTGCTACTTCCCTATGCATCTACCCGAACGGTCAGTTGATTGCGCAATGAATCGGCGTTTAACCTTCCCGAGAAGCGCTGGGCCGATTGGCAGGGTATTTGCATGCAGGGACGTCTCTCGCGCGGTTGGTTGAGTCCGCAGAGCGGGTGAGAGCTGTATGCACGATGCGATGCGGGGTTCTCAGCATCCGGGGGTGAATTACGTGTGGAGTATTCAGCGGCAAGGAGCAGTAAGCGCGCGGCGTTTCGCCTCCCGCCCGCCGCTCCTTTTTTCTCCTACTCCCGACCTCGAACGCCCAGTCCCTCACGCACCGCCATACCAACCCTACGATACCAACATGTTCCGCTCCTCCGACGCTGACGCTGCCCATCACTCCTTCTTCCCGACCTCGACGCCCAAGTTCGACGAATACACTGTCGCTGCCGGCCTCAAGGAATGCGGTGTCTTGAGCCCCGCGTTATCGGTCAGTGTCGCTCTGCTAGAAAGGGCGCACCACCCTGAACGCATTACTGACGCGAGCCCGCAGCGAAGCACCAGTCCCGCGGCAGTCTCGCCGGAGCCCATGTCCCCTTTAATCGACGTCCCTGAGCTCGAGGGCGACCCGTCCCCGTGCTCGAGATGGCGCAGCGACCTCCTGCAGCACCGGGACTTCAAGCGCGGCCTGCTCACGAGCCTGCTGCTGCCATACCTCGGCTTTCTCATGTCGCTCATCATGTTCCACTCGCCGCCGGGCATGCTGGGCGCCCAAATCGGCATCGCGTCGACCTTCACGCTGCAGGGGCTGCTCCAACTGCTGCTGCTCGTCGTCGTGCCGCCGCCGCAGTTCGCGCTGCACGTCTTCCTCGGCTGCGGCGCGCTCGCCATGGCCAGCTTCGTCTGGGTCCGCGTCTTCTGCGAGGTCCTCGTCCACGTGCCGCGCGACCAGCACGCGCGCACCGAGGGCCAGCTCCGCCTCGAGGGCGACGACATCCTCCGCGAGAAGCGCCTGAGGAAGCAGCACAAGACCCAAATCCTCCACGACTTCAAGCTCACCGGCCTGCTCGTCTGATCCCCGACCGACCGAACCCCCTAGATCCCCGTCCGACTCGTTACCGCTACACGCCCCGCCCGGCATACGCTCGCTTTGCTCTCACACTCGTTTCTGTCGTTCTCTTTTACTGTATGTCGGGCGCATTCAGTTGTCGCTCCGTAATACACTGCTTCCTGCTCAAGACGCGCGTTCGGGGGTGTGCACTGGTGTATTTTGCTACCTGGTGCGAGGATGAGTCTAGGTGACATCCTAAGGTATAGACGGAGGGGTAGGGTGCGAGTGAGCGTAAGAAGTTGGGTGCGGCCACAAAGAAAACTACAGCCGCGCGGGGAATCGGTATGGGAATAAGCTAAGTCCAAGGTGGGGAAATTAAGAGTCCAAGATGCAGGGGGAAGGTATGAAGTGGGTGTACAGATCTTGGGCGTAAGATCGTGGGGGTGTGTGAAGGGTCGTGGATGCGCGCGCTCATCATGCCTTGACGACGGAGAACGTCGGGCTGAGGTAGACCTCGTAGTCCTCCTCCTTGCGGCGGTCGCCGGAGATCTTGAGCACGCGGAGCAGCAGGCGGTAGTCGCCCGGCTGGACGGCGTCGCCGTTCTCGAAGCGCGCGGCGAGGCGCACGGTCTGGTAGCCGTCCTCCGGGTCCCACTCGTCGCGGCTCATGTACTCGAGCGAGCCGACGCGGCCGACGGTCTTGATCTTGTCGAACGAGCCCTTACCCTTGCCCGCCTTCGCCGAGTTGATCGTCGTGGGGATGTTCGCGTCGGCGGCGACGACGTCGAGCGTGAGGAGCGGCGTGCCCATCGCGAGGCGGAAGAGGATCGTCGGCATGTCGCCGATCGCGAGCGTGTAGTTGGTGTGCTCGGTCTGCTCCTCCATGTCCTTGTTGAGCAGCAGGGGCGTCGGGACGCCGAAGTAGTCCGGCGTCGGGTCGATGACGGCCGCGTCCTTCAGGCTCGCCGCGAGGCCGAGGTACGACGCGTGGAGCGTCTCGCCGCCGCCGGAGACCTGGATGAAGCCGCTGAGCACGGGCAGGCGCGCGGCGTCGAGGCCCTTCGGCGGCGTGAACGTGATGTCGACCTTCGCGCTGCGGCCGGGCGCGATCGTGACCTTCGACTTGCTCAGCCGGGCGACGACCGCGTCGTTCGTCTGCGGGATCGGGTAGAACGCGGGCAGCGGCGAGTCCTCGGGGAGCGTGAGCGCGGTGCCGGCGGGGACGTGCGAGAGCTGGTAGGTCTGCTTCTTCTGGCTCGTGTTCTTGATCGTGATGGTGTGGCGCGCGCGCCAGTGCGCGGTGTCGTTGAGCAGCAGCTCGCCGGGCGTGAGCACCGTCTTGTAGCGGATCGCGTCGTACACGTTCACCAGGCCCGCGCCCTGCTGCGCGAGCGTCTGCAGCGGCGCGCCGTCCGTCTGGTCCGACGCGACGTACCGCGCCGTCGTCTCGACGAGCGTGCGCAGCGAGCGCGCGACGTTCGCGTTCTTGCCCTTCGCCTGCAGGATGAGCGCCGCGGCGCCGGCCATGTGCGGGCACGCCATGCTCGTGCCGGAGGACACCGCGAAGCTGCCCTTCTTGAGCGGGTACGTCGACATGATGTTGCCGCCGGGCGCCGCGATCGCGGGCTTGAAGTACATGTCGTTGGTGGGGCCGAACGAGGTGAAGTCCGAGATGAGGCCGCCGGTCGGCGAGGGCTGCTTGACGGTCGCGTTCTCCTGCGGGAAGACGACCTTGACGCCGGTCTTCTTCACGAACTGGTCGACGAGGAACTCGCCGTCCGCGCCCTCGATCAGGACGGCCTGGACGGTGGCGCCGCCGAACTGTCGGAGCAGGCATCAGCGCCGTGAACGTGCAGAGGCTGGCAGAACGAATACTCACGTTAACGGGCGAGAAGGAGCCGCCGTTGTTGTACACGATGGCGACCTTGCCGCCCTTGGCAGCGATGTTCTCGAGCTTGACGGAGAAGTTGCAGCTGCCGCGGCGGACGACCGTGATGAAGGTGGAAAGGTCCGGGGTGCTGTCCGGGAGCGGGTTGCACGCGTCGTCAACGATGGTGGTGTCCGTCGACGTGGCGTAGATGGGCCACTCGCCGGCGATGGCGATGGGGACGATGCTGCCGTCCGAGAGGTACGGCTGCAAGCAGCGAACCGCGTCAGCCTTTCACTACGAGTACCACACGGGCGGCGGGGGACGCACGATGGGCGCATGGTCCGAGCCGACAGCCTGCAGCGCGTTGTAGAACACCTCGGTGTTCTCCGCGGACGAGACGGAAATGACGTCGAGGCCGTTGCCGGGCGACGACGTGTACCAGCCGCCCTGGTCGCCGGAGTTGCCCGCGGCGATCGTGACGACGCGGCCCTTCTGCGCGATGCGGCTCGCGACGACGGCGCTCGCCGCCGTCGTCCAGCCGTCGGCACCACCAAGGCTGAGCGTGATGCTGCAAGGCAGGTTTAGCGGGACGTGAACAAACCTAGCGGGCATTGAACGTACACGTCGTTCTTGTCCTTGTACGCCTGCAGGAGCGCCTCCACGATGATGTCGTCGCCGGTCACGCCGTCGCAGCCGAAGATGCTGCAGCGCGCATGTCAGTGAGTTGCACACACGAAGACCCTGTGGGACAAGACGTACCGGTACGCGCGGAGCTCCGCGTCCTTGGCGACGCCTGGCAGATCCTAGTGAGTGTCACCCGCAAGTAGGGTCGCTCTCAGCACGCACCAGAGATGTTGTACGGGTTAGGGCCGTTGGCGGCGATGATGCCCGCGACGTGCGTGCCGTGGCCGCCGCAGTCCATGGGGTCGTCATCGGGGATGGGGTCGTTGCGGCCGGTGTACTCGTCTCCAACGTAGTCGTAGCCGCCCGTGACCTTGTTGCCGGGGCCGAACTTGCCGCCGAGGTTGGGGTGCGAGTAGTCGACGCCGGAGTCGATGATGCCGATCTTGATGCCCTTGCCGGTGACGCGCTCCTTGTGCAGCTTGTCGACGCCGGTCATGATGTGCGTCGAGTCCTTGTCGCCGCCGGGCACGTGCTTGTCGTCCGCGCCGCTGAGGACGTGCAGGTTGATCGGGCGCGGGCGGTCGAAGAGGCGCACGGGCCGCACGGCCTTGACGCCCTCGAGCTGCTCGAGCGCGGCGATGTCCGCGCCCGAGGAGAGCGTCACGGAGACGCCGGTGAAGATGTCCGAGTCGAACTTCTGGTGCGTCGTCCACGGCACGCCGCGGCGGTCGAGGCGCTCGAACAGCGCGGCGTGCACGTCCTCGCGCTTGCCGAGGACGTCGACCGTCGGCTCCTCGAGCTCGACGATCACGCGCCCGCCCTGGGTCGGGAGCGTCGGCTTGAAGTGGATGGGCTTGAGCGCGGACGCGCCGCCGGCGAGGGCGACGGAGAGCGCGACGAAGGAGGTGAGCGAACGCATCTCGACGGGTCCTGAATGAAGGAGGGGGCTGGGAAAGCCTGAGAAGGAATGAGAAACCCTGGGGAACGAAGGAAACGGAGTGCCTTCAGGGATGGGGATCACTGGTGGTCGCGCGAGCACGTTATATAGCAGCGGCGCGGCCCGTTATCATGGGGTGTAAAGCTGTGGCTCTAAGCATCATGATCGTTCCATCCCCGGATGATGGCGACCGCACCAGACAGCTGCTGGCATTCCGTAACGCTCACCTTCAGCGGTCTTTCCTCAGGCGACTGGAGACGAGAACGAGACAGGGAGAGAGAGAGAGAGCTACCAGAAATATTAGAGCCAGGCCAACGCGTTTATTGAGCGGCGAGAAGAGCTTACCTTGACATGTTGGATGACCGGACCGTGAGTTGACAGAACTGATCGAGCTAAAGGATCATCAGCATGCCCGTCGACTCAATCAGCTCTGACCAAGCCCGGTGAGGCGGGGGCAGGTTCGGGGAGAGCGGGCTGGGCGCCAGGGTCGTTGCAGCTTCCGACGTCGTCCACCTGGCAAGCCATCGTTGGAAACTCGCCAGCGCTCAAGAAAAGATTTCACGAGCACGACATTCGGGTATCGCGACAAGTATGCATCGCCTCTGATGATTGCAGGCACCTGCAGCTGGGTGCCTTGAGACGGTGCAGTCCAGCGAGGCCTGTTCGGAGTTGGGCAAAGGCGGATGCGAGATGCAATCATGCTGCCTGTGCAGAACGCTTCAAAGGCTAGCTGCGCAGCAGCTGATGCGAGGGCCGAGACAAAAGCAGAGCTGGGAGCCCCCGAGGCTGCCTCTGGGTCTGACGTCGAAACGGGTTCTTCTTCTGAGATCGTCGTCGCCATTGTCGTTGCGCGCAAGAACACGGTCTATTGAGCGCTCCCACACGGACTACAGTGAGCTCGAGCGACAACAATGGTCAAGCAGCAGGTATAAGAGCAGCGCTGGGGACGAGAGTCGGAGGCCGGGACGAAAGCGCTTTGTCGCGTCCGGAGATTGCCGCACACCGTCTTGCTCTTCGTCCGCACGATGGCAGACCTTCCGAGCGCCATTTCTGCCTCGCTGCATTCCGAACTCGGCAAACTATCCCATGCCGGGACACAGCTGTACCTGGACTCTGTCAGCCGCTGCGCTCGCGCTCTATTCGCCCTTGCTGACCGTTTGGATGCAGCTGCAGGCGATGGAGGCGCGCATGGCCAAGGAGATTGCAGCATACCGCAGCGAGTTAGCCAAGCTGCGCCAGGAACGCGACGATGCGATCGAAGCGCGCAATACGACCCAGCTGGCCGCGCAGGAAGCAGCCCAGCACCACGCCCTGGAGCGGAATAACTGGGAGCACCAGGTGCGCGCTCTACGCTTGCAGTCGCCTCAGGAATATCTGACTTACGCATGGTTCCGTAGACCAAGTCGCTTAACGACAAGGTACGCTCCTGCTACAGCCCGAGCGTGCATATCCTCCAATATCTGATTCCATTTCAGCTCGCACAGGCCAAGAAGGACGTCGCCCAGGCGAAGAAGGAGTCCGAGTGGCACGCCAGAGAGACCCAGCAGTGGAAGCAGCAGGCCGAGCAGACAGCCAATTCGTTCAACCAGGCCACCAACGCCTTGACTCAGGTCGCCACCGCCCAGCTCGACAAGTGGCAACGAATGGACAACTTTATTGTACGTATTTTCGTCCATTTGTCTACTATCGCACTCCATTTGCTGGGTACTTGCGGCAATCGCGCAGCAGTGCTGCTTGCTATTTCCTGTTTTGTGGCAACGCGATCGCTTGTTTCGGGTTTTTGCTTGCGGCCCATGCTGCGCTCTGCCATCCAGCTCGAAAACCGCGCGCGCCAAGCGTTGAGCTCACAGCTGAACGCGTTCTTTACAGAATTGGTCGTACGAGCTCGCAGTGGCCGAGGGTCGAGCCGCCGCAGACGACGAAGACGACGGCGGCGCACCCGCGCCTGCGCCCTCCCAGTCGCGCCATTTCTCCGCCCGCGCGTCGCCCCCGCCGCAGCCCTCGCGCAACCTCTCGCCAGGCCCCCGCGCGCGCGGGGCATCCTCGCGCGCGCCCCGCGTGCGCGGCACGCCCGCGCCGCAGCCGCGCACGGTCTCCGCGACGTTCGTGCTGGGCGGCACGCCGCCCATCAAGGAGGAAGACCCTGGCGACGGCCCGCCGCCGCCGCCGAAGCGCAGGCAGCCGCCGACGCCGCGCCAGACGCACGAGCCCGCGACGCCCCAGCATCTTGTTCTGTCTTCGTCGTCGTCGCGCAATATTCCGGACTTTGCAAGGGAGGACGATGGCAGCGCGGACGAGATGCTGCTCGGGTCGCCGCCGCCCAGCCGTCGGACGCGGCACCCGGTGGCGAGTTCGAGCAGCACGCGACGCAGCGCGCAGGCGCCAGCGCGGGGCCACTCACGGTCGCAGCGCCAGCATGATGAGGAAGAGTATGAAGAGGAGGACGATGAGCAAGAGCAGGCTCCGGCTGCCCCTGCGCGGCCTGCACCCGATCGTGGGCGCGACCGCCGGCGGGAGCGGGTGCGCGAGCCCGAACGCGAACGCGAGCGGTCAGCGTCGCCCAAGAGGCGCAAGACGGCGGGGACGCCTTTCCCGGGCACCAAGAAGAATCGGCGTTGAAGTGTACGTCCGTATGTATATTAGACGGCGTTGTTGATGCCGAAGTTGTAGTCTAGATATCTGTACCTACTGTATTTCACTTCTGGTCTTCGTCGACATCTTCCTTCCAGCGCTGCGTCATGTGCTATGAATGTCCCACAGGCCTACCGGCATCGTCTGGTCCCGGATCGTCTTGCAGCTCGGCACGGCGGGAGCTGTCTATGCATACACCGGGCGAATTATGCGCAGTGCCGTCTTTAGGATACCCGGTATGCTTAAAAGCGCGTGCCCTGCACCCCAGGGTACCCGCCAGGCACGATGAAACTTTCAGCGCTTCTGTTCGCCGTTCTCAGCTGCGCGCGCGCGGCGCAGTGGCGCTTCGACCTCAAGGAGGCGACGTCGGGCATCGTCGCGCTCGAGGCGATCGTCGTCAGCCCGACGCTCGTCATCTTCTTCGACCGCGCGTCGGACGACCCGCTGCAGATCAACAACCACTCCGCGTGGGGCGCGCTGTGGAACCTCGAAACGAGCACCGTGCAGCCGCTCGATGTCCGCACGAACTCGTTCTGCGCGAGCGGCGCGCTGCTCAGCAACGGGTCCATGGTGCGTGCGTCGGTCTCGGTTCTGCGTCCTGCCAGTGAGAGTAGACGGCCGGCTCGCTGACGCTCGCGCTCGCAGGTGAGCCTGGGCGGCGACCCGCGCGGCTTCCCGGGCAACCCGGCGATCCAGCCGCACGGCAACATGGGCATCCGCATCTTCGAGCCGTGCGCGTCGCCCACCGGCGAGGGCTGCACGCTGTTCGAGGACCCCGCGACGCTGCACCTCGCGGAGAACCGGTGGTACCCGTCGTCCGCGCGCATCTTCGACGGCAGCCTGATGATCGTCGGCGGGACGCACGTCAACGCCAACTTCTATAACGAGGACCCCGCGAACTCGTTTGAGTTCTTCCCGCCCAAAGATGGAGTGAGTCGGTTTTCGCCTAGTGAAGTCTGTGATGCCATCGAGACTTACACACATTGCCCTCAGGGCGTTCCCCGTCCCTCGGCATTCCTTGAGCGTAGTCTTCCCGCGAATCTATTCCCGCGGTGAGATTCAGTGCCAATGCGCGGAGACCGTGACGGTTCTCACATCGCACGTCCCTAGCATCTTCGCCCTCCCCGACGGGCGGGTGTTCATGGTCGCCGGGAACCAGTCGATCATATACGACATCGAGACGAACACCGAGACGATCCTGCCGGACATCCCGAACGGCGTGAAGGTGACGAACCCCATAGACGGCAGCGGCATCCTGCTGCCGCTCTCGCCGCCGGACTACACGCCCGAGGTGCTCATCTGCGGCGGGCTCGTCACGGACACGTCGATCCCGGTCGACCAGCTCTCGTCGCAGCACACGGCGACGACGCAGTGCAGCCGCATCATGCTCACCGACGAGGGCATCGCGCGCGGCTGGCAGATCGAGCACATGCTCGAGCCGCGGACGATGCCTGAGCTTGTGCACGTCCCCAACGGGCAGGGTGCGTCCGTGTCCCTGCGTCGTCCGGGATGGGGCGCCGGTATCTCACCCACTCTCAGTATTGATCATTAATGGCGGCCGCTCCGGCTACGCGGCCATCGCGCAGGTGAAGGACCCCGTGGGCAACAGCAACGCGGACCACCCTGTCCTCACGCCCTCGCTCTATACGCCCAATCTCCCGCGCGGCCTGCGCATCAGCAACTTCGACATGCCGAGCAGCGTCGTCCCGCGCCTGTATCACTCCACCGTAACCCTCACTCCGCAGGGCAACTTCCTCGTCGCAGGTGTGTGCGCCATTTTCGCTGCCTGAGCGTGAGAATCCGCGTTTCCGATGCAGTATCGTTCAGGAAGTAATCCCAACGCCAACACCACGGTCGGCCCGGGCATCAAGTTCCCGAGCGAGTTCCGCGTCGAGACACTCGACCCGCCGTTCATGAGCGTGCCGCGCCCGGCCATCCGGAGCATGCCCGCCAAGCTGGCTTTCGGCTCGAACATAACCGTGCCAGTGAGCGTCCCCGCCACGCTCGTGGGCCGCAACATCCAGGGCAAGTGGTTCCGGCGCAACGTAACGTGGGCTCACCCCCGGGCACGCAGTGTCCCTTATGGACCTCGGCTTCTCCTCGCATGCATTCCACTCGTCCGCGCGCCTGGTGTTCATGGACGCGACGCTCTCCCGCGACAGGCGCTCGCTCACCTTTACCACGCCGCCCAACGGGCGCGTGTACCCGCCGGGCCCGGCCTTCGTCTTCCTCACGATCGACGATGTGACGAGCGAGGGGACGATGATCATGATGGGCAGCGGTCGGGCACCACCAACGCTGGAGTAGGTATCCTCCAGTTGACGCTTGTGAGAGACACTGCAGACGTAGGGTGTACCAGTGTTATACGCCCGCAGTCTTCCGAATATAACGTCCGGTTCAAATCTCACGCGCAGTGCAAATAGCCCAGCCCGGAGTCCCACCGCCCGACTGCGCCCCCGCACATTACCCCCCTAATGTTCTCGCGGGCTTGCTTGTGCTATCATTATTCATACATCTCAACACATTGGAATCGCAACTTCTGGACACTCGGAGGCCTGCTCGAGGCTGCGAAAACACATGTAATGGTGTTTGAATGGTCTCCGCGGGGAAGCCCTCGGAAGCAAACACACGCACCTCATAGCCCACCGACGAAGGTATACAGTACCGCGGCACTCTAGTCGAGCTGGCAAGCTCGCGAGGCTAGAGACTCGTCTGCCGTTGTCTGCGGGTTCGACTCTCGGCGGGGCTCCCAAATGCACTTGTCTTGGAATACGAGATGCTTACCGTGACTCAGATCTCGCTAATAAAAGTCAATCGTTGAAACCAAAAGTAGTCTGGCACTACTAATCCGCTAATAAGGCAATACAGCGGTAATACAAAACTAATTGACTATGCAAACGAGAGAGATACAAGATGCTTGGGCTATCGCTAATACTGAGACTTCGACTGTGTACAAATCCAATTGTGTAAGTGTTCTCCGATTACAAGCCCTCCGACGTCGGCCCGCAGACATTAGCCACTTGAGTGGCTTCCTTTTTCTATGCTACGTAAAGCCGTTTATTTATGATTTGGATTTGATGTGTAGGCGACTATCTCTGAGTCCCGGACCTCCGGGAGTGTGCGCCCCGATGCGCGGCGGTGGCGTGCTCTCAGAGCACTCTCTCACAGGGTACTATATGAACGATTGGTATGGCACGTAATATTTCTAGCGCCGTCGTTCCGAGTCCTCATGGCAAAGTACTCCTGCCTATGCGACGGGCCTAGGCCAGCATGAATCCAAATGAGAAGCACAGGCTGTTGACACGGCTGGCACACGGGTGTTCACTTTCGAAAGAGTGAACACCCCTGTGCCACTCGTGCGAAGCGCCGAGTCTCACACTCAGAGTCTCCTTGGTTGGCCCAAAGTAAACCGGATATCAGCCGGTTCGAAGCATGTTCAGCTACTACTGCCTGCTTTCGGGACAAGGGGAACATCTTACACATCTCTCTAGTCTAACCGCATAGTTGTTCATAGATAGTACAGGTATTCTCATGCGCCCTAGATCTGTGATACGTCGTCCCACGGCGCACGCAATTCTGGATCTGACCACTGCGGCAAATACTCTGCGACGATCTCGCATCCATCGAGCCAATCCAGGGTGGTCGGCCAGACAATCGAGTGCGGGGCGCCTTGGTGGAATATCCGCGCGAGACGCAGACGCGAGAACAGCGCGCGCAACGCTTGAGACCACTCATCCCCCGCTCCTTCTGGCATCGTGCTTGTGTGAAGGGTCAAGACCTCGAGGGCCGGTACCGCAGGCAGAGCAGAGACGTTGCGGATCCACGCTGCGATACTCCTGTTCGCGGGGATATGCGCCTCGAGGAGTCGCAGGCCGTGGTACTGACCAAAAGCGACCGCGTGCAAGTCGAACGCCCCCTCGGCGTTCCATCCGAGGGAAAGGGCACGCACGTTCGGCGACGCCCATGCGGTGAATAGCTCGACCTCTCGTGGCTTCAGCCCGGGGACCCGGGGACTTATGCGAAGACTACGGACGGAGTGACCGGCAGGGAGGCGGATCGAACCCCAGTCTTCCGTGTCGCAGAGATACAGGTCCAGATGTTCCAGACGCGGCCAGCACTTGGTGAGGTCCTTGAGGAGCGGGTGCGAGAAGTAGAGCACGCGCAAGGCCGGGAAGGCCCGCGCGCACGATTCATTCACGCTAACCAGGTCACCCGGCGATGCAGTGATCGCTACGAGGTGAGGGAAGACGATAGAGGGGTGCCGCTCGACGAGGTCACAGAGCTGGCCACCGCCCTGGTCGATGCGCAGGAAGCGTAATGTCTGTGCGCGCGCCGACAGCCAGTCTGAGAGGCCACCCTTTCGGCGCACTAGGATACCAATGCGCTCGAGCGGTCTGGAAACTGGTAGTCGTTCCAGTTCGGATACGTGGACCCAGGGCAAGCGCACGTTCCGCAGGGAGGGAAGCCCGGCGAGCAGGTCGATGATTTTCGCTGTGTCTGTACCCAGCATGGAAGCATCATCAAGCGCGACGGTTTCTGCGTTTCGAATGCGGGATAATATGTCTGAAGTGAGCTGGACGAAGCCCGCTTGCCATTGCGTCCACGTCGAGTCGCCCGAGAAGGGAATGTCGGCGCGAGGAAACCCTTGGACCAAGTGCACCACTAGCGTCGCTAGCCATTGGTCGTGTTTCAAGGCGCTATCAAAACCCTTGAGCGCCTGAAAACTGCGAATATGGACCGTCCGGTATAGCCTGCGCGCGGCCGTTAGGCGCATGGATTTTGAGACGCTACAGAGTGTGACGAGCGTCTGCGGGTGCTCGTAGGCAAGAACATGATGCAAAATGTCCTCGTTCATGCAGTTAGCGTCCAGGCGGGGCCTAGAGGGAACCGAGGACCGGTGTGATGACCGTGACAGCGCCGTGAGGTGCAAGCCCCACTGGCGGGGCCTCAAAAAATCCGGTGGACCCGGTGCTTTGTCACACATATGTACGACTCGGACGAGCGATAAGGCTGGCCCGGCTCGCAGACGATCATCAGTGACTCGTGAACATTGAATTCGAGTCCCAGTCAACCGCGCGCGCGCAGGTTCGCGTTCGGGACGCCCGGTGCGGCTTCGGTCGGCGAGGACTAGACCCGACCTACAATTCAACAACGTGGCCGCTGCAAAACGCAGTGACGGCAGGGAGCGACTCCCTGTACTTGTGTCTATGTCAGAATCGCTCCATCACGCCCTCTTTCCCATTCGAGCCCGACACCACGGACCAACATCAACATGTCATTCCCTTCTCACGATGCGGAATCCTTCTGACCTATCGTCCTGCAGGTCGTTACAATGCGTGCCGAACGACGTACGTCGCAATTGCCCGTGGGCGCTCACGGACAACGAGCATTCCGGCGTCGCTTTCTTTTGGACCAACTTTCCTCAATGGACTCTCCTGCGTTCGTTCGTGTCCATCCAAAGGGGATCGACGTGCCACTCGATCAGCAGCACACCGATCGCAGGGGCGCCAAAGCGAATTTAGAAGCTCCCGTAACCATAAATTTCTGAAATGACGCTGATGACGACTCATCATACAAGAAGAGGTGGTGGAAAGGAAACGGGAGTCCTCGAGAGCACTGCTCAGGCGGTATACGGAGGGGGAACTTCACGGCCCTCCAAATCTAAATCTGGAAGAGTAGCTTGAGCCGGACACATGCCAATCGCAGTCCGGGGATCATTGATCACTCACCATTGCCCTCCGATAAAGGGCGCCAGTCAGGAAGTTGCGACCGAGCGGAACCCAGTCCCTTCAAGGAATCCACAGTACGTGCGGAAAACACGCAATTCCGGGATTTCGAGTCTGTCTCCGTGTTCACTGTGACAGCGGGGGGCAGCATGAAAGGTGTGGTTCCATCGCGCGGTGTTGCTGCCCGCAGCAAATCCATAATGCGCCAGGAATGACCGGGCATGACTCCTCCGCGGCGGATGCAGCGGGGAATGAGGTAGATGAGTGCTGACAACACGAGCCCCAAGACTATAACCAGAGCGATGGCCGGAACCTTGGATATAAGCGGTGATGGTTGGTCGGCGGGAGAGCCTTGGGTTGGAGTACCGGGAGAGGCTGAGAGGGGATGGGAGGGATTGTTTGCGCCAGTGATGATAGTGGTTGCCTTGGAGGAAGTCCACGCAGGATTCGACGGCCCAGAAGGCACCTCTCGTACGGTTGTTGTTGTGGCCGGGGAGCGTATAGATGACAGCGAGGGTGACAACGAATGACTTGGGGTGAGCTGAGGCTTTTCAGTGCCAGTGTGGCCCGAGCCCGCCGGGGTCTCCATGGGTGGAGCCGATGTTGAAGGAGCGTAGTGAGAGTGAATTGGGTTCACTGGTGGGGTATCTTCGGGGCGCGTGGAGTTAACGTTAGGTGCTGTGGGTTCCTCTGTACTCGTCGGAGAAGGTCGGAAAAAGTTGTTACCAACACTAATGTCGTGGCCGCCACCGCCGGCCGCTGGAGGCACACTGCTGATAGACTCGGATTTGAGTAAAGACTAGGATGCAGCTCAATACAGGGCCCCCACTTACGTCGGTGGGGAAGCCTCAGAATATCTGAAACAGCCAAATATGAGTATTTGTGGCCTGGGCAAGTGCCAGTCGCACCCACAAAAAGTAGTCCAGGCCGACAGTTTCTTTATTTCCGATCCCAAGGTTGGTAATTGTAATGGTGTGACTCGGCGAGTCCGGGTCCACGTGAGCATCGAACAGTTTGACTTGCGCAGTGCCATATGCGTCTGCGCTGTGAGCTGAGATCGTCGTCGTCTCATTGTCGAGGCTGATCTGTAAGTATATGGACGCCACCGTGAGTTTAATAGGTATAGGTTGGAGATGGTATAACGACCTGCAGTTTCCCATGCGAAGACTGGAGATCGGAATAGTACGCAATGTAGAATCCTATAAGATGCATGAGACAGGATTCACATAGAGTCTAATGGCGTTTCAGGTCGTACCGGTGAATGTCAAACTGACAGACGCATTGGTAGAGTTGCTGGAACGGTAATCA
Organism: Auricularia cornea; assembly: GCA_030578095.1. Taxonomy (NCBI): domain Eukaryota; kingdom Fungi; phylum Basidiomycota; class Agaricomycetes; order Auriculariales; family Auriculariaceae; genus Auricularia; species Auricularia cornea. The sequence goes on from JARLTE010000008.1 coordinate 1,827,026, forward strand.
CCACCATGATAATAATCCTGCACTAAAATCCCGTCTCTTCCGGGCTGCGGGTTGGTTGCATAGATCCAAGCGGCCAAGGATGGCGTCCAAACGACTTGCACCTCATCGGTCAGCGCTGTAGGTGAAACTGTGACAGGGACTCACGAGCCGGACTGTCTGTCTCCACCGTCACGTTCTTATTGAATTTCATGGACAGCGTGATGTTCAACAAGTCCGTGAGTGTTGAGGAAGAGATACTAGGAACGCGGATGCTCGAGGTTCCTTTTGTACCGCTAGACTTCGGGTCAACATCGGGAATCGGGTGCTGAGAACCGTGCACAGAACAGAGGCACCTTTAGACTTTATTTCCGGGGAAACAAAACAGAGGAAGGCAACCGAGTTGTAGAGGCCATCCTTGTGGGTAACCGAGGGACTGGGCTTTTTCGTGACAAAGCAACTTTGCCTGGTGCCCATCACATGGATTATGCTAACTGACGAGCAGAAAATAAGGCAAAGGTGACGGTGAATATAAACCCCAGTAATATTCCAGATGACACACCGAGGGAAGTCTGCTTCGCGGATTCTAGCGCGGGCCAAGGCTGCGCAACGCTATGAAAGTACTTCGTGGGATCCGTCCGCCTTAGAGATCGCCCTACAGATAGGTGGCATTAGAACAAGGAGGAATGCTCCCGGGAAACTATAGTGCGACAGCTTGCGTCAACATTTGGGGCACTGTAGTTCTTTCGGATTCAGCCAACGCTAGAGATGTGCCGGCCCGGCTCGGCTCAAAGCCGCCGGCTACGGCTCGGCTTTGATAGGCTCAGGCTCACTCGAGTCGTGAGCCGGGCCCTGAGCCGGCGGCTCGAGCAAGCCGCGGCTTGAGAAGGCCTGAGCCGCGGCTCTCATAGCAGCACATCAATCACTATGAGATAATGTCCAGATGTGTGAGACTAAAGGGAAAGAGTCAAACAAATGAATTAATTGGCATTTTACGATGCGGGGTCGTCTTGAGCGTCGGTACGGCTGCTGCGGACAGTTCTCGCAAGCGAAGCGGTCGTGGGAATTCACCTGATCCGAGGGTCGAAGCTCGCTCCGCCCCGTCGTGAGTTCATCAAACACGGAACTGAATGAATCGCGCAGAGAACATCGCCGTGTAACCCATTCTGGTGTGCGGGATAGCATGCTACATTGCTCTATATCGTAGCGCCGCTAGACGGCGGTCACCGACTCCCGGCTCCTTGCAACAATGTTCACCTATTCTGAGTGGAACAACAGTTTACAATTGATGGTGCCTTCTGAATTTTGATAGTGAATTCTCGTGCTAATGAATCAATAGACTTGCGAGTGGCATTCTTCCTGCACTACGCTCGTCTCCTTTGACTCCGGCGGCACTGGTCGGCGAGCAATATTTTTGCGGAACCCATCGTCGCCCAGGCTGATGTCGAGCGGTCAATGGGCACAAGCTCTGCGGCTCGCTTCTTGCTGCACAGGCCGATCTTGGAAATAACATGCCGAGGACGTGTTGGTCGGCGAGCACAGGCTGTGCGGCTTGCAGAGCATGCGACGCGCAGACGCTTTCCGCCTCGCCTCACGTCGAGCAGGTCGAACCTGGGAATGTCATGTCGAGGTCGTGCTGGTTGGCAAGGACTGGTTTTGCGACTCGAGCGTCACATCGCTAGGACTGGGACCTGTTCTATGTCTCGATCGGCGAGGAGCAGTGACGCGCGTTGAGCGCCCGGCTTGGCCTCGCGACGGGACGATTGTCTCAGCGCTCACACTAGCCGCGGTGTCTATTTTGACGGTCTGGGACACGCGGCGCGGCGCGAGGAGCGAGGAGCGCAGGAGTGGTGGGAAACTGTTGCGTTGCGCGCGCGCCATCTGATACTCGCAGGACGGCGCTGAGGGCGAGCCAGGCGTTGAACGCGAAGTCCTCGGATACACGGTCGAATACTTCTCCGAGCGCGACGACTACTGCTCCGAGCGCGACGATCTGCACGGTCGCGAGATGGTTTCAAAGAATGTTGAGCGCGGTGGATGAGATGCTGAGCCTAGTCGTGCGGGCCGACTGGGAACAGCGCGCAGAAGCCCGGTGCGTCCACCAGTGAGAGGTGCCAAGGGCAATGCAGGTCTCGCTCGACGACCCAGGCGGTCGTTACGCAGGCAGCGCCGGGATCCGCGTGTTCAGGACCGTAGAGCGCGGCGCGCACGATGCTGAAGCGCTGAGATTCCATGCGCCATGCGTGAGATCGGACACGCGATGCTCGCGAAAGCAGCGTCGCAGCGCGTTCCGCCAGGACTCGCGTTCGGCGCTGGCGGCGGGTGTTGCACTGAGACTGCGGGTGATGCACTTGCCCATCCGGGAGATTTTGCTGGAGAATGTCGCATCCGGCTGGGAAAACTCGCACCGAGAAACAATCCGCACCGGAGCTCCGCTCACGCTCCCGTGGCTGGCGGGCTGAGAAGACAAGCGCTGGCTTGCCGGCGGGCAAGACGGCGTTACCGCGAGTCCGGTGGGCAAGACGGCGCTACCGCGAGTCTGGTGAGCAAGACGGCGTTACCGCAGTCCGGTGGGCACAATGATGCGAAGGACGTCGTATGCGGCGCAGAAATAGACCTGCAAGCAATGGCACCATGAGATCTCGATGATAGGATATGCATGCGGAAGCTGGGCACACCTCGAATGCTGACTCGGAGCACTGACTGGCCCGAGGGCGGACCGCTTGGCTCCGAAGAGCACCGGCGATTCGGGAGCCGACGAGCACGTTGTGCATGCAGATGCGCCGCGCGACTCGATGTCGTGGTTGTCGATGCTGTAGCTGTTCTGCACGACGTCGAATTCAATTCCTGTTCGTCAAGAATCAGCGATCGCGGCAGGAACGGAAACAAAGAGTCTGTACCATTGTCAGCGCGTTTTCTCGCAGTGACTTGTATCGGATGGAGAAATTGTAGTGGGTGCGCTGCGACAGGGAGTCTGACGAGATATCGATAGCAGGCCAAGTCACGCGTTACGGCGTGTCGAAAGCGTACTTATTGACGCCGCCGAGAACACGAATAGGAGCGCGTCTGATGCACCGTACGGGCCTGTCATCCGCATCCAGACATTCTAAAGTGGTGCTGACGTGCCCGGCACGTTAGCGCTAGGTCGTGACCACACGTTGTCCAAGCCCGCAGGCCTGAGGCCGTACGCTTCACCGCGTAGCTGCTTGGTCGATGCATTCCCATCTGAGAGGCTGCCCTGTGAGAAGAACACCCGATCCCGGTCATGTGCAGGAGTCGGCGTACATTAGCGACGTCGTTGGCACAGAGGGCCATATTTGGTCTCGTATAACGTTGAATGTTGTTGGTTCTGTGAGGGCATATGGCAAGCATTTGATTTCCGACATGTAGGCGGGCGCGGGGCTTCTACCCCCAGGCGTAGATCACCTTCGGCACGCGGATGGAGGGCAGAACCAGAATGACACTGCGCCCGAGAAGGAACTGTAGCCTGTGCAGTGCCCGTAGCAAGGTCCACGGTCTGCATCGATGGCGAGTGCGGGATGCCGGGTGTGCCGTCAGGAAGTCTTCAGTATTTCCATATTCGCGACGAGGTGTTGCGGGGCGTCCCAAGCACGAACAGAGTTACAAGGATGCAACATGCGACAGCGCCAGGCAATGGAGCGCTATACTGCGAGAAGAGTGTTCAATCGGCGCTAAGATCGAATTCATTAGGGAGCGCAATCTCACTGATAGTGGTCGTTGATCCTCGCTAGTTGTGTGACCCATCGCATTCAAGAAATCTAGGTGCTCGGTTTGCCCTGCTCATTGCGACGAGAATCGAGCGTGGGGCGTGGAAGTCACCCATGATCACTGGACAAGGAGAGCTAAGAGCAGGGGTGCCGAAGTCATGGAGGCTGCATAGAAGAAACCGAGGTCCGCGCAGTGTGCAGTCCAGGCCACTGGTACACCTCGCGCTCCGGCACGGGACGCCCCTTGACCAGGACATCCATGACATGCCGTCAGGAGCGTGGGCGTCGCGCGAGTACGAGAAGACGCGGCACAGGGCCGAGCCCGCGCCAGGCGGCAGCGGTGCGACCCACAGCCGCGCGCTCCACGAGAAGTCCCGAAGTGCCGAGAGCAGTGGGGCGCAGCTGGGGATGACCGCCACGCCGCGCAGGCGGCCCCGGTGGAGTATGTGTACGCAGGCGTGTGCGCACGGTACGCTGCGCGAGACGCCGAGGAGGCCAGACGGCTGCGCGCCAACGGAGTCCGGGAGCGTAAGCACATTCGTAGGCAGGACGACCAGGCGGCGGCACACCTCGAACGTCGAGCCGCAGAAGCCAAGGCGGATGCCGCGCGCGAGCTCCGCGTCGTGGAACTGGCTGACTTCGGGCTGCGACCCTGGCAAGCTTCCCAGTAGATACTGCGTAAAAGGGTTTGTAGCCGTCGGCCAGCTCCAGTGCGGCTGCGTCGTCTTCCGTCGTCGGGGCATGGAACAGGTTTCGAAGGCCTAGCTGTCTTGGATAGGGCCGATGTGCATAAACGGCACTAGGAATAAAACTCAAAGACGAAGCGTTGGCGCGCGCTCCAGGTTTGCTCAAGGTGAGCGCCGCCGGCAAGAGCAGGAGGCCCTGAGGAGGGGATCACCCGGTTCAAACACCGCTCATCGGCCTCGTGGGTACCAGTTGGGTACCCACAGAGCGAAAGCTGCGGAAGGGCTATTCTCCATTATAGCAGAAGTAAAACATATGCATTATAATTGGGGTGTATCGGAGGGCTTTGACCGCGAATGATATAAACGATTGCGCAGTGGGGTGCCCCCTCGGTCAGCTAGCCTTCCAACTGGTTCCATGGGTTGGCAATGGCAGGACATCCCGGGATCAAGTGTCGTCCACAAGCGTAGTGTGTATGACTAGATATTTCTATAAAAAGTACCTCTGAACGGCACTTGTGATGTCAAGAGAACAAGGCGAGGACAAAGGAGAATTGCAAACGCAGGAAATGCGGGAGTAACTGCGGTACATTATCCCCCAACGGAGATTTACGCCACATGAGCTGCCAAAGACGCACTATTGGGTGAGAGTGCGAATTACACGAGCTACGAGCTGCCCAGCGTTTGCGACGGAACTCGGCAGCAACGCGGATCTGTCGGACACAAATTCAGAGGACGCGATTGGCTCGGAGACCGGGCCGCCCGGGTGGGGAATCTTACGCTGGGACCCCTCCATAAGGACCTCCTTCCTAAAAAGGCTAACGCCTTTCCAGGAGTCGGTGATCTGCCCTTCAATATACAGCTGCAGAGCCGGGGCTTGACGGCCGGCTTACGGCTTTCAGATTGTCAAGCCGAGCCGTGAGCCCATCAAAGCCGCTCGGACGGCCCGGCTCGGCTCGGCCTCAAAGCGGCTCGGCTCGGCCGGCTCACGGCTTGAGACGGAGCCGGCCCATCTCTAGCCAACGCACGGACTTGACGTTCCTGAGCATCAGGACGCCAAGACACGTACAATGTGCTTGATTCCCGAATGTTCAGCGCGTCGGGCTGCATCTCGTACTGCACCGAGCTGCAGCAAGCCATGAGACGCGCGGAGTAGCGGGGCTTGAAATCGCGACTGGGCTCAGCTCCCACATGTACAGTCGGCCCCACCCGGGCTGTACAGCGAGTCTGTTTCCCACGGTGCGGGACTTGTACTCCTTGAACCGAGGCCAAGAGGCATCGTACGATCTCTGTGCGCGAATGAGCGCTCTGGATGCTGCAGGGTGCCAACTTGCGCGTCGCCACGCCCTGGGACACGACGCATCCAACTGCTTCTAGGTCTTCCGCAAATGCTTGATGGCCTGCCGGCTCGATGATCTTGAAATCACATGTGCGTCAAGTCTGCCCATCTAACAGCCTATCCACCAGTAACAGCCGGATATACTACCTATGGTCGCTAACGATCCCTGTGAACGTGATTTCGTACATCCACGCTCTTACCCAAGTCGGTTCTTCGCTGTACCCCTCCCCCCGGTTTCTGACACCCCAGCAGGTAGCCCCTATTTCGTATATTCCGATCTCAGTTTGGCAACGAACGAGGTGAGGCAAGTTTCCTGGTTCGCTGTGGTACATTACATTTACACAACGGTCGTTTCCCCGATCCAATGATATTAGCCAAGCTAGGACAATCAGAGACAGCCCAGGCGTTGCTCGTCCTCATCGCGTCGCTCTCTGGCATGCACACCTCTTCTCCGTAATATGATTTACAAGGACAATACAGGACGCTTAGCCAATTACCTCGGAGCGGAAACGTCAAAGGTACGTCGAACGGCTCATCCGCGACTCCTTAACGTCACAGACGACGGGCTGAACGACAGCGCCGACGCGACGGCCGTCGGCGGCTGCGCCAGCAGCAACCCCGGGCGCTCCTCATCCTGCCTCGTCTCGTCTTCATGATGGCCGTCCCTACTCCTCCCACCTCCGCCCGCATCCCCGGTAGGCCGTTCTCTGCGCCCGAACCAGCGGTGGTTAAGCACGACGACGATCTGCCATATGGGTACGAGGACGAGCAGCAGCGCGGCTACCTGGCCGAAGCCCCAATCGTTGTTCTCCGACAGCGCGAAGCAGTTCGACACCTGCTGCACCTCGGCGGCTCCGACGAAGAACAACGCGACCATCAGCGCGGACCACAGCACCGCCTGCCGCCTCCGCGTGCCGTCTGGATCGACCTGCGCGAGGAACCGTCCGAAACGCGACCGTTTGGGTGGCGGGTGGCGCCGTGAGGCCGCGCCGGAAAGGACAAGGAAGGCGCCCCAGGTGAACGTCACGCCCATGTTGAACACCAGCCAGAGGACCCACGCGAAGAAGTACTTCTGGTTGATCTGCCACAGCGTCAGCGCGGCGGTAGAGGGCGGCGGGAGAGACGTACGTCCGCCGCCTTGAGCCGCGCGCCGAAGAGCACGACGACGGTCGACCGGCTGCACGACTTCTCCGCGAAATAAGGTGACGTGAAGAGCAGTACGGCATAGCCCCACTGAAGGCCGACCTGCGCGAGCAGCGCGCACGAGAGGACAATGCGCTGGTACGTGACGTTGCTCTTGTTCGGCGCGTGGTGCTGCGGCACCTGCTCCTCCTCGTCTTCAGTTTCGCTATCCTCCTCGGAATCCTGGCCCACGGGGAACAGCATCAAGCTCAGGTCGGATTCATCGCGCTGTCCGAGGAGAGGAGAGCTGTCCGGTGCGTGCTGCTCCTTTTGGTCGAGGTAGCGCTGCCGGAGCGGCTGCGCGAGGCCCTTCTCGCGCCAGATCGGGCATAGCGGTGCGACAGCGAGCGAGGCGAGGGACGAGAGCGTCGTAAAGTCCAACACAAGCGTCGCATGGTACAAGGTGAGTTCGCCCTGTTTCTTCTGGGCAATCGCAGGTATGACGATGGCGGCTGTGAGGAGCGTCGCGCCCCATGCTGCACGCAGAGTGAGCGGGTGCAGATAAGGTATCTCTGGCGGTGGGCAGCTGACTGACCTGCGCCGGGAGAGTCTTCCGGGGAGAGGGCAACGAGGCACGCGTTGAGCGCAGCCTGAAAGTAGAACGCGAGGCGGACGCCAAGGCCTGCCCTGTTTTGGGATAGATTAGATATGCTCCGGATTTGCAGGCACCGTCGCGGCAGCAACGATCATGCAGCGCGGGCGGTGACGATGACGCACAGGTCGGCATTGGGGCAGATGCCGTAGCACGGGCCCTCGCGGCTCGTCGCGCAGTAGAGCTCCGCGAGCGTGTCGCGCGACAGCGAGACGGACTCCTGTGATCGGGACCGGACGATAAGCGGGCGCGCACGGGGATAACGGGCGCGGGGCCGAGAACAAGGAAAACAACACACCCCGAAGGCGTGGAACAGGGACGAGTTGAGCGCGTTGAACGCGCCGTTGGAGACGTTGAGCGCTGGGAACGCTGGTATGTCCAGAGCGCTGCACGCGTTGCCCATGGTCCGGGTACGTGAGGGAGCAGAGACAAGGAGCGCTAAGCTGAGCAGAGTCAGAAGGTTGACAGCGAGCGACCGGCTTTGCAACGGAACTGGTCCGCGCCTCCCAAGGACCGCAGGCGCTCTTATCTGCCTCTGCCCCGTCTGCTCCCATCCTGTCCTCCTGCTGTCCCCCCGCCTCTCCCACCGTGCCAACTGCCCACCCCTGACGCCCGATGGCCGCGCGCGTCGGCCTGCGCCAACGCCTGTTCGACAAGACTTCCCCATTGCCGCCCCAGGTCTCTCTACGGTGAGCGCCCACGCACCGCCAGCGCCAGCGCGACGTTTCCCGGTTGCAGGGCTCACTCTTTGCTTCTTGCACAGACACAGTACGCACCCCATGCTTGCTTGCGCGAATCCGCGTGCGAACGCCTGACGCGACTCAGTCAGCGCGATATCCATCTGTGCGTGCTTGCACCTGGTCCCGCGAAGCTGCCGGCTGAACCGTGCGCCCGCAGGCTCTGTCGTGGGAACAGGAGTCTACATCTGTGCGTCCGCGCGCACCCCTATTCGCGCTCTCCTGACTGACTGACTCGCGCAGCATCGCTCTCGACCTCGTTGAGGGTGCGTCCCGCGATAGATTTGCGTGACTGGGCTTCGCGTGACCAGGCACCAGGACGCCGGCCCCGCGGGAGTACTCATCGTACGCTTCCCGTGCTTCTCCGCTTCTCGCGCGTTCCTCATCCCCCGCTGCTCCTGCAGGCATACGCGCTGACCGCGACAATCGTCTACTGCACAGCAGTGTCCAATGGGGAAATGATGGTAGGATCATTCGCGTTGCAACGGGGGATCGACAGCCGGAGAACTCATCCTGCTTTGTTTGAACCGCAGGCACATCTGCCAAACGTCGGGGGTCCGGTCGGTGCCAGCTTCTTCCTCAGACGCCGTCTGCTTCAGGACGCTGACCGCAAGTCCAGGTCGGCCTCGCGGATGTATTCGTCGACCCTGCGCTGGTGCGATAGATAGCCAAGTTGGCCATACTCTAAATAGTATAATGCTTATCCGAACGCGCTGCGCAGGGGTTTGCCATGGGTGCGTTTCGGTTACTCATTTGGCGACTGGGCAGCAGCTGATCTCTGGACGGTGATCAGGCTGGAACGCGTGGTATCATTGGTACGTCGGTCTGAACGAAACAAGGGGCGCGGGACGCGTGCTGAACCGGCTGGCAGGTCGATTATTGTCCCGACGCAGCTGGCAGCAGCAGGCCGCCTTGCCAAGTCGTATGTGTCCTCGCAGACTCCCGTGGCAAAGTACGTCACGCCCGCTCTCTAGGCTTCCGGTCGATCATTCATTCCTCCTGATGCAGCTCGACGTTCTACGCGTCCATCGCCCTCTTCGTGAGCGCCAGAACTTGGCCTGCTTCTATCCTCTGGAGTGAAATGAACTGACAGATCGCCGTTCCGCGCAGCTCGTCCTCGCGGTCGGCCTCAACTTCCTCGGCGCGCGCCGCTTCGGCCAGGTGCACGTCGCGTTCGCGCTCCTCAAGATGGGCACGCTCGTCGTTCTCGGTGAGTCCGTCCTCCCTGGCCCCTCACCAATACCCTCAACCACGCTTGTGTGTAACAGTCTTTGTGGCGCTGATCATCGACTGGACGCCCGTACGCCGGTGCAATGCATTCCCCGGGTCGACAGGCTGCCCCGCGCCCGACACGCCCAACGTGTGCGCGCGGGAGTTCGCGCTCCCGCCGCCCGAGATGGTCACCATCGGCGGCGCGTACTGGCAATGCCCGGGACCGTTTGTCCAGCCGTACGGCACGCACGGGCTAAGGGGGAGCATCGCGGGGGTCTTCACTGTGCTCGTTCAGGTACGAGTGCACGAGATAGACAAAATGGGAGCGCTGATCTTGTATGCCACCTCTCAAGGCGTGTTTCTCTTTCTTTGGCACGGAGATCGCCGGCGTGCCAGGACGTGAGGTTCGCAGGCGCATGTTCGCTCGCAGTTTGAGTACCGCCGCTGACGAGTGTGTGATGAAGATCCAAAACCCCACGACCAACATCCCGCGTGCGATTCGCCGCGTGTGGTTTCGCATGTGAGACGGCTCCGGCGCGGGGCCCATGCAGAGTGACAACGCTGACTCGCCCATTCAGTACGCTCTTGTACATTTTGGCCGTGCTTGCCGCGGGCCTGGTGGTCCCGTCGAACGACAGGGGCCTCGCGGCCTCTCCCATCCAGTCGCCGTGGATCCTCGCGCTCCACATTGCCTCGGCGACCACAGTGGTGTGCCGCGGCTCTCCATCCATATGCAACGCACAGCTGACTTCGTATTAGCCGAGGTACCTCTTGTACGCGCTGTTCATGCTCTCGGCGTTCTCCGCCGCGAGCTCGGACGTGTACGTCTCGAGCCGGTACCTGTTCTACCTCGCGCGCCGCGGGCACGCGCCGTGGATCTTTGGTTCTGTGTACAAGGGGAAACCCAAGGGCGCGCTGCCCGCGTTTAGCCAGCGGCGGCAGGGGAGTGGTGGGAGTGTCATGCGCGAGCGGACGCCGGGCGCCTCGCCCGCGATGCTCAGCCGCAGTCTCTCCGACGTCGATGTTGTCAAGGATGCAGGCAGCCCGCCCAGCATGCAATCACCCACGAGTCCGTCGACGCTGCCGCTCTTGCACTACTCGCACTCGCCGTCGAACTCCTACTCCTCGTCTCCTCCGCACTCATACTCCCTCTTGTCCCCGCTCGCCCAGTCCCACTCACACTCGCCGTCTCATTCCCGCGACCTCAGCGCGGACTTCCTGTCCCCGCACTCGGCCGCGTCGCTGTCGACCACCGTCGGCCTGAGCATGCACACGCGGCACGGGAGCCAGCTCTCCGGCTCGTTTTCGCTGCCCGTGACGCCGCCGCGCGCGACGGCGCACGCGCTCGGGGCGCCGCTGACCGTCGACACGCTCACGTCGCGCCCGAACACCGGGCAGTCGGCGGCGACGCTCGTCAGCCACTCGTCGCCGGCCGTCCTGTCCTCGGCCTCGCCCCGCCCGCCGCGGCTGAAGCGCTCGAAGGCCATCGCGCCCGAGCCGCCGCCGGACATCTTCGTCCCCTGGGTCGGCGTGCTTGCGGCGGGGCTGATAGGCCTGCTTGTTTTCCTTGCGCCGGCAGCACAGAACGACAAGAAGGTTGATGCGGTGCGTGGAGGAGCCTCCTGGGCTCGCGAGGGGAGATATGTAGCTCATGTGTGTGCAGGCGTTCAAGTTCTTCACGCAGATGACGAACTGCGCGTGCCTCATCTCATGGGTTGGCATTCTGGTCACGTATCTCAGGTGATGACCTCTGCTCTGCCAATCGCGGGACGGCAGATGCTCATGGACTCGCATCTCTGAAGGTACTACCAAGGAACTCAGCACGCAGAGGCAAATATTCCGGGATTTCGTGACCAGCATCGAGACAGCTTGTATGCGAACCGGCCCTGGGGTCAGCCATGGGTATGCAACCCGAACGGAGTCTCCACTCAGGCTTCTCATTGCTGAATCGCTCCCGTAGCTCGCGAGATACGCGCTCGTGTGGTGCATCGCGATATTATTAGGCCAGGGGTGGACGAGCTTCACCAGCCCGGGCGTCAACCGCATCGGTGAGCGCGTGTGCTACCGCGCAGGGGGACGTACTCTCACGCCATGAGCGCAGCCGAACTTGACGGCGACGCGCCCGTCAAGGACACCGATTTCGACCTGTCGTTTATCGTTAATTATCTGCCCATCGTGCGCGCTGTCTTCGCCCGGCGCTCAATGGAGACGCTCACGGTGGTTCCCAGGCCTCGTTCTTGCTTCTGGCCTTTGGGTACAAACTTGTGTATCAGACCAACTTTGTCCGTCTGGAGGACATGAAGTTTGACCGCGGCAAGATCATCGAGGTCCCCGAGGAGCGCGAGCCCCGCTCCGGCGGCTTCTGGATGAGATTGTACAGGTTTGTGCTGTGACGGGTCGCGCCTTACATATTTTCGAGAAGTACGTTATGACAGCCAAGTAGTAAGTAGATCAGTGTACAGTACATTATCCGCAGTGTAGAGTCGAGGTTGTAGCGTAACAGTAACGAAATGACACGTATATTATTGCCTCATAATTGACCGCTCGGGCACGAAACTGTGGCCCAGGACTCTGTCCCTGGGCATGCTTGCCCAGATTGCTTGCTTGGAACTTTTGAACGGCCCTGTTGCCGCTAGCGCCCAATTGAGATGGCCGAATGACCCGTAAGGGCTTCCCTGTTGCTGGTCGCACCTGATACTCAGGGTCCCGAGCATTCTCTGTCCACAGCAGTCGTTCCGCTCTTCGGAATAGCCGGTTCATCGCGTGCCTAGCTCTCCGGGGTGTCACCAAACTCACTGCGGCTGAAGCCGGTACTGTACAGTCACCAGACGATGATCCTGGATTATACGACTCGTCACTATCTGCGTGCATCAGGCACACGTGGCGTGCAATCTGGTGCAATCTGGTGCTTGGGTGGCGACCGGGACCAGAGAGAAGCAAACAACGCGACCGGCTCCCGCGCGCGCGGGACCTGATTTGAAATGGGCGACGCGCCGGAATCGTCACCCTCGGGGCGCGCAGGACAAATTGGTTGTGCGCCTTTTGAATGGGCGTGTCTGCAGCCACGCCGTTCTGCCACACCCGCCTATACTCGCCTGGCGCGAGCACATGTCGACGTCGGCCGTCGTCAGCGTCGTTGCTCGCCCGGCCGCAATGGAGCCGTCCTTCGCGCTGTGCGCAATCCCCCACTATACGCAGCCACACCTGTCGCAGGTCACCGCGTCTCGCGCGCGGGAGCGGGTCTCTGCGATTCGGGTGCTCCAGACTGTCGTCGCACTGCTCTTTCTCGCGGGCACAACCGTCGGCTGGGTGTTTGCGACGCTGCATGTCCCTCCTGAGGCCAAGGGCATACAGTTCTTCGTGCACATCGCCTTCGCGTCCGTGACGCTCATGGTGCTGGCTGCCCTGCTGCATACAGCAGTACGTGGCCGGGCCCGGACCAAAGCCAACGAGCTGTCCGTGTGCGAGAATGCTGCGCGAATCGTCGAAGACCCGCCGCCACCATACCAACGCCGGGGCAGCCTCGTCGGCTTACTCTCAGGTATCCAGCACCTCCCTACCATACCGGAGATGGAGGAAGTATCGGTATCGAGAGGTATAGGAGATCACCCTAATAGTTCACCACATTAGCCATTCATTCGACTCACGGAAGTGTAAGATACCTGCACAACTTGTCCATCGTCATCGTAATAGTTTCGCACCGCGGCCGTCGGGAGGAACACGTTGTGTCGTTCCAGTTCCTTCGTGTATATACCAAGCGCAGTTAGCAAGTAACGCAGTCATCCATATAAAAGCAAGTCATGAGTATGGCACCTTCATCTTCTAAGGGAGTAGGCACATTAAGGAGCACAGCGGCACAGGCGGTCAATGAGATACAATCCAGGGGTGTAGAGAGCGAGATATGGATCCAAGGAACGGGAGAAAAGCTAATGACGACGGCGTTCAAGATGCCGGGGCGCCCTGCTCGGCAGCCTCTGCCATCTTCATGACCTCCATGAGGAAGGTCTGCTGCTCGACGGACAGCGACGTCGTCGACGCCTGGTATACGGCCGGATTTTGTTGTTGCAGCACTGTGCGTTGCTTCAGGCAACTGGACAGGACGGTCGGGATGGAGAACACGTACTCGTCAGCGCATGCTTAAAGGTCGTGTACGGGTTGACGTTCTCGAGCGGGCTGAGGTAGCCCAGCTCTTCCTCGACGTCGTCAGACTCCACGGAGCCAAGGTCGGACTCGTCATCGCCGCCAGCCGGGCCGCTCTTGCGGAGAGCGGCGGCCTGCAGACCAAGGTTAGCCTGGAACCCTCGAGTGAGAGGGACGAAGTAGAATCACCTCCTTGGCAAGGAAGTCGATGTAGGCCGAGTCCTCATCCCAGACGTCGCCCTCTGCTAGAATCAGTATCCCAGCTCAACGGGTAAGATTGGGCGCACCATCATCCTCGTTCTCCACAATGGTATCCAGGTTCTCGTCCTCGTCATCGGAGTCGTCGCCCTTCTGGAACGCCTCCTCAAGGGCCTGACGCTCTACAGGACCTGTCAGCACCGAGGACCGCATCCAGTGCGTTCAATGTGGACTCACTGGCAATCGCACCGGGCAGCTCCTTGAGGAGCGCGAGGACGGCGGCGACGATGCCGATCCAGCCCTCCCTGAGGTCCTCGGGGACGGCCGAGCCGGGCACCTTGAGCAGCTCGGAGAGCGCGGCGATGCTGAGCTTCTTGTCGTGCACGCGCGGGAGGCCGTTCTCCGTGCGCACGGCGGTGAACCACTTGTCGAAGAACGCGCGCGCCTGGCCGGCGGCGCCCATGAGCTGCAGCGCCGCGGGCGCGTTGTACAGCACGGCGTTGATGAGCACCTGCAGGTTCGCGAGGCGCGCCGAGCGCACGTGGTCGGGCTCCTTGAGCCCGTGCAGCGCGGTGCCGACGATCGTCGGCAGCGCGTGGTCGAGGTGCCCGCGGAGGTTCAGCAGCGCGGCCTCGATCAGCTTCGACGCGTTGCAGCGGTCCGCCGCACCCAGGTGCTCGTTCGTCATCGCGGAGACATAGATGTCGACAATCATGTCGCGGTAGTCCTGGCGCGCGATGAACGCCTCCTGGCCCCATGTCATGAAGTTCTCCAGCGACGGGAGCATCTCTGCACCAACAAGGTCAGAACGACACCATCTACAAAACGCGCTGGGGGCGTACCGTCAAGGAAGTCGGCGGCATTCGTCTTGAAGCGCTGATATGTCAACTCGAAGACGGGCCACAAGCTGGGCTGGATGACGCGGAGCGTGAACGTCAGGCCGTCAACGAGGTCGAACATGTTGTCGTAAAGCTCTGCGGCATAGTTAGCAAGAGCCAGAATCGTGGGCAAGGAGTACACGCACCGATCGCCTGGACGGACTGCCGGCTGAGCGTGTAGACAATGATGGGGACGATGATCTCCTGGACCTGGAAAAGGATGTCCTTCTGGTTCTCGAGAGACGAGATGATCTGTGCCACAGGTTCAGCATCCCGCACCCGCACACAGATGCCAACTCACGGTGCGGAGCGTCTTCGCGGTGCCCATCGCCATGAACGTCTTGTCCTCGGCGCCGACCTCGTCATCGTAGTTCATGCCGACGTCCGACTCATCGGGCTCGTCGGCGGCGACGTCCGCGACCAGGCGCATATAAGTCGCGACCTGCGAGGCCAGTCGATTAGAATGCGCGCCGGCAGCGAGACACCACTCACGAGGCGCTGGGTGAGCTGGGTCGCCACGGGCATGAGCTCCTTGTCGAACCACTCGACGAGGATCTCCATGCAGCTGTTGAGGATGTCCATGTCCGTCTCGTCCGACAGCTTCAGCATATCTAAGGGCGCGCGGTCAACACTCGCATACTGCTGGGGGGAGGGGGTTGATGCGAACCCTGCACGACCTTGCCGATGTTGCCCGAGAGCGCGGTGCGCACGGTCTGGTGGTGGTTGACCATCTCGGAGATCGCGATGGCGGCGTGGATGCGCGCGGGCAGGTCCGCGTCGTCGAGCGCGGCGACGGCGGCGCGGAAGTGCGGCTCGAGCGCGTCGGGCGCGGGCCACTTGTACTCGTTCTTCTCGACGCTGACGAGCACGTCGAGCGCGATCGCGCGCATGAAGCCCTCCGCGTGGCCGTACGCCGGCAGCACGTGCTGCCGCAGGAACGGCTCGAGGCTGGGCCGCACCGCGGGGTTGCGCACCATGTGCGGCACGAGGATGGCGGTCATCTTCAGCGCGCCGTACTTCTGCGCCGCGCCCGCGGACGCGTCGCCCAGGATGTTGTTCATGAACGTCAGGATCGGGATGAACGTCAGCTTGGCGCGCGCGCGCGCGAGCGTGAGCAGGAGGAAGGTCGACGCCGAGACGGGCGACGTGAAGTCCTCGTACTCGTCGATGCTCATGCGCGCGTACTCGATCGGGTCCGACGTCCACAGCTCGCGGTGCTGCTCCGTGAAGCAGAGGTGCGGGAAGACGAACGACGACACGAGCGTCATGAAGTGCGGCTTGAGGAGCAGCCAGGTCGACTTGGGCTTCACGCACTCGCCGAAGTAGGTCAGGATCGCGCACTGGCACTTGCGCGAGATCCACTCCTGGCCGCCCACGAAGAGCTCGACCTGCGACAGGTACATCTTGAAGATCTCCGGCGCGAACGACGTGATGAAATGCTGGGCGAAGGCCATGTACTCCTTCTTGAACGTCTCCGGCAGCTGCGACGGATTACCGTAGCTGTGGACCGTCGATCAGCAGTGGGATCCCACGAGGTGGTGGTGAACTGTGCTTACCGGGTGAAGAGACGGTTCAGGCAGCCGTATGCCCACTTCTTGGCCTTCCACCACTCGCAGTTCTCGCGAGCATCCTCGTTCTCGGGCACGACCTCCTTAGGGAGACGAAGCGACACGACCTGGAACAGCAGGCGGCCCCAGGGCACGATCGAGTCGTGCGACTGCTGGTGCGGCGAGAGGTTCTGGGAGAGCGTCTGCTTGTACGTCTTGAGGATGAGATGCAGGAGCGTGGGGATCTCCGGCGAGGCGGGCGTGAGCGGTGCGGGCGGCGAGGCGAGCAGCTGCAGGGCGATGTTGACGAGGATGGGGAATATCTGGGGCACAAAGGAGTGCGTGAGCTCGTTGCCCGGGCGGTATCTGCAATGCGCAAAATGCAGATCAGCACTGCGTGGCACCGAGATCGCGGAGGAGAATCGAACCTGAACGCCTTGGCGAGCTCGAGCACGGCGACGCAGCCGGCGACGACCTCCTGGATGCGGGCGCTCTGGAGCAGGGCCTTGATGTCGTCGAGCAGCGTCGGCCATTTTTCGGGGTAGTCGTGGGAGATGAGGCTGCGCAGGCACTCCGCGAGCGGGGCGCGGATGGAGCGGGTCGGGGCTGCGACGATGAGCGGGAAGATGTGCTGCCTGATGGCGTTGCGGTCCGAGGGCAGGATGGGGTTCTGGTCTGGCAGCGGCTTTTCCGGGTCGACAAAGTACGAGCGCCGGATCCGGTTCTTCAGATACACTGCGCAGGCGAGCCGCACCGACCTGGGCCAGTATTAACTCTGAGGAGGGGGCCAGGACCGGGCGCTTACACGTCGACGCCGTCAGTGCCAATGACCTGGATCAGGCTCGCGAGCATGCCCTCCTGCCCGCCGAGCTGCGTGGCGCAAAAAACGCAGGAGCAACGAAAACGCGTCAGTTAACCCGCTCTACGGCCTGCCCGACGCCGCCACGCACCCTGCGAATCTCGAGCTCCGCGGCCTTGCGCACATTCGGGTCGGGGGCGTATGTCGTCGCGAAGAGACTCGACAGCGATTGGGGGTCCATCTGCGCACAGCGGTCAGGCCCTGCAGCGCGCGGGAGGCGGCGGCAGGTACGTGCTTTGGGCTCGGTCGCGGACGGCAGGCGATCGGGGCGCGGAGAGGGCAGAGGAAAGGGCGGTGGGCCAGCAAAATTTCCGGCACTCCGCCTCCTGGCTGCCTTCAAGCTCCGACACGCAGCGTGTGGCACGACCGCCTCCCGCATGCTTCATCAGCTCATCAGGCGTCAAGATCTCACCCAGTTCTCATCTTCACACCCCGAGCTGAGTCCGGGACCGAACGCGACGCGAAATGGGGTGAAGACTCCTTCACGCGCTTCGAATCTCACGTAAGCCAGGACCCGCACGGGCGCTGCTCTCCACATACACACGCAGAACTGTATGGTGAGATGCTTTACCTGGGTGTATTGAGAGACGATCTGAACCTATGTTTGGCTGATCGAACAACCCGGGAGTCTGTGCACAAGAACCCGATGCGACAGACTGCCCCCGCGTTATATTCACGCGTTATTGAGCTTAAAGAGCCTCAAGGTTTGCCAAATGGCAATTGCTGTGCTCTCAGGGAGTCTACAAGTTCACACAAATGCCACAGCCCGCCTTGACGCGCTCACAAGTCGGAGCTTAAAACCGCGTCCCGGCTTTCGTCCCATTAAAGCCGAGCCGCAGGCGCGTCGAAAACGCGCCCTCAAAGGCCCGAGTAGTCCACTTGCACGCACATCCTGTTACACGTGCGCTAAAGGCCCGTGCGTGTAAGGCTCAGCTCATCCTGGGGCTTCCCTGACTGGCGCTGACCGGGAAGGTCCTGTAGTCATTGTGTTAACGCGTGGGGCTTATCGTTTGGTCAAATCGCTTTAGGGGCGGTTGTTGGCGGCATTGTACGGCCCGCAGGTAGCCTGATCCGGCGGCTGCACCTCAGCACTCGCTGCTTTCTCCCGCACACTCAGCGACTTCTCTTGCCTCCCAGAAAGCTCACATTGCTTATTTATGTATTTTGGAGTGCAGTTAAGGTAGGGATATGTGATATTACAAGTATTGGGCATCGTCAGAAACTGACCAAATGATAGGCATCACGGATTCAAACTAGACGCTATACAGCCGTCCCGCCCGCTTGCCGGTCAAAGGGACGGCTGTATAAACGTCTAGCTGAGGTAGACTAAAGGTCCTGTAAGTACGGGCAGTGTCAAGAGCTACCAGAAGTTCCATTAGGGTAGTGGATAGGTTGGGAAGAATAACGATTGGATGGCAGGGCGGGGGAAGAGCGGTACATGCCCTGGCATTAATCAACACGTTCCCTGAGCCGCTCTGCACAAGAGTTAGAACCCCGGGAATTCTCACCCGTACGGAAGTCAGGGACCAGCTGCCATGTCTGCATGAGCGAGGCGCTGGTTTCGGATGTTGATGAGAATGAGAGGGAATGCGGAGCTCCGCAAAGTTCAGCTGCTTTCCTTCAAACCACCATCTACTTTCTACAAGTACTCGACTGGGCCTACGGATATACCGACTCCAATAATTAATCTTACATGCATGCTACTAGTACTAAATATGCTAAACAGCGCTCAACCGCCCACGCCACGGTCGGTCGACGAAACCGTCGTCGTCGGGCGGTATCACCCGCAGCGAAATGCCGCCTAGCTGTTCGCCTGCAGGTGCGCCCGTAGCCAGCTGTAGTCCCTGCGCAGGTGGAGACCCATGTGAGGCTGCGGAATCCGCGCGGCTGCGCGGTGGCGGACCAGCGGGCGTCGTCGGCGTGCGCACTGGCGGCACCAACGTCCCGGGCGTGCGCGGCGGCGACGTGATAGGCAACGTCAGCTTCGGCCGCCGCCTTGCGCGCTTGCGGCGCTCCTCGCTGCGCGCGCGCTCGCGGTGGATGGCGACCGCGAGCGGCCACAGCGGCACCGCGGCCAGCAGCATCGACGAGACCTGGCGCACGTCGGCTCGTCAGTCCAGAGGCCGCATCATGCACGGGCGCACCTGGCCGAAGCTCCAGTCGGAATTCTCGTTGAACACGCAGTTGGACGCGTGCTGGACCTCAGAGACGCCGACGAACGCGGCCCACAACATCACCGCACCGACGTTGGCCGCCATGATCCTGCGCGCCTCGGTGTTCTGCACGGCGAGCGCGCGGCGCACCCAGCCCGCGGTGCCCACCGCGAGGCGCACGACGTAGTACGCGCTTTCGTCGTCGCCGTGTGCCGCGGTGCGCGGCACGAGCGGAAACTGCGCGTGGCTGCTGTAGACGAGCAGGATGCCGTACAGCAGCGTGACGGCCATGCACGCGAGCAGCCAGAGCGGGAAGAGCGCGTAGTGCGCCGCGCTGGCGTTCAGCCAGCGCACGCCCCACGGCGCGCCGAACAGCACGACCGTCGTGTCCGCGTTGCAGCTCTCCTGCGCGTAGTCCGGCGACGTGAAGAGGAACACGGCCCACGTCCACTGCAGGCTCACCTGCCCCCGCCGCGGGTGTCAGCTCGATGCGCAAGGGGTGCACGGTGCGCACTTGGATGATGATCGCCATGCTGAGGAACACGCGCGCGCGGTAGCCCGGCGACTCCCACTTGATCCTGCGGAACGCGTCGCCCGTGTCGCCCGACACTGTGACGGCGGATGGTGCGCCGACCGTCCCAGAGCTCGCATCGATGCTCCCGCTGAACGACACCCGTCGCGGCCGCGGGCTCGCAGCGACCAGCGTGCTCTCGCCGATGGACGCAGCATCCGCGTGCAGCTCGGACCCCAGGAACGCAGGCGTCGACAGAGCGGACGCGGTTGCACTATTATGGGTCTCAGTCTGATCTCTCCCGCTACTGGTGCCTTCACGTTCCTGCACCAAGCGTCAGCGCCACATCCTGCACAGTGAATCCGACACGGCCACCGACCGGCGGATCCGCGCGCTGCCATTGGGTCTGGCACTCGTTATCGCGATCCGCCTCCGCTTCTTGCTGCTGTTGGCCGTCGTGGCACTGGCAGTTTCCCGCGGATCCCTCACCCCTATCCGGGTTTGCGGCGGGCTGCGGAAACTCGAGGGGGCGCCAGAGGTCGCAGAACGGCGCGGACGCAAGCGCGGCGAGCGTCGAGATGGTCGCGAAGTTGAGCACGAGCATCGCGTGGTGCAGCGTGAGCTCCTTGCTGCGCTTCTGGATGATCGCGGGGAGGATGACCGCCGCGGTCAGCAGCGCCGCGCTCCAGCACGCTGCGAGCGCGTCCTCGGGCGAGATCGCTATCAGCAACGCTGAGAGACCGGCGCGGGATCAGTGTCTCGCGCGCGAGGGGGCGGGCGGGCGCACCGTTCAGAAAGCTCTGCGCGTAGAACGCCGCGCGCACGCCGGGGCCGGCTCTGTGCGACGTGCGTGTTAGTGCGCGTGCCAGCGTCCGCGTCTCAGATGACAGACGCACAAGTCAGAGTTTGGGCACAGTCCCATGCAGTTGCCGGGCCAGGGTGCACCACAGTACACGCTAACGAGCGTGCTGTTGTCCTGCGCGATGGCGCGCAAGAGCCCGCTGGCCGCTTCAGGCACGCCGAGTCCGAGCGCCTGGCCGAGCAGCGTGCCGACCTGGCCGATGAGCGCGGCGTCAAGTGCACCGGGAAACGTCTTGCATTCCGCCATAAGTAGAGGGAGTGCACGACGGTGGGAGAGTGAGGTCTGTGTCTGTGTCCGTCAGCGCTCTTCGACAAGCCCAGTCTCTTTCTGTTAGGAGCGCGTCAACAGTTTGGGCAGCGCAGGGTCAGGTGAGGTCATGACATCTGACGGCTTGACACCCGAGGCTGGACAGGCGTTATCGTCGGAATTCCGTGCGCCTTATATCCATCGTGACCCGCGCCACAGCGCCTATTTCGCTCCTTGCCCGCGCGCGCTCTCCCAGCGCACCACGATGCAAGATACGGATTCCATGCCCATGGAGCGTGTTCCCCAGCTTGGGGGACACCGTCGCACGTACAGCGCTAGTCTGCTCGCGAGCGCCTGGACACAAAGCTGGGAAGGCTTGCAACACGGAGACAAGTGAATCGTAACGGCCACGGGCGTGCAGGGTGGTCGGAAAGCTGACAGTTTCTATCTTAGACTTCAGGCGAATGCAATTAGCGAAAGGTGTGTGTCTGTGGAGATCGTAAACCCTCGGCTCACGATTGCATAGGCAGAGTGCGATTTGATCCCGCGATTGCTGTGTGGTCGTTGCTCACTTTCGTCCGTGAACCGACGTAGTTCGAATGATCGCTCTGGGTAATGTAACCGTATCTCTGCGCGACCACTGGCTCATCTCCGGCAGGCGGTGTCATAGGGTGAGTCTCCTTGTCGATTGATCGTATGGTACCTCGGCGACTAATGCGAATCTCCGTGCAGGACAGGACTGTTCCTAGGCAGCGCAACCGCGTTGCGACACGCTGGGCCAGGAGGTACCTTGATTGTGAGTCGTATCATTCAGAAGGTCTGAAGATCCTCTCTCTCTCTTACCCCTCAACGTAGGGATATACAATCACTGGAACGATGGTTCTCTGCGTCACCAAATCGCTGGCACAAATGGTATCATGTTTGTGGGTGGCAGTGACACTTCCTACGGGCCCGAAAAACTGACGTCGCGATTGTAGTCCGCGATCGGGAGGGCCAGTCGGACTCAGCCATCTCTATGTTGGCACGTCAGCATCACGAACTGGGGCACGAATCTGACAGCCTTCTCAGACCCTGCTTTGGCATTCGCTCTCGGTACGGCGGCCGCCCAGTGTGTTAGAACGTATTCTAACGAGTCCGGCAAGGCTGGAACGCATGGTGCGGCGCCTCGTAACTCCCTCCCGCGTTGACCAAGTCCCATAACCAGGTACAACTGGTATGTTTACGGGGTTCGATATGCCAATGCTATGCCGCTTGACTAGCATGCGCAGGACAATCATCATTCCCGCCGAGATTGCAGCGGCGGGAGTACTAATGAACACGTTCTTCCCGACGCTCGTCGAAGCCAGCGAAAAACAGAGGTAAGCTAAACTCGCGCGGGGAGTCTGAGCAGCTAAGGCATCATCCAGACATCTCAACGTCGGGTGGACGGTCGGACTGGTATGACTCCAGTTAACGCGAAAGACTGTCGCAAGGTTCACCGCCATTCAGATAGTAGTGGCTCTCGCTGTGAATCTCTTGGGTTCAAGGCGAGTACAGTAACAGAGACGTTGATCGGCGTCCTCCATGATCCGTATCGCAGGTTTTATGGCAAGCTGGAAACCCGCTTCTCCATTTTCAAGGTCATCACGATCTTTGCGGCCTGTGAGTACAGTTATCGAGTCATCCTACCCTCATGACCATCGCCCAGTACTGTCCGGGATTGTGCTTGCCACCAAGGAGAGACCCGATGGGTATGGACTACAAGCGCCCGAGACCAGTAGCCTGAATGCCCCGCAGACGCCTCCTCTTTCGTTTCTGGAGAGACCCGGGGGCTTTCAATTCTTATCGATACCCAGGAGCTCGCGGTCGCTTATTCGGTGTTTGGACAGTATTGATACAGGTCTGTACGGCGCTTCGAGATCCTGCCAGCACTGGTTGACATCACACAGGCCTGCTTCTCATATTTCGGTATGCTCATGTG
Source organism: Auricularia cornea (assembly GCA_030578095.1). Classification (NCBI taxonomy): domain Eukaryota; kingdom Fungi; phylum Basidiomycota; class Agaricomycetes; order Auriculariales; family Auriculariaceae; genus Auricularia; species Auricularia cornea. Next base: position 1,849,829 of record JARLTE010000008.1, read on the forward strand.
ACGGGCTCGACTAACCCATCTGAGCCTTTCCCGCGCTTCTCAGGGACCGAGGTTCGTCCTACGAATTCCGCTGCTGACTGCGACTCATTTGCGATTGCAGGTGACTGTCATGGCCGTTGCGGAGGTGAGGAGAGTTGATTCTTGGCCCGACCTAACTCAATCGAGGCCAGGTCAAGAACCCGAAGATAGTCAGTTTACACGCCAGCAACGACACGCCATCTGATCCCGGAATTTCGTATCATAGAGCATTCCGAAGGCGGCGCGTGGTATTTGGATCAGAATGTAAGGTCCGAGGAACGCCACAGGAGTGCCTCTAACACCTACCATCAGATCGTGCTTCTATGTTTTTGGGGTGTTAGTCGGGAGACTGCTTTCGTCATCAGACAACTAATTTTCTCAGGTTTGTGGCTGGTTTACTCGTGCCGTACAACGACCCAAGACTTGGACCGACCTCCAAAGGCAAATCCAACTATGCATTCACATCGCCATTTGTGATCGGATACCTGGACGCCGGTGGCCATGGTCGCATTGTAAGCCCACAGACAACGGGGCAGGGCATCCCAGTGATAAACATTCCCTTGCAGGGTGGATATGTATTTGCTGGACTATTCGTCCTATCCGCCCTCTCTGCCGCTATCTCCGACGTGTTCATATCCTCGCGCTTCCTGTTCTTCATGAGCAAATGCGGGCATGCACCCCGCTGGTGCTCTCACGTGTGGAAAGTGCAGCGGCGTAACATCGGGATCATTCCCTTCGCAGGCGTCGCCGTCGCCGGCGCGTTCGCGACGCTTGCATTCATGACCGCCACGGACGCAGAACAGGTCAGCATCTCTTCCGGTGCATTCCTGATACTCACTTCTGATTCTCAGGCATTCCACTGGTTGTCGACGATGACGAGTACTGCGGCGCTCTGCTCGTGGATTGGAATGATGTGGACCTATGTGACGTGAGTATATATATGCTGCCGCCTCATGCATATCCTAGACTGATACTGCGTCAGGTGGATCCGAGGGTTGAAGGCGGCACGACAGGATCCCACTTACAATTCGTTCTTTGAGAAGTACGACAAACACATCCCACGGTTACGTTGGTACCACGAGCCGGTGGGTGTAGGAAATCGTAGGCGCCAGGGCTGGGATCGCTGAAGGTTGAACCTCAGCGCGCATGGTATGCTTTGGGCATATGTATCCTCATCCTCTTGCTCAACGGCTGGTGCGCCCCGCTGCGGGCCTCATGTCGTGAGTTTCTCTCACGCTGCCGCAGGGCGGTTTTCACCGTGCCGGGGCCTTGGATCGTTGGTGCGTATCTCTGGTGGATTCCTCGTTGATTGGTCATTCATAACCCTTAGCCCGCATCCCTGGGCAACATTCCCCTCCAGTAGACCCGGACATCGGCCCGCCAGTCCCTACATTCGTCTCGTCCTACGTGCCAGTCGTGAGTATCGATTAGAACGACACAGGATGAAACGACACTGACGTCGTGAAGCCTATGTTCCTCCTGCTCATCTTCGGCTATAAGCTCATCAATCGTACAACAGTCGTGACGACGGAGGCAATGATCCAGAACATGGCACTGGAATGGGACCAGGCCGAGCGTGAAGCCGCTTTTGCTGCAGTACAATACGCGCCTCCGCAGGCGCCAGCACAGGCCCAGCCCGCCAAATTGTCGTTCAAAGGGGTGATCCTGCACGTGTACAGGGCCATTCGCCAGATTCTGTAGACAGAGGCACTCAGCATAGACGCGAAGCCCGCGAGAAAGCTATCCATAATCCGTGTTTTTGGATCGTACACGTCGCCAATACCATTGATTCGCAGTTCAGATTCAAGAGTCCTTCGGCCCGGCGCCCACATGCAGGTTGAACCAGCGGAACACCTCCCAATGCCACTTCAAGCTGCGGGACATCAGCGATGACCAACAGGCGGAATGCGCAGACGTACCTGTTCTTGTGGTTAAGCACCCAATGGTTCTCGTCGGGGAACACCACGAGGCGTGACTTGATTCCACGTCTGCAAGCACACGCCATCAGCCGTGCGAGCAGGCGGAAACAGCAGAGACGTACCGCTGCAGCGCCTGGAACGCCGATATGCCTTCCGTATCGGGCAGACGGTAGTCCTTGCTCCCGTGCACGATTAGCATCGGCGTCTCCCACTTGCCCACAAGACGCGCAGGGTTATATCTGCGTGGCAAGGTTATTGGCTCAACCAACGTGACAGAGCGCAGGACGCGTACTTCTCGGCCGTCTCGAAGCCCTCCTTGGTCCAGGGCGGTGCGTTAAACTCCTGCTCAAACTGCAGCATCACGGTCAGCATGCAAGCACCGGTGACTGCGTTGCACACGCACGAAGAAGAGCTCGTCCGTGACGTAGCCGTTGTAGGTCGTGTCGAATACCTATAACGCGATCTATGTCAGATCGCAGTAGGGACAACATAGACAACGCACGCCATCGTGGCAGAAGAGTGCCTTGAAACCGAAGTTCCACTCAGGGTGACCCGCGAGCCAGCTGGACGGCGTGAGCGCCGGGTTCCGGGGAGTCGCCAAGACGTGCACTCACTTGATCGCATAGCCGCCCCAGCTCGCGCCCGCGGCCACCGCGCGGTCGAAGTCGATCTGGGCACCGCGGTGAGCTTGTGTGCGGCACACTGCATTCCAGACGCACCTGCGGGTAGTTCTCCTTGACGTACGCCCAGCCCTTGCGCAGGTCCTCGAACGGCCGGCCGCCCCAGTCGCCGCTGATGGCGTCCACGAAGTCCTGGCCGTACGTCGTCGAGCCCGTCGGGTTGACCATGACGACGACGTATCCCTGCTGCGCCCAGACTGCACGACGTCAGGACGGCGTGGCAAACGCCAAAAAAGAGCGGACACACCGTTCGGATTCCAGCGCGTGCTCCAGTTGTCCTCCCAGGCGCTCTGCGGGCCGCCGTGGATGAGCAGCACGACGGGCCACTTCTTCTTGTCGTCCGTGCTGTACCCGGGCGGGCGGATGACCCAGCCGTGCACCCTGACGCCTTTCGCGCCGTCGAACCAGAACTCCTCGCCGGCGTCGAGCTTCTTGGGCGCGAGCCGGCCGAGCGCGAAGTCCGTGAGCTGCTCGAGCGCGTAGCCGTCCGCCGCGCCGCGCGCGAGCTCGTACGCGCCCGTCACCGGCTGGAACGTCTTTGGCTTTGCGGAGGACGCGGAGGATGCGGGGCGCAGGACGAAGGCGTTGTTCGGCCCGCGCATGGAGGACTGCGTGAGGACGAGCGCGCCGGCGGACCCCGCGCGCTGGACGGCGCTCGCGTAGTGCTCGTTCGTCAGGCGCTTCGGCGCCGCGTCCTTGGCGATCGAGTGGCGCGTGCGCGTCTGGCTGTACTTCGCGCCGGCGGGCGTCGCGGGCAGGTCGAGCGCGAAGACGCGCGTGCGCGCGTGCTCGCCGGTGGCGAGGATGAGCTGTGCGTCGTCGTGCGAGAACTGCGGCGATATTTGCATCAGATTCCATAGGCACTGTCGATGTGTTGGGCGGCGGCACCACTCACGAGGATCTCGGCCGGGCTGAGCGTCCACTTCTCCGCGAGCTGGAACTGGACGTCCTCCGAGAAGTCGTGCACGATGACCTGCGCCTTGTCCGCCTCCGCGCCGTCCTTGGCAAGCTCGAGCCACGCGACCTTGGAGCCCGACACACTGAACACGGGGCTGTGGGTCGCGCCCTGCTTGCCCGACGTGAGATGGGTGGGCGCGCCGCCCTCGACGGGGATGGTGTAGATCTGTGGCGCGAGATATGATAATGAGCGACCTGTGCGGTACACGCACGCGAGCCACGGACGTTCTGTCTGGTGTGCCACGCCGGCTGGACGTCCGGGTCCTTCGCCGTGTAGACGATGTGCGTGTTGGAGACGTCGAAGTCGTCTGTGCCGCCGAAAGGCTCCACGGGGACGTGCTGCGTGCGGGAGCGGATGAGACTGAGAGCGCGATATGGCGCTCAGATGAGATGCCCTCACGTGATTGGTGTCCTTGAGCACCGAGTTGATCGTCTCGCCCAGCACGTAGCGGCCGTCGTCGCCCTTGGTGACGCGCACGCTGAACAGCGAAGGGCGCTTGGGCGTCCTGAAGGTGTCCCAATGGCGCACGAAGGTCTCCTCGTAGACGAGCGCGGTCGTCCCGCGCTCCTTCCAGGCGTCGTCCTGCTGCTTCACCGTCGCCAGGTCGCGGTCCGCGTAGACGTCCGCGGAGAACACCAGCCAGCGGCCGTCGGGGCTCGTCTTGAAGTTCTGGACGTCGGCGTCGGGGAACGTGCCGACGACGTACGGCTCCTGCGGCGCGAGCTCCGTGCCGTACTCGACGCTGCGCGCGAGCAGCTGCGGCGCCGCGTCGTCTGCGGGCCGAACGACGTGCCCGATGGTGCGGGCGTCGAGCCAGAAGGCGTCGCCGCCGCGCGCGAGGGGCACCTCGAACGGATTGACGGTGCTTTCGACGCTGGCAATCCACAGCGTCTTCTTGTTCCTATTAACGACTTTAACGCCCGAAGACACCCGCATATAGCACGGCTCACTTGGACTCGCCGACGTCGTACGTGCTCACCGGCACGATCACGAGCTGGCCGTCAGGGCTCACCGCTGCGGAGCCCGGGCGCGGGAGCGAGACCAGGTCGTGCGGCGAGAAGACCGCGTCTCCGGCCTTGAATTCAAAGTCGAGCGCGTTGGACGCCGGTGCAGTGGGCATGAGGGGCAGCTGGCTCGACGAGAGCAGCAGCGAGATGTTCTGGGCGAACCGCATGGTTGCCGGCAACACCAGTGCGGATGCGGGGAACCGATCCAATGCTCCCGTCACCCGCCCGGGCAATCTCACTGCTACCAGCACCGAGGGGGGGAATTCGCGCAGAGGGTGCCTCAACTGAGCCACAAAAGAAATTGAATTGGATAAATAAGTCTAAGGATGTATCGAGTCCCCAAAATCGTGCAGGCAATGAGCGTCAGAGAGGTAAGTAGCGAGGGTATGGCTATTGGATAGCGTTGTTGTTCTTCATCAGGGTGTCGTACCACGCGTCGTACGGGTGGTTCGTCGCAGGATAGTTGACAAGCGGGTTCGTCGCCCGGCTTGCCGAGTCAAAGTCCCACCCGCGCACGACCTTGCCGGCCTTGCGCGCGTCGGTGAGGAAACCGCTGTTGCTGGCGGTCGCAGCGTAGAACAGCGCGCCGTCCTGGAGCTCGGCGCTGTTGCCGGCCTGGAACTCGACGAAGAAGATCTGCTCGTACGCGATGCGGCGTCCGACGACCTGGCCGGCGGACGTGACGAGCTTGCCCGCGCCGTCCTTGTACACCTTGACGCCGTCGCTCTCGCTCTTCGCGAACTGCGCGTCGCCGGTCTTCGCGTTGCCCGTCCAGGAGACGGACGACGCGGCGGCGTTGAGCTTGCCGTTCCACTGCCAGTTCTGCGAGTTCGTCTGGCTCTTGTGGATCTCGCGCAGCGTCGTGCCGTCCGTGGTGAACGCGACGCTCGGGCTCACGCCGTTGTCGTAGCGCACGCTCGGCCACCACGTGATCTCGCCGGTGTCCGCGTCGACGCGGCCGACGTGGTACCACAGCTGCGTGAGCAGCGAGCCCTGGTGCACCTCGACGAGCCAGCCGTCGTCGTTCAGCGCGACCGCGGGCGTCTTGCCCGTGTCGTACTTGCCGTGCCGCAGCCAGGTCACGGTGCCGTCGCTCGCGATCTTGCCGCTCCAGTACCACAGGTTGCTCCCGCCGTCGTCATGCACCTATGCTACATCAGCGCGGGATCATTCGCAGGCGGTGGAAATGCGGGCGCACCTCGACGACCTGCCCGCGCGCGTTGCGCGCGATGGCCGGGTTCGAGCCCGTGTCGGCCTTGTACTGCGAGCGAGTCGTCGAGTCGCCGGACAGCACGGGCACGATCTTGCCGCGGAGGGCGTCGACGCTGGGCAGGCCGGGCGGCGCGCGGTCCGCGCGCAGCAGGCGGCTCCCGAACGCGTCGGTGAGGCGCTGATTGAGCGCGGCGAGATTGCCCGCGGCGAAGTTGGGGTTGTCCGTCAGGTCGTCCTTGATGTCGAGCGCGAGCGCGATCGGCGCGTGCGTTGGGTGCGCCGCGGACCAGTCGTTCACCACCTTCAGCCAGTCGCGCAGCAGGTTGCTCGACGGGTTCGGCGCCGTGTGGTCGACCTCGCTGCCGGGGTCGTTGTGCCCGATGCTGTAGTCGCCGTTGCTGCCGTACCCGTTGTCGTGCACGTCGAACTCGATGAAGCGCACGCCGTGGTCGAGCTGGAACTGGATCGTGTCCTTGGAGCCCTCGAGGTTGCCGCTGTAGCTGTTGTGCGAGGCGCGGAAGATGGACGAGGCGAAGCTCTGGTCGGCGACGGTGCGCCGGAGGAAGGGCATCCACACCATGGCCGCGAGCGCGAGAGACCGCATCGTGTGGGGCAGCGGCGGACGAGCAGCGGGGGATATATATATATTGACACCCGCGCTGGGATGCAGGGAAAGGTGGTGGCAGAAGCCAAGCGGAGCGTCGCCAGCATCAGATCCTGGCGACGCTGCATCAGGACCTGTGATCTATTGCGCCTGCATGGCTCCCAGGGGCACGTGGGTCCTGGTTGCCCTCCGAGTGCTACCGGCACCGACAGCGCCGACCGTTTCTGAACCGCGAAGCAGACGGGCAAGCATGTCAGAAACTGCGACAAAGCATGCACCGGCTCCTTACGGCGACCCGATCTCCCATAAATGGCTTGCACGACACCGCCACGTAGATCCTCCGATCCAATTGGTCGCCGGCGCCGTGGCACGTTCGTCGTCGGCTTCAGCTGTCGCGCTGGTCTGGCGAGCCGCTGTGAATAGCTGGCTTCCATTCTCAGCGGTGTATGCTGAGCTCTGGCCGTTTCTCAATTTACCTCGGCACTGGGCACTGAGTCAGCCCAGGTCACGCTGCAGCTACAAAGCCCGAGGTGGCACGATACGATCTTCTCAGCGGTGTGCGCCGCATGAGCCAGATGCACGGAAGAGCGCCACTCCGGCGTGCTAAGTGAGCAGCAACTTGTCGCGGCCTCGCCCGTGCCGAAATGAAGCCACCGCCAGCGAGGCAGCAGAGAATTGCACATCGACAGCGCTGGCAGCCTGGCGCCGGCGTTCGGCAGGGCATCTAGTCGTCGTATGACGAAAGCACTATTGCTTGCGCAGTGAGGGAAGCCGGCCTAGTAGGGCAAGTGAGCGAGGGAGCGAGAGCTACATAGCAACAGCGTGAGAGAGAGCTGCAAAAACAAACGACGCAGCCATGCGTCATCTGCTCCCCCGGGGCGTATGGAATGATGCGCGCTAGCGGTTTCGTGGGCGAGCTCATAAGGGACACTGCGCTTCACAGCGGCAGCACGGCTGGACCGGTCACTTGTAGTATAAAACCGCTGGCGTCCATCCCTGTTCATTGTGGCCTGGGAGGGACCACATCTTCGGCCAGCACAGAACAACATTCCCGTCCAACATTCAGATGGATTACCACGACAGACTGTACCGTAGGAGCTGAAGGTGACCGCCAGAATTCCAGTGAGTACAGTACAGTATTGGTGGGAGAGCTCAATGCAGGACAGTCATTGGGCCGAGACCAGCCTTCTCCAAACCCGTTGAGATGAGAGAATTGAGGATGAGACACAAGGCGGAAACGGAGCACATAAGCAGCCTGGGAAAGACGCTGTCACCCATATCCAAGCCCAACGAGTAAGACCGTAACCGATGATGCACAGTCTAAGCCAGAATTTGAGACCGGATAAGCGTCCTGTATAGGACAGCACTTGTAAAATATGCAGAAGCGGTAATACATAGACTGGTCGAGGCACGTTAGTTCCGGGTCCGATGATAGTGCGTTTCAGCAGCCTCCTCGGAGATGCCCACAGTGCGGTGGCAAGGCCGGAGCTCGAAAAGTATTACCGGAAAAGTCCCATGCCGCCATCCACGCAAGACCCTGTGTGCCTGCAGGCGACCGTGGGAATGCACCGCCAACAGTTCCTGCCAGATTAAGTATCATGGATTTGGACCTGCATGTGCCTGGAGTGCCCGGCAGCGCAAGGAAATCTGAGCATAGCATACTTAGTAGCGTAGTCTGCCCAAGATAGACGCCGCTACACCCGTTTTTCTGTACGGCTGTATACCGAACCAGAAGCGGTGCTCCCATCGGAACACCCAGCGCGGCAGGTAGCCACCTATGAGAGTGTGAGAAACTTCTGCCTGCGTGATGCCCGCACCGGAGAACGAGTGGACTTCAGCGGAAGGGAGCAAAGCTCACGCACACTTGGGCACGCGACGGGACGGTGGCCGGGGACCCGGTGATGTGCCGCCACTGCAGACGCTCGGACCAAAGCGCGACGGTGATGACGAAGGAAGTCCTGTACCGGATGTCTATCAGACAGCGCAGGTCTTGTCCACGCCCCCAGGACCTGCAGCCAACAACGAGCCGGCCAATAGGAGGTGTTAAGCGACCGTGAGCGTCGGTGAAATAACGAGAAGCGGAACTGTTGGAATCCGGGCAGGCGCCTAAGCATCGACGAGGCGGGCGCGCGGCCTGAGTGCACCTGAATCGAACGTACCCTCGTCGTTGCGGTGGCGTTCTGACGCGAGCGTGAACACCTCGGGCGTGTACCATGAACTGTTACCCCTCCAGGTCATCCCGCAAACGGCACTGTCGGCGCGTGGATTAAGTCATCAAGGAACTCCGAGTCGCAGCCATGCCCGTGAGATCAGTCGACCACAGAAGTAGTTGATTCCCCAGTATCCAGGCGCTCGTTTCGTCAGTAGTGAGTTATTCTGAAAGCGGCGACCTCCTGTGTTATCCGAGCGCTCGCAGAGGAGGCACAGGTCACCCTGATTATCACTGGCAGGCACCCTAGTAGCTCGTCGGACAGTTGCCCTGGACAGTTACATACCGCGACACAATTGAGCGCTAAGCAGGTGTGTTCCCACGGCCTGTATGTGCAGGCATCTCGTGCCCGAATATGGTGATGAAGGCAGATAGCGGCGAAGCGGAGGTTGAGCAAATTTCCTCGGCCATCACCGAAGTCTTTTGCCCCCGGGATGCTTCTCTACCTCGTACTCTCATGTGCTATTTTCATTTTTTTTATCCGCCGGACAGCCTACAAGCCCTAACACCATGATTTCACCTTACTGTTGGACAATAAACTGTCGACACTGTTCCCTGCGTGGATGGCCTTGGGGCCGCTATGCACTGCTCCCTGAGATTGACGCCATGCCTAGCACTATGCTTGACGTGCTTGAGCTCCAAAGATCGTGGCACCGCGGAACATTCCCCAAAGCAGTATCACCGGCGGCCCGTTGCTTGTTTTCTTGCACTGGACTCTGCTGTTCCACCCACAATAATTGCCCTCTGCTCTTGGGAGGCGACCTTTTACGGGTAGCTCCAGTCATCCCGCCCTGCTAGATTTCGACTTTCTCGAAACGCCGACCGTACTATCCTCCCCCACTCTGCGCCACCGTCCTGTACACGTGGGACTCGGCATCCGATAACGGTGTGAGGATGCACAGCGTACGGCACTGTACATAAGGAGGCCCACTACCCTGGCATTTGCTTCTCGGTGCTCACTGTTCGTACGCTCTCCTGAGCCAATGTGGTCACTGGTTCCTCTTCTATTCATCTTCATAGGCCCCTCGTCGGCCGCGCGATTTTAGGACGTCGAAATAGAGACGTACAACAGTGCTCGTACGTCTCAGGGTGATACGGACTTGCTGACCACAAGATTAACGAGAGACCAGTCGTCTATAAGCCTCCCATCGGGGGCTCCGCTTGGACGCTCGGTACGAATCCTCAGCCTGGGCCCAACGGGACGACAATCTGGGACTATTACAAGGGAGATGAATATCGCGCGACCGACGTAGTCGGAGCCTCTGTCAGTCTGACCTTCACCGGTACGCACTGTCTCGTAAGGCTGGATATCCGCTCACGTGCGTGAAGGGTCCTATATCGCATACTACTCCGATTTGCATTACTCGCATGGCCGCGTGGAGGTGTGTGCGTGTGCGCGTGCAGTGCGCGGTCGCTGATCAGTAATCTATATAGGTCAACCTAGACGGCAACAAAACAATAATCACGTCTTATAGCCCTCCACCATACGGAACGCCACAGCAGAAGCTATTTGAGGCGAATGTGGACCCTAACCAGCCAAATCACACCATCACGCTCACCAACCTCGAACCCAAGACGATGGGGCTGGACTACCTGTTGTTCGTCGACATAATGTTTCCGTGCTACTGACACTCTATTTCCCGCCCAGTTTCACTGGATTATTCCCTTCAGAGTGAGCAAAGCGACCATATTTTGACCTCCCTGACCAAATCGGGTCCAGCACGGTCCTGCCAGGCGCACAGGCAGGGCCAAGTCTTACTCCAGAGACATCAGAAGCCTCGGAGAGCGTGCTCTCTGGTCCAACGACAACCAAGAAGATCGCCAGTGAGACTCGCTCATCGGTCTCTTCGCATGCCGAAACCACCTCGAGCTCAACGTTGTCAACCTCCATTGGCGCATCCGGGACGTCCCAGTCCCAGAACAAACATGCAACCCCACATAACCACCAGAAGACAGTCATTATTACCGTTACAGTCGTATTGACGTCGACATTAGCCCTAATTCTGATTGGGGCTATATGTGTTCGACGCTTCCGTCGCCAGCCTCCCGGGATGCTCAGGGGGTCCTTGCGTCGGGTTCCGACTACGTTCCACTCTCATACCACGCCGTTCTTGGACCCCCCTTCGTCATCACAAAGTCATACCAAAGCCGATGAATTCCGCTCCCTGCTAAATATCGTGTGGCCTAAAGCCCATCACACCGCCGAGAGTAGTGAGTACTCCAGCGGTACGACGACCCTGCTCAATCATCTCCCTGAACTGGCAGATCTACAGTCCGATCCACACGGTGTTCCTCCCCCATACACGAATTGACAGAACCCAAGCCGACGCACGAGTGCCATTGTTGTTCTGGCCCCGATGTACTTCAAGTTGCATAGGATACGCTATCATTCTATGTCAATCACACCTTTCTAGCCACGGGTTTCTAAAGCTTTCCAGGCGAGGGGCGCTCGGTACACATCCTGTACATCATAAATCGTAAGTCGCCGGGTTCACAAGGCTGATACAGAGGCGCCTGTGAACGCAAAGGCGTGGCATCAGGCTGGACTCGGACAGGATGAAGCAGGACCGGATTACTCAAACATGAGTGATTCCTACCAGGCCCAGCACTGAAGACTTCCAATGAGGCGCCCCGCACTCGGTTGTGAGGCCGATCTCTGGACTGGTCCAGAACGAATCCTGTAATACATCTTTCTGGTCCGAATATCGGCGACCCGGGAGATAGAAAGCGCCAAGAGGGGGCCAAAACGCATCGGAAAGAACATGCTCAGTTCCAGTGCGGTTTGAGACATCGAAAGTACTTAGCTTGAGGAGGACTGGACGAAGCCTGCCAAGAGACACAACCACGAAGCTTTGAACGCGAGGAGCGGTGGCCGCACGGCATGAGAAACCCAGGCCATGCAACATTGCAGAAAGAAAGGGGCTCAGGTCGTGCCAATCATTGGAGCCTTCAGCTCATCTGCGGACCTCAGTCTCCTGGGCAAGACAGTTAATCGAGCATTACAGTAAAAGGCGTTCCCGAGCCCGAGAGTATGAAGAGTACCATGAGGCGTGCATAGGGATGGACAGGAAACAGAAAATTGATGTCTCGAGTGTGTCCACATGGCCGGTTGAGTTCCGCAAACCTGCAATACGACCTGGGTCCTGGCAGCCTGACCGCGACAGTGGAAATACAGGACGTAATAAGCCTGAGAGGTCGTTCTTTAGGTGTGCCAGGCACATAGGACAAAGAGTTGAAGAGTACTACACAGGGTGAGCTAGAGTCAGAGCGGCGGTGTTCACAATGCGCGGGCCGAGGTGCGGGTTCGAGACCAAGGTGCGGAGTTTCCCGAAACGCTCCTCCGTGCGGCGCGCGTCCGAAGTCCGAGTGCGCGATGCAGGCACAACCACTGAGCGAGAAGGCCAAGGGCAAGCAGCGCGCCGTCGAGCCCGCGCCTGCGCCCGCGGACGAGCCCGTGGCGGAGACGCACCGCGACGTGCTCGTGCGCTTCTCCGAGGGCGCGCACGACCTGCTCATCCCCGTCACGCGCGCCGACACCGTGCGCGACATCAAGCGCCAGGCGCGTCCACGTCGCCGCTGCCCGCCTTCCACCTCGCTGACGCTGGTAGCAGATACGAGACCAGCGCCCGTTACTGGAACGACGGCGGCTGAAGCTGATTCATGCCGGGCGCCTGCTCACCGACGGCACGCACGTCCTCGAGTACCTGCAGACGCTCGAATCGCGCGCGCAGACGCGCTCAGACTCTGCTGTACCCGGCGAGAAAGACAAGGGCAAGGACAAGCGCAAGCCGGTGTGGCTGCAATGCTCGGTCGGCGCCCGGCTGGAGCCGCACGAGGAGGACGACGGCGCGCTGCACGCCGGCGCCGCGGCCGCCGTCAGCCGCCCCGCGCGCGGCTTCGACCGCCTGGCGGCCGCCGGGCTCACCGACGCGGAGATTGCGAGCCTGCGCGCGCAGTTCCATAGTGCGCCGCAGGGGCTGAGCGACATGGGCTCTGGTGGCGGCACCGTGCTCAATGAGGAAGAGTGTGCGTTCTCTCCTTATGGTCTCATCGTGCTCCATTGCTCAAGCTGTGTGTGTGTTGCAGTGGAAGACCAGGCTCGGACACTGGAGGAGCGCTGGATCGACACGCTCGACAACGGCGGCGACATGAGTACCGCGGGCCAGTCGAGCTCGATCGGCGCGACCGTCGTGCAGGGCTTGCTCGTTGGCTTCTTCTTCCCGCTTATCCCGTTCTTCTTCATGCGCGAGGCGCGCCCGCCTGCGTTCTGGTCGGACGGCCGCGGGACGCCGCGCATGGGGAGCGTCGTCTTCTCGTGCGTCCTCCCCTCATTCATTCGCTGCTTGAGTGGCCATCTGCTAACGTATTTTTGGGCAGACGAAGGATGCAAGTCGCAGTCGTCATGGGCTTCGTGCTGAACCTCAGTTTTGGCGTTTGGCGTTACCTGTCATCGTGACATTTCGCACGCGCGCGGCCCCTGCACCCTTCCATGGCGCGATTAGACGCGCTCAACACTTTGGGACAGGATAATAGCGTAGTACATACACTAATACAATGGTCTGGACGGTTGTTGTCCTGCATCGCCTTGACACCGCAGCCCGGCGCTGTCGCCGACTGCGAGTGTAACACCTCCCCGGCTGACATGGGGGCATACATAAAGCCTGGACAATAGCCCGTTCCCTTTGTTCTGCCCCGCCAAGCTGAGAAGCGTTGTTCCGTCTGAGAATGCTGAAAAGCGCGAGCGCGGGCGGGATGATGTCCCCCGGCTCCCGCCGGACGTGAGCCCTTCGAGTCTCCTCAGCCAGCCAGCCGGGCGCACCGTGACCGTAGTCCCTCGTTTTACCCCGTACCATATTCGCTCACGAACCCCCGACGACGACGACGACGACCCGCACACCCGGCATGCTGCTCCCGCTGCAACTGTGCATCCTCCTGCTCTCCATGTCGGCCCCGCCGGCGGCCGCGTTCCCGTTCTGGCGGCGCGGCGCGGCCGAGCCGCAGCGCCTGAAGACGGAGCGCGGCTACACCTCGCCGCTCGACAAGGGCGGCTCCATGCTCACTGTGCGCCGCGTTCTGCGCCGACGATTGCCCGCGGCGGCGCTGATGCAGCAGCATTCATATTGCAGGCGGTCCACAACACCTGGCCGGCCGGGCTCGGCGAGCCGCTCAACATCATCATCTCCGGCAACTCGGACGCGCAGGTGCTCGTCGACTCGCCCGAGAAGGGCGGCCTCAGGAATTACTGGCTGTGAGTTGCGCCTGGTGCCTTGTGTGACGTGATCGCGCCCACCACCCCACTACCTGTCGTGCCACCCTCGCTCGCGGGGGCCAAGGACGCTGGGCGGCGTTTCCGAGTCCTTGTCGTCGCTCGGCGCGTTCTTCAGTCGACGCTTATCCCGGCGCGCGGCACGCCGAGCGCACGGGCGACGGGCCCCGATGCTCCGGACATGAATAGACGCGATGCCGCAGCGCGCGAGGATCCCGAGATTCTGCTGTGCACTGGCCCGCGCAGCGACTCGCACCCTTGCTCCGATCCCAGTGTCCGCTCTGCCCGGCAATGAGACTGCCTCGTGCAGGCGTTAGGCGTTGTCAGGGTCGCGCCACCGGCTTCCCGCGTCCTCCTTCACGTCAACGCCTGTCGCTCGCAGCTAACGCCAAACTCTTCCTTTCTGTCCAGATCCTTGCAGTTCGCCGGCGAATGCCTGGGCCAGCATCTCGGCGACCACCAGGCCGCGAACCTCGGCGACGGGAACGGGCTGAGTGCGTGGACATGCGTCATTTGCGCTGTGGAGCGCGCACGCTGACAGTTCGCCCACAGAGAACGAGACCGCCGTCATGCGGTTCAACTACGGCGACCCGTACCTCGGGACGTGCCAGGAGACCATCAAGGGCGGCAACCACTTCCGCTACTGGACGCAGAACGGCAAGGAGGCCAACACGTGCGTATTATTAACTCTCACCGCCCGTGTGCGTGCTAAATGTGCTTCTAGCGGTGCAGTGTTCATGGCCGCCTCGTCCGAAAAGCCAGCAGCAGGTGCGTGTGACACGCCCCTCTCGTTGGTATGCAGGGGCTGACGCGCGATCGGCGCTCGCGTAGATAACCACGACATCATCCCGAACGGGTACAACATCGGGCGCGACTGGATCGTGGGCAACGCGACGGGTGGGCACGACCCGATCCCGACGGTCGACCTCAAGGACGGCGACAAGTTCATCGGCAGCACGGTGTTCAACGGGTACACGTACCAGACGACGGCGACGTACGTCGCCGGGCTGCTCAAGAACTCCAGCGACGGCGTCAACCACTTCCAGAGCGTGCCCGTCAACGGCCGCCCGGCGATCGACGGCCTCGTCGCCGTGCTGGAGGTCCGCATCACCGCGACGCCCGCCGGCGTGGCGAAGCCCAGCGGGGGCGGGGAGGGCGCGGCGCAGCGCGTCAGCTCGCGCTGGGCGCTCGCATGCGCGATGTTCGTTGCGCTTGTCGGCGGCGCGTGGACTGTGTTGTAGTGGCATTGGTAGACTTATTCGCTGTATATCCCTCTCCCCCCAGCCACCCGCCCGTACTCCCACACGGCACATCGTCTCCTCAGCTTTCGCGTACTCATTCATCTCCCTTCCGCACTCCCACGAACTCTTACCCGACTTCCCTCCTCGCACACTTTACCCTCTCGCTTGCTTGCGCTGTCATTGTTCCCTAGATCTCAACACCTCGGCTTATTAGAATTGCAACTGCTGGACGCTCGAAGACTCCCGTGAGGCTGTGAAAGCATCGAGCTGCTGTTGTGTGTCGAGTGGGTGCTGTGCGGCGCCGCGGAGAAGCCCCCGGAAGCAAGCACACGCACCTCATAGCCCACCGACGAAGGTATACAGTATCGCGGCACTCTAGCCGAGCTGGCAAGCTCGCGAGGCTAGAGACTCGTCTGCCGTTGTCTGCGGGTTCTACTCTCGGCGGGGCTCCCCAAATTCACCTTGTAGAACATGAAGTGCTTATCGTGACTCAGATCTCACTAATAAAAGTCAATCGTTGAAACCAAAAGTAGTCTGGCACTACTAATCCGCTAATAAGGCAATACAGCGGTAATACAAACCTAATTGACTATGCAAACGAGAGAGATACAGGATGCTTGGGCTATCGCTAATACTGAGACTTCGACTGTGTACAAATCCAATTGTGTAAGTGTTCTCCGATTACAGCCCCTCCGAGGTCGGCCCGCAGACATGAGCCACTTGAGTGGCTTACTTTTTCTATACTAGGTAACTGATGATTTGTACTTGACGTGTAGACGTGTACCTAGGTGAATACTACTGAGTCTGGGAGTGCGCTCCGTGACGAGGCGGTGGTGACGAACACTCAGGAAGCGGCCTGTATTTAGCTTCTCTCACGGTTCTGCGTGAATAAATGATGGTACGAGGATTTTTTTAGTGATTTTGTTGTGGAGTATCAGGATAGTCGTCCCGCGTATCACGAGATACTGACTCAAGGCGTCATCTCGCAAATGTCATAGAAAGGCGCGAGTGTAGCTATCAGTCTGGTCGCAGAGAAAGTGTGAGAGAGGAATATGTGCCTTAACCACGCGGCCAGCAAACCCATCACTGCCAGGAGGCTGGAGCAGAATCACATGATTATCTAATGCTTAGCAAAGACTTACATAAGCGATGGGTCTTCCCGGGAGCAGGACCTACGCCATGGCAATTGAATACTCAAAACAGACTCAAAACGCTTTATATTTTTAGTTTTCCCGACGACAAATGCACTTGAGGACGGCCTGGGGGCAGATTGTGTCCATCGGAGAGTGCCGTGCTGACGCGATGCTGAGAACGCAATGGCCCTTCTCTCAGCTAGTCATTGTGTTAACAGGTGGGGCTTATCATTTGGTCAAATCGCTTTAGGGGCGGTTGTTGGCGGCACCGTACGGCCCGCAGGCAGCCTGATCCGGCGCCTGCACCTCAGCACTCGCTGCTTTCTCCCGCACACTGAGCGACTTCTCTTGCCTCCCATAGAGCTTAAATTGCTTAATTATGGATATCGGAGTGCAACTAAGGTGGGGAGATGCAATATTACAAGTATTGGGCATCCTCGGAAACTGACCAAATGATAGGCATCACGGAATCAAACTAGACGCTATACAGCCGTCCCGCCCGCTTGCCGGTCAAAGGGACGGCTGTATAAACGTCTAGCTGAGGTAGACTATCTCTCAGCCTTCTTCGCTAGCCGGCCGACGATGGACGCGTCATTTCCTTCATTACGGGTGGGAGACCCGCCGCCGAGCAGGGGCGCTGACCAATGCTATATAAGCCTCTCTGCGAATCCCCAGATTCGCCGCGAAGTTCACCGGACCCCACTCAACTTTGAACCTTCGCCCTCACAGCCGACACGATGCTCGATGAATACTGGCCTGGAAAGCCTACGTGGCTCCCCGAGAAGCACATGCCCGACTGTAGCGGCAAGGTGTACATCGTCACCGGCGGTGTGTATTGCTGAGGGACCCGGGTCATGAGGCTGACCGCCACCTCCACGCAGGGAACAGCGGTATCGGGAAGGAGACTGTGCTCGTGCGTGTACATTTCTTTTCGGAGGCTGGCGCTGACGGTGTGTGGTGCGAAGGCGCTGCTCAAGAAGGGTGGCAAGGTCTACATGGCCTCGCGCGACCGCAAGCGGGCCGAGGAGGCCATCGACGAGCTCGCGCGGCTGTCCGGCCGCCGCGCCATCTTCCTCGAGCTCAACCTCGCTAACCTCCGCTCGGTGAAGCGCGCCGCCGAGGAGTTCGCGAGCAAGGAGAGCAGGCTGAACGTCCTCTTCAACAACGGGTCAGTCGTTGTCCCGACTTGTCGCTTGCATTGCTGAGGGATGTGGGCAAATGAAGCGGTGTCATGGCTGCCCCCATGGAGCTCGTTACGGATGACGGCTATGACTTGCAGTTCGGCACGGTAAGTAATAGGCGGCTGCTTCCCCATGTCAGACGTGCTGATGTTCAACTCCCCACGCGCGGCAGAACGTCCTCGGGCACTTCTACTTCACGAAGCTCCTCCTCCCGACGCTGTTCGCGACGTACGACGCGAACCCGTCCGACAAGCCGCGCGTCGTCAACGTCTCCTCCATCGGGCACCGCCTGATGCACTCGTACGTCGACTTCGACAGCCTGAAGGACGGCCCCGCGCGCCGCAAGGCCAGCCCGTGGGGCCTGTATGGCCAGAGCAAGTTCGGCAACCTCGTCGTGTCGAAGGAGCTCTCGCGGCGGTTCGGGGACAAGATCGTGTCGATTGGGCTGCACCCTGGCGGCATCAAGACGCCGCTGTACAAGTACTCGGGTCTCAGCTCGTGGATCATGGTACGTTGAGGTGGGCTAGTGAGACTTTTAAAAGAGCTGAACATGACTGTAGAATGCGTTCATGGCGGAGCCGTGGCAGGGGGCGATCACGCAGTTGTACGCGGGCACGTCCCCGGAGGCCGCAAAGCTCAATGGAGAGGTGCGCCGTTTTCTCTCCGCTGCTACGCAAGCACGGGCTCACTTTCCGGCAGTATCTCATTCCATATGCACGCCATGGTAAGGCGCACAAAGCCGTTGAGGTGCCGGAGACGGGTGCGAAATTGTGGCAGTGGCTCGAGGAGCAGGTCAAGGACGTCTAGTTTCCGAGATCCAGTAGCCAAGCTTCTTTTTGTCTCAGCGAACATTCACGTCATGCCTTACGATCTCCCATAGTATTCTGCAATGTCATGCTCCTCCTTGTTCCCTTTGCGAACCTTCTTGCCTGTCTAAGACTGAAGCAGTCCATTTATAGCCCCACGGTAAGGAGAGATTTCGGTTTCTCTCACGTTGAGATACTGGAAAACATCCAGGGAACGGTGATTCGCTTGCAATGCTGGTGCACGTGCGATCGGGAACGCTGTGTCGCGTGGCGTGTCTTCCGGCAATTGCCTCAACCTGCTTTTCGTCGCGACCGTCATCCGCCCCGCGCATCATGAGCGCGCCAGCCGCCACGCCGACGAGCGAAGACGTCGGATACGTCTCGCCTACGTCCCAGCCCGAGCTTTCCGAAGACCCGGGATACACGAGCCCTGCACCACCGCCGCCTGGAATCGATGGCCACCCCGTGCGATGTGCGCAGGGTCTCTGCTTTTGCGCGCCCGTGTGCTGACTCCTCCGCCCAGGGTTTGACGCAGACAGGACGGAGCCTTACACGCACATAAAACCGTTTTCCGAGACACAAGACACGAGCGTCGAGTGCGTGGCCATGGAGGCCTTGTGCCGTCACAGAACGCGTTTTCTGACCGCCCGACGCGCAGATGGTTTTTCAAGCCCACCACGCTTACCGCGCTCTTTCTTGGAATGTGCACTCTGGCCTACGTCGCGATGACAGGCGACGTGCTCGAGGAAGGACGCGACAAGCGCCGGTTGTAAGCTTCCTTCGCGGCCGTTCCAACCGTTTTCCGCGCTGACCGCTCTCTTATAGAGGAGTATACGCGTCCATAGCAGGCTTCCTGTTATTCTCGATGATCCAGTTCCGCGACGGCCCTTTCATTCGCCCGCATCCAGCAGTCTGGCGGATAGTCCTGGGAATCAACCTGCTTTACGAGCTGGCCATGGTCTTCCTCCTCTTCCAGGACCTCGACTCTGCGCGCGGCATGATGGTCCTGCTGGACCCCAAACTGGGCGTGCCGTTGCCCGAGAAGAGCTACGCTGAGGACTGTGCGTTCACATTCCGGAATATCTGGGTGCGTACCGCCGACCTCGAGCGTCTGTCGGTTACCGCTCACCGTCAGGCGCCTGTTAGAACGCCGTCGACATATTTTGCCTCGCACACGCGCTCGGGTGGTACGGCAAGGCGCTCATCCTCCGAGACTACTGGTTTTGCTGGGTGCGCGTTGCGTCCGCGACGCATGGCGTTGCGTGGCGCTGACGTCGCGACAGATTCTGAGCATCGCATTTGAATTCGCCGAATACAGCTTGCAGCACCAGCTCGCGAACTTTGCAGAGGTGCAGTATAGCGCACCGGCGCTTGTGTCCCGACTGACGTAGCGTTTGCAGTGCTGGTGGGATCATGTGCGTAACTTGCGTCTCGTACCACTCCGGCCGCGCTCATCTGTCGCCGTCAGTGGATCCTCGATGTCCTCATCTGCAACTGGCTCGGGACATGGCTGGGAATGAAGACATGCGAATACTTTGAGGTCAAGGTGCGTCAAAGCCCTTTGTACAGTCCTTTTCTTCGCCAACCTCGCACAGCCCTTCGTCTGGCGCGGGAAGCCGCGCGGCGTGCGCGCCCGCACGCGGCGCGTCTTGAAGCAGTTTGCGCCGCACGACTTCACGTCTTTCAAGTGGGAGGGCACGGCGGACTTCGTGCACTACAGCGCGGTCGTGATCCTGCTCGCCGTCTTCCTCGCGGCGGAGCTCAACCCGTTCTACCTGAAGTCGCTGCTGTGGATGGAGCCCGAGCACCCGTTCGTGATCTACCGGCTGGTGGGCGTGTTCGTGTGCGCGCTGCCGGCCGTGCGCGAGCTGTACCTGTACGTCACGGACCCGCGGCGCGCGGTGCGCATGGGCCAGCACGCGTGGCTGCTGCTCGCGACCATCGGCACCGAGCTGCTCTGCATCATCAAGTGGAGCCGCGGCCTCTTCCCCGAGCCGTTCCCCACGCCCGTCAAGGCCGGGTTCGGGCTCACCGCGTCGCTGCTCGTGCTCTATCCCGCCGTCAAGGTGCGTCGACGAAAACCCGCCGTCGCGTTCTGATTTCCCGTCTGCAGTTTGGCGTCCCCGCGACGCGACGCTACCTCCGTCGAAGCGGGCGCAAGCTCAAACAGTCATAAAACCCGTTTGCGTTCGGATTGGAAGCCTCATATCCTCGCAGCTCAGTCGGACCTCATTTAATACCCATGTAGCCTATGTACTCTACATCTCCTTCTGGAATCCTAGTTGAACACCCAGACTCATTCGAAGTTCCCGGTGTGTGTCTGGAGGGGGCTGTCCTGCACAGGCGAGTGTCTCGTTCCGCTCAACGGTCCAAGGCACTCAACTCACCAGTGCTGCAGGTTTCCGAAAATCAGCCGTATTGCGCGTCAAAGCAAAGGTGTGAGAACCATCAGTGGGCGTCTGCAGACAGAGAATCATGAGCAGTCACTCATAGAGGAGCCTCAGAAGCTGCATGCCTGCTCATGGGCGCTGCTGTCAGCCATCTCTCAGATTGGGACTACAGCAGCGCAGCCATCGGCCCTGAAGCCTGAATCGGGGTGGCCAGACCGTGATCAGCAGCGAACCGCCGGCGGGAGAACGAGCAGCTTCCGCGAACGAGGCTGCGAAGACGCTAGAAGCGTTCGCAGGGCGAGGTATAACCGCAGACGTCACGAAGAGATGCGGAGAACGTGGGATTAGACTGGGCGCTGGAAGCCCGGCCCTGGCTTTAGGCAGCACTGCGAGGGAGGCTAGTCGCCTGAGAACCGCCTCCGAAGCCCGGCGGGATTTGTGAGCTGCTGCTGGTCGTCGGGATAGAGGCAGCAGCGAGTGAGCTGGGATAATTTGTCCTCGGGCGCTCAAGGCACTGTTATGCTTGTCAGAGGACGCTGTGGCCGACGATTGGGGATCTGCGACGACCCTGGGTGGCGATGTTGACTTCGCCGAGCACGTCAGGGGCAGTGTTTATGAGGCCGAAGTCAATGAGCCACCGGAAGTGACGGACGGGCGGCGGGAGCGGTCCCTGGTGGGCAGCGACGGGGAAGGTGCTCATAAAGCCCGCCTTCTCATGGGCCCAATACGGCATAAGATCAATACCCAAGGCGGGGCCGCCAGCGGGGACCTAGACAGGGGTCTGGTTACTGTTTCTTGCGCTACGGGCCTAGGTGTTAGCGCGTCTGAATCTGGCGCTCTCCCTCGCACCCCCACTCTCACCAGCGCACTCGATGGCCATGGGCAAGCTGAGACTGAAGCGGCTGAGCTGGCATCAGGCAAGGGGATATGGGGCCGTGTTGTGGGTTGTGTGTTCTGATGCGGAGCGGGCAGAGCGACCAGAAACGGCTGATCATACCGAACCCAGCCGCGGACTCTGCCCTCGCGGTGCCCCTGCCCTTGAGCGCGCGGACGACGGCGAGCACGCGACTGGCCAGCGCGATGGACGACGGGCTCCGCTACTCGTTCCAGGTCTGGTTCGGCGACGAGCACACCACCGTGCTCTGGACGACCGACATGAACGCCGGCCGCAACACAAGCCCGCCGACGTGGGCCGCGTTCCTCGAGGACGCCATCGTCGACGCCTTCAGCCTGCCCCGCGGCTCGCGGCTGTCGCTGGCGTATCAGACGCACGCGGGCACGACGGCGCTGCTCACGCGCGACGCCGCGTACGACAAGTTCTGGGAGTCGCTACCGCGCGCCGCGCACCACGCCTCCACCGGCAAGCACGGCCGCCTGGACGTCCGCCGCGTCGACGTCGACCGCGCTGACCCCGCCATGTGCCAGATCTCGCTGGGCGGGCGCCACAGGCTCTTCTGGTGCTCGCTGGACGACTCGGCGTGGGACGATATCCAGCTCGGCGTCGCGCAGGCCTTTGGGCTCGCCAAGGGCTCCCGCGTCGTCTTCAGCGTCATCGACGACGAGGGCGACGAAATCACCATGTGCGTGCTCGCTATCCTATCCACGTGCGCCGCCTCCGACTGATCACTGTAATCGCCAGATGCGATCCATTTGCCTGGCGGATACTGCTCTCGCTCATCGCCATTGCACCGCAGAGCGGCAAGCCCGTCCAGATACAGGTCACCTCGGTCAACGGGTCGGCTGCCTCGCCGCTGGACTCGACGTCCACCATCGGCCCCGCCGCAGCCATCGGCGACTCGCGCACGCTCATCCCGTTGCCCTATCTAGGCGCTTCCAAAGTCCGTTTCTTCGTCGGCCAAACGCGCGCAGCCTTCTGGTTCCGCAACGTGCACAACGACCCCGACGCATGGCTCGTCAACCTCAAGGTCCTCTGGGCGCGGGCTGCCTCGGTGCTATCGAGGCCACAAGCGAGTCCCTCGTCGTCAACGCTGCCGGAAATGTGCACATTCGACCACAAGGGCCGGCTTGTGACCCTCACCACACCCCTGTGTTGGCGCACGTACGCTGCCATCCTGGGCACGTATGACAAGCCGTTTCGTACGATCGAAATGCACCTCAAACCGCTGGGCGCGGACGCGATCACCCCGCCGACGGCACCGCCCGCAGCAGGCATGAAGGGCTCCCGCTTCCAGATTCGCGCTGTCGGCCCAGAAACTCCCGTTCTGGTCTTTGTGCATCGGCAGGCGCTCCATATCGCCGTCTGGCCGCGGCAGAAGGAAGATGATTTTGCGCAGGAGTGGACAAAAGTCCAGGCGCACGTCAAGGACCTATTCAAGGTCCCTGCACTGACTGGCCACACACTCAGCTATGTCGATGCAGAGCACAATCAGCAGATGATGTGGGTGTTCCATTTATCGATAGGAATTTCACTGATCTCCCTTGCAGCTCGAGTTCGGACAGCTGGGAAAAGTTCGTCGAGTTTGCGCGCGCGGACGTGAACAAGATTCGCATCGTGTCGCTCGCGCAGCCAGGCGAGACACCCACAGCAACGACTCGACCTCCGCCTCCGCTTGCCTCGCCCAACCACTCCCCGACAATCCAGCACATCACGCAGATGGCGTCTCCGCCGCCCACTCCGCAAGTGGCGGCGTCGATCAACGCAGCGCGACGCGCGCGCGTGAGCATGTCGACGTCGCTGCGCAGCACGGCTGGGTCGTCGCGCAGCATTGCATTTGACCCGCCACCGGCGTACGCGCAACAGTTTGGGAACGCGAGCACCAGCAGCGTCCTCACGCAGAAGGCGCCGATGCGCTCGCCACCGCCTGCGCGCTCGCCGCCACCTGCGCCCATTGGCGCGCCGCCCAGCTCACCGCTGCCGCCAATCCCAACCTTGAGTGCGCCGTCGCTGCCGCCGATCGCGCCTCTCAGCCCCATCACTGACGGCGGTGACGACGATGCCCCGGCACTATCGCACACGGAGCGTCTCGAACGCGAGCTTGCCGAGGCACGCGAGGAGATTGCGCGACTGCGCGAGGGCCGTGACCGCTCCGCGCAAACCATCATGCACCTCACCTCCGAGCTTGCGCGCCTCGTGCAGGAGAACGCGGCGCTCCAGAAAATCCGTGAGGCCGCGTCCACGCCGACGTGACTGCCCCCTCTTTTCCCTCCTTTTGAGCCCTCCCTACGCTACATTCACCTACGTTGATCGTCCAGCTCCCCTTCCAGCCTCTCCTTCACCTTCTTTGGGTTTCTGCATGAAATTATTGTCATTGTATTCGGTTTTCCGCCATAGCCGCCGCCCCCGCCGCCGCGGCGTTCGCCTTTCTGTCCCGCCGTCCGCCAGTCGCTCTCGTCTCCCATTCTCTCTCTCTGTCTGCATGTGTAGATAGTCACCACGCAGTGTTTGCTCTGTCCGTCCTCTAGTACTCTCCCTCTCTCTCCAATGCTTTGCGACCTAGTGTCCGTACATAATACAATCACCCTCGAGCACGGCCTCCCCGCAGACATACATTTTTCCCGACCGTATTGAATCCTCTATCTTCTCGCATGCAAGGATGAGACATGTGTGGTCCATCCGCTCGCCATACTTCGAACGATCGCACTGGCAAGCCGGCCAACTCGTGCTCCAGCCATACTAAACGTCGGTCGCCTCTCGCCTCACTCCATTATCCTTGCGTCAGCACTATGTCTCTCAGGCTTTTTCGAAGGTCCTTCAAGTCTCCAAAGAACTGAAAAGTTGACTCAACACCTCATGACTTAAGAAACTTAGAAACCATGTCCTACATATTGAAAGAGACACGAAGAAAAGAAATTGAACTGTCTACGCCAGCTAAATCAGCGTTCTTCCTCCAGCCTCAGTGTTGCTGGTCGATCAAGGGAGCTCGGAGGCAACTCGGAGGGGGGCATTCATAATTGAACGTCCAATTTCTACAGGATATAAATTGTTCAACAGCTATATTCCTGTAATATATAGCCTATACTATTAGCATAAATATCAGATAATGCAAGCATTGAGGCCTTTTGCCCAACCAAATGGTGCTGCCTGGAGGCAGTCGCGGGGTTGGAAACCGCGTACCGATCGGCCCGGTAATAACCGCCGGGCTCGTGACCTGTGAACCGAATACCCACCAAGCACTCTTAGAACGGACCAATGCAGCAGGCACAGCTCGAAAAGGTCAAGGCTGTCAAGGATGTGCTGCTTGGGTCTGTGCGCAAAAGCTGGGAGCAAGGCGCAGCAGCCAACGCGCTCCTTGAGCTCGACTTTCCCGATCTCAGCATCTTTGGCACCAACCCGCTCGCACTTAAGAGCGCCGAGATACCGCGCTCGGTAATTGCACTTGCGCTCAGCGCGGTCTATCTACAAGGTGATGACGGCCGACTCAGCCAGAAGATCGGCAGTGGTACCGATGGCGCGGCATTGGATGGCGCGTCCGCGGGTATCGCAGTTCTTCTTGGTGAGCAGTACA
The DNA here is from genome assembly GCA_030578095.1 of Auricularia cornea. Taxonomy (NCBI): domain Eukaryota; kingdom Fungi; phylum Basidiomycota; class Agaricomycetes; order Auriculariales; family Auriculariaceae; genus Auricularia; species Auricularia cornea. The sequence continues at coordinate 1,874,919 of JARLTE010000008.1, forward strand.
ATGTCGGAAACATACGTTTGCGGGGAAACTCATATTTAAGACATATAGGTGCGAATCTGGATCCCGACACTGAGCGGCGCGCATTCTGGAAAGCGGCAGCGGACAAGCAGCTTGCCTATGTAGGCCCCTACGCTCGAGTGTTGCGCCATCTCACACCCAGATTCCGCCAGATCCTCGAGAAAGCTCCACGTACGTTGAGCGGCGCGATCTCGCACCGTGCAGCCGACCGCGAGTACTGGAGCGACGCAATTTACATGGGACCACCCTTCCTCGCATACTACGCACTGACTTCCAACGATCCGTCTCTCCTTCGCCTCTCAGTAGATCAATGCCGCCTGTACCGTCAGGCGCTCAAGCAGGACAACGGAGGCGGATGGAGACACATATACTCAGACGACAAACAACAATTTCTTGATGCTGGATGCTGGGCCACCGGCTGTGCGTGGGCTGCGCTAGGCATGGTCTTCGTGCGCCGTGCACTCGAACTCTGCCCGAAACCCGCGGAATTCAGGGTTGAGAGTGAAGAGTTAGGGGTGTGGGTGCGCGAGATTTTGGGGTCGGCTTTTGATGCTGCTGAGCGGGTTCGTCTCTATCGCCTCGAATACGCACCGATGAGGATGACTGACGCAACCCTGCAGACGGCCGGCCACCTTGTTCCCAACTATCTTGACGCTGAGCCTGAAGAGACGTTCGGCGAATGCGCAGGTAGCGCCGCGTTTGTGGCCTGCGCATACCGGTATGCGACGCATTGGCCCTCCGAGTTCACATTGGAAGCTCGGGTAGAGCGGGTGAGAGACGCTGTCATCGCAGGCATCGACGAGCTAGGGATCATGAAACCAGTCGTCGATCCGCTCGGCGTCACACCGACACTCGTTGGCTTGCTCAGTCCCGAGGCTCAAGCTTTCGGGCTCATGATGTTCGCCGCCTGGCGAGACTACGAGCTAGCAAACGCCCAGACAAAGGGCGCATGATCTTATTGCAATGATTCTCGCGTTTCTGTACATTCATGTGTTTTGCCTGTACCTGTAGGACCGGGCGATATGGATGCGCGGACTTGCGCGGACTGTGACCTGACAGTGAGCGCTGACCCGCTGACACATTTGCAACGTACGCGAGGTGGTTCGCTCACTCAAAATCGACCGTTCTCTTCTCCTTAGCGCTCCTCTTGGCCGCCTCCACGATCCTGATACCGAGTTCAGCGTGCTCCGGAGTCACCTCGAGCGTCCCAGTCCCCAGGATGGCGGAGGCGACGTTGCTGTAATAGTCCTTGTACGAGCCAGGGAGCGTCCTGATTCTGACGTCGGGGCAGCGTAAGCAATGGTCCAGCGAGCAGAGGACAAAACCCCGTACTTTTCGAAAGTTATCTTCCCGTTCTCACGCTTGCCGAACTCCCCCCAGCAATCCTCGGTCTCTTCTCCGAATCCGGGGTCCAGTGGGGACATCCCCTGCGTCATGATCTGGGGCTCTACTGCTGACATTAGAGAGAACCGCGGCGGTGTTGTGCCACAAACCTTGCGGGTCAAGGCCGTACTTGACATAGCTGGTCTCTTTGCCACGAATGATGAATCGGATCTGACGCGACAGCACGGAGTGCAGCGCCGACCTAAGCGTGACGAGAACGGGGGACGACGCGTAGCGCAGGTGGATAGTGAACTACCGGTCGATCAGCTGAAGGTTGCGGCGCGCCACCGATCTGGACTCACGGAGTCGTCCACATCGGGATGCCCTTCCCCGCGTCCATTGTCGAGAAGGGCGGTCACCGTCTTCGGCGCCCCGAAGAGCGCGACCACCTGGTCGATGAGATGCGTGCCCCTGTGGGACCATGTCGATCGGCACGGCTAACGAATGGGATTATTTTGCACTCACAGTCCATAGGTAATGCCAGCTGCGCCGCCGGGCTGTCCCATCGGCCAGTCCGCACGCAGGTCAAACCTTGGAATGTTATACGCCGTCGTAAGGTGTCAAGAGAGCTGTTGATCGCACCTCGACTCAAAGTCAACCAGGTCGGTCAGCTGGGAGGATGTCATTGGTGACGCGCTGAGAAAGCGCTGAGAAGCTCACTTTACCCGCCTCCAATAGCGAGCAAACCGTCCTGAAGTCGCCATCGAAGCGACGGTTGTGATAGGGTGCTAACACGACCTGTTTTTCCTTCGCAATCTGAATCAGGTCGCGCATCTCTTCGCTCGTCGCCGTGACAGGTTTCTCGAGAATGACTGCGCGTGAATGAGCCTTTGATAGGCAAGAAAGTTGTCGGAATAGACGCCACCGTGCTTTCCAGAGAGCAACGAGCGCTGCATTGTGGCTCAGTCAAGCGAGTCCGGCGAGAGATCTGCGTAGGACCTTGGAGTAGTCGTAGTGTGCATGGTCCTTGACTGAAACGACAACCTGGGCAATCTATAAGGCTATAGTTTTCCCCCGGTGTCCGGAAGCGCACCAGGTCAACCTCGGGATCACCTATAACCTCGCTAATGTCTGTGACGACCTTGACACCTAGATGGCCATACTTGTCGCGAGCAACACTCTTTTCCGGGGTGGCCTTTCTTTCAAGTACCGTATGGAGCTTATACAATTCCGGAAGAGCGAGCTGCGCAGGTTCAGAAAAGCTTGGCAGTGCAAACATGGATGGGGACGCACAATGAATGGGATTTGGAACACGTTCGCGGAGAACCCTACGCCTAGAACGGCCACACGAATGGGCGCCATCGAGTCTGGTGCGGTGGGCGAAAGCGGGCCATGGGGTGCGGCAGGCTGTTATAAGAACACTCGGAGCGTGTAGGCACCAGATGACCGTGCCCAGCGGCACACCGGACCGCGGCACGCGGACGAAGCTGGACGCCGCGGATAGGCACAAGTTGTTATTCCTGCATGCAGGGCTAGCACTGAGCCTTCTTGCTGTGGTGCATCCTCGAAACGAGGTCGTCGGGGTTCCAGTTCCACTGCATCCGTTGTACATCTCGATTTTCTCGAAGCGGGACTGGAAATGCTGCCACATTGCAAGCGCGAGGCGTCCTTATCCCAGGGTATCTTTCGTTCTTCGACTAGGCGCTGCGCACGACAATGTCACAGGCCGCACTGAGCGAGCAGCTCGAAGAAGAGGGACCAGACTCACGGAGTCGGACGCGGTCAAACTCCGCCCAACACGCCTTACTCCCGCTCTTCAACCACCCCTTTCAGTCTTCTGGCAAGCTAATTACTCTCGGACCTCGAGCGCTCCATGCAGCAGTGTGCTATTAGAGACTTCATCGAACCGAACTGGCAGATTACGAACACGAATTTTGCAGCCCGGATGTCCCGACTGCTTTGCTTGCTTGTTTGCTATCACAGTATCAGGTCGTCGACGCCGTCGACAGCCCGCTGGCGCGCCGCCCAGTGCCACTTCGCCGTCTTCACTCGCTCGAATGATTGTAGTTGCCATTCGACCGTGATCGACGTGCCAAACCGAATGAAGGACAGCCTGTCTACGAGCAGCTATAAAGCTGCCCAGTCGCGGGGGCCGAACAGCCCCTCTACCTCATGGATCGCGCAGGACAGAATCGCTTTGGCTTCTCCGTTTGGCTCGGTGACGAGGAGCGCGTCGTGCCCTGGTCCGACAAGCTCGCCAACGCGCCGTGGAACGGCGTCGAATGGGTCGCCATCTTGCATGACGCCGTGAAGTCGGCCTTCGGGTACCCAAGGTCTTGCAAACTGGATCTTGTCTACGAGGACAAGACTGGCGAAGAGCGAAAGCTGTACGCCCGCCCTTTGATGCCTATCCGCGCTCAATGGCTCTGCAGTCTCATCGGCCAATCGGGGATAAAGCGCTCCGAATACTGGGGGTCACTACCTGAACGCGTCCGCGACGGGCCGACTTGCAAGAACGGTCGTGTGGACATCAAAGGTGTGCGCGGGCTGCCCAACCTGGATTTCAAGGTATCCTTCCGCGGCGAAAAGAAGCTCGTTTCTTGGCCGCGCCAGAAGGAGGTCGCGGACAGCGTCGCGAATGACGAGGAACGACAATGGGCCACAATTCAGAATCTGATACGCCAGGCGTTTAGCTTGCCCCACGAGACAAAGTTGGTCATAATGGTCGAGGACGCAGACGGCGACGATGTCCTGATGTAAGTATTGCCAGTTGACTGGTGATATATCGTATTATCACTCATGCTTTCCCTAGCGCCGGCGCGGCGATGTGGAACAAGTTCCTAGCCTTTCTACCGCTCGAGGTCGCAGACCTACGGACGATCCAGGTCAAAGCTGCCGTGCGCGAGGAACATGCCGTAGGCAGCGCAAAGCTGTAAACGCGCCGGTCTCTCAGCTCATTCACATCCCAGAGCTCTCAGCGACCAATCCGTCACGCGCTTACGTCTAACGCGGCCCCCGGGAACACAGCAGGAGTGGGCTTCCCTTTGCGCAAAGTCGCTGGAAAGGCTGTGGCTCTACCCGTGAAAGTGCGCTTTATCTCCGGGGAGAACGAGCTCGCCACGTTCTGGATTTCTGGATCGACTGCGAAGGGCTCAGACGCTGAACGCTGGATTGACAACTGGACCAACGTGCGACAGTCGCTCGAGGACGTCTTTCGCGTGCCCAGCGCGCTTACCCGATCACTCGAGATCGTCGATGCGACGAAGACCGCGATTACCTTGTGCGTCGCTCGGGTACTCCGGCCAAGCGTGACTCACGTGGTACATGGCGTCTCCTCCTCTCAGGTCGACTCCCTGGTGCTGGAAAACGTTCGCCGAGCTGCTGAGCGCATCCGAAAAGCGCATCCGCCACCTCGAAGTCGACATAGCGAGCCCGACGCCTAACATTGTGAGCTTTGTGCTTTTCCGAGGACATGGCGTGATGCGTCATCCGTGTGGCTGCAGAAAATCGTCGCGGCGTCCACGGGCATACAGCCAGGGGCGGGCGCGGTGTCGACGTTCGAGGTCGCGCACATCAAGGCCACGCCGGTCGTCTTCTTCGCGCGCGATTCTCCCGCCGGCCCTGGGGCCCGCGCGGCGACGCACATCGCCAAGTGGGAAAAGACCTCGGCGGACGAATCATGGGACGCCGAATGGGCGCGCGTCCACAACCACCTCCGGGAGCTGTTCGCCCTGGACGACGCGGCGGCGTACGCGCTTTACTATGTCGACGAGGATAGGGACGAGATAGCCCTGTGAGTCCCTGCCAGCGAGGCTGCACGGGCGCGCGCGCTGACGATTGGCGGGGTCAGCTCCACGCCCGATTGCTGGAGGAACTTCATCGCGTTTGTAAACAAAAACAAGAGCGTCATCCGCACAGTGCATGTTAGAGTGAATATCCCGGCACCTGCGCCGCAGGAGACGACTGAATTGCCCGTGCGTAGCGAGGTAATGTTGAGCAACTCAATGGCTGACCGTTGTCAGAAATTCGACTCGGAATCGTATTTTGCTGGAGGCTTTCAGGACCCAGGGGTCGCCGCAGGCAAGCCCGTGTCTATTCGTGTACAGTAACTTGTGTTGACTGTCTGTGCAGGGCTGCCGACACCATTTTCGCCGAGCGGCGGTTCGACCTCGAGCACACTTCTTATGCAGGAACTCACGGCGGAGAGCGAGACCCTGGCACGTGAGCTGGCTCAGGCGAAGCAAGAAGCTCAGGCGCAACGCGAGGCTCGCGCACAGCTGGCTCAGACCCTGTCGCAGACGACCGCGCGGCTCACTCAACAAATCACCGACCTGACGAGCCACGTCGCGCAACTCGCCGCGGAAAACACTGCGCTCGCGGAGAAGAACGAGATGCTTAGAGCAGGGATGTCATTCTGAGTGTAGTCTTGGATAGGAACGTCTAGAGAAAGCCTGCCGGTTTGTCCTTGCTCCTCGGACATTCTGGCCTCTTGGCAACCCCCTTCCGCAGCGCCGGACTCAGGACCAGCGCCGCTGGCCGTCCCTCATCGATGGATCGGGGATCTCCTCAGGCCTGCCTCTCCGATAGCCTATATGGAAGCCTGCGGTCCTGTGGCGTGTGACTTCCGTGCTGGATGGATCTGAGGCTGTCATGGACGCCCAACTGGGGTTGACAGGTGCAGCATGGCTGATGCCACTCAGATGCCGTGACGGATCATATCTAATCGGCGGAGAGGACTTACTTGCCATGTATGGAGGTACAGTACGGGGTGTTGCATCAGACACACATAGGATGATAGGAGTACCATGGTCTGCGGCTGACGGGCAGGTTGAGGAGTGGATAGTATACAGTCTCTCTCGCCGTGTTCCCACATACGGGAGCAGGCAGAATGTGATAGATCCTTGTCCCCCACTACTGGTACGCCGGTCGCGGTCACCACAGACAGCTTGCGATCAGGACCAAGGCGCGGACAGGCTCGCACAGCGATTCACCATGTCGTTGCAGAAGACTCGCGGTGGCCCGTTCCTACAACTGCCGTGGCTATCCGACAAAGCACCGCCTATATCAACACATGCATAACCGCGCCTTCCCGAGATTCTCCGCGGTCCTGCGCTTCAGATAAGTGGCGGGGAGAGCTTATGGGCGCGTGGAAAAGGGCTCAGAAGCTGCGAGCGCCCCCATAATCTCAAGGGTCGCGCGGCTGTCCAGCTATTGTGGGCGGTCAAATCCCGTGTTCTCCCGGCCCACGTTGTACTTTTCAATTGAACCGGGCGGGCGCAAGCATCTGCCAATGAGTGCTCACTGCCATCTGAGGACCAGAGAGTCAGATCGTCCCGAAATGTCCCGCGCCGTGACGTGATGCTTGTTTGTCTTCGGATGATGGGACCTGACGATCATGCTGTCAGTGAATGTCTGCGCGTCCACCCCTTGAATCAACCGCACTCCGCTGATAGATGCAAAATCGGCATGGTAGCACCTTGTGTATCCTTTCTTCTAGCTCCATGCAGCTGTCCGCGGGCAAACGAGAGCCCTCTCAGTCGGCCGAGACTCGGTGCGAATGGGTACCGTCCGGATGAGCGGCCAAGCCCATGGGCCGGCAGTATCGGCGTCGTGGAATAGGCCGGCGTCTTGTAGAAAGAGCAGCCTCGACGCGCGCCAGAGACCTTCTGTGGCACCTGATGTGTCCAGAAATGGGTATGATTCGAATCTCGTGGTGGGGACAGACGCGTCTTGAAGCGCCCGACGCCATTCTTCTTTAGCGTGACCCAAGTATACATGTACGGGCGCGTCTATGGACTAGTTGACGATCTGTGTGTATCAAGAGACGCTGGCGTCAGAGTCCAGTAAGCCATACAGTCGCATCTGCAGACTTGAATCGAGCCACAATGCCGGAATGATTACCTGACTGAATTCATCGATGCATGTGACCTCAGAACTGTCCGCACTGACAAGAGCATGTTCCGGCCCTCAGCACCATGCAGAACAGGTACATTGCTGTCATCGCCTCGGCTGAGTCTCTGCGTCCCTGCAACGCTTTCCTCGGGAAGCCCAGCGCACAGACTCAATGGTGCATCGCTATTCTTGCACACAGCATCTCGGTGCGTCATTCGAGTGTGAATCGTGAACGTCAGGCACGGGCACTGCATGCATTGCCTTCGCCCCGAATCCGGCGATCTGCGCGTTCGTGCTGATTTGAGGGCGCAGGACGCTCGGATCGTCAGCCGACACCACCAGGCGCAGGCCGGATCGTGCATTAATCTGTAGCTTAATTCTCTCAGCGCGACCATCATCAATCGAGCCCTCCCGCAGGCCCCCCGAAAATCCTATATAATGTCGTGTCCGGCTGCCGGACATGGAGGGCCGATTTCGACTCACCCTGTGTCCGCAGCACCGGACATGGAGGCCCAGCGAGCCGCACGTTGGTTGTGTCTGTCCGGACATGCTCCGCCGGAGCCGAGGTCGTTTCGCCCATGTCCGGACACCGGCAAAGGCCGTTGACCGATCAGAGCCAGCGTCGAGCCGCTGGGTGGGACCCGGCCTGGATAAAAGCTTCAGTTCGTTTTCGTGGACACTCATTTCCCCAGAAAAGCGCCGGAGGAGCCAAAATTCGGGTTTTCAGCGATTTTTAGCGATTTCCGGCAGTTTCCGGGCCGTTTTTGGCTCCGGTACGGACATGAGACCCACCCCCCGCAGACCTCAGATTTGATGGGTCCGGACATGGCGGGCAGTTTGGGCCAAAAAATGTCCGGACATGCGCACGATTTTGGAAAATTTCGGACACGACCTCATATAGGATTTTCGGGGGGCCTCCTCCCGCGGTGGGGCGCGCGCGTTTCAGCGCGACGAGGCGTCGGAAGCGATGAACGGCGCGACACGGCGGCATGATCTTCAGGCCCGCCCGCGCGCGCGGGATGCACGTCGACGTCAATTACGTAAGCAGCGCCCAAAGTGTTTGGCACCGTGGCGGACATGTGCCCGCCTGTCGCTGCCCGGCGGCGGAGCACCACGCATGCTTGCTCCTGCTAGGACGCCCGACGCCCAGCTGCCACCGCGGCGCGCTGATCGTGATAACAACGTCAATCCGAAACCCGATGGGGGAGACTCGCGCCCATCCGCGATGCCGATGCATTTATCAACGGCGCTGCGCAGACGCGGCGGTCCTCGTTCATTTGCGCACCTCGAACCCCAGGCGGGCCAGGATCATTGTCATCGTTATGGATACGGGAGGAATTGATCAGTCCCTGGCCGGGAAATGTCGCGCTGTGGCGAACGGTCGACGGTGACTGTCGTCTGGGTCAATGCCTCTGCGTCATGGGTTGGTACGGTGACTCAAAGCGGGTGCCTCATGGGCTGAGTCGCTAGTGACTCTCCCTAGATCGTACAGGGAGGCAGTTCTCAGCAGCTGCCCAGAGGGAGAAAACAATACCGGGCCGGAAATGTATCGGTGGTGCAGCTCGACGGTCCAGCCTGAGCTCCATGCCTGGGTGCGAGTAACAACGGCCCACATCAGCAACCTGAGGGCACAAGTGGCAACAAACCACCTTGGTAAATACAGCAGGGAGGCTTCCCCAATGTACAGTATGCCGGGTCCGAAGCTCCACAGCGGGTCCAATCCTCAAGGTGTGGCATCGCGTCGCCCGTTTCGAGCTCCCCCGCACAGCTGCTCCACACAGCCGCGGCAGGAGACTCGCTGCTTCTTGCAGCTCGTATCGAGCGTCATGCCGGAAGGGAGCGAGGATCGACAAGGGGCTGTGCCGCGCGCCGCGTCCATCTTGCCACACTCGAGGCGATGAGTGTCTGCCTCTGCGCATGCTCTCCCCCGCGCGGCGGAGACACCGTGTATACGCATGAGGCAGCGTCCCAACCTTCTGCAGCATCCAGCAGCAGTGCACCCAAACCTGCCCATGCCCGCGCCACCGGGAGCTGAGCGATAGGGCTCACTCAGGCAGCACGCAAGCAGAGGGAGCACGAGTCAGGCGGTGTGTCATCTCTGAGCCCGGCGAGGGCCTAGTCCTCGCTCCGCGGCGGCCAGCTCGGCCTGCTGACAGCGGTGGCGCCCTGAGGCCTGAAAGCTCGCGCGCGGCGGGCACTCCTCCCGCGCGTTCTAGCGAGCGCCGGCACGGCCGGGCCCCAGATCGCCCGCGAGCAGGCGTGGACACTGCCGCGCGCGCCCGGATGCAGCAGCGCGCTGCCCGCATGCGGCGCGGCGCAGATCGCGCGGCGCGGGCAGCGCAGAACAAAAGAAACCGCCCAGAAGCGCATGAGCCCGTGCGTGTGATCTACATATCCCGACGCCTGCCGCCCGCCACACGTGCACGCCTAAGAAGCGTCCCCAGATCTCATCTGCCTGGATATTCCCACGCGACACGCGACACGCGAGAGACAGAGGAGAGAGTTTGGTACAGATGGTTCATCTCAGCAAGAACCGAAGAACAAGCAAACAGATCGTCGTGTACAGAACCTACTTACACGCGCGCGCGCGATTATTGCAAATGGAAAGGGGGCGCGTTGTACTGTAGTCCAGATTCAGTTCACAAGAGGGTACAGGTTTACTGCGAAGCCAGCTAATATTCTCCAGGCGCGGCCCACGCCCCTCCCGTCATACCCCCCCTAAGGGGAGGCAGAACGTAAAAAAAACTAACTACTACAGCCCAATGCGAATCCTACCTAGGCGAGCGAGAAAGGCAGAGAGGGAGAGCGAGCGAACTAATACCCTAAAAAGTACAGATAGATATAGACAAACAAGGGGGGGAGGGGCCGCGCATGCAGTGCTCACAGCTACAGATACACTTTGCTTCAATGGCGGGAATGCGAGCGGGAAGGATTTTCGCGGCGCTGCCGCGCGCGTCTACACTATATGGAACATAGTCCGTGGATGTCGAGGGAAGCGAGGGAAACGTCCGTCCGCAAGAGCCCGAAAGGAGGGAACGGCGGCGGCGACGACGGAGCGGGTGTGGAGTGTGGAGTGTGGAGAATCCGGGCGAATAAGCGGTGCGGGGGCGTAGAGTACGAGCGGGTCTTGGGACCGTGTCCGTGCGGATTAGACGAGTGTGCGGTAGCGCGCAACGACAGCAAGGAGACAGAGCAGAGAGCGACGTGAATAGTCGTTGGGTGGTTTCGTAGGGTAGGGCGTGTGCTGGCGCGGGGCGCGGCGGTCCAAGAAGGGTGTGGGGCAGGCGGTCCGGACTTGCGGGCGGCTGGGTGATGATGTGTGTGCATGTGCGGTGCGTCGTCGTGTGCGCGGTGGGAGGACGGTGAGCTCTAGCGAGCGGACCCAGAGAAAGCGTTTTGGGTCAGCTAGTATGCTGCTGCGCGGAGGACGTAGGCGTTATGCTGCTGCTGCTGTTGCTGCTGCGCATGGCCGCAAAAGTCGTAAGAAGAGTCGAAGGAGGACCTCGCGCTGGGCGTCATGTCGTAATCATGCGCGGCGTAGTGCGGCGCCTGCTGGGGCGCGTAGAAGTGGTGCTGCTGGTGCTGCTGTGGCTGCTGGTGGCCGTAGGAGCCCATCCCGACGAGCGACGAGAGCGCGTCGCGCTCGAGCTCGTGCACGGTCGTCGGGATAACCGCGGCTGCGTAGCCGGTGGAGGCCGTTCCGCTCGACGTCGCGCTCAGCGCGGGCGAGGAGACGTGGTGCTGGTGGCCGGCGTCGGGCGGCCCCATGAGCCCGGGAGAGGGCGAGCTGCCGCCGTTCGAGTAGCTGTCCCAGGGATGCGCGGAGGTGGTGCCCGAGTGCGACGACAGCGGCGGCGTGATGAGCCCGTTGGGCGTGTGGGGCGCGGAGGCCGCCGAGCTGTAGTGCGCGCTCGCGCCGCCGGGCGGGGGCGGGCGCAGGTTGAAGCTGTCGGGCACGCCCTGCGCGATGGACGCCTGGAAGGCCAGCGGCACCGAGACGGAGAGCGGGCCACCGCGGCCGTGGGCGGGCGGGCTCGGCTGGGAGATCTGGGGGACTTGCTGCTGCTGCTGCTGCGGGAGGGCGGCCAGGGTGGCGGACCGCGTGGACAGGCTGTCGGTGCGCGTGGTGAGCAGTGTGCTGGCAGGCGGCGCCGATCAACCCGAGAGAGACACTCACGCAATCAGGTCCTGCAGCCGGGCCATTTCCGCGTAGATGAGGCAGCGCTCGTCGGGGCTGGCTGGCGGCGGCGCGTCGGGCGACGTCGGCGAGTGGCGGACGGCGGCGAGCGTGTTGATTGCCGAGCGCAGGTAGTTGTCGAGGTCGCCCAGGGCGTTGAACGCAGCGGTGTTGGTGAGGCACTGGCAGCCGACAGGCGTAATGGGCGGCGAGTCGGCCGAGCGCACCGAGACCGGCGACGAGAACGCGTCGTCGGAGCCGACGCGGAAGTTGTCGCCGATGGTGTAGTGGGCGTCGAGCGCGAAGAGGTCGTGGGCGTGCTCGAGCTTGACGGAGGACGGGCCGCCGGCGCCGTCGATCTCGTACAGCTCGTCGCCGTTCTCGAGCTTGCGCTTCTTGACGATGCGCGAGTGCTGCGAGCGCGTGTGGAACGACGCCGGCGCCTCGGACGACGCCTGGGTCGCCCAGCGCGGGTGCGGCTTGTTCTTGAGCTCGCGGATGACGCCCTCGAGCTCGGCGATGCGCTTGCGCAGCCGGGTGAGCTCGTCGACGTTGGGGTCGTCGGCGACGGTGGGGTCGTCGACCTCGTATACGCAGAGACCGGTCTGTGTCAATGTGTGAGGAGAGTGGGGGGTGGGTTAATAGCACTGAAGCACGCACGAGGCCAAGCTGTGTGCACCTGGAGCACGGACGCTTCCTGTCACACTGTGCAATGTCAGTACCCCCGTCTCACTCCGCGATGATGACTGGGATAGTAGCTGCGTACCTTCCGCTTGGTAGTATGGCAGTTGATGCACGAGTGGGTAGTCCGGTTGCGGCGTTTCTTGCGGTGGTCAATGTCGGCGGGCAGGCCCTCGACCGGAAACGAGCTGGTGGACGCGGCGTTCATGAGAGCGAAATCGGGAAACGACGCCACGGCAGAAGACAGAACGGGGGCGGTGGGGGCGGGAGGGGAGGGCCAGGCGAGGACGGGGACGGGGAGGAGGAGGGAGGAGGAGGAGGTGTTTTAAGTGCCCGCGGCCAGATCCGACAACAGAGTCCTGTCGGTAAAGCCCCCCTGATCGGAGCGAAAGCGTGACACGAGACATGCCTCCGCATCCGCGCGCCCAAACAATCACGTTCGTCCCGGTCACGCCCCGAAATTGCATTTCTGAACAATATTTACTTTCTGGGATCGAACGCGACGCCGTCCGATTGGGACTGCATCCAGCTGCTCATTGCTCCCGCGCTTCCCACAATCCGTGCGGCCAATAGTCCCCCGTTCGTCCCATTGTCGATCGCGACAGACCCGACGGGGATCCCACGCTGGGGGCGCGTTGTCAGCATCGCACATAATCCTGAGAGGGCCGCCCCCCAACCATGCCCGGCCCAATGAGAAACGCACGCACCGGCATCTGTACGATGCTGTACAGCGAGTCCACCCCACTGAGCGCCGTCGTCTTGACCGGAACACCCACCACCGGCAGCGGTGTCAGAGCAGCCACCATTCCGGGCAGATGCGCCGCGCCGCCCGCGCCCGCGACGATGCAGCGCACCCCGCGCGCCTCCGCCCCCTTTGCGAACGCATACAGCCTGTCCGGAGTACGGTGCGCGCTGACGATGAGCATCTCGTACGGAATCTCGAATTCGTCGAGCACGTCCGCGGCCTTCTGCATGCACGGCAGGTCCGTTTTCGAGCCCATGACGATCGACACGAGCGGGAACGCGTGGTTGACGCCGCGCGGCGGCGCCTCGGGCGCGTACGCGTCGACGTCCGGGTCGTCGATCGCGAGGAGGATGGGCCGCAGGCGCGTGCGCAGCTGCGCGTCCGAGTCCGCGACGACGTTGACGTGCCCGAGCTTGCGCCCGACGCGCCACGCCTTGCCGTAGACGTGCACGCTCGCGCCCTCGACGGCCATCGCGACGCGCACGGCCTCGTCGAACTCCCACTCGCCGCCGATGAGGTTGACCATCGCCGCGCAGCGCGCCGTCATCGCGGTGCTGCCCAGCGGGCGCCCGAGCACGGCGCGCACGTGGTTCTCGAACTGCGACGTCGCGCAGCCGGCCTCGGTCCAGTGCCCGCCGTTGTGCACGCGCGGCGCGATCTCGTTCACGACGACCTCGCCGCCCTCGAGCAGGAACAGCTCGACGCCGAACACGCCCGCGCCGGCGAACGCGCGGACCGCGTCCTCGGCGACCGCGCGCGCGCGCGCCACGTCGTCCTCCGACGCGCGCAGCGGCGCGAGCACGAGCCTGCAGATGTTTTCGCGCTGCACGGTCTCCGCCGGGTCGTATGAGCGCATTTCGCCGTGCGTGTCGCGCACGACCATGACCGCGACCTCCTTGACGAACGGCGCCCAGCGCTCCGCATACAGCCCGAGGTCCGTTGCGCCGTCAGTGGCGCCGAGCGACGCCAGGGCGCCCTCGAGCTGCCTGAGCTCGCGCAGCACGAAATTGCCGCGGCCGTCGTAGGCGCCCGCGCGGCGCTTGAGCATGAGCGGCAGGCCGAGCGCGTCGACGGCGCGCTCGGCCGCGGCCTTCGAGTCCACGGGCAGGGCGTCGCACACGGGCACGCCGCGCGCCTTGAGGTGCTTCTTCTGCACGAACTTGTCCTGGATCAGGCGGATGGTGTCGAGCGCGGGCTCGACGCGGTGCCCGGCGAGCGCGTCCGCGTCGATGTGCTCGATCTCGGGCGTGATGACCGCGCACTGGGCCGCCAGGCGCGCGACGCCGCTCGCGCCGTTGGCGTTGTACACGGCGTCGACGTGGGCGGCGCCGGGCGGCGGCACGGACACCTGCTTCGCCGGGCAGCGCGGGTCCGGGTCGAGCACGAGCGTCGGGATCGCGAGCCTGTTCGCGGCCAGGGCTATCATGCGGCCCAGCTGGCCGCCGCCTGCCGCGCCCCGCCGCCGTCAGCGCCAGGGCCGCACGCGAGCGCACGCGGACTCGCCTATGATTCCGACCGTCTGGCTGGCTGCGCTGGCCATCGCGTTCGCTCTTTGGGGGCAGGGTCAATGCATTCCGCTCGCGCAGCAGCAGCGGGCCGGCCTCACATGTCGTCGTCGTCGGCGTCCGCGGAATCGAGCTCGGCGGCGCTTCGGGCGAGTATGCCGGCTAGCCCCGGCGCACTTGTCTGTCACGCCCGACGCGTTTCACGGCTCCGAAGGGATCGACGCCGCGCTTTCTTGCACGGCGGCGGTTCCGCCCCCTGAACAGCCCAGAAAAGCCCGATCCTCCTATCATTAAGGCAATTTAGACTTTTGCCATAGTAATCGCAGCCCGTGCCATGCCTCGATCGCGCCCCAGCAAGTGCCAGTGCCAGTGCTATGAATAATTATGAGTTCTAATACCGTTTCCAAGATCTGAGACTCCAGGGCCCATTCCAGGCGAATCTGACGACGAAGGTTCTGTCAGACTCATGTCGCCAAGCCGCCGACGCCTCATTTGCAGTATGACTACAGTGTGTACACAGACCCTTCATTTGTCTCCCTGGAGCGTGTTGCTCCACATACGCGACGAGTTACATTGCGCGTCTCTAGCCGCGCGGGATTGATGCGAACAAGCTTTGCCTTCGCGTGCGCGCCGCGAGTCGTGCCCGAACCAGCGTCGCGGGCGGTGCGAGCGCTGCAAACCCGGCCAAACTGGACGAAGGAGACTCTGCGACGGCGTCTCGCACCGTGGGTTCAAACTGGGGCAGGGGTCAGGCGTGCTGGCGCATCAGACACACGGCGGCAGAGATGCAAGCGTGCTTGCCTGTCCAGGCCAGCGGGAGTTGGACAGACTGCCGCCCGCGCGCATCCTGCCTGGGTCTCCCCCGTTGCAGTAACAGCCCAGCGTTGGCCTGCGCGCGCGGGCTGGTCGCTGACAATGACAAGGACAATGGGCCGGAGCCGAGCAGCCCCAGGCCGGGCATGTGTACGGAGTCGGTGCGCGGGCGCCTGGATCTTCATTGTTTACGTGTTGGCGGGCGACTTCCACTCTTCCAGGCACAGGACCCGCGGCCCAGCACAGCTTTCTGTGTGGGTCCGGGACGGGAGCCGGCGCGTGTGCCTGGAGGAGGATCCCTGCCCTTCCGCTCAGCAGACGGCCCAGGGTCCTCCGCTCCCGCCCATACAGTCGCCTACTCAACTGTACTCCCCCACCCTGTGGTACGCCATGTGCGCGTCACCGCGAAACATCCAGGAACCAGTCCGTGCGTGCGCCCGCGTATCTGTGTCTCTATCAGCGTTTCGCGCCTGGAGATCAGAGCGGACCGCACTGCGCGACAATAAAGCCCGAAAAGGCAACATGCAATCAAGCCTCGTCTGACCGGCGCCATCGCCCTCGCCGCGGCTCCCGTGTTTTCATACCACACACAAGCATGCGTCGGGGCTCGGAGAACAGCGCTAGGCGCAGCTGGGGCTCTCCCCCGGGTGTGTGGCTGATGCGTGCATGCTCGGATGGATGAAACTGGACTGCACACCCGTGGGACTAGCACTCCGCAACATCGCGAGGGCCGGGGCGTAAGCGTAAGTAGCGGGCACCGCTCCGCGCTGTGTAACACGAGAAGAGAAGAGCCTCCGCTGCCACGGCCACAGCGGAAACGCCGACGTCCCTAGAGTCTGGCTTGCGGCCCGCACCGCGCCTCTCTCAGTCCTCCCGAGCCCGCTCCCGCTGCTTGGCGTGCGCACTCCAGATAGTATATACTATCCGGGCGCCGCCGGAGACAGTGCTGGCCACGTGTGCGGGCGTGGGAGAGTGTGAGCGTGACCCGTCCCAGAGCCATACTGCCCCCTTCCGACGCCCTCCCGAGCCCGAGCCGCACGTACCGCACCGTATCTGAACTGCAACGGCCAGTGTGTGTGTGCCTGCACGCCCATCACCCGCCGCGCAACACGGAACGCAGGCAGCGCAACAATACGTCGACTGAATGCTGCAGCAGCTGATCCTCCCGCGCGCGTACGCCCGCACTCGCGCCGCGCACGCTCCCAGACCCCCCTTCCGCAGGCCGCGCCGCATCGATTATCCGATGCACAGCGGTCTTGCGCGCAGGGTGCTGCTGATGGGTGCTGCAGGAGCGCCCCGACGCGCTTCGAGGCCTGGCGGGCCTGCCGCGCCTCACCCGCATACCGCGCCCGAGATACTCTGTACGGCCTGGCGCGCACTAATCCTGCACGCTTGCCAGGATCCCCCGCCCTCTTCTGGCGGCGTGCGCACGCGGTGACGAGCGCACAATGTGCCTGATCCGCACCATCCCAGGCACGCATGCGCGCCCAGCCGCAGCCTAATCAGGGATGATCTCATTGGGATCGGCGGCGTAATCTTCGCGGATCGCCCGTTTTGGTCGCCGTGCATATCCGCGAATTGCAAATTCCGCCGTATTCTTGCAGCGCGCGCCACATCTTGCACCCGACGCTGGCGGGCGGGCGCACGGCGTAACCTCGCGCCGGGCTCAGGCTGGAATGTCAAAGCAAGATCCGGGTTACGACAGTGGCTTACTGGTAGCGTGATACCTTGGCTGCACTGGCAGCAGGCCAGAATTACAACAACGCCTCAGACTGGACCCGGCGGGTCAAGCCCATCGCGCGATGCGTATCTTCTCCCTCCACGCGTATCTGTCTCTGGCGCCCAGATCTAGGCCTTCAAGCCAGGATTCCCATAGCCGGTGATCCGGGGCATGCGTGCAAAGTGCTGAATCGTGTGTGGCGAGCGTCGCGCTGGCCGTGCGCGCCAGGGGAGGGCAGGGGAGAACAACAAAGCTAGGCTCGCCTGCCAACCTTAACGGCTCGCGCGTTTCCCCGGGCCACTTGCACCGGGTCTCCCGTCCCCGTCCCCGTCCCTGCAGCAGCGACTATCCCATAAAGGGCGAGGAAGGCGATCGGCGCATTCCCCCACACGCTGGACAGTGCTGGACAGAGACGCGGGTCAGATCTTAGTCATGGCCAGACCCAGACTCCCGCGCGCCCGCGACAGCAGCTTGAAGTGGCAGGGAGTATCATCATCTGCTGCTCTCTTTCTGCTGGACTTGCGACGTTCTGCTGCTCAGGCTATCATCCCTGCTGCTGTCCATGTCGAATGTTTCCACAACCCGTGCCAGTGGCCAGCAGCAGCGTTCCCCGGTCAGACTCTGTCAGACGGGTTCCGTGATCAGAGTTTGCTACCCTGGCCCCTCTCGCGCACGGGCACTGGCAGGTGAATTCGCAATCGCGTGCATACCCGATGGAGACCTCGGCCATCGTCGTGCGCTGCGTCCAGCATCACGCGGGCATCCATTCTCAGCTCCCCGAGCAAATCCATCCCCCCTTTCCCTGATTGTTATCATCGACGCATCGTTTCAAGCTGCAGCTCGCGGTGCTGTTTCAGGTCGGTGGCGTCGAAGATCGCGCACTGGCGCGGGTCAGTTGTACTGGCACTGGCACTGGCAGGACAGGACGCTTTATCGAGACTTGGACTGATTGGAACTGTCCGGAGGAGCTTGTCGATCTTGTATCGTCCGTGCGCGGGCCTGACCATCATCGCGGAGGGACTTGTGTGCGCGGGAGCAGTCCGCACCGCTGGCGGGACTAGTACACCAGTTGCAGTGGTACGACGACAAACTCAGCAAAGTACCCCACCCACCGGCCTGGAGTGACCAGGGTGCTCGTGACGGATTACCTCTGCAGGGACAGGATAACGGCCAGAGAATGTGTCCTGCGGCAGCAGCGAGATCTCCGAGCCCGGCTCGGGACCTCCCCCCCCCCCAACGCGTCAGACAAATCCTGGGCTTCTGCGCTGTGGGAGCCGTGCGTCTCACACCCCAATGCGATGCTATACTTGCGGGACAGCGTCATAGGCCATGGGAGCGTGCTCAGGGCGCGCGCAATGCTTGGCCGCGCGCAGAACCTCGGCGCGGCAGTTTTGGAGATACAAGTCACTTGCCCACGCTGCCAGGCCCTGCACTCCTGAGCTGCGGCAGCCTTATCAGGAACAATGCAATGCGTGCGTCATCCAGCGCATAGAGTTGGGGCAGCGCGAGCGGGTGGGTGCGTGGGTGTCTGAGTGTGTGGCCGAACTCGGAGCACGCGCGATCGTTTCGCGAAGTGATGGTCGTCGACGCGCCCCACGCGCAAATTCCAGATCTCAGACACACACTGAGAGGCGGGACGGCCAACCCTGGCCCTGCGCAGCGGGCTCTCGCGATTTACGCATGCGCGCGCGGGCCGTTCGGCCAGTGGTGGCAGGAACACCGAAATTCGCGGCTCCGGCCTGCCTGGCAGGCGCCCGCCGCGACAGGCAAATCAGCGCAGAGCCGGAGCTTGTTTGGGCTGCGCGACCATTAAGCTATTAGTATTACGACCCCGGTGGTGCGCATGAGGAAATGAGCGGAGGCCTGCGCAACACCATGACTAACCTGCGTGCGCGGTCGCACTCTTAGGCCGCGTCACGCGCACACACGCTGCGCTTCGCGCGGAGAAACCATTTGTCTCTTCGCGCACCCGCTGAGGACGCGCAGATCGTCTTGTGCTCACTCGCGACGGCGCGCGTGTTTAGTTTTGCCTCCGGCGGATCCCCGAGCTCGTTTACAGCAGGCCGTCAGGGTCACGGCGCCTCTGCACGGCTGGACTATACTGCGTCATGCACAGACAGACCGTCAGTGTTGGGCCTCCATTCAGTCACTTGATCCCAGTGCAGCAGTGCCCTCGACGTAGGTGCGGTCGCGCTTTGTCTCAGAGACACTGGGACGGGGTCGCGCATTCCAGATCTCAGGCCTCAGGATTGCCCGCGTCAGCGCACAGAGCGAGGCAAAGACAGCTTAGACGCGCCCTTCGCTGAATGGCGCATGATCTGGGAACTGAGAACGCGCAGGGTCAGATCATCGCAGCGGGCGCGTTCGTTCGTTCGTTGAATGCCATGCGAAACAGCCGGCGCACGGCAGTTGCAGTCGCTGCACCCCACCGAGGCAATCGCGACACGAGGCGCCATTTTACTTACACACCGTGCTCAGGAGTCAGGATACTCGAGCGTCGATCGGCCCAATGGGCAGCAGCGGCTCCCCGTGACGGTGGCAGGCGAATCCGGGCGTGTCCGTGCGAGCCGCGACAGCTGCCGCGCATCCGAGTCAGCAAAGCAACAACCGTGGTCCTCTCGCGCATGTACGTCAGAGCCAGAGGGGACACCAAGACTGTCCATCGTCGCAGCACCGAGTTGTGCGTGACCGGCAGGGAGGAATAAGCGTCATGCGCGCGGCAGCCGTTCGTGTTCTTGTGCTTGTGCTTGTTCGCCGAGTCGGAATTCTTCTGCGCAAGGGCGCGCGTTCCCAGGCGTGTCATGCAAGAACGCTTCTCGGGCGCACTTCCGAGGGCGGGCGCGCGGGCGAACTCGAAGGGCCCCACCTCGATCGGGGACGCGCGTGTGCAGTGCCTGTGTGCCTCTGTCGTGCCGGCGGGGGCGAGGAAAAGGGACTCAAATGCGCGTGTGTCCTGCCAGTGTCGGTCACGCGTCGAAGCGCGATCCCTGGGTGGTGAGTGTCAGATGGCGCGAGAACTTGGCTTGTAGCGAACGAATCGGAGGGATGATGAGTCATAAGTCGCACAGATGGATGGTCCTGCGCCAAAAGAGGGTTTGAATTTTAGCTGAACGATCCTCTGGGGCTGAGATAAGCATGAGAAGAAGGAGGCAGTAATGTGAGATACACGCACGTTGAATGAAGCCGGTATGAAAACCGCCGCTGCCAGTGCTGCCGTACTGGAGTGGTGCAAGTGTCGCAGCGTTGTATTAATCTCAGGGTATCCGGGAGAACAACTCACTTAACCACGGGAGAAGACACGCAGTAAGCGGTAAGGATAGGCATAACCTGCCCTACGAGCTTACCTCTCACATTGCCTCGGAGAGAGGCTATACGGGTATGCACGTGCTGGACTTGCCAGAGTCGCGTGATGGCTGGCTGCCAGTGCCAGATCCACTTGCAACTTCCATGACGAAACGTGTCGAACGACCACTGGAAGCTGCGCTGCGTTGGGGCCAATGATGCAGCGTGTTGTTCTTAGTATCTGATCGATGTCGAGCATGACGGCGGCAGGGTCCTAGTTATCATACCAGGACAGGCAAGACAGCACCGTGAATGGCGCAACCCTGAGGAGCGATCAGCGATCGTGCTGTGTCAGAGGTGGTCTAGACTTCAAGCTGGAAGGAAGACCGGCATGTCCGAGGGATGCACATGCCATTTGGGATCTTGGAGCTGTGGCAAGACTGATTACCGGGCGGACAGACGGGGAAGAAGAACAACAGCCCCAAGTGGGTCGGTGACCAGGTTCGATGTGAAGGTGTATCTTCGGAGACCGACAACAGGAAACAGGCTGGTCTTCCCCGGGCATCCGAAGCGTCGTCTTGCTGTATTCTGGCGAGCTTCCGTGCTTGTAGCCAGGGAAACTCGCAGGGTCGCGCAGCTCGACTGTATTGGCGAACGTCCCGAACAGAACTTCAAACGCGGGGGGCATGGCATGGCATTCGATAGGGGGCACAGTGCCAGCGCTGCAGGTGGGCGATGGGCAACTGTGCATGCGCAACGAAGGGTCGGACAGGGTGTATGGGAACGCGCAGCACGAGGCGCCGAGCGTCGGCCCGCCGCCGTGGTCATCTCGGCGGCTGTGGACGGGTTCGCCGAGCATGGCCCCCCTCCTGCACGTGAAGTTCATTGGTAACATGGCCCAACGCGCCTCCGGGGAAGGGAAAAGGACGAGCGCAGCCGCATCCGGTCTGTGGCCAAAGAACAGACGACGGCACTCTGGACGGGTAGCGCGAGAACCAGGCCGGCCGAATGGCAGTAGAACCGAGCCGCTTGGGCACTGAGACTCGGCGCGCGCAGGACATATAGATAATCATCAGCCATCTGCTCGCGGTGACAGAGGGTCAAGCTGCTCATGTCCGGCAGCTAGAAGACCCAGACTCCGCGCGACCATGGGCTCGCACCGGCTCAACAACAGCGTGCTCGGGCTCGCTCAGCGGGTGCTCGAGCAGTAGAGGCTATCTGAGAGGCATTGCAGGCTATGCATCGCCCGCGATTGCCCGTAGGAGCGGGCAATTAGACGTGCTGACAGGACGAGGAATGTTCGCGGGAAGCAGGTGCAGGTTCGGGTGCGCCTCCGGAAGCACGCGCACGCGGGCCAGGCCAGAGGTCCACATTGGCGACACGGGGCTGCGCGCACGCGGAAACGAGCGCAAGGGGACGCTGGAGACGGCCTCGGCAGGGCGGGAGAAGCCAGGCGGGCGCGGTCCGAGGTCGAGTGAGAACGGCGAGTGACAGTGCGGGACCGGGACCCTGTGCCTGTGCGCGAATCTATGGCATGTCGTGCCTGCGCACAGAGCCTTTGCGGTATCCCGCCGCCGCTGGGGGCGAGAACAACGGGCGGGCTAATTTGGGACGAAGCGAGCTGGAGCAGGCTCAGCTGAACCTGAATAAGCGCCGCCGTAGTCCGCCCAGCTCTCTTCCAGCCCGCCGCACGTTCGTCCGCCCACCGCGTCCACTCATTTGACCGACCCATTATAACGACACACGCACGCCCTGACTATGCTGCCTGCTGCTCCTCTTGCTGCCACCGTATTCACCATGGTATTACCCGTCGTGCTCGGTGCTGTCGACCCGGCCCAGCTGCAGCAGCATCTTAAAGACGGCGCCGGGATATTAGGTGCGCCACGGGCGAGTATCCTGGCGATTTATGCCGACGCTATTCTGCGCAGGCACCTACTCTACAACAGGACGGCTGACCGACTGGATGGCCGTGCTCGAAGACGGCGAACCACTGCAAAGCATCAACCTGCCAGGGACGCACGACTCTGCCGCTTGTGTGTTGTTATTCTTGTACTCTTCTCCGGTGCCCTTGCTATACGAAGCCTGCAGGGAACCCGACTGGTCTCACGCGCGCCATCTTACAATGCCAGGTTCGCAGCCAATTGTAATCCCAAACCGCGAATCTGACAAGCTGGCAAAGGACAAACCCATCTTCGATCAACTGAACGCGGGCATCCGCTTCTTTGACATTCGCACTGGAAGCAACGAGGGCAAGCTGCAATTGTACCACGGTGCGCCGCGCTCAACAACAACGCGTTTGTGCACAGACCTAACAAGTGTGGCAGCCGACTTCCTGCTCGACGAGACCGCGTCCCTCGAGGACGTCTTCTGGGGCTTCTACCACTTCCTCGATGAGCACCCCACGGAGTCGCTCATGGTCTCCGTCAAGGTCGACCACGGACCCACAGACGCGGCGGTACAGCAAGCATTGCAAGCGCTGTTCACCAGCGCGCCAGGCAGCGACTATTGGATTACGGCCGGCACGGTGCGTCTCTGATCGGCGCGCAGCCTGATGCTCACGCTGCCCTGTCTTTCTTTCGGCCAGCTCGGTGCGCTGGGCGAGGCCCGCGGGAAGATCGTGCTGTTCCGCCGGTTTGCGTGGGACAGCGAGGCGACGCTCGGCCTCGACATGACGCAGTGGAAGGACAACGACCCGGACTTCCGCATCGCGTATACGCCCGAGGGCGCGGCGTTCGTCGAGGACTACTACATGCTTAGCCTCGGAGACGTGTCTGCCGACACCGTCGTCCAGGCGAAGCTGCAGGCCGTCACGGGCCACCTCGAGGGTGCAGCGGGCTCGGAGAACGCGACTCAGCTCTTCGTCACTTTTGCCAGTGGAGGTGGTCAAATCTCTTCGCAATATGTCACACCGAAGGTACTTTCAGTCTTCGAGGCTTATTGAACGATCTGCTGAATTCTTTTCTGCAAGGTACTCGCGGCCGGCAGCACGTCGACGAACCCGCAGAGCGCAACGAAGGGCGTGAACGCGCTGACGCTCCCGTGGCTGCAGCAGCGCAAGGGCGCGCGCTTCGGCGTCGTGCTGTACGACTTCTACGCGACGCCGACGGACCTTGTGCTTGCCACGATCGGCTCGGACAAGGTCACGCCCAACGCGTGCGTTCCTTCTCCATTTCGTCTGCGGATCAACGCACACACCTCTTACTCACGCGTGCTTACAGGACGGCCGAAGACACCCCCTCTCCGAGCCAGGACTCCAGCGGCGAACAGCAGCCACCGAATGGTGCCGCGGCCGTTGGGCCGCACGTCCCGTTGGTTTTGGCCGGCGCCGGGCTTGCGGCACTGGCGTCTGCCATGCTCTAGGTTTCCCGGACTGTACAGTACACTGACTCTGCGCGGACGGAGGCCCGGTCGTTTCATGGACTCGCACAATTTTCTTCTTTGCATAGATCACTCAAAACTAATCCTCATTGAACCGGGTGGGGCCATTTGCATTTGCCCACCGGTCCCGCGAGTGAGGAGTGCGCGGGGGGCCACTGCTGGACTGACAGGCCGGCCTAGGCATGTGATACCTTGCGTGCTGGTGAACGCCAGCTATGATTGCAGGGGGACAGCCCGCAGGATGTCGACGCGGAGGCCGGGCACCTCGGGGGGCTAAGACTCGCTGGCACTGGCACAATACACGCACACCACGCTGCCGCGCAAAGCGTCCGCCCGGACGGCCAAGGTGGCTTGGTTGTTTTCGCGGTGAAGGTGCGTGCGAAAGGAAAGAACAAGACGCGAAGCGGCCACGGTCCGTCCCGGCCGGCCGCTGACTGACACGAGCATACAGTACATACACTGTGACATACTTACTCGCCGGCCTCAGGCTCTTCTACCAGCAGTGTGGCACTTGGTTCTGATGGATGCGATGCGCCGAGGGAGCCCCACTTGGTCTGTTGCGTTGATGTCCCCACTGAATTAGGGGCCTCAGATGTCCCAACGGTATCAGACTTGGAGGTTTTGGACGCCTCTGGCTACGTATCTTGACGCCTTGCCGGTCGTCTCCCAGCTCAAACCGCTCGTTCGCGCAGGGCCCCGCGTAGCGGGCTATGTTTGAAATAGCATCCCGAGCCACGCGCACGAGTTTGAGCGGTTTACTGTCCCCTATGTACATATCGAGTCTGACGACTGTGCCCGACCCGCCACCGCTTCTGTCGATCCAATAGGAAGAACACAGGCGCCTGGGCGCAATAGGCAGCAGGCGCCGGAGCACTGCTCTGCGCAGATTGCCCCGCAACGTCGAATCGCGATTCCTCATCCCCAATCTCTTGCAGTTGCACGCAAAACTCTAACTGGAAAGCGTGGCTCCGTAATGTCCGGAATGAGATTCAGATGCGTGCAAGACTCAGATTGCAGAGGGGCTCGGGCGCCGGCTGTAATCCTATTGCGAAGTTAGCCCTGCCCCTTAGGCTCCTGCAAACACTTCGATTGGGAGGACCCTGGTGGGATATGGCTTGGACGGCCGGGAGAAGCTGCGAGAGCCGCCAAGAGCTGACGTATAGCTGCCAGGGTCCCACGCGTCGATGTCCTGACAAGTCCTGGCGCCGAGAGCTGCGGGAGGCGCGCGCGCCGCATGTGCGCGCGGGGCGGGAGGAGTACGCCGGCAGTCCCCGGCGGCTCGTCCGAAGCCTGGTTCTGAGTCTGACGGTGGCCTGCGAAACATGTGCATCGCGGTGTGGTCCCTCGAGCACCCCGACTACGCGCTGTACGGCCCGCGCACGCGCCCGCGCTCCCGCTGACGCCGCCGCCCCGCAGCGTGCTCGGGGCCAATCGCGACGAGTTCCTCGCGCGGCCCACGGAGCCCGCGCGCTTCCTCGCGCCGGGCGAGTCTGTGCTCGCCGGGCGCGACGTCCGCGCGGGCGGGACGTGGCTGGGCATCAACCGGCTGGGCCGCGTCGCAGCGCTGTGCGCCCCGCCTTACGTCTTGCTGCTTCTCGCCCGCTGTGCTGATTCAGGCCCGCGGGCGGACGGCCCCCCACCCCCAGGACTAACATTCGTGAAGATCCCGGACGCTATACCACGTCCAGAGGCGAGCTCGCCAGCAGCTTTCTAATGGAACCCTCTGCCCGGAGCGCGGATGAACACCTGGCAGATCTTGCTGCCCGGACAGAAACATACGCTGGCTTCAATCTGCTTCTATTCGCCCCAGGCCCGTTCGGGAAGGACGGCGGCGGGTTAACATACGACGCGTTCCTGGCGTCCAACCTTGGTGGCGGACGCCCCATCGTGTGTCGGTCTCTGCGACAAGACGAACGCACTTGTGGGGGTATCTCGAACGGCGCGGACGGCACGGACGTCTGGCCCAAAGTTGCCGACGCACAACAATGTTTGGCCGCTGCGCTCAAGGGCGTGCAGCGGGATCGGTCCAGAGAAGAACAGGACGCAGACCTCGTGAACGCGGTGCTCCTATTATTGTCGTGAGTTCTCCTGCCTGCCGTCGTGCACGCTTTTCTTGGTTTGGATCAACTTTCCCCGCCTGTGAGCTGTTGTACCTCTCTGGGGCGCAGTTAACCTGCTAAACTTTGGAGCAGATAGGAAGGAGAACGGCGAACCACTGACGCGCCGCGAAGACCTGCGTAGGACGATCCAGGTGCCCCTCATCAACCTAGAAGGCGTTCCCAACCTCAGCGGGCCCGCAGGCAGCGCATTGAGCAGCGAGGAGCGCCGCGCTATATGGTACGGGACGCGGCTCGCCACCGTCATCCTTGTTCGGCGCGACGGCTCGGTGCTCTTCGTCGAGCGCGACATCTATCTCCTGGATCAGCACGGGGAGCCGCGTAACGGGTCCTTGCTGGATGGCGTCGCCCGTCCCTTCGCGCGTGATGGCGGCCATGACCGCGTCTATAGCTTTGATGTGGAGCGCGCTGTGTAGTCGCGCGCAGAATCGATTCCTAACACACGTTCGAGCTTCGCCGTTATCGTCGCCACCCGAGTCGCTGTCCTCCGTGCCCTGCTGTCTGGTCGCTGTCCATCAGTCGGAGAAGCCATTGCCGCAAGGCTACAGCAATGACGACGGGCGAAACAATGGCCCTCGTGCTCACAAACGGCGGGCGTTGACCGGCGCCTGTGTCCTGTTTAATCCGGAAAAGGCACAGATACCGACCCGGCTTGCTTTCACCGCCGTCGGGCGTTGATGGGGAACAGTGTTTGCGGGCGACCCATGCAGTGCCGACGTGCGTCTATCGTCTGCAGGGTTGATATTCCTTTCTTTCTAGTATGAATTCTCGCCCGACGACCGGAGTTCATGCTCTCTCAGCTTTGCCTCTGACCATTTCCTCGCATTTGCCCTATGAAGGTCGCTTGGACGCTGGCGATCTTGCGAGTTATTGGGGCGTTGGCTCAATCGGACGTCATCGTCGAGGAGAACAACCCGGCGCGTACGGCTCAGTCCCCTGCTTCCAAGCACACAATTTGCAATCTCACCGAGTTGTGCGCAGTTACATACAATCCGAACTTCAAGTTTTGGGGCAGATTTGGCGTCGCGGGTGGAAACCCGGCGGACGACTATTACCACGGTGGTGGCTACGCATCGACGGCATCTCCGGGCGCTTCCGTGTCGCTGACGTTCAATGGTATGAGTGGCAGGCAGGGCATAGCGCCCGGGTATCATGATCGCACCCTGATCTATTCTTTCAAAGGTTCGTACGTTGCGTTCTACTCAGACGGTTACCCCGCGCACGGAATGATGGAAGTGAGTGTCATGACCACGTGCCTCACTCCCATTTCGATGGCGTCTCGCTTTATAGGTCTCGATTGACGGCCGCATAAGTCAAGTCAGCCAGTACAGTCCCAACGTCGAGGGCCAAAAGAAGTTCTTCGAGACCGACGTGGATCCCAACGTCCCGAACCATGTCCTCAAGTTGACCTGCCTCGACACAAAGACGATGGGAGTTGACTACTTTGTGTACGACGCCCATTATTAATATCGTGCCGATCGAGCTCACCTGAGCCATGATCACTCTCAGGTACACCGCTGCAACGCCGCAAACGTAAGTAACTTGCTTAGCTAAATGCATGAACTGAATTGAGCTGTGCCCTTCGTCAGAGCTGACTCCGACCTTTCGTCTCCGCCATCGACCAGCTTCTCGAAGACGGCTTCAGATCGGGACAGTACAAAAGAAACGCCGAGCAGCACCCCTTCTTCCGCCTCTCCCACCGCGTCGGGTGACTCTGTGCCAGGCCGACGACCAGGCCTCCCAGTGATTCCTCCAGGCATGGGGACCACTTCAACGATATTCACTGGAACCCCCGGCAGTTCCACGACGATCATTTCATCCTCGTCGTCCAAAACGACCATCGTTGTAGCCGTCGGCGCGATCTTCGGCGGCCTCAGCGTCCTCTGCTTCATACCACTCTGCATCATGCTGTGGTGCCGGCGCCGCCGTCGCGCGAGGACTCGGGCGCAGATACCGAATGCCCTGGCCCCGCCGACAAGGGAGATGCAGTCCCTTGTGGAAGAAGGGCGCTCTGGGACGCCTCCCGTGCAACGCGACGGCAAGCTGAGGCATCTTGGAATCACGGTACGCTTGTTGACACATCGTTCATGTGCTCCCCTCATCTAAGCGTAGCAAATGTCTGCGAGTGGCACGAGAATAGTGCAGGACGAACCTCCGCACAGTCGTCGTGAGACCGTTTGCAGAACGCCGCACGCGTGTCATTACTGACAAGCACCAGGTACCTCGTTGGACGTCGAACACGGGACTGTCCTCACGTCGTCATCTCATCCGTTTTCTTCGGAGACTGTCCTCTCTTCGACGATCCCTTCGGCGGCGTTCTTCGAGTCTTCGAACCCGCCTCCCTACGAGAGCATCTCGGCCTCACGGAACCAGGGCGGCCCCCCCTCGCTGACGGCAGCGCCGTTGCCCCCCACACCTTTCTCCACCGGACTCTCTCAAAGTGCCTTTCTTTGATGTATGTTGATATGTACAACACACCGTCGTTACTCCCAGTGTAATATGCAAGGCATCAGTTCGATATGCAGCATGCATCAACACCACACGGGTAAGCATAGCCGCACAGGGCCCCAGGAGAAGCCGAACACGTCAAGAAGACAATGGGTTCTTCATACTGCGTGCTTCATGTACCGATGAAGAATAGCTCAGGTGACTGGGGTCGCGGTGGTTGCTACGGTCGCGAGACCGCCTGGTAGGCTCCTGGGTGCGATGCAGCCCCAAGATTGCCACTCAGCGGTAGATAACATAAGAGAATCCCCATGTGACTGAGTGCATGAGTGTATAATGCGCTGCAAAGCAGCAGATAGGCCCGTTCTATTGACCGGCGCTTCACGTGTTCTTCCGCGAAGCTCTGCAGATCTAGTGCAATGGAAGCTATTCATTCGGAACTGAGATCGGTGCGCAGCTGCGCACGTCCCCGTGTTGCGTGGACGCATGGCCGCAAGGCTGGCCATGTGTCATTGAGGACTGGGCTCAACAAATCAAACTCTGTCGCGCTTTCAATCTCCGCTGTCACGGTTCACCGGCACGCCGATCTGCAATCTCTATCCATCTGTGTCCAGGAGCGGTGTGCGCGCTGTGCCAGAGATGCGTTTAGACATTCGTCCTTACCGTTCCTTACCGCTCGTGTGGGCACCGGTGCTGGCAACAGAACCTGAAGCATGTGCCGGCACCTCTTCGATTGCTTGCTCTGACACTGCCATCACCGCTTGCCCGCGTGAGATCTACCGTACTCACTCGTCGAGCAGTCCTGTAACGAACGTGTTCTGCGCACCGCACGCTGCGCACAGTTGCTGGGCCTCGCCGTTCATCGTGCTCCGAGAAGGCAAGCGCTCGCCCGGCAGTGCCGCGCATGCTTCTTGCCTTCTGGTTTCACCGCTCGTGCATTAACATCCAGAAGCAGTGTGCGATCCTGCAGGAGCATCGGCTTCCCGTTCACCTAGCGAATGCCATTGCTGGGTACAAAAGGAACCCGGTCCTTCTGTTTCGCCTGTCGTGCGTCACTGTGTCCGCTCCATTGCGACAATGTGGGCGAATACTATCCTTGCAGTTGTGCTCCTGGGGCGCCCGCTTGCCGTGCGAACTGCCGATGTCGATGTGGAAACGGACTACCCAGCGCGTACGTCTCGAGCATTCGTTCCGGCCACACTGTTCACGAGGGACCAGTCGTGTACACGCCATCACTGAGCGATTGGACGCTCAACACCAATCCTCAGCCTGGGCCCAACGGGACGTCAGACGCAAATTATTACCATGGTGGCGGTTATCGTTTTACCGACATTCTCGGCGCATCTGTGAGTCTGACGTTCAACGGTAAGCCCAATTCGACGACGATGGATTTTGTCTCACTTAGCTGAAGGATCATATATTGCATATTACTCTGATCTGTACTTCACACACGGGTTCATTGAGGTGTGTATGTGCGTCCGTAGATGCGGTCGATCTGCTAACTGACCAATGCAGATTGACCTGGACGGCCACAAAACCTCAATGACGACTTATAGTAACCTCTCATACGGGACCCCGCAGCTAAAGCTGTTTGAGGCGAATGTTGACCCCAACACTCCGAATCACATCATCACGCTCACCAACCTCGAAAATAAGACCATAGGGCTCGACTATTTCCTGTACGTGCATTGTTATACACGTATCCCGTTGATTAATTGGCATATATCTCAGGTACACTGCAGCTTCGCCCGTGATGTAAGTTCACACAATTCAGTGCGACCGGGACTGACTTTTCCTACCAGCACGACCTCGTCGACTTCAACAGCGTCCTCCTCTACTTCAACAACCTCCTCATCCACTGACGCAATCCTCTCATCCACCTCAACGACCTCTTCATCATTTACCTCCACGGCTGACTTGCGAACTGAACCGGAGACAACGATGTCGACAAGCGCGCCTGTGCATTCCACGACTACGGCCTCCTCATCTACGTCGACTACCACTTCCCAGACGGAGCTCCATTCTCCAACAACTAGTCTTCTTACATCATCTGGCCCGTCCCCAACATCTCCGTCCTCCACTGCAGCAACAACAACACCGATATTGTCCTCCACTGAGACCATTATACCTCAGTCATCGCCCGCGTCCACCCTGTCAACGTCTCGGTCAACGGTCTCTCCACCGCCAAATTCGTCGTTGTCGCAGAGCCAGCTGACTACAATCGCGACCACATCGCTCAGCTCGTCTTCTTCGCCCGACTCGTCTTCTTCGCTCAGCGGCCCGTCTCGTAGTCTGTCACTCACAACGATCTTGCCGCCGTCGACACTTTCAGAGCCGTCGTCGCAACGACCAGAAGACGCATCCACTGTTCCATCGCCATCGACTGCTACGGTGACTCTCACGTCTCCAACGCCGCTTCCAGAGA
The DNA here is from genome assembly GCA_030578095.1 of Auricularia cornea. Taxonomy (NCBI): domain Eukaryota; kingdom Fungi; phylum Basidiomycota; class Agaricomycetes; order Auriculariales; family Auriculariaceae; genus Auricularia; species Auricularia cornea. Next base: position 1,905,440 of record JARLTE010000008.1, read on the forward strand.
CTACAATGCCCGGTCCCACGCCGGATGTCCCGCTCCAAACATCGGGGAGTTCATTCCCGGCCCCACCGTTTGCATCCCTGTCGTCGATGCGGACACCAACCACGCCAATTTCGCCATCTACATCAGACCCTTCGCCGTCCCTTCGCCCTCCACTCGGGACGTTGCAGCCGGGCATTCCGTCTTCTCCGCCGCAGAGCATCTCATCCACTCCACCATCGCAAAATCCGCGACCCCCGCTGGCGCAGGAACCGTCGGTGGCAACACCGAATGCACCCCAGCCACCGGCGACGCGTCCAGCGGGACAGCCCTCTTTCTTACAACATTCGTCGTTTGGGGGCACGCCCGCTCGCACTGACGCATCGGGGCCCACCGCTCCCATCGGCGCGGAAGCCTCACCTTCTGACGAGCCGGCAGCATGTCGTGCCCCTCCGCCGCTCTCAACTACTACCGTGGTCATCATTTCAGTCAGCACAACTGTCGCTGTCGTGGTCGCAGCCGCGCTGGCCGTTGTCTGGGTCCGCTTCCGCCTCCGCCCGCGCAAAGCGACCGCCATCGACGCAACGCACGAGGATGCGATGGTCGAAGAGTCTGTCGTGGAGACCGCGAGCGAACGAGTTGCCGCACTTACCACTCAGCTCGCAAGAACTGTCTCTTTGCAGAGACGATCGCGATCAACGCAGGACCCTGCGGTACGTCGCAACAACATCCACTTTCCGCTGTGCAAGTCTCACCCGTCTGCCCAGTCCGTCCCTTTGCTTGAGCCGTGAATGACAGGCCGTGAGACTGTGGTATGTCGCAATACTTCACCATGATGGAAGCTCAGACGCCTTCAGCCGCGTCACAGGCAGTGCTGTGGAGACCACGATGCCAATGTTCTTCTAGCTTCTCGACCTCAGGCATCCAACGGACGGGCAATTTGATACGAAAATGTTTCTTTGAGCATCCTAGTCTCGTGAGAAATTGTATTCCATCGACGAGGATGTGTCTGGAACGCGTCTCATCCTCGCCAAATAGGCTCGGCTGTGACGCCGGGCTGGCGGTCATCACAAAGCCTGTGTGTGCTTGACACTGGATAGGTCCCGTTGATGATGATGCGTCCGTAAGGGATTCCAGAAAGAGGTGCCCATTCCCGGGCATTCAGCGACTCACACGTACAAAGAAGCCGGCGAAACGAGGTGCCGGGAAACGGGGTTCGGATGCTTGCGGTCAAAAAGGATTTCGATCCCCGCCCTCCTTCATCTCCCGCTCCGATTCCACAAGCCGGCCATAGCACGAATGCGATGCAGCGCCATGGAACATTGCGCTGCTGCAGCCGAAAATGGATTGGCCTCGTAGAATGACTTTGGCCGGTGCGGTTATCAACTGCCGAGGTCACAACATCCAGCCCTGGACGCATCTCTTCTCCAAGTTCGCACGCTTACACCTGTGATCGCTCCATACCGCATTGGCATGCCTGCCCCGCCAAGAAGCGCCTACGAACTCCGTGCAAACCGTGCCCAGGCCTTCTGTGGGCCGCGCTCGCCTGGTTTGAGTTGGATTATGCGATTCAGCTCGGCTACATGAGCCTGGCTGTTGTGTTAACTGTCAATTCCGTGGCTAGTGGCTTTCAGCGGAAGGGTCCCGCTCCGATGCAGTGCATCACCACTCGGTTTGCGGATGTGCCTAGCATTTCAAGTTGGTCAAAAGGCGGCCACTTATTCGGACACCATCTTTCCCTTTACCTGCCCCCAGGTCTCTGCGCGCATGCGGATATTCTTTTGCTTTCTCTTGGCTCTCTCAAGCCTGCTTCTCGGGACACGGGCCCAGAACCAGGTTTTCATCGAGGAGCACGATTCATCCCGTGCGTCAATCGATGCCTTGCATTACAACTCGAGCACTAACGTGGACCAAGTCGTCTTCTCACCACCAAGTATATCCTGGTACTCGAACAAAAACCCACAGCCCGGTCCCAACGGCACGTCTGTGTTGGACTATTATCATAACGACGGATACCTTTCGATCGATATCGCCGGCGCGTCCATCACTTTCATCTTCGACGGTAGGCCCCTACAAGGAGTGTTGCAATGTTTTTTTCACGGATGATAGGATCGTATATCGCGTATTTCTCCGATTTATACTTCACACATGGTGAAATGGAGGTGCGTGGTGCTTCCCGGAACGCGCGCTGAACTTTCTAAGCCCTGTAGATCGACCTCGATGGCCAGAAGACGCGCATTACTACGTATAGCAACAACTATTCCGAAGGCACTCCGCAGGTTAAGCTATTCGAGACCAACGTCGACCCCGACGTGCGAAACCACGTGATCAAATTGACCAATCTCGAGAATAAGATGATGGCACTCGATTACTTTCTGTGAGACCAAGTTCGTTGGATATGACCTCGCCATATTGAATCTTCCCCAGTTTGACTCCTTTACCGATCCCGCAAGTATTGCCCTCGTATTCAGCGACCGACAACTCGTTGACCGTTATATTTGCAGTTCGAAGTCCACCTCTCCGGTTTCGACGTCTGCCGCCGAAGGGAACTCATCAGAAACAACGCCAATTCACAGATCCCCGCCGTCCACACTGCCTACGGCGACTGTCGGAACGGCGGGCATTTCCACTCCGGTTTCCGGGTCTCCGCCCATATCTACGACCACGGTCGTTCTCATATCCTTCGTGTCCAGTCTGACGTTGGTGCTTGTCGCTGTGGTCTGCGTGTTCTGCATCCGCCGGTGCCGGCGCCAGCGAAATGATGCCGATGCTATCCGTGCCGCTGCTGGCCAACCGCTATCGCCGGTTCACATTACATCTTCGGTCGTACCGTTCCTGTTACATCCTGCCTCGGGAAAAAAAGGCCGAGTTGAGGTCCGTTTATCACATCTGCTGCCGCCGCTTCTCACCTTCGCCAGTCCATGTCCTCTACATCTAGGGCGGCTGATCCTTCTAGTCGTACGTACCCGTTACTTGGAGCGATAATGGATATGTGAACCCAGCACCAGGTACCTGGGACATTGATTACGCCGCACCGCCCTCGTACGTTGCCACGCACACTACGCAGTGAATTTTTTTGGTCCCGCTTCTCGACCCTGAGTCGAACCACGATCTTTACCTCTTTGTATGTAAATGCGCTTGAACTCGAGGTATTTTTTGCGCAGAATCGGTCAGGCGCTGATGTTTGAGGCTTCAAGCAACCGAGAGCACAGGATCGCGATTCAGAAGCGTGTCGGCTCAGGCGTCGGGAGTGCGGATTCCCTGTGTCGCTGCACGACTTGGAGTTCCAATAGTGGCTGTGAACGTCGCTGCGATGTACTCACAGCAGCCCACTCATCGGAAAGGTGACAATAAAGGCGTCAACACGGTGCATTGCGATCCTCTCCGGCTCGGTCGTGGCGGTTCCGCAACTCCAAAATCACAGGATCGAGTGGGAAGGCTTTCACATTTCTTGCTGCACGCTCTGACTATCAACATCAATCTTTACAGCGCTCTGGCCGGGTTAGGAAGGCCGCTGGTCGGCTACTGAAGGCGACATTGCGTCAGTGCCATCATTTGGGGCATATACGAGCTCACCCAACCGTTATTTCCCACCACTCTAACATATTTTCCCTAGGGCGCGAATGCAAGACATATTGCGAATCTCAGCACGTAGAGCGAGGCACGACGGAGAGTAGCTGGTACAGAGTCACTGGTCGGCCGCAGAGATTCACGGCTCTGCGCGGAGCCGCGAAACCGGTGTCAGAAGGAGGTGTATATCAGAAGAAGCTAGGAATAGCGCAGCAACATGTCGGGGATAGGGTGCACTCGCGGGGGGCGTCTTACATTCTACCGTCATCATCCTCTCGAGCTGCAAGCCTACCGTGATGCGCCCTCAACTCCTAGGGACCTTGTTTCTCTTGTGTTTGCCGTCCTTACTGGCGCAGACTGTGATCGTCGAGGAGGATGACCCGTCCCGTGCGTCGTTGTCACAGACTGCCTGCGACCATGCTATTCATTGTCTGATAGTGGTGTATGAGCCTCCGATCGGCTCTTGGAATTTTGTTTCTGGGCCTCAGCCAGGTCCCCCGAACGGATCGGTCATAGGCGACTACTTTCACGCGGGCGGTTATCGTGCCTACGATTTCGAGGGCGGTTCGATCACATTGAAGTTCAACGGTGACTTGCGGCGGCAGCAGGCAGTGATCTCCTTCTGAATGAACACGTGCAGGGTCATATATCGCGTACTATTCCGATTTGTTTCGGAATCACGGGAGAATGGAGGTACGTTTCCAATGTGCCAGCCACTCTATGTAGCTTCTCACATTGTCATGAGGTTGACCTTGATGGCGTCAAGACTGCGTTCTCAACGTATAGCCCGCTCTCATTCGGCACACCGCACGTGAAACTCTTCGAGGCGAACGTGGATCCCAACATCCCAGACCATACCATCAAGCTAACCAACCTCGAGAACAAGACGATGGGCTTTGACTATATCCAGTTTGTCAATTATGCAGTCCATGTGACACGACTCTAACGTGGGTAAGATATGCTGTAGCGTTTCCTGTCATGTGCGTGCATTTGGCAGCTGCGAGTCTCCGTCCTCTTCCTCAGCTAGCCACGGCAGACAACATCTCGACTCGTCCAGCTCATCAACGGCTAATCACTCGACCCAGAGTTCTTCCAAGAACGCTCCGACGAGTACGCCCGCAGTATCGGCTCCCCCGCAAGATCGCGCACCAGCATCGCGCGACCCCCAGCATATCACTACTCCGATCATATCCGAACAGCCTGGGGGAGATTCCACAGTCACAGAGCATGGGTCCCCCGATCATGCTTCGTCGATTCTCTCAGGAACTGCCGTCATTCTGATTACAGTTGCTGTGATCCTAGTGGTGTCCGGCGTGGCTCTCATTGGCGTCCTCTGTCTGCGCCGTCGCTGCAGGGTGAACCATTCAACTGTAGAGAATCGTTCTCCGCGCTTTCTGTGGAATCGGAGGACGCCCCAGGACCGGACCGTACCGTTTGTTCTTCGACCAAGGCCCGGAACCCCAGTTGAGAAACGGCCCTCGTCGCAGGTCCGTATCCCAGACGCGGATGGCATCACGAGACTTACAGAGCCTATTTAGCAGTGTCTTAGCCCAGTATCAGGGCAAGATTCTGAGCGTACAATGATCCGCTCACGCGGTGAACCCAGGGAAGTCCCGCCGCCCTATGTGGACAGCCGGAACGCGCGTTGAGCGAGCAGATGTAATGGAATCTTAGCGTCACTTCAAGTCCACTGAGAGTCGCGCAGCATTTCAGCTCACGCGTTTACGTACATCAGGTTATAACTCCCCTTTCTGTATCCATTGCCACACAGTCTTCCCCTTTTCCTTCGCACCAGTAGTACTCCCGGGAGAGCTTGAGGATCGTGCGCACAACCGAGAGTCATAGGATAATCGATCACTGTCCTCAAGAGCTTCGAGGATCTGGGATCGTCGGTAAGCGCACAAGCAGCCGGCCACCTCAGGTGCTTTGTGCAGGTTATCGTGGCCGCGGGTCCACTGTGTGCGCCTTCCTCCGACGTCATTTGCTCGGGTCCGCGACCACAACATCCACACAGCCGGCATCAACAAGCAGAGAGATCTTCTGATTCGCCATTGGACGCCATGCACGCTAATAGTAATACCCTTATACGCGCTGGGCCAGTCAGCATGCATGACGATCACGGGTTTTCGTTGTGCTTTCAGACAGTGAGGTATACGGTAATTTATGTAGTTATGGGCGGGCCGAGTTGTGAATTACCTCCGAAGCCAGTCTGCTGCATCGGTTATCGTCCAGCTCGGACTTCCTCCCAGGAGATAATCAATGCTTCGCACGTGCCCAGGACCCTTGCGATGCAACATGGGAAAACATACATTAACACCGCACTCCGACCCGAATAGGTACTGAAATAGCTCACCATGAAGCGGGAGGAGCCCCGAATACCCCCATCGGCTGCGGGAGACCTCGCTGGTTCGCCTCTTCCTCTGACCACGGCGATGCGTCTATTCCTCACAGGAGCTGTCATTCTCTTGGGCCTTGCTCTATCAGGGGCACTAAACGTGATCGTTGAGGAGGATGATCCATCCCGTCTGTCCCACTCGCTTTCGGCGAAAATATAAGTAGCTCATCCTAAGCAAGTAGTTTACCTGCCATCACTTGAAGCCTGGAGTGTCGCCTCCGGCCCACAGCCTGGCCCGCCACACGGCGAGGTCATGACAGGGTACTTTCATTCTGGGGGTTCTCGCTTCTACTCCTCAGCGGGTGGGTCTATAAGTCTGACGTCTAACGGTGGGCCGCAGCCGCAGCCGCAGCCTTCAGACAGCAAGTCTCAGCATGCTTGTGCAGGATCCTACGTTGCGTACTACTCGGATTTGTTTCACGCTCACGGTAAAATGGAGGTACGGTCTCGAGGCCCCGGTCCGCGTTGGTTTTGACAGTATCATATTGCTAGATCAACCTCGACGGGGTCAAGACTTCCATCACAACGTACAGCTCTCTGTCGTACGGCACGCCACAGGTCAAGCTCTTCGAGGCCCATGTCGACCCAAACACGCCGGAGCACGTACTCAGGCTGACGAATCTCGAGAACAAAACCATGGGGTTCGATTACATTCTGTTCGTAAACTCGAGCAGTCGCTACCATGACCGTCGCTGACACCGTCAACCAAGTTACACACTAGCCTTCCCTATATCGTGAGCACCCTAGGGCCCAAACGACTGAGAACCGTCTCATTCGATCATAGTACGAACCTCGACTCGCTGAGCTCCGATTCTTCGACTCCCACCAACGCCCCGGCTAACAAACCTGCGGCCCGTGGGTCTGGTCTTTCTGGAATCGGGATCGTCCTTGTCATTGTCTTCGCCACCTTGGCTGCACTGGCCTCAGCCGCAGCCGGTGCTCTATGGCTGCGCCACCGACGCAGGGCAGACGATGGAGTGATTGAGAGTCGACCCCCGACCCGGAGTGTTCTGTCGCCTACGAGTAACTCCAGCGACCGGACCACGCCTTTCATACTCCAGCCATGCCGTAATACTGCGAGAGAGAAACGGGTTTCAGCCGAGGTTCGAACCAGCTTCACGTCCTGCGCGGGGCCGCTCACCCACTGGTACTTCCGCAGCGCATGAGTCCATCCACCGCGTTCGTTTTCCCCGAGACGGGTCCTCCGTCTACTTCGGCCACACGCAGGGGGCCCCGCGACATCCCTCCGCCATACGCAGACAGTCGTGCCATGCCGTGAACTGCGAATGCCGCAGGGATATTTCAGTCACCTCGCTTCGGGATCCCGAGTCAGACTCGTTTCCCCCGCACGCCCCACGGAGGTTGTCCCCAATAACCATACATTTATCAGACGAGTTCCCCCTTGGCGTTATTTCCTATATGGTCGCGTCACTCCCGCGAAGCAGAGTTCACGCTTTCCTCAGAGCACACGCAAAAATCGGGCCGACTGAGATCGCGGGTACTAGAGCTGCGTGAAGCCTGACACGAGGACACCGAGACTGACTGCTGCTCCGCGGGAGGCAACTACGAAGGTCTGTTTAAGCACAGTTCAATCCAGTACTGGTGTAGTCTGATCCCATTCGCTGCGTTCAGGTGCGGTCTAGCTTCGTTAAAAGGGCGTAGTAGATGCGCAAAAAGACTCCCGCTTAGAGGGTGCCACGAGTCAAACCGTTGCGAAGCAACTGGACAGGGCGCGGAAGGACAATCGCTCGAGGCTGGACAGTTGCAGAAGCAGACGCTGCGCGTAAGCGTACAGCGCGCGGACGTGTACAAACTGATGACTAGACTGGTAGAAGGCACATGTAAGACATCCCGGTGGGCATGCACGCAGACGAAGCGGGGATGGTCGCGGTTCGACTGAACGCAAGGGCCAAGACGAACCGGTCAGGCTACTCCAGTGGCCTACTGGACGTGCTCTGCGTGAATACGACTTGAGGCGACATGAAGCTAGCAGTCATCCATTTGAGACATCGGAGGCTGTCTGAACTGCGTGGCGCACGATGGTACACGTACAGTTGCGTTTCGTGGCGCTGGCTGTTCGGAAGGAAGGACCCAAGGGGTACCCATCGGCAAAATCCGATAACACAGCGTTGAGGGAGGGAGGGGTCCGTTTTGAGGCTTATTTCGTTTTTTGAAAAATAAAAAAAATTGCCTCCGGAGGGCCCTGAGAGTATGATTCAGCACTACATTTGGGTCCGTGTTTGTCTGAGAAATCTCTGGGATCAAATCCTGACAGCATCTCAACATCCCCCCAGCATTCAGTATCTCAATCGGCATGTGTTCCATAAGGAAACCCACACAGAATTGTATATAGCATGACATGGGGTGTTTTCCAAAGCTATTAGACCTCATAGGACCTTCATTTGACCTTCAAATGGGGCTTTATAATGCAAACCAGATGCGAAAGGAGGTTCCGGAGGCAAACGGAAGCAAAAGCGTGGGAATCTACTACTATATTAGGAAGGAGGGAGGGAGGGAGGGGTCCGCTAGAGGGCTTATTTCGTTTTTTGGACCCCGTGTCAATTATTTTTTTTGTGGGCACCCCTTGGAAGGACCGGAAGCTGGCGGCGGCAACTCCCGAATCCTTCTTCCTCGCGTACCGCGTCCCCCCACAACCGTGGTCTCTACCAATGCATTCGTATCTTGGTCTTCTGCTCATTCTACGCCTTATGCTATGCACCGTGCAGCGCTTTGGGGCCTGAACTGCGCCCTGTCTGTACCCACGGCTGAGAAAACCTGCCAGTCGGACATCGCGGCTTGTCTTGCACTGCGTCTGCCGTGCCAATTGGGCCCGCAGATACCCGTATGCATCGCCTTCCACTCTGCCTACCAAGTCTGGGTCCAGCATCCTTCCATCTGTCCTATCAGCGCGCTGACGTCGCTTTGCTGTCCACCTCTGGCACAACGAATTTGCCCACGTGATCTGCCCAGCTTCTCGTTGACTAGCACCGTTCCTGAAGTTTGTCAGAGCCCCGAGCAACTGCTGAAACATCTTTGTGGCTGATCCCCGAGCAAGGCATCCCGTTGGGTGGTTGGTTTTTGAGTAAATTCTCAGACGAGACCATCCAGCTTTACCCTCGCGACTCCCCGACGCAGCGTCTTCTACGTTCCGGCACAGCCTTTTGGTTCTCTATAAGGGTGCATTGCTGCATTGCCATTGCCACCGAGACGGCGATGTGCGCTTGTCGACCTTCAGTGCAACTGATCCGCCCACTACTTATGACATGGGCGCCGACTGCCACAGGTCGCAACGGCTAACTAGGCTGCCGGCCTGCTTCAGGCCACTCTCTATCCCTTCTCCTCCTCTTGTTTCTCGTCATGGCTCCCACCGCGACCAATGTAGTCTGGAACCTGGTACGTACGACCAACCATGGAGCGACCACCGAATGTAGACAATCCATAGACGATTCCAGACACAAGTCCGATGGTACAATACGGCGGTGATTTCGTCAGACAGTGTCCTTCCAAGAACGGCATTCTGCAATGTACCTCGGGCAGCGCCCACCTATCCAACTCGACTACGGCTAGCTTCACTATCAATTTCTATGGTAGGCGTCATTCATCTAGAGTCTCAGCCCGCTTACTTTGCCCAGGGACTGCCATTTATCTGTTCGGAAGCGTAGGAGCTGGATCGACATACGACACCCGACTCGACGCCGAGCCTGCCGTCGACGGGACGGTCAAGAATAATAACCTCCTCGCCAGTTATACTGGTCTACGGAATAGCCCCGAAGGAGAACCATTGCACAGCATCGTGTTGACCGCCAGGCAGTTCAAACCGGACTCCGTCCTGACATTTACTGGCGCCATCATCAGCGTTGACACTGGTTCGCCTAGGTGGGTACTACCCGACATACATTCTCATACCGGGCTCACGGCATGACACGTGCGCCATAGTGCGAAGACGACGCTGACCAACTACGACCTGACGAAGCCTGATTCGGGCGTTAAACTCACACCGGGCTGGTCTCACAACGGCACATACATCCAGTCCGGACCCGACTTTTCGCAGCAGGCTACCCTGAATTTCAAAGGTTTTCCCTCCTTTCAACGCTATGTGCCCTACTGATCAGCCTGGCAGGTAGCGGCGTCATGGTTTATGGCCTTTGCACGGACACCCTCCAAACCTTCGGCGAAGACTTTGGCGACGTTTTGACTGACCAGAGCGCGTTTGGCGTTTCCGCCGACATCTCCGAATCCTCCAACCCCACCGGACCGTATGTGGCGGATAACTGTCTCCTCTACTACAACACCGGCTTCAGCGAGGGAGAGCACAACATCACCTACTACTCGAGCAACAACAACATCTTGCTCAGCTCGTTCCAAGTGCTGAGCGTAGACGCCCCAAAGAGTTCTGTCCCTCCCGCAACTGCCGGTCCCAAGGGAGTCAACTCGACGTCCCAGGATGCGGGAGATGCCACTGATCTCGCAATCGGCATCGGCGGCGTCGTAGGCATCGTCGCCGCTGCTGTCGGCGTCGTCATATTCCTCATCGTTGGCATCCTGTGCCTCCGGCGTCGCCGCAGGCAAAGGGCCCAGATGTACCCCATTCCTTCCGCTCAGTCGTTGCCGATGTCGGAAACCTATCCCAAGCCAGATGACGACGCCGTTGTCTCTCAGGATGCCCTTCCTGTCCAATCGTACACGCCCTCTTTCACACCGGCACCATCACAGCAACGCCCGCCCTCAGCCCGGTACGGCGCCGCGGCGCGACTCGCCGTTCCAGTCTCACAGCCGGCCGGCCGGGCTCGCCCGCAGGTCCCTACCATTGCTACGACTGGCCCTGCAGCCGTAGTCCAGGGCGCTGGCGAGGAGTCTCCGGAGGACCCTTACGCAGACCCCTACGCGGGCATGGCGTCATACCATGCGGATCCTTTCGCCGCCGCGGGCGCGCGTACGGTCCTCACGGCGGAGGGGATGCATACACTCGAGGATCCCGAGCTGGCGCAGAAGGCCCGGCGCGAGGCTGCGCGTGCGGCCCCGGTCAATCGCGTCGGGGAGAGCTCTGGCTCGTCGGGGTCCAGGGCGAGCAGGAGGCAGAGCGTGCGCCCGGCCACGGTCATGACTCGCAGCTCCCAGGCGTTGCCGGACTTCCCGCCGCCGCTTTACGAGGAGACCGATGGTAGGATCTGAACGGTCACTGAGCCGCGGTGTAATAGCTCGCAGGCACGAGCCCACGATCGTTAACGTGCATCATAGAATGTGTCCAGTCTGTCGTTGTAGCGTCTCTGCGTTTACCTTAGCTTATTTCCACGATTATATAGGCGTGCTCGAGGTCCGGGTAGTTGGGGACCGACATGCCCGATTCAGACAGAATTTCCGTGCAGTCTCCATTCATCCGATCATTCCCACGCGTGTCAACGAGATGTGCAAAGACATGCCAAACAGCAACCAAATTGCTCATTGCCGCGTTGGCCTCTTGCTCTCTCGTTCTCACCTCCCGCCCGGTCTGGCGCAGGCGCTCCAGGAATGGTAGCATCTAATGTCGTCTGGAACTTGGTTCGTCGATGCGATACGAACCCGCTGCCCGTCGCTGATAAGCACGACGATCACTGGCAGACCGTTCCCGACACGAGCCCGATGATCCAGTACCGAAACTTCGCGCGCAAGTGCCCCCTCAACAACGGCGTCCTGCAGTGCACCACCGACAGCGCGCACGTCTCGAACTCGACCGAGTCCAGCATCACGATAAGCTTTTACGGTGCGCGCAGCGTCCCCGGCCACGTGCACCTCTCTAACGCCACCGCGACGGAAACGCCGTCTCAGGCACTGCAATTTATCTCTTCGGCGAAGTCGACAGCGGAACAAAGTACACGACTGCGCTAGACTACGACGCCGCGGTGGACGGCGCGGTGAAGGGCAAGAACCTCCTGGCGAGCTACGCGAACGTCCCGAACAGCCGCGCGGGCGGCAGCCTGCATCAAATCGTCCTGTCGGCGACCCGCTTCACGTCTAATTCCCTGTTGACGTTCACCGGCGCCGTCATCAGCGTTGATACGGGTCTCGCGAGGTGCGTCTATCTGCTTCATGCACTGTGTGCCGCGCAGGAAACAATTGCGAGACTCATACTGCCACAGCTCGAAGCCCGTGTTCAGCAATTACAGTATAACGGACCCCAGCGTGAGCTTGACCCCGGGATGGGCCACGGACGGGGACTACATGAAGTCGGGCACGGAGTTCTCGCAGGTTGCCACGTTCAAATTTCACGGTATGCGCCGCCTGGACCCGCCCGCACAGCGTTGACGCCCTCTCCTCTCAGGGAGCGGCGTAATGGTGTACGGGATGTGCAGCAACACGCAGCAGGAGTTCAGCTTCAACAATTTCGGGCAGGTGAAGACGGACACGACGCCATTCGCCAAGGGCATCTACGACAACAGCGACAGCCTCATCTTCCGCAAACGCCCGTACAAGACGGACGATTGCCTGCTGTACTACAACACCGGCCTGCCCGAGGGCGACCACAACCTGACGTACACGTCGAACAAGGACAACGTGTTTCTCAGCGCGTTCCAGGTCGTCAGCGTCAACGGGAGCACCGCCGGGCAGAATGGCCAGGGCGGCGGCGGCGGCGACGCGCTGGGGACGGTCGGCAAGATTCTTGGAATTGGTATCCCTGCGGTCGTCGGCATCGTCATTGGCGTCATCGTGCTGCTGCTGCTATGCTGCGTCTGGGGATGCTGTCTCAGGCGCCGGAAGGCCGCCGCAAGGGTGTACCTCCCTCCTCCCGCGCCGCAAGAGGACCCCAAGCCCGCTACGGAGTCGCAGCCCATCATCGTCCTCCCCGTCGCGACGTACGCACCGCCGCCCCAGCCCCCGCCTCCGACGCAGGTGTATGTCTTCGCGCCGGACTCGCCCTCGGAGACCGCGCAGCAGTGGCAGCCGCCCGCCGGGCGCGTCGAGATTCCCAACTCGCAGCTCCCGCGCACACGCTCGCGCTCGCTGCGATACCCGGTCGCCAGCGGCCCGTCTCAGTCTCAGCCGACGCGCGTGCCGTCGCAGACGCGGAGCGAGGCGGAGAGGCGGTCGACGTCGTTCGAGAATGCCGTGCCGTATGATACGCGCGTCGCGCTTGCTGCTGCTGCGGGGTTCCCGCCGTCGCCTGCTGTGGCTAGTACTCCTGCAGCCGCAGAGCCGAGTCACGACGCAGCGTATGCCGGACGCGTGGTGCTCAGCGCCGACGGAATGTCCGACCAGCGTTCGCCCAAGGTGAGAAATGAGTACGCGGGGTCTCGTTCTGGGCCGTCTGCCAGTACCGCGGTACGTCGTCACGAGGAGGACGGTCTGCCGGACGTCCCTCCGCCGGTGTACGAAGAATCGCCTCGTCCCCGGCCATGATCTGTTTCCTCTGTTGACTTTCATGGGAGTATACAATCTCACGCTCGTTTAGTCTCGGTGACTGTATGATATTTCTCTCGAGGCCTGATGAAATAATGTTGTTGTGTGCGTGGATTCCGGCCACTGAACTGTGTGAATGAGCGATACCTAGGGAGCTCATCATCTCCATCATTGTGGATTCGAGATCGCCTTTTGACTGTCTTCGTGTTCTCATGGCGGAGTTTTCCAGCGCTCAGGGTCCCGATCCAGTAATCAAGTTCGGACCGACTCTCCGGAGGGTCCGGTGCATGATGACGACGTTTGAAGCACATGACCGCGTTCTGTTCAGTTCTCTCCCTCTTCTCAGTCCGTCGACTTCCTCTGAAATCCACGGCTATCACTCTATGACGTCGTTCAATGGGATGATAACGATCTACGCGCGCGTAGGAAAAAAATTTAGAGAACCTTGGCGTCAACTGCCGACAAGCGAGCTGAGCATCGCCGCGGAGCTCCACCGACCGGACGCAGAATTAGCGCTTCGCGGCAAGGTTCGTGGGCGTCGTAATGGCGCGTGAGGCGCGCGGGCCCGGTATTTCCAGCAGTCTCACGGGCGGCGTGGGCGAGCCGTGTTTTATCCGTGTTATTTACTTGGGGGGAAGGGGCACCCCCTATCCTGTTTTGGGAGTCGCTACGTAGTCGGAATGGTGCCGGGATCGGAAGCCAGCGGTTGGGAGAAGCTTGTGTGGCTGACCATTTATGCCAAGCGTGCGCCTGTTGCTCCTCTGCCCGCAACCACCACCAGCACCAGCACCGCGAGCATGCGCGAGTTCAGCAACACCGCGCTCAAGGTCGTGCGCTCTGCCTGGGGCGCCGTCGTGCACAAGCGGGCTGCCAAGGAGCAGGTGCGTCGGCGGCACCCTGAACTGAAAGGCGCGCTCAACGCCACGTACGTAGGGCGGCCTGCTCAGCGGCAAGGACCCGAGCGCGTTCAACGAGGAGGACCCGCTCCGCCTCTTCATTATCCAGCTCGGCATCATCATCCTGACCACCCAGCTGCTCGCCCTCGTCCTCCGCAAGATCAAGCAGCCAAAGGTCATCGCAGAGGTCATTGGCGGCATCATCCTCGGGCCCACCTGCTTCGGCCGCATCCCTGGCTTCACACAGCACGTCTTCCCCCAGGAGTCGCGCCCGTACCTCAGCCTCGTCGCCAACATCGGCCTTGTGCTCTTCCTCTTCCTCGTCGGCCTCGAGTGCGTCCACCGTCGTGCTCAGTGCCAGCTTTGACACGCCCAACTCAGGATTGAGGGCTCGGTCATCAAGCGCAATGCGCGTTTATCGTTCACAGTGCGTGCTGCTGCTGCTGCTTCTCCTCAGTCTCCCAACGCGTGTTTCTCCTCCAGATCGCTTGTGCCGGAATGGTGCTGCCCTTTGCGTTCGGCGCAGGCATCTCAAAGGCCATCTACGACGAGTTCGTCAACCCAAACACCGAGTTCACGCACTTCCTGCTCTTCGTCGGCGTCTCCTTCGCCATCACGGCCTTCCCGGTGCTCTGCCGCATTCTCACCGAACTCAAACTGCTCGACACCACGGTCGGCATTGTGGTTCTCTCCGCAGGTGTCGGAAACGACATTGTCGGCTGGGTTCTGCTCGCCCTCGCGGTTGCCTTGGTCAATGCGGCCAGCGGACTGACCGCGCTGTGGATTCTGCTTGTGGCGATTGGCTGGACGATAGTCACCTTGCTCCCAATGCGTCTTTCGCTCCACTGGCTCGCGCGCAAGACCGGCTCCATCGAGAACGGCCCCTCCACGCTCTTCATGACCGTCACGATTCTCCTCATGTTCGGCTCCGCCTTCTTCACAGACATTATCGGTCGGTCCCTGAGCGCGCCCATTCCCCCTTCTTCTGTTTGCTGACGGCCATCCCAGGCGTACACCCCATCTTCGGCGGCTTCCTCGTGGGCTTAATTGGTGTGCCAGCACCCGCCCGCCGCGTCGTGACCCTGGCGCCGACCGCTATTTTTGCCAGTCCCACGCGACGGCGGCCTGGCGATTGCCATTACGGAGAAGCTCGAAGACATCGTCGCTGTCATGCTCCTGCCGCTGGTGCGCCGCGTCGCCACTTCCACGCGCTTTGGCTGATCCCGTCCGGATATA
This sequence comes from Auricularia cornea, assembly GCA_030578095.1. Classification (NCBI taxonomy): domain Eukaryota; kingdom Fungi; phylum Basidiomycota; class Agaricomycetes; order Auriculariales; family Auriculariaceae; genus Auricularia; species Auricularia cornea. The sequence goes on from JARLTE010000008.1 coordinate 1,920,887, forward strand.
GTACTTCGCGCTCAGTGGACTGTCTACCGACTTGAGTGAGTTCTGGGAGTTCTGGCTAGCGTTACGGTGCGTCTAATCGATGATCAGGTTTGCTGGACAATGGCATCACGTGGGGCTATGTGTTCGCAATTATCGCGCTGGTGCGTAGCCTCATTGACATCTGGCAGCCTGGAAAGAGGTTTGTCGTTGACATTCGCTCAGGCATATCTCGGCAAATTCGGCGGTTGCTCGCTCGCTGCGCGCTGGGCCGGCTTCAACTGGCGCGAAGCTGCCGCTATCGGCTCGCTGATGAGCTGCAAAGGTCTCATCGAGCTCATTGTGCTCAACGTCGGCCTTTCCGCGAAGATTCTCGACACCGTGTGTACTGATCTGACGCCCTCTCTCTCTCGCGATGGCTTATTCCTTCCCTAGCGCGTTTTCTCGATGTTCGTCCTCGAGGCACTCGTCTTGACCTTCATGACCACGCCCGCCGTCCAATATTACTACCCCGCGCGCTTCCGCGTCCGTGTCGGCGCCGGGAACGTGAAGCACGCGAACCTCGAGACGCCGCGCGAGAAGCGCTCGCTTGAAGCGCCGTCTCCGAGCCGCGCGGCCAGCCATGAGCACTGGAAGACCCGCTTCACGGTCGTGCTCGACAAGCTGGAGCACCTGCCGGCCATGTGAGCGCGCCTCGTCCCCTCTCCGCACGACGCGCGACGCTGACGATGGAGCAGGATGACGATGACGCAGCTGCTGCAGCCCGAGGGCGGCAGCCGCGTCGACGCGCTGCGGCTCATCGAGCTCTCGGACCGCACGAGCGCGGTGATGCGCTCGAGCGCGGCGGACACGCTGCTCGAGACGGACCCGCTGATCGGCGTCGTGCGCACGCTCGGCGAGCTCAACGGCTTCGCGGTGCAGGCCGCGCTCGCCGTCGTGCCGTCGGACAACTTCGCGGCGAGCATCGACGAGCACGTGCAGCACGTCGAGTCCGAGCTCGTGCTCGTCTCGTGGTCCGCGCCGCACACCACGCACGCCGACCGCGCCGAGAAGCACACCGTCGCCGCGTCTGTCGGCCTTAACCCGCTCAGCGCACTGTTTGGAGGCGGCGGAGAGAACGCGCCGGCCGTCAGCGACGCGGCGTTTGTCCGTCGTGTGTTTGCGGGCAGCAGTGTTGACGTTGCGCTGTATGTTGACCCCGGGCACGACCTCGCCGCGCGCAACCCGAAGACGCGCCATTTCGTGCTGCCGTTCTTTGGGGGCCCGGACGACCGCTTGGCGCTTGAGCTGGTCGTGCAGCTGTGCGCTGGCTCGGCGGACGCCACGGCCTCCGTCGTCCGCCTGCAGAAGAGCGACCTCCCGGCCGAGGGCGCGCCTGCCATGGAGAAGCCTGCGCCGGCATTCTTGGGTGTTGGTGGTCACGGCCACGGGCACAGTGGGTCGGAGAACCGCGCGACGGTGACCTCGGTAAGCGTACCATAGCCCGTTAGTGAAAGACGATGGTTGACGAGGTGCATTCGGTATGATTAGATGCAGGGCATCGCGGACACGATGTACGGCAATGTAACGACCCAGACGCGCATGCAGTCCGAGACGGCGGATAATGTTGCCTGGTCGCGCTACGCGAACCCGGCCGCGCGCGCAGAGCTGCCCGCGGCGATGCAGGCGGGGCTCGCACGCATCGAGTTCAGCACGGTCGCGACCCCGACGCCGCTCGCCGCTGCCGTGCAGCTGATGAACGACGAGTCCGGCCGGCGACGCGTGTTCGGCATCGTCGGGCGCTCGCGGCGGCTGGCAGTCGAGTCGCACTCCAAAGAGCTCGCGGAGATGCTCGGCGTCGCAGGCAGCGTCGCAATCGGCACCGACGTGCGCAAGACGCTCGGCGACGTTGCGAGCGCCGTTGTCGGCTCCGACCTGCGCGTGGGCATCGTCGTCGTGCAGGCGTCGCTCGCGTCGGCGCCGGCGTGAGGCGTAAGTGCCTCTGTTTTGATTTTACGACTGTTCTCCTCTTTTCCTGTCCATCGCACAACGCTTCCCCCGGTACATCTCTCTCATACACTCTGCAGCTGCGCACGTCTCATGTCCCCTGCATGTTCATTTCTTGTCTCACGATGCATCCATAATGCCACAACATTGATCGCGGTACTGTCGAGGATCGTCTCCAGTTTGGGTCCTGTGGCAGCAGACGGCTCCTCCTTCACATGTCATTTGGTCAGGGATCCCGCCGGAGCCGCGCAAGAGTTCGGTTACCCGTGGCCAGCCGTGGACTGCGCTGGAACACCGTCTGGCCAGCGTAACTGAAGTACGATTGCGCGTCAACGTCGCTTGAGAAATGCAGTGGCTTTGGTAGATCGTGGCTAGCTACTAGTAACTCAGCTAAGCAACGGCGCTCGACTTGACCCTAATGGCTGTGCCGAGCTATACCAGCCGTCCTACTCGGAGACGAAAGCACTGCACCCGCACTTGACTTCAGGGGGAAATATGAGGGGTGAGACCGTCTCTGAAACGTTGTAGCACCTTAATCTTCAAGTCCTTGTCGATGCGGGGTTAGCGGACGTTGGGGATTATGATCTCCGACTGATGGTGGCCGGCGCTGATGATCCCTCCGAGTGTCAATAAAAACGGACGCATGGACGCTGATGGCCGCGCCATCCCGAGTCTTCCTCCCAGTTTCCCTGTCGTGCCATGAAGCCGCTCGCGTTCGCAGCAGTGCTCGCGCTCGTCCACAGCCAGGTCGCCGCGGAGGACATCCCGGTCGGCGCTGGCAACGCGCTCATCCAGTACACGCCGCCCCCGGCCAAGGACACCTGGATTTCGTTCGCTGCGCCTGGCGCGTTCAATGGCTCTGGCCAGTTCTTGATCGGCTCGGCGGACAAGGGCGTCATTACCTTCTCCCCGCCGCGTGAGTGCTCTCGAGAGCGTGTTGAGCCGGGCTGACGAGCTTCCCTGCTGCAGAGGCATTGTGAGTGCTTTCCTGAGCACGTGGTGAGGCGCCGATCTTGACAGTTCCAAGCGTTGGCTTGCAGTTTTTCGGCTACCAAAGGTCGGACGGCGGGATCTACTCCATAACGTTCGATGGCGCCAACGCCCGCCGCATCGACGTCTACAACAAGACCTCGACCGGCGATGACGCCCCGCTGAACCTCTTCCACATCAACGATCTTCCCAACACGCCGCACACGGTCGTCATTACGAACCTCAACGATGCGCGCGTTGGCAAGTACGGCCAGATGAACAGTACGTGGCCTAACGACCGCAACGACCTCTCTTGGCTCACCCGGCGGCAGTCGACCACATCGTGATCACGACGCAGGATGCTCCGGCGCCGCCCCCACCGCCGCCAGCGCCCACGCCCGACCCTCCGACTCCCCCGACGCCCCCGACTCCCTCGACTCCCTCGAGTCCATCCGTGCCGAGCCCGTCCCCGCCTGCGCAGAGCGGTGTCGACGACCTGCCCGAGCTCAACGACCCAGGTAGCGATGACGGCGACAACGGCGCCGCCTCGCTGCGCGCTGCGCCGCTTGCCATTGCGCTGGCCGCCCTGGCGCTCTGCCTCTGAAACTGCCCGCTCGCTCTCCCAGTCTCCGTCTGTCCAGCTCGTCCCGCTGCCTCTCCTTTCTGTCTTTATAATTTTGGGAACCGATGGGTATGTACTTATTGACTGCCTTCTTGCTTACTTTGGACGTACATACAGTGCTTTTGAGAAGACTATGTATGTTCGCGCAGCACCACACTTTGCACTCCAGGAGTCCATGACGCGCTCCGGCGTGCAGCACTGCCATGCTGATCCGATTGAGGATATCTTTGCCTGATCTACGCGCAGGCCCCATCGGTGCCGGGCCACTGGCTGGCTGCGCACGGACGCGTCTGTGGACACGCTGTCCCGCTGCGCTTCTCGGCGCGGTGTGGGTACCAAGGCGTATGGTTTACGATCCTGCTGAACGCAGTGGCTCCTTGACATCTACCCTCATGTGATCCCAGACGTTCCCGGTCTCGCCGAAGAACACTCGCCTGACTTTGGCTTGCTCGGGTTTGAAGGTCGTTTCACACACGTTAATCGGGACGGGCGCCTGAACTCGGTGTATCCTAGTGAATCGCTTCCGAAATTGCTCACGGTTCACCGCTTGCAGTTGCGTTTGGCAGAATTCTTTCCGAATCTGGATCTTGTGCGCTTCGAACGCCGCCCATGCCACACCGCTGGGATACGGTAGGTATAAAACCTCGCTCGCTGAGCCAAACACTGATAGGCAACATGCACTACGACGACTATCTGGTTCTTTCCTGCTGCGCGGTGGTGCTGGCCAGCGCAGTGATGTATTTTTACCGACGCGGGCGAGATGTGCTGCCTCTCCCGCCCGGGCCTGCACCCCGACCTATACTGGGGAACATAGCCGACATCCCGACGGATCAAGAATGGGTCACCTACACGCGCATGGCTAAGGAATACGGTGCGCTGCTTGTCAGCGCATATCTTACTTAATGGTGCCCACTCTCTTTTGTATCACAGGCCCAGTCGTGCATCTACAAGTGCTTACGCAGCATATCATCGTCTTAAACTCGCTTGAGGCCGCGGTAGACCTGCTTGAGAAGCGGGGCGACATCTACTCGGACCGTCCGCATACGACCATGTTGCATGATCTGTGAGGCACTTTTCTTCACCGGAACTCTGCTTACCCTCACCACAGGATGGGCTGGTATGTCTTATCATTACATAGGAGCCGTCTCAATCATCATGCGTCGTCACCAGGGCTTGGAGCCCCGGACTTATGCCCTACGGGGAGCACTGGCGCGCGCACCGGAGGGTTCTCCACCATTTCTTGCACGAGGGCGCCGTCAAGAAGTACAGGGACATGCAACTGCGGAACAGCCGCGTCCTCATGCGAGAATTGCTAGAGGATCCCGACGACTTCTGGCATCAAATTCATCGGTATGTGGACACTTACACTCGCTGGTACCAAGGCACTGAGATGACTAGTATGACGGCGACCAACATCATGTCTCTCGCCTACGGCATCGACGTCGCCCCGAAGAACGACCCTTGGATGCAAATGGCGGACGTATCCATCGAGAGCATCTCGGGCGCTGGACTTCCAGGATCGTATGCTGTGGACTGGCTTCCCATACGTGAGATAGCCTTGGGTCACCTGCCCACCAAGCCTCACCCGTGACAGTTAAACACCTCCCGGATTGGCTCCCAGGCATGGGATTCAAGCGCCAGGCGCGCGAATGGAAGGAGCTGTCCATGCAACTGCCGAATTTGCCCTTCGCCAAGGTCAAAAATGACATCGTCCGTCCTGATCAGTTCTTGCGAGTGACCCGATATTGATACGCATGTAGGCTTGTGGCACTCACACAAAGGTCTCAATGGCCTCGGAGCTTCTCGAGCATGGTCTCGCGGGACGGCCAGTTCCCGAGGATATCATCCGCAGCTGCTCTGCGGTTGTTTATCTTGGTTGGTCACCGTTTACCGCCTCGTCATTGTCTGTACTGAAATGACGCAGCTGGGGTTGACACTGTACGAGACTCCCCGTCTGACGTGCATGGCTGACACGGCTAACGACCTTCAGTCGATCGCCATCTTGTATGGCTTCATTCTCATGATGGTGCACTTCCCAGAAAAGCAACGAGCCGCACAGGCAGAGATCAACCGGGTCATTGGCGCCGACCGTCTACCGGACTATGGAGATATGGACTCGCTGCCTTACATCCGCGCCATCACATTGGAGGTGTACCGCCTTTTCCCTGTTGCCCCGCTCGGTGCGTGAGTCCTGCTTCGCATAGGCGGGTCTGAAGACGCCCTTCAGGTTTGCCCCGTCGTGTGCTGGCCGACGACGAATACCATGGCATGCGAATCCCTAAGGGCGCCACGATCATGACCAATCTCTGGTGAATGCCGGAGTGCATCACGTGACCAGGTATGCCTCGCTCACGTGCTTTCCGTTCAGGGCCATTATGCGCGACGGCGTAACGTATGCGAACCCCGATCAGTTCCTCCCCGAGAGATTCCTCCATTCCGACGGCCGCTTAAATAAATCCGTGAAGGACCCGCGCGAAATCGCGTTTGGTTTCGGCCGCCGCATCTGCTCGGGCGTACATCTCGCAGACGCGTCCGTGTGGATCGTTGCCGCAACGATGCTCGCATGCTTTGATATCACGCCACGGAAGGGTGCCGTCGGGGAGGACATTCTTCCCGAAGTCTATTTGCGGTCCGGTCTTGTCACGTGAGTTCCATGGTCAGCTGCGGTAAACCATCAGACTGACGTCCATGGCGCCTGAAGCTGTCAAGCGCCATTCCAGTGCCAAATTACTCCACGCAGTGCGTCTGCGGAACAGCTGGTCCAAAATGCCACTGTTGGTGAATGAGACGAAGATCGGCTGCCAAATCGCGGGGATATTATTCACGTCGCTATCCCCGCGGGTGGCATGAACCTCCCAGTTGATATGCACAGAATTGAATGTCAATGTAGCTGTGGCTTGTATGTGAAACTCGTCTGTCTGAAATGTACAGTGCCGTGGAGCGGAGACTAATAGGTTCATCTGAAATAGAGGAGCGCTGATGTTATCTCTGGGTTGGAAGCGGAGTATGTAGAAATACCTGCACTCTGGCCAAAATTGGCCAGGTGAACAATTTTCCGAGGCGATGTCTGCCATGAACCATCTTCTGAGAGAGTCTGCATGCCACGGAACGGCCTCAAATAGCGTGCTGGCACAACCGCGAGGCCATCCAGACGTATAGATTATCGCTGATCAGTAACGCACGGCGTTGCCGCCTCTCCGGACGGCCCTGACCGTCACCGCGGATCGTTACCGCGGAGTTGTCACCCCATCCGATTTCGCTGCTGGGGACCGGCGCTCTATGACTGGCCCTACCCGCCTGCCCCCACAGCCTTTGTCTTTCCGCTGACTCTCTTTTCTGAAATTATGATTCTGGAAATTGTTGGGTATAGTGCTTTCAAGAAGACTATCTATGTCCAGGATGCACAGCGTGAGGGCCCGCAGCATGCTGACCCGTCAGTAGATATCTCCTGAGCTACGCCCCATCGCCCCCCCCCCCCTCCCCCTTCTTATGCCTGGTTATTTCATAGCTGCGCATTCACGCATCCTTGTGCATAGTATACCCAGCGCATACAGTATCTCCGAGGACGCCGCCGGTATCTGATTTGCAACGCGCAGTATTCGATCCTTGCGAACGCTGCTCTTTATGGTATGAATATCATGTGATCCGGGACGATCCTCAGTCCCCTCCGGAGACCGGTCGCGTATCTCTGGTTTCCCCGGGCTTCAAGGTCATTTCCCACACGTCAATCTCCGGGGAGTATCTGTACTGAGCGTATCTTGGTGAATCTTTCCACAACTATCCCCGGCCCAGCGCTTGCAGTAAAGTCTTGCGCAACTTCTTTCCCCATCTGGCTCCCGCGCGCCTCGAATGGCGGGCACCCCCGGCCATGTGGCCGGGAACGGTGAGTATAAAAACTCACTGGCCGACCAACCCACGACCGGGCAACATGTACAGCAACTACATCCTCCCCTCGTGTGCGGTGGTGCTGGCCAGCACTGTGATCTACCTGTACCGACGGGGTCGAGATGTGTTGCCCCTCCCGCCCGGACCCTCACCGCGGCCCATAGTCGGAAACATGCCCGATATCCCATCCGACCAAGAATGGATCGCCTACACGCGAATGGCAAAGGACTACGGTACGCTTTCCCGTGGCGCGGCTTTGCTAACTGTAGATGCTGTACTGACAAGTTCATTAGGACCGGTCGTGCATCTACGCGTACTTGGACAGCATATAGTCGTCTTGAACTCCCTCGAAGCCGTGGTGGAATTGCTTGAAAAGCGGGGCGAAATCTACTCGGATCGTCCACAGACCACCATGCTACATGAGATGTAGGTTGAAATCCTTCGCCCTTAACCTTACTCACGCTCTCTTCAGGATGGGCTGGTAGGACTTTACAGCATACGAAGACCCGTCCTAAAAGCCATACGTTCGTAGGTCCTGGGCCATTAGCCTCATGCCATACGGGGACCGCTGGCGCACACACCGGAGGGTTCTCCACCATCTATTGCACGAGGGAGCAGCTAGAAAATACAGGGACGTGCAGCTACGAAACACTCGCGTTCTCATGCAGGGACTGCTAGTGGAACCTCAGGACTTCTGGCACCAAATCCATCAGTGCGTGATCAACACGCCCGGAGGTCTTGGACTGAGAGACGCAATTTCTAGTATGTCGGCGGCGAATATCATGTCTCTCGTATACGGCATCGACATCGCGCCGAAGGACGACCCCTGGATGCACATGGCGGACACCTCCATCAAGTGCATCTCCGCCGCGGGGCTCCCAGGCTCGTATGCGGTGGACTGGCTCCCAATACGTGAGATGCCCTCTCCCTTGCTTCGGATCTCACTGAGCCGCCCTCTCGACAGTACGATATCTCCCGGAATGGCTTCCAGGCGCGGTATTCAAGCGCCAGGCGCGCGAATGGAAGGAGTTGTCTATGCGGCTGCCGAATATGCCTCTGGCGAAGGTCAAGAATGACATCGTCAGTCCCAATCAGTTTTTACTGTAAGAGGCAGATAACTCACCCGCACTCAGGCATCTGGCACTCAGACCACAGCTTCGATTGCCACGAACCTTCTCGAGTACGGCGTTGGAGGGCGGCCCCTTGCGGACGACGTCATTCGCAACTGCTCAGCGGTGATTTATCTTGGTTGGCGCCCGTTTATCTTCCCTTTATCTATTATTCGCTAATAAGACGCAGCTGGGGTTGACACTGTACGAAAAATGGCCATCTGGCGCGTGTACTTGGTGTGGCTGACGACCTCTAGTCGATCGCCATCTTGTACGGCTTCATTCTCATGATGGTGCACTTCCCAGAGAAGCAACGAGCTGCACAAGCAGAGATCGACCGGGTCGTTGGTCCTGACCGTCTACCGGACTACGGAGACATGGAGTCGTTGCCTTACATCCGGGCTATCACATTGGAGGTCTACCGCCTCTTCCCGGTTGCCCCGCTTGGTGAGTGAGCCCTTCTTCCCACAACTGGGCATGACGACTTGTTGCAGGTTTGCCGCGCCGTGTGATGGCCGAGGACGAGTACCGCGGCATGCGAATCCCGAAGGGCGCGACGATCATGACCAATCTCTGGTAAACCCCGCGGCGCGCATCACGTGACCCGATCCCCGTGTGCTCACGTGCTTCTCGTGTAGGGCAATTATGCACGACGAAGCAACGTATCCGGACCCCGATCAGTTCCTCCCGGAGCGATTCCTCCATCCCGACGGGAGCTTCAATAAATCCGTCAAGGACCCGCGCGAAATCGTCTTTGGGTTCGGCCGCCGCGTCTGCTCGGGCGTGCATCTCGCAGACGCGTCCGTGTGGATCGTCGCCACGACGCTGCTCGCGTGCTTCGACATCAAGCCGTGCAAAGACGCGGACGGGCAGGACGTCATTCCCGAAGTGGACCTGAGGTCTGGTCTTGTCACGTGAGTGACACGGTCTGTTGCGGTAACGAGAATTCTAACACCCTTGGGCACAAAGCTGCCAGGCGCAGTTCCAATGCCAGATTACTCCGCGCTCCGAGTCTGCGAAACAGCTGGTGCAGAACGCCATCATCGCCGACTGATATCCGGTGCAGGTCAGTTGCGGAAGGGTCTCCAGAGAGAGCAGGAACTCAGACGATACGCACAGAGACCGCAGTAGATGTCACTTGTATGCATTCCCTTCCTCACACAACCTGCGCCCACCTGATAGAACATTTCCGTCAACTGGCGTTTTTTGAGAGCTGCGCTTCAATGGGACAGATTGGTCTCCGTGCAAGAACTAGTAGAGCGGATGCGATGTTTTGATATTGCAATCTGGATTCCTCGCGTGCGTGCTGCAGCGACAGCCGCCAGTGTGGGGCATAATGGTTGGCGACAGCCGGGTACGAATGTGTCCCGAGCCATGAGTGCGAGACGCAGTGCGCTCTGAGATAGCAAGACAATTGGGGGAAGCGGCGGCGGAGGCGGCCAACGCAACCGGCGAGGCAAGCCAAGGGTTGCTACATTGGAGAGCCTTGACCCTGAGGCCGACGTAGCGTATCGAGGGATGTCTGGAGCGGATACGGAGTGCGTTAACAGACCTACACTCTGGCTGGGAAGTGGCCAGGTGCGAATATTATGCCGAGGCAATGTCTCCCCGGGCGCCCTGTAGGCCGAAGTGCTGCGGAACGTCGCAGTGTGCTGACATAACCGGGAGCCATCACGCCGGGCGAAGGTAACGCGCGCCTGAATAATCAGTAGCGCGCGGCAGGTGGCCTGACCCTTGTTGGCGCGCCGCTGCCCAGAGCGGGCTGGGGAGTGGGCACTGGGCCGTCGGCGGCGGGCGATTCGTCACTGGCCCGTGTACATCTGGGTACCGGCGAGGAACAGGTCGTCTCCCATCAGCGCGTCACGGACGGCGAGCACGTCCCGCTTGTGGATAAACGCGGGATGCGCGCGCGGCCCGTCGGCGAGGAAGTCGTCCCTGATTGTCACCGCGCGGTCGTCCGAAGCCCCGCCGGTCTCCTCGTCGAGCCAGATGCAGCTGAGCCGGTGCTCCGCGGCGAACGTGCGCAGCTTCTCGCGGACGTGCGCGACGTCGCGCGGCGCGAAGTAGCGCGTGCGAAAGAGCAGGCGGTGCAGGCGCTCCGCGCGCAGGTAGTAGCAGAGGTGCTCGAGCGTGCGCTCGTCGAACACGTGCGGCGCACGGTGCGGCGGCGCGAGGTCGAAGGCGACGTGCGTGAGCGCCGCGCAGTTCGTCAGGCTCCACTCGTCCCACGAGTCGTAGATGCTGGCTATGTGCAGGTGCGTGATGTGCGCCGTGTGCCGCGTCCGGAGCACGTACCGGTCCCACGGCTCCGTGAACGCGAGCGAGAGATAATTCATATGCGCCGTATCCATTTGCGCGAGGTGAGGCAGTAGTCCGGAGAAGTGGCGCACGGATTTGAACGGCGCGAGCGGGAGGCTGCTGTCCGCGTCGGGCTCGTCCCACCGCTCAGTCGCGCAGGCCTGAGGCAGGACGACCAGTCTCCGCGTACGAGAGAAGAGGGAAGAGCGGCTCGCAGTGTATCTGATGCTGGGGACATTGGAGGCGCTGATTACGACGAGCTCGTACAGAATGGGATCGACAACGGCTTTGAAAGCACGGCAAACCAGGCACAGCGATGCGACCCAGCGCTGGTTCGCGTCACGGAACATCCGCGCGGCCTCCTCGACGACGACGAGCTCGAGCTCCGGCGGGAGAGGCTTCATGAGTGCACTGGCAGACGTCAGGAAGCAGGTCGAAGATGAACTCGGCAGTCTCCGACACGAACACGACGACACCTTGAATCTCGCCGCATGGGCCGAACGCTGGCAGTCGCCCTGCTCTCCATAGCAGCCACGCTCGTCGCGCGCTGTCGAGCGTCCGCGCTGACTGCCCCGCTGCCCGCCAACGCCCGCCAGTGCTACTATGCCGACGTCGACAAGGTCGGCGAAAAGATCGGGGTGCGCTGCGCCGGACGTTACAGAGCTGCCTGGCGCTGGCTGACCATTGGCCCTCTATCTCTAGTTCTACTATGCAGTACGCATCGCGCAGCCGCGGCCCGTCAGAGCGCACCCATTGACGAAGGGCAGGTCCAATCGGGCGGGTCGTTCGACATCGACTTCCAGGTGAAAGACCCGAACGGCAAGGTGATGCTCGAGGGCCAGCGCGAGCGGCAGGGCGACTACGTCTTCACCGCGAACCACGTCGGCGAATACGAGTTCTGCTTCGAGAACGACATGAGCACGCTCACCGAGAAGCTCGTCGACTTCGACATCATGGTCGAGTCCGAGCCGCGCCGCGACCTGCCCCTCAAGCCCGGCCAGCTCGCGGACCAGACCTCCGCGCTCGAGGAGAGCATCTACCGCCTCTCCAACATGCTCATGAAGATCAAACGCACCCAGCAGCAGTCAGTACTCAGTGCTCCGCCCAGCTGCTCCGGTGTTGCGTCGAGGCTGACTGCGTGCTGCGCAGCTTTCATACGAGAGAAAACCGAGGCTTCTCCACCGTCGTATCGACCCAAAGGTCAGCCTGCCGGATTAGCATCCCTCTGCAGCAACTGACTGTCCATTGTAGTCGAATATTCTGGTATGCGGTGTTCCAGTGTCTTGCCATCATCGGGATCGCTTCGTGCGTCGTCAGTTCGCCCCGCTGCGCTCCTGCTGACCCCTGTTTCACAGTTTGCAAGTGTACATCCTTCAGACGTTCTTCACGCAGACCGGGCGGCGGTACAAAGTATAGTATTAATGGAAATCTTTATGCCCTTTGCTTTCATTGCAGCCTTTATACGCGTGATGGAAGCTACGAGAACCTCAGTCCTCGAGGGACGTGCGAGGCAGTACGGGACCGAATCTCTGACAGGATGCGCGCTCGAACACAACAGTCTGAAGCAGCGCCACATGGCCTCTACGACGTGATGGCAGTGTATAGTCTGGTAAAGATACAGTTCAGGAGAGTTCAGACAGAGATCCCAGCCCAAGATTTCATCCCCAGCGCGCGCAGCACCTCCTGCGCGATCTCCCTTTCGCGTGCGCTCAGGAACATCACGACAGTGTCGAAGCGCGACACCTTCGCGAGCCAGCTCATGTACTCGCGCATTGCGGGCTGCACGCTCTCTTCCGCAGCGAGCTCGTGGAACGCCTCGAGAATCGCGACGAGGAAGGCAGGCTCGAGCAGGTTTTTGCAGAGCGCTGGCAGGGCGGACGGCGGCACGGTCTGAGTGAGACGTCAGTTTGAGGGGTGAAGTCGGCAAATGAACGCACGCAAAGCAGTTCCCATCTCGAAGCAGCGGTCGATCGATTCGTCCACTCGCGCTGCAGCGCGAAGAGCGTCGTCGCCTTGGCCTTCCCCGGTTCGACAGGCTGCGGCAGCCGTGCCCCCGCTGCTCGCGCAGGAGCAGAAGGCGCAGGGGCAGTCGCAAGCGTGTCGCCATCGCTGTTCTTGAACAGCTCGTGTGAGCCGTTCTGCCGGAAGATGCCCCCGCCCACTCGCGTCGTGCGCGCGTGGCCCGCCTCGGAAAACGTTGCGGGGGGTCTCTGCGTGCCCTGCTCGACAGACGCTTGCGTGGGGCCCCGTGTCGAGGGTTGCGCGACGGGTTGAGGAGTCCCGGGTACTGAGGGCTTCAGAATTGACTTCAGCGGTGCGGGTTTCGTGGATGAATCCGACGCGTCTTTGTCTTTGCCCAGCGCTCGGGACGAGACGGGCGTGAGCAGGTCGCTGGTCGTGCTCGCGCTCGGTATGGATGTGGATGAGGACGGTGCGATCTCCTTGATGTCTGTTTCTCTGTCAATCGCGATAGGTATGCGCCGCCTTTTCGACACCGGTGCTGAAGAGGAACTCGAGGTTGACGTGCCCGCGAGCGGCGGCGGAGGGACAGAAACAGGCGGCTTCAGCTTTGTCAACCACATTCCCGCAGATAGCAACGGCGCAAGGAACCGACCTTCTTGGGTACGGCGGCCTGTGTGCGTATCTGCTTGAGCTTCGCAAGCTCCTGCCTGACAGCGTCGTTGGTAGGTTCGCGCTTCAGCGCGTCGTTCAAGTCTACCGCGTTCCATCAGCATCCAGCAGTCTCGTCCCTCGACGATGTCCCACCTTTCTCGGCATCATCGAGCTTCCTCAGCGCGAGCCGCGCCTGGGCGCGTCTAAAGAGCGCCTTGACGTTCCCCGGCGAGAGGGCGAGGCACGTGCTGCAGTCGCGTTCCGCATCCGCATGCCTTACAGAGCGCCCCGCGTAAGCTATCATACGGGTGCGAGAGGACGACGGCGCACTTGCCAAGCTTGAGGTACGCCGCGGCGCGATTCAGTGGGTACGTGGGCTCCAGCCGGTCCGCGAGCGCCGCGTCCGTGTAGTGGCCGATTGCGGCGACGAAATCGCCCGATTTGAAGGCGGTATTTCCCTGTACACGCCGGTCAAAAGGCATATTAAGGGGGGGTCGGACGCGTAGACGCGCCTTTTCTTTGGCTGCTTGAGCTGCGCCGGGGCCGGACATAATCGAGGGACGGCGGACGGAATGAGCGAGAAGCGCGGAGCTCGAAATCGTTTTGTTCTTGGCTCCTCTTCGTGGAAAGGACTCTATCTCCCAGATCTGGCCCGAAGAACCATTCCAGAGAAAGACCTTTTGAATGTAAAATTGAATTTCAGTGACTGTATTGGAGGATACGCATCAGTTATTTTTGTTTTCGCACTGCGGGTGACCTTGCTAAGCAGCGTTGAGGTACACCAATCAGGACCGATATCTCAATGACCGAGCGCTCCATGGGTAGAGTAGATTGATGGGTGTATGAGGTCTGGTTCATTATTCACACGGCGAGCCACAGCATCTCGCCCGGTGTCCAGTTTCTCATCCGGCTGCACGGCGGATCCTCGGCCACTAACATAATCGCATTCAGGACGTGTTTCATTGTGCATCCATTGTAATACCAAGGCAGCACGCGGCATTCGGCGCTTGCGGGCATATCATCCCACGTATCCCGCGGCGAAGCCCAGCCGCATCGCCGATCCTCAGACGCCCCGCTTAGGAATTGGCCTCTGGGGCGTTAATCAAACCCTTCTTTCACTCGGCCTCCGGCGTCAGTGCTTTGAATGCCGACACCGAGGATCCCCCGCACTTCGATAAATATTAGGTTGACTGCCTTACAGAGACAAACAACTCTCATATAAAACGTGCGTCAGATATCGATGTGATAGCCCAGCAACAGCTACTACTACACCTAGTACTCAGATCGCAATGTTCCCCACCTTCAAGCTCACTGCCGCCCTCTCCCTTGTGCTCGCTTCGCTCGTCAGCGCCGAGCAGCACGTCGTCATATTCAACAACCGGTGCGTTATTTGGCAACACTTTTCTGCTGGTCGATAATGACCTCTCAACGTAGCTGTGGTTTTGGTACTGTGAGGATTGGTGCCCACAGTTGCAATCCCTGAAGTCTGACAGCTTGCATAGCCCGTCCTCGCCCAGCCGTCCACCAACACGGTCCTCTACCGCTCGTCCGGCCCGGTTCACGGCTACGATGCGTTCGTTCTTAACAACTCGCTGAGTGACTTCGTCGCGTCCGTGCTGTCTCCCCGCTAGAGTCCACGTGAAAGCTGATGCACACCTGTCTCAGCTATCTCTCCTCTGGTAAGTCCGTAGCACCCCGATGAGATCAGTCCCTAATAGATACACAGGCTCGTGCACTCTCACGGCTACTGGTAACAACTGCACCGTCGTGCGGGGCAAGCTCGCCCTCCCGACACAGGGCGGCTCTAGCGCGACGGTCGACTCGGCTGCGCCGTATGCTGATAGCTTCCCGACCACCGTCCTGTATGTCTCACCCCCATCTACATATATCGTGAGCGCCATAGAAAGATACTGATTTGATTATAGGTTCACCGGCGGCTCTGACCCTGGGTGCTACACCGGCGGATCTTGTGAGTTGGGCGGGCCATGCATAAAGTGCGCGCCTGACATGGCTTCTCTCAGCCCAGCCCAACACTACTGTTGGACCCTTCAACTGCCCTACCACCAACGACGTAAGGCTTCAACGCTCCCTCTGCCGAGCTCAGTCCGCTCATCGCTGCTTCTGCTCAGGTCAACATCGCCATCCAATTCTGCTGAGCGCCGGGACCGGAAAGCTCGAGTCTCCTCAAGTGCTCGAGTTTCGTAGTAGGACTGTGATACACGCACCAATGTGCCTAATACGAGTAATGCTTGCCGAGAAGCTTTCCCACTGGTGCTGGGACTTGCGCGCAAACCGGCTGCCATTCGATACAATTCCGTCAGCAAATAATCAGCATAAGGGTACATTCCTGCAAGAGTCAATTAATGCGAAGCTGTCCTCGAATACTCGGGCGGCGGGGCGTCGATGTCCGTCGCTCCCGACGGGTATAAGTTAGTCCCGGTGTTCGTGAGCGTGGTCTCCGTCTCGTGCATATCCGTGACGCCGTGCCGCCCGACCTGGGTGCTCCCACTCAGGTCCGTTGGAGCGGTCGGATACGTCTCCATCGCATGTGCGCGCTTTCTATCCGCGCGCGACAACGGAGTAATCGGAGACGCGCCCGTGGCCATCGTCGTGGAGTCGCCCGCTTCCACCTGTAGTGGCTGCGCCTGCGTCACTTCGACGAGCGCTTGCTTGCGTTTCCGGCGCCTGAGGATGAGGAACAAGGCGGCCCCGAGGGCGATCGCTGTGAGGCCTCCCACGACGCCTCCTACAATAGCCCCAATGTTTGTGCTATTCGAGGCTGCGGGCCCGGGGCCGGGGGAAGACGTGGGCCTGGTGGGTCGCATGTCAGTGCTGCGGTCGCTGACGAAGATTCATCGCTTTCACGCACACTGCAGCGCCCAAGTGGACTTCGTACGTCGAGAAGTCGCCAATGGGGAACGACGTAGGTCTGAGACGATGAGCATCTTTGTGGGAGAAGAAAGGCGAAAGACGCACGCGAATTGGTTCGCGGGAGTTATGGATGTCGGGCTGTAGGATGCGGCGGTGTAGGACCGGAAGACCTCGTCTATGAGAGTGCCGTACGGCGACGAGCTCGTCACAGTCGGGGCGGCCTGGCCACACTCCGAGGGCAAAGGCGGCCTGCGAGCCGCGACGGTGAACAGCTGCTCGTAATCGCCGACGCCCTTCACGACGAACTGCCTGCCGGCACGCAGCGGGCATGTCCACTCGAGGATCCCAGCGCCTTCGGGCGGCTGCAAGACCTGCAGTGTCGTCAGAACCCTGCGATCGCGTCACCGTCTCGGGCCGGACGCACCATCCATGTATCCTGCGCGCTGTCAGGCGTCACGAACGAAATAGCCGCCGACTCGGGCACAACGATGTTCGCCGGCGCGTCCGCGCTCTTCGTGACGTTGAAGAACAGCCGCAGCGGTGCGCACTCCTGCGGGCCGGGCGAGAGATGCAGCTGCAGCCCCCAGTTGTCGTTGCCGACGGACAGCGCGTCCTCCGGCGCGCCGCGCGCACGCGCTACGAGCCATGCTAGCGCCGCCCAGTGCGCTGCATACATGCCACGGCTCCAGTGCGCTGGTAGAGGGGAAGAGGGCGTACGGATGATGATGGACAGACGGCGTTCACTGGCAAAATCCGGATCAGGATGTGTGATGCGCGAAGATAGCGGGGTGCTTTATTAGGTAAGTACATATATTTTTGGGAAATCGGTAGTTGTTTAATCAAGGCCGGCACTCATAGGTGCCACAACCCGACAGGTAGGATGGCAAATTGAGAGCGTTCGAAGAGCTGTACACATGCCCTTTAAGTTTGATTCTGAGACTTAACAGTACTTGACTTTTTTCTGAAGCTTCAGACAGGTCATTGTCACATAGTGATATGAAGAAGACTGCTTTTCCGACGTCGAACGTGCTATAAAGGGCAGCCGACGCCGCCATGCTTGAGGCCTAAGGACCCCACCCGCCATCAGAGCGGCGACTTCTGGACGCGCCCGTGGCCGCTACCATCTTGCCCTGACCGACGACAGCCAATGAGTCGTTAGCCGACGCGTGGGCTCGCAGCTTCGGGGCATCGCTGGGCCCCCGGGGGTGTCCCTCTATCTTGATCCAGACGGGCTCTGCACACGGGAGAGATCCTGAAGTAGCTGTTTGCTTTCCGTTTTGGGCTCCGCCCAAGAGCTTATTCGATCCCGTGACCCGTCCCGCCGACGTTCGTTTGGTGCTCCACGTAGGGGCTGTGCGAGTCCACGCTACCACGGTCGCCCGTCGCGATTGCAGTGGACGTACACTAGGAGCAGCTCGACCGGAAAGCTTATTCTCGATTTCCGGGAGGCCGCACAGGCGCTGACCTCCAGACACCGACTCCCCCAGCCACCGCTCTGGAGTCCTTGCTAGTCCGGGATGCCACTGTCTGGTCCATGCGCAGTCGTCACAACATGGTCTCTCGCGTTGTTACTACAGACTCATCGTCGTTGGCGGTCCCCTACATCCGCATCTCGGCGTCTCCTCCTCTTCATAGATGCCTTATGCAGGCTCGTCTCGGATGGGAGGAGCTCCGCCTTGACGTGTTTCTCCTCGCATCGTGGGTAAAGCTTCCAGTGCCGGTCTAACGAGTACGGAGACGTGTACGATCTGCCGCAGCCACCTTTGCAGTTGAACTTCGGCTTCCGTGGGTCTGTTTCTGCCTCCAGTTCAAGCGCGATATGCCTGGGCCCCCTCCTGCGATCGTCTGGTCCTCCTTTTGCACGCTTGCGACGCTTGGGTGGGAGGTCTTCGTCGCATGCGCCGTCCGTTGTCTGTGCGCCAGTTGTTGTCGATGTGAAGAACTCTGGGAGGACTACTCTGGTCAGGACGCCCTTACGCCCGGACTCCATGTGCACATCCACACACACCTTTCCTCAGGCTGGGGAGTCCTATCTGGATCGAGGGAACTGCTGGCAGCATGTTCGCTGCTTGCGAGGACGCAGTATTGCTAACCCCGGCCTGCTCAGTCCCGTAGCCGTCGGTCGCACTGACAGTCTCCTCATCGTGTTCGCCGGTGACAACCATCGTTCGGCGCGGCCCGAGCCGTTCCTTTTTCTTCTACAAGGTTTACACAACCCGTCGGGATGGCAAAGTAAGAGCGTTCGAAGGGCTGTGCACATGCCCTTAGCTTCTGAGAGACGACAACAGTACTTTACAACACATTGCGCAGGACCGCGAGTTGATGTTCGAACAGGCACACCAATACATCCTGGCCGCCAGCAGTCTGCATGGCGCCAACTCCAAGCAGGGCACCAGCATCTCCGCCCCCGAGTCTGAGAACGGCCTGGACGGCCCATTGCTCCTTCGGCCCGCAGCCGCGGTACAGGAAGAGGTTTCCCCCCGCATCCTTCCCGCCGGACTCAAAGGCGAGCAGCAGGCGCGCGGAGACGTGGTGCACGAAGCGCAGGTCGCGCTTCGACGCGAGCACGAACGCGATCGCCGGATATGTCGCGGCGTGCTCCCACTCGCCCGTCGCGGTGCGCTCGTACAGCGTCCCGTCGATGTCGTGCTTCAGCACGAGCGACTTATCTCCAGCGGAGGATCCGGGGAGGGGGAGCGAGAGCACGGTCACCGGGGCGGCCTTGGTTTCTGAGGGCTGCGCGCCGTCGCCGGTGCGCGGGATGGGGGAGACGTACACGAGCGTGCCGACGTTCGCGTCGACGTCGTCGTCCATCTCGCCGTCCGCGAGGCTCGGCATGTCGCGCTGGCTGGCCAGTCCAATCCCACCTCGCGCGGCCCCTCCGCCAAGGTCCGCGGTGTACTTCTCCAGCGCGGCCATGATGTTCCATAGCTCGGACGGGTCGAGCGTCTCGGGCACGTCGTCGAGCGCGCCGCCCGCCGCGCGCGCGAAGAGGTGCGCCCACTTCGTCCCCGCGTGCTGCTTGTCGAGATGCAGCGAGAGCAGGCCGTACGCGCGGTCCGCCTTGCTGTCCCACGTCCAGAGCGACGACGCCGGAGAGATGCCGTCCCAGAACTCCTCCAGCGTGTAGTGTGGCAACGGGACCGACGCGAGCTCGCCGAGAGCGCCCGTCGGGTCCTGGATCGACAGGTTCAACGTCCGCGGAGACATATGGACTTTGATCTGCGTCTTCAGGGTCGCTGAAGGGAGCGGAATAGCCACTGTTACGGAGTCCTCTGTCTGGGTCCACGAGTATGGCGGCGGGCGCTGGGCGTTGGATGTCTCGAGGTTCTCATCGGCACGGGGGATGGGAGCATACTCGTCGGGGGTGGGCTCTCCGACATGGATAGGCTTCGATTCGATCTCCCAGGGTGAAGAGGATGTGACGAAGATCGAATCCCGGCCCGCATCGTGTATGACCGACATAGGAATGCTGTCGCTGTACATGCGCCACAATACATCCAGCCGATGCGGAACTGCACTAGGCGTGAGGTTTGACAGCATGGCACAAAGCAGATCAAATCGAGTGGAGCTGGATGCTTCAGTGCGGGGCTCGGTACCAGACGAGTCCCGAGGCAGGACGACCTTCACAGACAGGACGAGGGAAACATCGCCGTCACTTCCCAAGATCGCCTGATGGAGACGGCAAGGAACAAGAGCGTCTGAGCTGCCAGAGCTACCAGGAAGAGTCAACTCGGAGACAGAGACGAGTTGCCCAGTGATAGGCGTGTCCGGGGCGGCATGACTGGTCTCAACGACATAGAATCGTCCCCAGCCGTCCGATATGACCCAGTGCTTGTGGTCCAAGGATAGTCCGCAAGGGTACTCGGGCGACTTCGCGTCGTCGTCGACAGTGATCTGCTGAGGGATCTCGAATATGCGATGAAACGACGGTTCTAGCGACTGAAATGAGCAACGCGTCCCGGACAGTGAGTATCCGTTAACTCGGGCACTGTGCAGACGCACCTCGTCCAGCGTGATCAGGTTGACTCCGCCCTGGGCGTCGATGTAGAGCGCCGGGCGGTTGTGGGCGACGGAGAGGTGGTTATGCTTGATCCTGTTCGCGACCTCCTGGAACGAGAGGAACGACCGCCCGGAGACGGTCGACTGGGTCGCGGGCGCGGGGAGGCGGTAGGGAAAGACGGCGTCGGCCTGCTCGAGCGGCTGCAGCCTGTAGCCCTCGAACTTGGGGTTGAGCAGCGCGCGCGTGGCAGGCGGGAAGAAGGTCGCAGTGGCCATGACGCGAAACCGGCTCGCTCCGGAACTCTGCCACCTACCCTCACCTCGCGTCCGGCCCGCCGAACCCCGGACCATGTACGACCAGATCCACAGGCAGCTGGTTGAGACGGGAGAATGGGATAGGTCTGTCAAAATATTCTATGAAATTATCAATCATACTGAGTCAGAAACGCCAGGCTGGTCTCCACGCTTACCAGGCTGCTGAGCGAGAGCGGCTGGACAGACGAAATGCGCAATAGAAGTAGAGGTGCGTCCCAGGCCTTCCCTCAGCTGCGACGGTCCTTGTGTATGCATCGTCCGTTGCAGAGAAGGGGCGCCAGATGCAGCCTTTGCAATTCAGGACCCTCGTCGAAGACGTCCAGGCCGGCACCGGTACGCACCTGCTAGCCCCTCAGCACCCACTAGAGCGACTCACACTACCAACAGTGACGGTGTCTCCGCAAGTTAGGATAAAGATGATGGAGCTCATCCGCGAAACGCTCTCACAACTGGTCGAATGAGGGCCAGCCACACACACCCGCCACAACACGCGTGCTTCCTTTTTGTCCTGTATCTAACTGCTGTATTTCTAGCCATTACTCGGGTCCGGTGTCACAATACCAGGGTGTAACTATGTGCGAGATCCCATCGCCCCGGCGCGGTCGGCGACCCTGGCGGCCGTGCAGCCTGAAACCGGTCCGAAACATTAGAATTATAATTACTAGCTGCTCCGTAGAGGACAGCGAGAAGGTACAAGGATGCGCTGGCCGTCGAACACATGAGACGCCCCATGCAGCAACGCGCGTTCGCACTCTAGGGGGCCTTCGTTTCGAACCGAGCGACGCGCGTAAAGAACCGCTCGATGACAGTTTTCCCCCTCCGCAGGTTCTCGAGCGATATTCGCTCGTTGGCGAGATGCGCTTGGTCCTATGGCAAGCTTTCAGCAACGGATAGAAAACCAGACCAACACAAAAAGTACTGACGCTGCTCTGGCCTAGAGGCAGCTGCAGCGCTGTGCAGCCAAACTCCTTTTCAAGGAACGGAATGGGCGGAATGGACTGCAGAACGAGGTCAGCTTTCGCCGATGGATGGCAGCAGGAAGACACGTACACCGCCCTCGCGAATGCGCAGCGGCGAGACCCCCCACTCGTCCTTGATAGCGCCCTCCAGCGCCTGGAACCACGCGTCGTCGAGGTCTCCCAGCCACCAGTCCGCCTTGCGCTCAATGGTAACCTGGCACAGGGGACGCGTCAGCCGGCTCCCCGAAAAGCAGCAGGATGTCAAGTCGTACTGTGAGCTTGTTGGGCGACTGCAGCGCCTTGAAGTTGAGCTCGAGGTGGTCGACGAGGGTGCGCGCGACGGTGTCGGTGTCCTGGTCGGGCACGACGCGCAGCGAGACGGTCGCCTTCACCTTCGCGGGGATGACGGTGGCATCTGCAACCACGAGTAAGCACCCTTCTCGCACCACTGGCAGCGGTTGAACACGTACTCCCAGGGCCGGAGACCTGCAGACCGTGCACGCTGAGCGACGGCTCGCGCCAGCGCGAGCTCAGGCGCGCGACCGGCTCGTGCGTGACCTTGGCGAGCAGCTCGAACTGCTCCAGCTCGCGCGAGGTGATGGGCCGCACGGCGTCGTCTGCAATACATAACTCAGAACGGAACGCCACACCCCGCACGAGCGCACGCACAGAACGACGGGAGCAGCACCTTCTGCCCGTTGGTGAGCGTCGAGAGGAGCTTGATCCTGCGCGCGCGTCATGTCAGCAGACGGCGCGCGTGGTGCGCAGTGGCAGGCATACATCTCAATCATGGGCTCCGAAACCGCGCCGCCATCCACGCCGGAGTGCACGTCTGCGCGCTGGCTCAAGATCTGCGCCGGCGCGCGCTTAGTCGGCAGGGTCCACGCGCAGGCAAGCAGATGCGCACCTCAATGGTCGAGTGCACGACGCCGCGCAGGCCGTACGTGATGCACGGCGTGTCCTCGCCAATCCAATATGAGTTGCTGCAGAGGTGACGATGAGCATAGACACCGACCCAGGGTCCCGACGTACCTAACCAGGATGGCGTCGATGTGTCCTATTTGATCCTGCTGCGAATGAGCACCCGCAAATCCCACGGCGGCTGGCGCGTACGTACCTTGTATTGGCGGACGGCGGCGCCGAAGCCGGGGCTGCCGATCTCCTCCTCGCCCTCGACGAGCATGACGACGTCGATGTCGAGCGCGCGCCGCGAGAGCAGGTCGCTCGCCGCGCACGCCGCCGCGAGGATCGGCCCCTTGTTGTCCGTCACGCCGCGGCCGTACAGGTAGCCGTCGCGGCCCTCGACGGCGTACGGGTCCGTCTCCCACCCATTATTCGGCGCGTCGATCACGTCGTAATGCCTGCACACCCATCCATCTCAACACCCATGCGCACCCACTCATCCAACACAGCGCACGCACCCATAGAACAGCACGCGCGGCCGCTGGCGCTCCTTATCGCACGTCCCCTTGAACGTCGCGAGCACAAGCGGGTGCCCCTTCTCCCCGTCCGCGCCAGACTCGGTAGGTAGGAGCTGCGCCTCCGCGCCGAGCTGCGAGAGGCACTTCTTGAGCCAGATGGCCGCCTGGCGGCAGTCCTCGCGCCGGCCCGCGCACCCGCTGACGCTCGGGAACGCGACGAACTTCTCGAGCGCGAACAGCAGCGTGTCCTTGCCCTCGCCGGCGGCGGACGCGCCGA
Organism: Auricularia cornea; assembly: GCA_030578095.1. Taxonomy (NCBI): domain Eukaryota; kingdom Fungi; phylum Basidiomycota; class Agaricomycetes; order Auriculariales; family Auriculariaceae; genus Auricularia; species Auricularia cornea. Next base: position 1,944,190 of record JARLTE010000008.1, read on the forward strand.
GTTCGGCGGGGCGCGCGCGCGGGCGCTCGATCGACCAGAGCCGGATCGTGCTGTCGTTCGCGCCCGTGACGAAGACGAATGGGTTGGACGCAGGCGAGGACGGGGATGAGGAGGTGCAGGACGTGCTCGGGTCGCACGCGATGATGGAGGAGAGCACGATCCCGTCGTGCGCGCGCCACGCCGCCGTGCACTCGAACGAGCCGGACCAGCGCTGCACCCACCCGTTTGCGGAGCAGCTGTAGAGGTCCGAGTCGATCATGGACAGCGAGAGCACATCGACGTTCTGCTAGAGCGTCAATAATCTGTGACACGATGGGGGCGGACGGGGGCGTACCTCTTGAGCGATGATTGTGCGCACGAGCGTGCGAGTTTCGAGGTCCCACACTTTGACGAAGCCGGCCTGGCACCCAGCATAGACGGTGCGCGCGCGTGCGACAAGAGAGAGTACGCCGCCGCCCTCGCCGGCGTTGAATGTATGCTGTAGCACCGGCCCTCCGTCTTGCGTGCAGAGCCACAGCTGGAGCGCCGCGGCCCATCAGCCACAGGGCCGCAATGGCGCCATGCTGGCGACATGCACGCACCTTAACGTCCTCGTCGCCGGAGCCAGTGATGAGCTCGACCGCGCCGTCCTCGCGCGCCGCATCGGTCGAGGTGATCAGCGGCGACGGCAGGAGTGCCATGCAGTAGATGTAGCCATAGTGCGCGCTGTTTATGCAGTTCGCCGCCGGAACGTAGAGCGTCCGCGGCTCGCCCGCGAGCACGTGCAGGTTGAGCGGCAGCGGTTTCGATTGCCGTTGGGCGTAGTACGAGGGGGTGTGCACGCCGCTCCGGACGCCGGACTCGAAGAACTTGTCGCGCTTCGAGGGTGGCCTGTTCTCCGGGACGGACCTGGGCAGCTGCTCGGGGTGGGAAAGGTCGACCCACTGCAGGGACGTGTTCTGGCAGCCGAAGAAGACGGTGCAGAGCGCCGGCGAGAACGACAGCGAGAAGATGTCGCCCGCGTCGGTGCCCAGGTGCGGCACGATCACGAACAGCGGCGCGAGCGTCGTCGTCGACCAGACCTGCGCCGCGGACGGTCAGATGACGGCTGGACGCGTCGAGTCATTTACATACGCGCACGGTGCTGTCGCCTGCCTCCCACGCGTCAACACGCGCCACGCACGAGTTCGCACGCCCGCGGACGCACCAGACGAGCTGAACAGCCATTTCTTCTCGCGCGAGACCTCGAGCGCTAGGACGGGGCCGGTGTGCCCCTCGAGCGTCGTCTTGAGCTGGAACGTCCGCCGGTCCCAAACCTTGCCAGCGTGTCAGCCACAGACCGCGCGCAACGGCTGCTCTTGGCTCACGAAGATGTCCTGGCCCTGGCTGCCGCTGAACAGGTGCTCCTCATCGCCAGCGAGCGAGAGCACGGAGCTGTCCTTCTGGTGCAGCGAGTGCAGGTGCTGCGGCACCGTCCGCATGCTCGGGGCAGGTGATATGGAAGCTAGAGAGAGTTAATTACAGGTATTTATGCGCCTCGGCTACCCAGTACGTACGGTCAGGAATCGACGGCGCCAGCTGCTCCCCGGCCATGTCGTGTCGAGTCACCAATGTCAGAGGGATCGGCAAAAATTGGGTGAAGCATCGTTGGCTCCGAAAGCACGCGTTTGGCACCGCGAAAGACGAAAGACGGACTTTGGCCGTATCCCCGAACGCCGTGTAATCGGAGCCTTCCGGTCATTGCTTCTTCCGGTTCCACCGTCCTGTCTCTGACGGAGTAGACGGACAGATGGGTGAGACAAAAATGGAGAAACTAAAGGTGAGCCAGAGCCCCAAACGCGAACCCCTGAAGCAAGAAACATTCACCATGCAATGTCGACCCAACCGGGCACGATAGGTAAGTACACAGGGTCGAATTGGAATGTCACATTGGACGATGTCTTGTGGGCAAGTACAAAATGGCATATTGTCAATGGCTGCGGCGGCCACGACGAGTCTTCGGCTTGTTTCCCCTGCTGGGCGGAGGAGTGCCTCGCGCGCGCCATTCCGGGCGCGGATGGTCGATGTGACGGAGTAGGGAGCGGAGAAGACTGCCCGCCTCGAGGTCGTCCTTTGGGAAGATCTTCTCCGACGATCGAGAGTAACTGCTCAACGCGACCTCGGTGGGAAACACCACCACTGACTCCCCCTCGCGACACTCCGTCAGGTCGACCAGATTGACGTGTGTGCACCGAATCGCCTGGCAGATATGAGAGTCAGCTCCACAGCTAAGTGCTCGAAACCGCGCGCTCACCTGCTGACACTCCGCGAGGGTACCGGGCACGGCGATTTCCACGAGGCGGCACAACTCCTGCCACGCCGTGAGGCTGTCCACGTCGGTGCCGAAGCGCGTGTTGAACTGGCGCACGAGCGCCTTGCGCAGGCGGCGCTTCGTGTCGCGTACTTGGAATATCTCCCGATCGTCGGGGTCGATGCCGAGGTGCGCGCAGAGGCGCCGCCACTCCGACATGCAGTCGTTCGCCGCGTCGTAGTCGAAGCCGGGATACGCAGCGAAGAACTCTGCGACATTCATCGCGTCTGGGATCATGGTGTGCTGCAAGATTCATAGTGAGTAGTACATCGCCGGCGACGAGGGATGAGAGATTTCTGATTCTCACAGCACCGTAGAACGCCATTGTCCGAGGGGTAATGGGATGGTAGTCGCACTGCCGATGGGGTGATGCAAAGCACCTGGGAGTCTTTAGCTGTCCGTCGTGCGCTCATGTACCGGCCCATCGGGACGTCGAAGGTTCCCAGAAGAAGGGGGCGTAGCTACGGGTGCACAGGTGTAGCCCGACCCTGCATCGGGTTGAATAGATAGTAGCGTATGTAGCGAGCGAGCGGCGTGCGAGAGAAGCGCCGCTGATCATAGGAGGTTCGGCGGATGAGCCCGTCGCGAGGCAAATGGAACGTGTTTGACGCCAGACCAGTTCTTCGGCCGGTCAGTCTTCTCCCGGGAGGAACCAAGCTCATGGCGCAAGGCCAGGCAAGCGGCGCACCCAGCATTCCCAAAGCGCGGAGAGGTCAATCCAGGCTATGTGCGATGGAAATCAGCAGAAGGACGTCAAAGGGGCGCAAATTTCCGGCGGACGCCGCCGCGGTTGTCGCTGATAGCTAACTCTGATAAACTCACGAGAGGGTAATCGTCTTCGCGGCAGAGAATAGGGATCCTCCTGCCTAACTGTGGGTTGATGTACCCTGGGCATCAAAGTCTACAGTAGTCATAGTACAGGGGCACTGATAAGTTTACATCCTACACTCCGGGTACAACGAATGAAAGACGCCGAGTTCTATTGGATCTGCTCGAAATCACGAAATAGCTCGGCCGTGTTCCCGATAGCGGAAACACCGTGAAGACGAAGCGACGGGCGTGAGGACGGAGAGCCCAAGAGCTGCGTCAAGAGCGAGTGCAGCCTGTCCGCGTCGACGGGCACGCAGGCCTTGGGATTCGCCTCGTCGGTGCCGACTATCACGGTCTTGAGCGCCGGAAGGCGAAGCGGGGAGGCTATGTCGACGCTGGCTAGCGGACGGCCCGACTTATCCACCACGACGTCGAGCGTGTGACAGTTTGGCATTTCATCGAGATGGGGAGCGAGGTACGCAAGGTCGTCGGCCATTCGGAGGATCGTCACACGCTCCAGGAAATCCGGCGCGAAGACTATGCTGCGCGGGAGGCCGTCTGGGAATGCCGACTCGTACTCGACGAATGTTCTGCCGCGGTCGGTGGACGGTGAATCCAGGTTGAGGTGTATCAACCCAGGGAGGACACGGAAGAGGCTGAATTCAATCGGTCCTGTGAGATGATCGACCAATAGTTGCACTATACCGTCGCGCGGATCCTTGCATAGGACGTGTGCGACGGAGGCGATGTTGGGGATCGAGAGGATGACAGGTTCGTAAGTGCACTGCGCCAGATATATCTCCAGATCCTCGAGCAGCGCAGGGGTCTGTGGGGCTACAAGGTCCCCGTGTACGTCGTCGGTGGGGAGGCAGGAGTCTCCCACGACCGCCAGGTTTCGAAGCTTGGGGAATTGATCGAAAACTTCGAACGGAAACACGCGGGCATGTTTGAATTCGAATATCAGCGTGGCGACGGTGTCGAAAGCCGCGGTTCGGCGTTCGGGTAATAGAACGTCGCCTAGGGTCACCTTGCGAAGGCGCGGACAGGAGCCACAGAAGACATCTGGAAAGAGCACAATGGCCAACGGGTCCTCCGCGGCATGAAAGAAACGCAGAGAAAATGCTGTAAGAGAGGGGGCCGGCCTGGACAGTGTGGCTGCCAGGAGCGGCCCGACATCCGAATGTAAGCGGAGGCCGAGGTAACCGAAGCGATGAAGATGGGTGGTTATGGCAGGGAGAACGAGGGACCGAAGTGTGTCGCATGGCGGCTGGTCCGCTAGATCGAGTGTGACGCTGACGGATCTTTGGGTTGGGTTGTCGAGCCTGGCTAGGAAGAGGTCGACTGCAGTCGAGGAAAGCGCCGCCAGACGGATGTTGCGCCAGAATGCGGGATGAGCGCGTGCGACTGCGTGCCATTTGGCGCAGACATGAGACATTCGCAGTAGTTGGGAAAGCTCCGCCCAGTCCATGACCATCGAGATGATCTCGACGGGCAGCTTGCTGGCGCCCAAAGCAAACGGCATCGTGTGAAGGGCTAGCGCGGAGTTCGAAGCCTTTCGGACACGCCCGGCCCATGATCTCTAACAGTAACAGCCGCATCATCACCGCACAATCCCAGTGCTGTCGCTGTCAGCGCGCCGCATGACCGCATTCTCGGTTGGATCAGGGTAATTAATTCAGGAACGCGTTTTTCGCCAAACAGTATCCCGCCAATGAACAGCTCCGATACCATCGCTTCTGACACTTGGCAGGCCGCGTGTGTTCAACTGGGGTTCAGCATGACCAATTGTGCTCGGTATATAGGACGAGAGTGATTCCCATGGCCTATGATCACGCTCTCTCTCCAGGATGTCGCGGTTCCTGCGGCAGTCCGTCTTAGGCAGGCCTACTGAGGACAATGCTGAAACCGATCACATTGTCACGTCTCAGCCTCCGCCTGTCCTGCCAGAGGAGGGTGCGAGGAGACTTACTAGTCCTCCAGCGACGACTGAAGATGGCAGTGGTGAGTCTCAATACTCTGCGGTTCGATGGCTCCTGACGGCATCTGGCGTGCTCGAAGAGCACTCCGAATCCGACGATTTCGGATTACTCGTCCAGCCTTCAGACCAGCGTCAAAGACGTCATGATGCACATGTCGCTTCAGATGCCGTTCCTCGCGTGCCTGGTAACCGTCTACCATTGCGTACGACAAGAGACCGCGGTAGAGAAGATCGGTACCCACCGCATGTGAGTCTTCTCTTGTGTGATGAGTGATAGTGCTGACATCATCTGTGTCCGTTAGCCCGATCAGCTGAGACGCTCGCATAGCCCTCCTAGGCTCCAGAGGTCGCACTTGACAGAGGGTACGCAATGGCAAGGGAACCAGACTGAGTGGGGCTGACATCGTTTTGCCATAACAGGTCCGCCTCCTCGCCCACGCGCTTCACCGCCAGCACCTGCAGTATCTAGGCCGTCTCCGTCGCCTGATGTGGAGATCACTCGCTCGTCACTGCCGCCCGGATCGCCCGACAATGGGCCTGCTAATGCCCCGAGTCCTCGGACGGCTGCAGCGTGGGATATGTTAGCTATGGCAAAGGGCCGCCCGTCGCGAGCTCCGCAGGCTACGACGCCATTGTCCGTACCGAACTCCGCGACTCCCAACACGAGCGCACTTCCCTCTCGACAGGGCAGTGGCAGGGGAGGTCCACCGCGCGCTGCCCCAGCATCCGGGGGATCCTCGCGCGCTGCGGGCGGCTCCACGGCTGGACCATCTTCGAGCCCTGCGCGCGCGCAGCTCCCACCAAGACCGTCCGGCGTGCATCATGCGTATGGGCCTTATCAGTACGCATATGCCATGCCCCCTCCCGGTCTTCCACCCCCCGGATATGCCCCGGGTGCATATGCCCCCGGTGCATATGCGCTGGTACCTGTGGCGCCACCGCCTGGGATGGCTTTTGCGCCTGCATATCCAGCATATCCGGGCTACGGCATCGCTCACCCCAAGGCCCCTTCTGCGCCGCCGTCGAAATCCGAGGATACTAAGGGTGCGTCGGCAAAAAAGAAGAAGAGCTATAAGTGCGCACACCCTATGTGCTACAACCGCCCTCCTTTCGATCGCCAGAGGGACTGGGAGGTGTGTTCGCTGTGCGCTGTTTGTTTGGAATGGCTTCCGACAAGCTCAGGTCCATTACTCGGCACATTTTCCAAATGACGATGGTACGCATTGGAAACTTGCTGCGACTAGGACGAAAGCTGATTATATGCAATTCGTATCAGCATTCCCGTGCACCCAGCCGGGCTGTACGAAACGATACAAGTGGCTTTCCACTAGGGACGGACATATTAGGAAGGATCACCCGGGCGTCTTGTGAGAAATTTGCTTGCGAGTTCTTCGAGCAAGAAAGCTGTATTAGGCTCGTCGCATGTCACTGAGTGTTGTAAGATATAATCGGATAGGAAACCATGCACAATGAGGAATCCAAACGCGTCTTCATACTATAGTTCATACACCCCGAAGGGTGAAGTCGATGAACCCCATGTCGGCATGAGGATCCAGCATGGGGGTTGCCCGGATTTCGTTGCCGACGCGTATCAGTGCTTCTTCTTACGATTGAGTCGAGCCTTTTCAGGGGGCCACAATCCTGCTACGTACATTGTACAAAGGTTGTTACACTTGAGTGGGGAAGATTTCTTTCAGTTCGACCAATCGCAATAGGGTCGATTATCGGAGATGCTCAACGGCGAGGGCGGCGTGTTCCCCGAACCTGCCATTCCGGACGGGGGCTGAATATATGGCGGAGCAGCTTGTTGAGCAAAGCGCCGGCGTCGGCATGTTCGCTCGGGAAGAACTTCTTCGTAATGAGCGTGTACTGGGACAGCTCGACCTCCGTCGCGTACTTCTTGACCGTCCTCCCGCTGCCGTACGTCGTGAGATCGACGAGGTTGACATGCGTGCCTCGAATGGCCTGCAGCAGGGGCGCACGGACTGAGTAACCCAGATCGCTCCCAGTCTGAGGCAGTGAACGCACCTCCTCGCACTCTGCCACGGTGTCCGGCACGGGTATGTCGACGCGGCGGCACAGTGCCTGCCACGCGTCGAGGTCGTCCTCGTCCGTGCCGTAGATGTCGTTGAACTGGCGGACCATGGCTGTCCGCAGCTTGCCCCTGAGGTGACGCACGTCGCGGTCCTCCTTGTCGTCGGGGTCCAGCCCGCGGTGTCTGCACAGGCGCTGGAACTCCTTCATCACGTCCTTGCGCGGATTGTAGTCGAACGACGGATCCTCAGCGAAGAAGTCAGCGACATCCTCGAGGCCGCCTTCGGACGAGGAGTCGGAGAGCTATAGAACGTATGAGACAGCCCATCGCATCTCTGGGCGGTATGGGAGGTGCGTACGACGCTGTGAGAGCGGTAGCCCGAGAACGACGATCCGGTGCGGACGTGCGCGAACTTGCATCGCGCGCCGAAATTGCATGAGCCACGCTCTTGGAATTGGAAACAGATCTTGGACGGCATCCTTCAAGCTGGGCGTGCGGGGACGCAAGAAGGCGGATCGGGGGGAAAGGTGGAGACGACGCTAGATATATGTGTGCCCGGCATGTTGCAGGCCTCGTGTAGAAGAACGGACAGCCCCCTTCGGCGGTTGAGAGAGCATATTCAGTCCGTAACTGAGACGTCCAGCCCTGACGTGGATGCAGTCTCAGCCTGCCAATCGAAGACCAGCCTATTGCCTCATGACCGGAGAAGTCAGCAAGCGAGCTAAGGGGCCCTAGTCTGCCAGCCTCCAGAGTTGGGCGAGATGTGAGCCATTTCAGCCAATGGGACGACGGTCAGTCCGATACACGGTGTGGGGTAACGGTGCTGCCAACGCGTGGTGCGGCCGAGTAAGGTGCTATGCACACGTGGCTGGAAGATATGCGTATACGCCGGCTATAAATGGGGAGGATCGAGCGGTATGGAGAATACAGGGTAACGGGAGTATTCCGAGAGGGTATGGGTGTTTCCGCCCGCGAGAAGTATTCAAGTAAGCTATTTGACGGCGGCGTGGTTTCTGTCACGATTCGAGGTCGAGGACATCCCATTAAACTGGCAGAGGATCAGTATTCAAGGTTCCTCTGAGCTCAACGGCGCAGGTTTCCAGTCCCCCGACGACGACGAGAAGACACATGTTGAATGAACCCGTGAGTCATGGTTCAGTGGCAATTCAAAGCCGCTAGCCTCGCGAGAGGAGTCCCAATGAATGGCTGGAGCCACAGAATACGAGGCTGTGAGTTTACGGGCGTGTAATGTGCTCCAATGCAAATCGAAGAGAGGCGCAGGCAGAATGGGACTGTGCAGAGGCTGGCCAATCGTCGACATGATCCTCATCCTGGAGGAGGGAAGCAAAGCTGCGCAAGTTTCCGAGGCACGCTTGCCAACGACCGTCATGGACCCGGACGACGTGACCGGCCCGCGTCCAACGTTTGGTCAAGCCTTGGTCGTACGCTCGCTCCCGGCGCTCTACGTGTCGCAACTCATACGCGTCAGGCAGGCGCGCTCGCAGGCATCGCGGCCGACGTCGCGTTTTACCCGCTCGACACGATCAAGACGCGTCTCCAGTCCTCCCAGGGCTTCGTCAAAGCAGGAGGGCTACGCGGCATATATGCTGGGATGAGCAGCGTGCTCGTGGGCGGAGGCCCCGGAGGTGAGCTTGCCGTTTTTCTGGTGCACTATGCTGTAACGACGTTGAAGCTTGCGTTTCGCAGCTGCTATCTTCTTCACTTCATATGAGGCCATAAAAACCGTGTTGCCCGCTGAGCCGCATCTAGCGCCGTTCTCTCACTTTGTAGCAGCCTCAGTGTCCGAGACGGTACGCGTTCAGCGAATTTCTCGCGTCCCAGCTGAGTTTGCGACAGGTCGCATGCTTCGTCCGTGTACCAACCGAAGTGGTCAAGCAGCGCACCCAAGCGCAACACGGCCCGACCAAACAGTCGTCCCTGGCCATCACGCGCGTCCTCGCAGCGACCGAGGGCAGCAGGGGCTTCTACCGCGGCTTCGGCGCGACTGTCATTCGCGAGATCCCCTTCGCAGGCGTGCAATACCCGATCTACGAGTGGCTCAAACGCCAGGTCTCCCGCAGCCTCTCGCGCCGACACGGTGGGAAGGAGGAGCGTCTCGCTGCGGGTCCTGCTGCCGTGTGCGGCAGCATAGCCGGCGGTATTGCTGGCGCGGTCACGACGCCGCTGGATGTGCTGAAGACGCGAATAATGCTCGACACGACGGTGCGTCGCACTACGACTGCCTTGTTCTGGTTCTGACCAGCTTCGAGACCGCCGGGTTTGGCGACCATGTCCGCGCGGTGTACGCCAAGGGCGGGCTGCCCGTCTTCTTCGCTGGCGTTGTGCCGCGTACATTGTGGATCGCGGCTGGCGGGGCGGTCTTCCTCGGGGTCTACGAATGGGGCGTCAATAGTCTCATCCGGGTAGGGCTCTTCAACGACAAGTCGCGGTCTCGCGACGATTGAAAAACTACAAAAACGCTGCATCGCTACACCTAGACACATATCGTACAACACTCCACAGCGTAATCCAAGAAATAGACAACCAGCTCATACAATGAGACTCAACAAACAAGAGGCGGACTGAGAAGCCAAGGAAATGACGAGACATAGAGCTGAATCTGCAGCCCGAAAACTGCGACTGCTCATGAAGCCTGAGGAGGCTTGACGTGGAGGATGACGCGCGGCAGCTTTTTCTCCGCGGCGGGCGGCGGCGCGCGGGCGGCCTGCTCGGGCTCGCTGTCGCTGAGGTCCGTGAGCGGCGAGTCCGAGTCGTCGTGCGCGGGCGCAAGCACCGGCGCCGCAGCCTTGGGCGCGGGCTTGCCCTTCGACACGGGCGGGCTGGCGGCCGCCGAGCGCGGCGGGCGCTCGCGCAGCACGCGCGTGGGCGTCGGCACCTGGCTCGCCACGGGCGGCGGCGCGGGCGGCTTGACGTCGATGGCGCCGAAGATGGCCGCCGCGCGCTCGACCCACGGCTCGGTCTTGCCCTGGCTCGTCTTGCGCGCTTTCTTCGCGGTTGCCTTCTCCATCTGCGCCCCCGTGTTAATAAGGGAGAGGAAGAGGAAGAGGGGGTGGGGCGCAACGCACTTTCATGAGGCTCTCGAGCGACCACCACTCGTCCTCGCCCGGGAAGGGGGTGGGAGAGACGAGGCCGGCTGCGTGCGCCAGCGCACCGCTCGCCAGCGCGCGGTCCGAGTACCCGCCCTCCAGCACGCTCACGAGCTTCCCGCCAGCGCGGCGCGCGGCGAATGCGGCCGCGTCGCGCGTGAAGCGCGCGTAGAACGCCGGCGGGACGTACCGCCCGTGCCGCGACATCGATGCGTACTCGAGCTCGTTTGCGTCGAACCCGCAGCTGCCCCGCGCGCGTCAGTTGGAGAGGGCGAGGGGAGGGAAGGGGGAGGAAGACGGACCTGATGAAGACGAGCGTGTTCTCCGGCTTCGCGTCGGTTGCTGTGCAGAAGTGCTCGGCCTGCCCGAGAAGACGCGAGTACGGCCCTTCGTACAGCTTCCAGAACTCGTCCATGGAGGTGTACGTCTCGAGGTGGATGTTTTCGATGTGCTGGCCGTGCGCGCCGGCGATCTTGACGCTCGCGGCAGCTACAAGCGACGCTTTGCCGTCCTAACGCCCTTGTGGTTCAACTTGAGAACCGAGCAGCGAGGGCTCCACATACCTCGCAAGGATAAGAGAGAATGTCGTGCATCGACCCATAATAAAAGCGGAGAGGGGCAGGCTTGGGTGGTTGGCCCGCTTCTGCTGCCGCCTCTGCTTCCAGCTCTTGCCTGTATGCGTCCTCATTGATCCTCCACGCAATCGTTTGAGTTCCGTTTCCTTGGAAAATTGGAGTCAGAACACGTCCATATTGCGACCATGTCTTGACCCTACCATGATGAAGATCGACGTCCAGCACGATAACATGCGTGATACCATGTTGCAGGTGCGCGTGGGCTGCCGCAATGGCGACGTTATTGACCCAGCAGAAGCCAGACGGGTTCGCCTCGTCGCAGTGGTGGCCGGGCGGCCTTATCGCGACAAATGCGCGGCGGTCAGCAGAGGTCTCGTTTGCGCCCGTGCGAGACCTGGCAACGACGTGGTCCACTGCTTCGCATACCGTGCCGACCGCGCCGGATATCGCTTCAATAGACTGCGGGCACACTGTAAGCTCAGTGCTTCAGCAAAAAATTCTCATATTCGTCGCCGCGAACGTACGGTACAGATCGCCCTGCGGAAGATGTGGCGGCACCTCACTCTCCTTGGCCTTCAAGCGTTCTTCGCACGCGTTCGTCCATTCGCGCAGCTTAAGGAGTGGGTTTTGCGCAGGGTCCTCGTCGCCGTGGATATAGTCGACGGCGGGGTGCGTGCAAATGTCCACCGTGGCTTTGCTCCTGATGAATGCGACCACGGGGTTATTTGCCTCGTCGTCATCGTAAACAGCACCCGAGGGCTCCGCAGAAGAGATATTGAGCTTGTTAAGGGCCGCGGCCAGAGGGTCGTCAGAGGCGTTGGCAGCGTTCGTGGTGCTAGTGGCGGCGTCGCTGGACTTGGACGCGCTTTCAGCGAGGCCCAGTTTCGATAACGCGTCCGCCAACGCGTCCGTCGCATTGGATATTATGGGGATAGTTGAGACAGCTCCGGTCCGGCAGCCCTCTATGCGCGCGACTGCGGTAGCCAGTCCGATGTTGATCGCGCGCAGACGCTCAGGGCGCTCGACAATGGTGGACGTATCCCGCGAGCGAATGAACCTGTGCTTCAGACAAGCTTCCTGCAGGAAGATTGCGGGTTTGGCGCCCGCGGACGTTGGGTTAGCCATCGATGACGGAGGTGGCGCGGAGGAAGGGGTGGTTGAGCGTGTAAACTCCGACCGAAAACTTTTCTTCCCGGACTCTCAGCCCGTCTGCGCACATTGCTGGTTAGTTCCTAGTGCTTGTGACTTTCCCTTTTCGGAGACACCAATGCCACATGCTGCATCTGCATCTGCAGACTCTGTGCCAGTGTCCCCATCGATCGCCCACCAGGCTGCGGCTCAGCGCATAGCGCTGAACGCGTGGCTACTCTTCGCTTTAGGGGGGCGCCGCTTTCTTACCGAGTGGATCCGTGGGAATCCGCCGTCTGCAGGGAACGTCGCCGATCCCCACTTTGAATGGCTGGCACAATTTGACAGGTCGTTGTACCGTTGTCTTCTTGTCATCCACAACGGCACCGGCGATGGATGTTGCGTCTACCGGCTCGGAGGTTTTGCGAGCGTCTCTGTGGCTCTCTTGAAATATCTGTGTATCCAAATCCATGGCCGTCCCGACTGGACTCAGTCGATGTTCAAGAATGACGAAAGGCTAGATGTTCTGTCAGCAACGGCGGATCTTTGGGAGTCTTTCGTCCCCGGTGAATTTCCCCGGATTGCTTGTGGAACGACTGGCACCGCTGGGCAACCCTATTCCCGACCTGGCGCAAATCTGTCTGGCATTCGTCCATGGAACATCCCTCACCCCACACCCCAGATTGTGTTGCTTCGAATTTCGTGGTGATCCATTTCTGAGCGCCGTTGCACTCATGGGCCTCTGTGGTCCCTCCTGAGCTGGCGCAGACGATCGTGCCTGAGTACGATAGGTCCATGCGGTAAACCCTTTGCAACGTGGTGCACAAAGCACAGCACAGGCCCTATATAAGGAGACGGAAAGAATGAGAGACGCCCCAGCCCACAGCTTGCATACCAACGCTGCAAACGACCGCCCCATCATGCAGTTTGTGCTCCCCGCTATCATCGCTGCCGCCCTCGCGCTCTCCTCCGTGGCCGTGACAATCGACCTATTCCCCCAAGACGCCAGTCCGATATGCAGCGAGCAGTTTGGGTTCCTCTCATGCCAGAATGTGCCCGATCGCGCATGCTGCAACATCCCGAACCAGAACATCTTCTCTGCCAGGTGTTCTGGGCTGGGGGTGCAGGATTTTGTGAGTAGAACCCCAGTTGAGACGAGAGCCGTCGCGTGGTTTCTGATCAGCGTTCCATAGTGTGTGATCGGCGCGCCATCGAACACCAGCACGAGCCCCTGCGCCAATGTCTGCACTGTGGGGCTCGGCGCAAGCACCCTCTGCGTCGGCCCGAAGCCCAATTGCGCGGCCGCTAAAGGCGCGTTCTGGGTCATCGGTACCCAAGCTCAGGCTTCCCAGCTCAGGAGCGACGCGGCCCTGCCCAAGTGCGAGAAGACCGTCGAGCCTGATCGCGCCGTCTTCGCCAACGGCCAGTCCTTCCACATCAACTACGGCGTCCCCGCCGAGGTCTCCACCCTACTCGTTAATCTCGTGAGGGCGGATCCTCACCTGACTCAAGGAGTCCCAGAGGCGGCTGCTCCGTACGAGGTCAAGGCGGCCAAGGCGGGTTGAACCATTCGAGCAGATGGGCCAGTGAATGATTTCTCGGAAATGACCACACAGGGCAGAGCATGTACGATTACGCAGCAGAGACAAATTTAGGAGCGCCCACTACGCAGATCGTTCACATATACTTGGGAGCCCTCGTATAGGAACCGTCTCGACCATTTGATTACGCTCGTGTTGGCGAAGCCGACCGCGAAGAACTTCCCACTGAAACCGGGCCAGAGCGAGGGTATATCAAGCTTCAGAAAAGCTCTTCAAAAGTTAGATCACAATATCTGACACCCTCAAGCTCAACTATCTCCGTAATCAGCCGTGCTGAGCCGGGGACAACGGTGTCTTGGTTCCAACACGGTCCCACAGTTTCGCAGAGGCTGAGGATACTCAAAGGCGCTAAACGATAATATTTCGGTACCTGAGACATACCATGAGCAATAATATATCAACTTTGGTGCAGGCGCTGCGTTGACTAAGCCTTAATGTGATGACAGTGCGGAAGATGATTGAGCGTGTAAACTCCGACTCAAAACTTTTCTCCTGCTAGTGCCCAGGCCGCCGACCAGACCCTCCTTGCCGATCATACGAGCCTTTGCTGGCCGCACGCAGGCGCGGCTTCAGGCAGCCAATTATAGCCCAAGAATTTGCTGCTTGCTCGCACAGGGTGACTTCGGCATGCCCAGGCCCCAGCTTGTGCCTTTTGAAGACCCCCTGAGCGCTTATACCGGGCCCACAACCGACTGCTCACTAGCACCCAGTCTGCTTCTTTGCCTGGAGTACTACGCACCCTACGTCTTGTTGGGCAATTCACCCAGCGCCTGATTGTTCGCATGCTCGACGCGCGTTGACGCGCGCAAGACGGTGGCAATCGCCTGACACGACTGTGCCCGGCAACAATAAACAATCGCATGCGCGGAGCACTTCGTTCAACGCTTCGATGTTCGCCATGGATGGTGAGATCGGACGCCTGCCTTGTGACAACCGTAGCGGTCGCGTCTCCTGCTCGCTGGCCTCGTCACTGCTGCTCTCGCATTCTCCGCCGACGTGGCGGCCGCTGATTTCGATATTCATGTTGTCTCTCGCACGTGCGACGTTGTCCTCACACCAACAAACGTGCGCTTTGAAGCCTGCGGAGTCCTGGTGTCAGACAATGTCGCTGATCTTGGATTCTGGAAGGACTGTCATTGGCGCTGAATTTCGGCGCGGCGCCCAAGATATTTTTGTCCAAATCAATGGGACCTGACGGCCTGACACGGCCTCGCGCCTTGCGCGTCATCGATGCGGAGACGGCGCAGAGGAAGACTTGGTTGCCAATGGCTCCGTCTGAAAACAGTTCCTCCAGCGATGCTGAACTTCGGCAACGCACCAATCAGTGCGTCTAGCGCGCTCGCCCAGCGCAGATATACTTTTCGTGTTCTCTGCGGAGACTCCAGGCGTGATCTGCTCCAGAAGCCATGGGCGTCATCGACGATGGAGGTGGCGCAGACGAAGTTGATTCAGCGTGTCAACTCCGATTGAAAACCTCTCTTCCGCTTCGATGCTCCCTATGGACTTCCTTGATCAACGACGTCAATGGTTCTCCAGCACCTGCCAGCCGCTGGAGTTCGCGATCGACACTCTGCTGACAGCATGCTCCTGATGCCATTTCGAGACGCCTTGCGATTCCCCGATAGTAGAAGATCACTCGATCACCTCTTCCGGGGCAAGAGTCGCCTGCCACCTATACAAGGAGCTCCTATTGCATCGTCGAATGTGTCCCACACACGATGGTTCCCTCAGCCCTCCACTCGAGCCTCGTCCAAGAACCATGGCATCGTCCATTGAGTTTCCCCGCGACATCCGCTCTCTGGCGCTGGAAAGACACGCGCAATTAGTCCGGGTCATACGCGTCGAGGATTTCTTCTCATAATTGAGCGATGGCAGCGCTGGGCTGATCAGAAGTCGTCCCATCCTCAGCTCAATGTAGACGACGATGGGCGCTGCGTCTGGTATTGGGAGCAAACCCCCTTGATGTCATGCGATGTTGACGGCATGCACGAATCTAGTCTAGACAACCGAACTCTTAGGTCAATGCTGCTGAACGCTTGCGCACACATTGCCCAACAAATGTCTTATAAGATGCCACTTCCAGCTCTCTGGAGTCCACTATCAGCTCATTATCAGCATGCGTCTTTCCCTCGCCGCTCTCGCCGCCGTCTCTCTCGCGCTGCACTCTGCGGCCGTCAACATCGACCTCTTCGTGACGAATACCACTTGCGAGGTCGACTTCGGCGGCCACTTCATCTGTTCAGATATCGGTCCTCTCACGTGCTGCCGTCACGAGTTTGCGTCGTTCCAATCGGCCAAGTGCTTGGGTCTAGGTATAACTGACGTCGTGAGTACGCGCACCTCCAGTTTGTACCAGTCATCCTGATTCTCTGTAGTGCTCTTTCGGTGGCGTCCCGCGCGTCAATGAGCATCCGCCTGCAGGGACCTGTGGGCCAATCTGCAACACGGGCTCCGGCATCCCTACCCCGTGCGTCAACACGGGCGTGTGCAATGCTGGTGTCGGCGCGTACTGGATTCGCGTCCCACCCCAGCTCAACGTCGACGAGGTTCCGAACGAGTGCGAGCAGGCCGTCGAGCCCGATCTCGTCGTATTCAGCAACGGCCAATCGTTCCGCATCAACCACGATGTGCCAGCCAAAGTCACCGCCCAGCTCACCGAGTTGGTCAAATCCGACCCTACCCTTCTCAAGGGTGTCCCTACGGAGGTTGCTCCTTTCGAGGTGAAGGCTTAGAGATCAGTTTGAGCCTTTGTAGCCGTGTTCCAGCGCGCATGCACGCTCGAGTTCTTGAAGCATATTCGTTGGGGCCTCATGTAAAGTACTTTGACCCGTGACAATTTTGGCAGCCCCGAAGATCCAACGAGCAGACGATTGAAACCGCGTGAAAACATAGACTCCAGACAATGTCGTACCTGCCGCGCTTCAAACCCCAAGGTTGTCTATATCAAGTTTGTTTGAGTCAAGTAATAAGTACGGTCGAATGCCCCCGCCGGCGCCAGGCCCGCCTCCCTTACGTAAGCCTGATAATTCGATAAACTTGATTCGGAGGCTGTTCGGAGATCCTTCAAGCCGCCTTCAACCTCGTTTCCCGCACCACCTCAGACCATGTCCGAGCCCACCCTAGAGCTCCCTGCAGAGCTTCAGGAACGCTTGGATCAAGTGCTCAGCTCGGTTTTCGAGCAGGCTTGGGATCTCGTAGCCTCAGGGTCAGTCGAATCCGTGTCGCCGCTTGTACACTCTTGTGCAGCAGACACTGACAGTTTTTCAGCTACAGTATGCCTACTGTTGTTGAAAAAGCGGTCTCTTCGAGCGCGCTCCGGGCTGTGGCTGCTGCTGCGCGCCGGAAATATGCTGCTGTGGCGGAGGCTGCACGACTCGAGAACGAGCGCGCCTCGTGGATGAACCGGCTGCCAAACGAGCTCTGGTGGCAGATATTCGAAGGCGTGCCATTCCCAGACCGTTTTGCTGCCACGCGACTCTGCACGCGCTGGAGAGAAGGTCTGCGTGCGGTGCCGCTTCTCTGGACCAACTTGCATTTTTACGCCAGCTATATGAAGACGGTTGGTTGCAGTCGAATGTTCATGTCAGACATCCTTGAGCTAAGCAAGGGGCGACCTCTTGACGTGACCATAGACGACGGTATGGCCGTGCGGCACGACACGTGTAGCCCACTGCGTTCCCTCGGTGAACAGCTGTCCCCGCACGCGCCGCGCATTGTACGCCTCCGCGTGCGGTCCCTCCACACCGACTCGCCTCTCAAGTTCCTGCTTGGATGTCCCACGCTTCCTGCTCTGCGCGAGTTCGCTGCGGAACGAATCGTCGCGATTCAGGGTCAGAAAGGCATCATATTTGCGACCTTCCCGTTGTGTTCATCCGAGGTCGAGCTACCGATGCTTGAATGCGCACGGCTTGGCCGTGGGTTTACGTGGCCAGAGGATGACCTTGTTCTACCAAGCATGCGTGTCCTGGACCTGACTCCAGCGGAGGACACCGAAAAGGAGGTCCGCGCCGCGCTCGCAGGCTGTCCGCAGCTCACCACGCTCCGCCTCGATCTTTCCGCAGGCGACAGCGCTTTCAGCACTGAGCATCTACAGGAAGATCTCTCTCTCCCCGCCACTCTGACTTCCATTACAGCAGTGTCGCTGCGTTGCGGCACTGAAGTGTTCCTCGCCCCCTTCAAGCGTAACCGCACTCGAGCTGAGTTGGTTCTCGAATACGACTGCCCGTGCTGCGACGGCACGAAATCCGCTGTAGCCACCCTCAGCCACCTCATCTGTGGCAATAGCAATGAGGTCGTTGATATACGCGTGGGCTACGACGAAAGGCGGCTCTCGATTCGCGGCCGCAGCGCCAGTGGTCGCATACGATCTGTGGCGTTCCACTCCTGCCACGATCCCAGCAGCTTGCTCAGGAGTCTCTGCGTCGTGCTGGACTTCGCAGAATGCAAAGTCAGAGTCACGGTGGATGCGTCTCTCCAAGATTATTTCGGCGTCCTGCAATCACACCCGCACCCGCCTCCCGATTCAGTGGAAATCGAACTGTCTGCGGCCGGAAAACGCCCCTCTATGTAGCCAACACCGCGTCTATGCTGTCTAGGGTTTCCTACTCGTAGAAAGAATTGATCTTGCATTCATGCGAACTATACAGATATTCGTGCAAAAACATCAGTGTCGTAGCTGTCATAGCACATGCTCAACCTCCGCCTTCTCATTATCGCGCGCGCTCTCGCTCCGGAGCCCGCTATCGCGCTTCTCGCTGCCCGCCTCAAGCCTGTCCTCGATGCCGGTATTCCGCACCTCGCCCTTGCGCAGCGCGTCCTCGCGCGCATGCGCGTCGGGGACGTAGGCCTTGCTCGCGGGCACGAAGAGCGGGACCTTCGCGAAGTAGTCGTCGATCTCCTCGAGCGGGATGCCGCGCGTCTCGGGCATGAATGCCTGTTTGTGCCAGCCTGTGAGTAAAGGCGTTGGCGAGAAGGGGGGAGGAGGCGTACCCAGAAGAACAGCGCGTTGGTGAAGCCGCAGATGGCAAAGACGAGGTAGAACTTCCAGCCGACCGTGCGGAACGCGATGGGCGTGATCTGCGCGATCATGACTTCGCGCCTTGCCTCAGCATTCGCACGAGCGCAGCACGCTTGACTCAGAGCGCTCACAGTTCGATATCCACGCGGCGGAGCTAGTCAAGCTCGTGGCGCGCGCGCGCGTCGCGGAGTTGAACATCTCGACGGGGATGGCCCAGCTGAGCGGGCCGATGGCGGCGGAGAAGACGAGGTTGAAGAGCCAGGTCATCGCGACGAATGCGCGGCTCGCGTGGTGGTTGTTCGTGTCGGCGGGATAGATCGCGATGATGCACGTGCCGACGACGAACGTCAGGCCCGAGAGCGCGTTCGCCGTTATAAGTGGCCAGCGGCGCCCGAGCCGGTCGACGAACAGCACGCACAGCGCCTCGCCGATGAGTGCGATCACTGAGTTGCCGGACTGCAGGCCGAGAGTCGTCGACGCGTCGATGCCGATGCTGACCCGCCCGTCAGGTCAAGCGATGGGGAGGGAGAGGGAGGGGGACGGCAGACAGACGCGCACCTCGCGAAGATCTCGGGCGAGTAGTACTGGATGACGCTCACGCCTGTCATTTGCACGGAGAATTGCAGCGCGATGCCGAGCACGAGCCGGCGCAGGTTGTTCGGGACGGTGAAGAGTTGGCTCCATGCTGCTGCGTGCGTCTGCGCACGCAGCGCCTCCTCATGCACTTGGTGCGTGATCTCGGCGAACTCTGCCTGAACGAAGGTGTCGTTCTGGTTGCCGTGCGCGTGCAAGCGCGCCAGTACGTGCAGACACTCGTCGTCTCGCCCCTTCATCGCGAGGTACCGCGGCGACTCCGGCAGCGCGCTGAAAATGGTTCGCTTTGGGGAATCGGGCGAAAGAACGAAACTTACAGGATAAAGAGCCCGAGTGGGATAGCGGCTATACATTCGGTTAGATACGTCGTCCATAGTTCGCCATTTGCGACATGACATACGGACGATCTGAATGGCTAGAGGTACCCTCCAGGACCATTCCGTCTCGCCACCATGCGACCCGTGGAAGCAGCCGTATCCAATGAAGGAGGCTATGAAGGCGCCAATCCCGAGCATAAATTGTTGCAGCGTTGTGAGGCGGCCGCGGATGGACGGGTGCGCGATTTCCGCCTGGTACAGCGGTGCGAGCATTGCGAGCATGCCGATGCCCATGCCAGCTTCAACGCAAAGTTAATTGCAATGTCAAGGGCCGCTCATGCTCGACACACCGAAGAAGCGACCAGAGTACATGTAGCGAATGCTCTGGGCTGCGCACTGGACAGCACCGCCGACGATGAAGATTATGCATCCTACGATAATCGTCTTTCGGCGCCCAATTATGTCTGGGTCCACATATGAGAGCCAGGAGTAGCCAAGGGACTGAGCACGCACCTGCGAGGGTGCCAACGAAGATATTGGCAGAGAAGGCGCCGAGGAGAAGCAGACTGACAATGAGGCCTTCTTGGGTGGCGGTCGGGAAGCCGGTCGTTTCCTTGAAGTTCGTCGACGGCAACACGGACGCGATAATGCCCAGGTCGTAGCCGAATGTTATGCTACCGAGGGCAGCAAAGAGACCACAGAGCCAGGTGTACCATTTTGGCGAGAGGACCATCGTCGAACGAGCTCAAGCCTGGGATCAATCCTGGCGCACGGGCATCACTGCTTCAAATGGCCCAGGCGCCGTCACGCGTCTCGTGCGCGGGCCGGGGACGAGGAAGCAGGCATGCAAGCTTTGGGACGCGGATTCGCACGAGACGTCACCGTCAAGGACGGAGGAACGGTCCGCTCAACTCCGCGCTCATTCTTTCCCCGCATCCACACGCCTGCCTCGGTCAATCCACGGAAATACTCGCCTGCTTCTGGCCTCGTCCCTGCCACCGCGCACATAGCATCTGAGTCTCCCATGTGCAGTCTTTCCTGGCCGTTTCCACAGTCGGCCACAGCGCCTCATGCTGCAAAAGGCTGGTGGCTGGGTTGGAGAAATGGCCGCTAGCCAGGCCGCACTTGGACCTCGCGCCTGCCGGGGAGATTTTCATGCGGCTTGGACGGTTTCTCCATGGTTTCCCCACTTGAGTAGCCGTCAGCGGCGCCTTTCCACCCGATTTCACATATCTGCGCCCAACTCCTGGAGGGTCGCCCTCGCGGGCCGTGTTCAGACTGGGCCTCTCGGACCGTCCGCGCCGCTTCTGCTACCTTCTCGAATAGCATTCACTTCCAGTGCGAGGACGCTCTCGAGCACTCATGGCGTCCATCGATGTCTTCCCCACCGCGCCAGTCGGCCCAGTCTCCAAGTACCTCTACTCGGGCTTTCTCGAGCATCTCGGACGCTGCATATACGGCGGCATACTCCCCGCCAAACGCACCACCTTCCCGTATACCTCGTCCCGCCCGTGTCCTGAAGACCAGTTCGTCGAGACGCCTGCCGAGCTCCTTACGCCCGAGGGATTCCGCAAGGACGTGCTGACCGTCTTGCGCGATGAGCTGCGCATGCCGCTCGCCCGATGGCCCGGGGGAAACTATGTGTCCTCGTATCACTGGGAAGACGGCGTAGGGCCTGCAAGTGAACGCAAGATCCGACCTGAGCTGGCCTGGGGCGGCGAGGAGTGCAACCAGTTCGGCACGAACGAGTGCGAAGTCTGTCCGTTCGTTTAGGCCAATTCTGAATGCATGATCGCAGGTTCATCGAATGGTGCCGCGCAGCGAAGACCGAGCCGTTCATCATCCTGAACATGGGCACGGGCACGCTGGCCGAGGCGCTGCACTGGATCGAGTACTGCAACGGCACGGGCGACACGCACTACGCGAACCTGCGCCGCGCGCACACCGGCCGCGCCGAGCCGCACAACGTCGTGTACTGGGGCCTCGGCAACGAGGTGTACGGCGAGTGGCAGGTCGGGCAGCAGACGGCGGAGGCATACGCGGCGACGGCGCGCCAGTGGGCGCACGCGATCCGCCTGCTCGACCCGAACGTCAAGCTCGTCTCGTGCGGCGAGATCGGGCACTCGAGCTGGGACGGCACCGTGCTCGACGCGCTCGCCGACAAGGTCGACCTGCATAGCATCCACCTCTACACCGGCTTTGGCCCACGCGACCGCTCCCAGACCGAGCGCGAGTTCGCGCGGTGTGTGTACGGACCTGACGCCGCGGAGTTTGCGATCGAGACGTGCAAAGGCCTCATCAACAAGGCGGTACGTCCGCATTGTTTCGTCGTAGCTCGCGGGATGCTCATAGTGTCTTTGTTCAGAGACTTGCGCGCAGTGTGAACAAGCCTATCAAGATTGCATTTGACGAGTACGGCCCGTGGGACGAAACCATCGGTCCGCGTCGCTGCCACCCGTACCACCGTCGCTGTCACTGATACTGTCGCGTCACAGGCACGCCACAGAACGGGCTCGAGCAGACCTACACCCTGACCGACGCGCTCGCGATGGCCGCCTGGCTGAACGTCTTCATCCGCCAGACAGACAGCGTGGAGATCGCATGCAACGCGCAGAGTGTCAACGTCATCTCCCCGCTGATGACCTCGTACGCTGCTTTGCCTCGCGCCCGTTCTTTCGCTGACGTCCCTCCGCACGGCGCGCAGGCCTACTGGCGTGTTACGCCAGGCAACGTACTGGCCGTTGTACCTCTTCGCACGGTACATGCGCGACGGCATCGCGGTGCGCGTCGCGGTGACAGGCTCGCCGGAGTACGAAGGCGAGACGCTGCCCGCGTGGATCGGGCCCGTCAAGGGCGCGCCCAAGGAGCTTGATGTATCCGCTGTGATTGTGCAATCGGACGCGGGGCGCTCGCTGCGTGTCGCCGTCGTCAATCGCTCGGAGACGCACGTGCACACTGTCCCCGTGCGCGTCGCGTTCGCCGACGTCCCGCCTGGCGCGGAGGTCGAGGTGCATGAAGTATGGCATCAGGATGTCAGGGCGAAGAACGAGTGGGGCGAGCGCGAGCGCGAGGTTGCGGTCGTGACACGCCGCGCGCCGTGGGATGGGCGGTGGACGTTCCGCGAGCACTTATTCACGCTGCTTGTGCTGCCGCTTCAGTGAGATCCCTCGCGTGTTGGGTCATTATTACGCCGCATCGTATTCCTGAAATCTTTCTTTGACACATCAGTCCTCTAGGTTCGTTCGACGCGAGTTCAGATGGTACTCAGGCACAGAATGACGCCCGGTATGAACACGGCACGAGACGAAGCCCACAGGAATGTGCAGCTACTGCAACGATAGTTATATCAGGAATCAAGTGACTGGTACGCTGCGTATTCTTTGGGTCTGAAGCTTGCACGGAAACGCGCCGCTTCGTTCCAGTTCGTCTGGTTTCGCCGTTCTGGGACGGCTGCTTACATCAGCGAGAAAACGGTGACTCTGTCCAGTTGACACACCATGATCGCCTGCCGCGCTGAATCAGCGTCGGCCGGCCTCACTCGTGTTCGGTCGCAATGCGAGAGCAACGCCATTTGCTGGCTCGGGATCGAGGTATCCGGCCGGGTACGCGCGTCGTGGATCGCCGACTACGAACGCGTCACGGTAGGCGCTCCTCAAGTTACCGATTCATACCCTGGGCAAACATGCCCGGCTAAGGCGACCGAAGCTATAAAAACCCCAGCTTGCTGGGAAACTCCTGTGACGTCTCGAAACCCATCAAGCATAATGAGCGCACTCGCCGAAGCCTTTTCTCCCAAGCCGACGTGGATCCCCGGAGACCGCGTCCCCGACTGTTCCGGCAAAGTCTTCATCGTCACCGGAGGTCCGTACCTATCTACGCCAGATTTCCTTCAGCTAACAATTATCGTTACAGGTAACAGCGGGATAGGGAAGGAAACATGTCTGGTATGTCCGGTTTGTTCATGGCCGTGCGACTCGATCTCATTCTCCTCCTTTCGTCGATAGCAATTGTTGAAGAAGGGGGGCAAGGTCTACATGGCCACTCGCGATCGTACCAAGGCAGAGGAGACTATACAAGACCTTGAGAAAAAGACAGGCCGTCGGGCGATATTCCTCGCGCTGGACCTCGCAGACCTCCGCTCCGTGAAGCGCGCCGCGGAGGAGTTTCTCGGGCTGGAGACGCAACTCAACGTCCTTTTCAACAACGCGTCAGTCCTCTCTTACCCCCGAAAGGGTGTAGAATATCGACTCACCTATCTGCAGCGGCGTGATGATACCGCCAACGAACCTACTCACGTCGGATGGATACGACCTCCAGTTTGGCACGGTCCGTCCATCGCACTGAGGGGATTCCGTCTGATTCTCAGGCGTTTGTAGAACGTTCTCGGCCACTACTACTTCACGAAACTGCTGCTGCCCGTCCTCTTTGCCACCTCGGAGGCCAACCCGTCTGACAAAGCGCGCGTCATCACGACCTCTTCGTTCGCTCATCGCATGTATCCCTCCATCAACTACGGTACCCTCAGGGACAGCCCTGAGCGCCGAAAGCTCGGGGCGTGGAGCCTATACGGCCAGAGCAAGTTCGGCAACATCGTCGTCGCCAACGAGCTCGCGCGGCGCTACGGCGACAAGATCATCTCTGCGTCGCTCCATCCGGGTGGCATCAAGACGAACCTGCAAAGACATTCCGGCGGCCTCTCCCAAACGCTTATGGTGACCGTCTTTCTTCCAACTGCGTCTGATTGCGTCTCATTCGGACTCTCTAGAATTGGATGCTTGCAGAGGAATGGATGGGCGCGATCACGCAGCTCTACGCCGGGACGGAACCCGACGGGGAAAAGTTCAATGGGAAGGTACTGTACATGCTTGAAGATGTTGCTCAAGTCGGTTTCTCATCGAGCCCCAGTATCTCTTCCCCTACGCGCGAATCGGCAAGCCCAACAAGGCGGCCAGTGTCCCCGAGACCGGCGAGAAGCTGTGGAATTGGCTCGAGGAGCAGGTAAAGGACTTGTAAGGGTAATTATGGACAATCGATGGTACAGCGGATATTGCACAGCAGAAGAAGGGGGGAGGGGGCAAGGCGCGAGACCGTAAAGACCGTGATGGAACAGCAGACCAAGTATTATACGATTAAGGAGCGTAAGTCGGCGGCGGTCCTTTGAGCACGCTCATCCGAGGAGCCGCCGCGGAGACGGGACTAGGGTCGTCGACGACCTCACCGTTCACGGTGCGCAGGGCCGTTAGAACTGCCCGATTGGAGACGCCGCGCTCCAGCAGTTCCTGCACCATCTCGAGCTTCCGCGTCGCATCGGAGTCTCCGCTGGAGGACGACGGCGCTGACGACGAGCCCGCCACTGAGTTCCGAACGAACAAGGACGGGGACGGCTGTGGGGAATCGAATTCTCCATAGGTCCCCGGACGGGATGCACTGGGGCCGGTCACCGCGGCCAAGCGTAAGGCGGCTTTCTCGCTCCTCTGCGGGCGAGTGGAGGAACTGCCCTGGACCGACGTCACAGTTCCTTGCTGAGTTTGCACACTGCTGGTGGCAATGTAGGGCTGTGCACGAAATTCGGGACGAGGCCATTCGACGGACCACTGATCGTCATTCTTTGCTGGGACTCGAGAGCGGCGGCGTCGGCGCACGCAGATAAAAGTGACCGCGGCAACGAGGGCGGTCGCCAGGATGCAGATGACGGCGACGGCGGCGATCAGGCCGGTCGACGGACCAGAGGATTCGGGGGGCGTGACAGCTGTCTCAGAGTTGGACGGGACAGAACTGTCCGCTGGGGGTCCCGCAGACGAGGGGGTTTCGTGGCCATGGGACGACTCCGATCGAGTGCTCGTTCCGCCGGGGCTCCGAGTCTCGCTGCTGGATTGAGACGGAGCGGGGGTCGTTTCGCTCTGCTGCGCCGGGCTCTCAGGCTGTTTGATGACATAGGAATCGGTCAGTACCCGTTCGACGAGACCTGCAGCACTCACCTCAGCGTCCTCAGGCTGGTCTGCGAGCGCAAGGGCGTTCGCAAGCAGCGCATCGTAGTCCCCGGCATTAGCAGCATTAGTGATGAAGACCATCCCCCTCGTGCAAAACAGGTCCGCGTAGACGTAGAACGGTGTCGTCTGCCCGCGGCCCGATCAGCACAGCCCGCCCGAGCGAAAATCGCTCCCCAAACCGCTCAGAACGCACATCGTTGATCGTCACGTCCAGTTTCCCCAGCCCGAGGACGGAGCGGAAGCCCCCAGGCAGCGGGGTGCACGGCTCGGCGATGGATTTGGCCTGGACCAGCATCATCTTCGAGTTGGGCACTACGAAGTGGATGGCGTCGTTGGCTGCGAGGGGACGGCCGTGAGGCGGCGAATGCGAATCGGCCGACGGACGCACCGACAGCGGTGATGCTCGGGGGGTCGAACGCAAGCGTGACGCCGTCGATGGCGACGAGGACCTCATGCCAGGCTGCGAGGGCGGCGGTGGCGAAGAAAAAGGGAGCGAATTGCCACCGAGGCATGCAGGGCCTGTCCGTACTGCAAATATAACGACGGGGCGCCCGTCTGCGTGGCGAGGAATGGAAGAGCTATAGGACGGAGTCTGTAATGCTACGGCCAGCGGGGGAAGCAAGCAACCTCAGGGTTCACGGGCTCGCGAGACCGAAGTGCCGCTGTTCGCACATTTTCCTGGCATGCTAACCCGTCATTACACAGAGTCTAGATTGAGGAGGACGTGCCTCTGGAACCGGACGCGTGACAAGAAAGCTCACCTCTGCTATGGCCCTCATGAGGGAAAACCGAAGATTCGACGACTGTCCAGCAATGCCAAGAGGTCGGTGTAGCGCGCCGGCATAATACAAGCGTGTATGGGCGTTGACAATGACAGTCATAGTGATTTTGTGATGCAATCATGCACTGTGCAGCTTCAGCCAGCGGCTCTGGTTTGACTCTGAGTTGCATGGTGTAGGCGAGAAAGGAGGCTGCAGCGGCGACGAGAAGTTCAAAGCTGCGCGAATCAGTCTACGAAGGGGAGACTGGGATACACATACAGGTTCGCCATCGTAGCACTCCTGAACACGAACACCGGGCCTGACACGGAACATGCGATACTGCCATTCGCACTCCCCACTCCTCCCAGGAACCCGAACCATCTTCCAGCCAGGTTCCGGGCACGGGACGGATTCGAACCATGCAGCACGCCGCGCGGGGTCCTTGACCATCAGTGCCGCGTGGTTGACTCTCATGTAGCCACTCCACGGGGTGGGCGTCGTAGTGTCGATGGGCGTGGGGTCGTACCGGCCGTGTTCCTGGAGAATGTAGCGCATGCGGGTGAGATCTCGCGCCGCGCCGCGAATGGCCAGCCAATCCTCGTCCGAATGCGCTGGGCCCCGCAGGCGGGCGTGCCCCCAGTCGATGATCGAGTACGAACCGTCCGGGCCCCGGACCACGTTTTGCCACGAAACATCTCTGTGCACGACGCCGAGCGAGTGCGCCGCCCGCAGGATGTCGAGCGCCCGGTGTCCGCGCTCTTGATCCTCGTCCGACGGTACTGGCGTTCTGTCGATCTGCGGCGCGCGGTCGAGGCTGTCGCCGTCGAGATACTCGAGTGCGATTCCGCTCACTGTGCGGAGCGCAGGGTGCGCCTCGGCGTGCTCCGCTGAGCGCGCTAGCTGCACGACGCCATGAAGCCTAGGGATGCCGTGGCCCTGGAGCCGCTCGAGACGGCGGTAAGCCTGGGTCTCGATGTCATACAGTTTCTGCAGGCGGGCCCAGCGATACATCTCAATGTCCCAATCGTGGAAAAGAGAAACATCGACTCCGTCCTCGCTGTGGTCGAATTGGGACAAATCGTGGACGGGCCGAGCAGGTCTCTTGCCTCGCACAACATCCAGCAAAGAGTGACGGAAGCGGTCCTCGACCTGCGCCGTCCACGGACGGTCGAACACGTCGCTTCCAGGCGCACAGAACCGCCGGTCAAAGAGCTTCAGCGTGGCTGAGCGGGGCAAGCCATGAATGCGATGCGCGTCCAGGTCCACGAGAAGAAGACAGCCATTAGATTCGTGCTCGTTGAGCGTACGGCGGACCGTTGCTTTAACAGTTCTGCGTGCACCTCCGGACTGCTCGCACCACCAGTCAAGAGTGAGCGACGCGCCGACAGCGTATGGATTCAAGACATTCCTATGCTGGCCTCAGCTCCACCAGCGCGAAAAATCGAGCATCCACACAGAGCATAAGTGGTCTTTGAGTACATGCCGCGCGTGAAATAGGGTGGGCTGAGGTCGAGCCGTCGGAAAGCCATTGGAGCAGAGTTCAAGCCGTTGCGCGCCCGAATCTCCGGGCCCGAGTCTCGAACTTGACCGCGACGATGCCGGTGACGGTGGAAGGCGACGACGAGGAGATCCTCGCGACGACGGGCGTGCGCCCGCCGCGGCGGCGCAAGGAGCTCGAGCAGGCGCCGCGCACGACGGGCTCGTTCTGGGGCGACGCCTGGGAGGCGGTCAAGGTCTGGCTTGACTGCTTTCGCGGCGCATGGTGCTTATGCTGACGGCGCGTCTGCAGCTTATCAACGTCAAGGACGACATGCGCGATATTGCGGAGATGCCGTGCGCGCGCAAGAGCCTGATGACGGGCATTGCGAGCGGCGTGGGCGTCGGCGTCATCCGCGGCGTCACCGTCCGTGCGTCTATCCGCCTCAGTCGTCGCTCCAATGCACAGTGCTCAGCTGGCTGTATGGATTTAGGGCCGTATGTAGCGTGCAACTGGGCGATGGGCACCTTCATGCTCATCTCGCTTTCGACATGGTGCGCGACTTTGGCCGCCCGCGCCCGCCGCGCACCGCTCGCTTTACTCATTGCAATTCAGGCAAATATGCCGTGCGCGGCGCGCGAAGGAGATGCAGCAGGTCGCGCTCATTCGCAAACACGCAATGGAGCAACGGCGCGCACAGGCGCGCCAAAAACAGCAGGAGCTCGCGACGCCCGCAGCGGCATAGGCCTCCTCATGCTCAACTCCACTCCGAGTCCCAGTGGTCCTTGCTCCACGCCTCCACCAGCTGCGGCTCGTTCTGCACGACGGTCAGGCTGCGGACGAGGATGGGGCGGGCGGCGAGCGGCGCACCCGATAGACCGCCTGGAAGTCGGTGAACCCGCCGCGGAGGACGACGACTTCCTGCTTCGTATCCGGGAACCGCGCGTTCAGCGTTTCCGCGTAGATCTGCAGTGATCCTGTCAGTACGCATGCTGCTACGGGCGAATGTATAATTGGAAGTGAAACCAACCCGCGCTGCTTTAGGGCCTCTGCAAGCGCGTTAGAATCCGCAGTCATACTGGACGTGTCTTCAAGGCACACCGTTGTTGGGAGAGAGCACAGTGGAAGACGACCGTGGACGCGTCCTTGTGCTCTTCGACGAGCTTGTCGACCGCGTCGAGGAACAGATAGGACGGGGAGTGCACGCTGCCCTTGATGTGGCCGCCCTCGCGGTCGTCATCGCGCACGTCGACGACTGCCTGCACTCAGCGCTATGGCAGTGATTGAGGCTGATCGCTGGCCTGACCGACGTAGTCCTTGCGCGCCGTCTTGGAGAGCACAATCTCGCGCAGCTCCTACCTCAGAAGTTCAGCTTCCAACTTCAACGAGGCGAGGTTACTCAAAGCTGACCGTAGCAGTGATCCAAGAGAACAGGGGTTTGAACGGCGTCGTTGCTGCCATGACGGGTTGAGGACAAGATAGCCTTCGGGCGCTTATCTCAGCATCTCCGTTTCCCCAATTGGGCCGCAGACTGACAGTGCTTTCAATAAAATTTCCCCTTGCTAATTACTCTTGCGCGACGTTTGGAACAGCGTAGATACACACAGCACCTCATAATCTACTCCGGATGCGCTCGGCAATGACCTCGCCCTCCTCGTCGACCAGCTCATCGCGCGCGTCGCGCTCGAGCCTGAGCATCGTCTTCTGGTCCAGCACTTGGTTCACAGGGCCAGATGTCGGCGCAGAGCCATCCAGGACGGGGGCGGGGACGACGTGGAAGTGGACCTAGCGAATGGGTCAGCTGCGAGTGGGCTCGTAGAACGATTCTCACATGGGCCACGGCCTGCGCGTATTCCTGGTTGCACACGACATTGAGCCCAGGATTATCCAGCGCTGCAAGACGCCGGGATCAGCACCGCGTCCGAAGTCGGCCGTCCAGCTGCCAGGGCGCACCTTTGACGAGCGCGTTCGACACGCGCGCAATCGCCTGGCCGACCGCGCCGGCGTCCTCGGGCGGGAGGTCGCTGAGCCGCTTGCAGTGGTGCTTCGGCACGACGAGCAGGTGGCCCGGCCGGATGGGCAGCACATCTAGCCTGGGCCCGTGAGCGCAGGGATCGACGGCGCGTGGAGGCACGGACCGAGGAACGCGACGACGCGCTCGTCCTCGTACACGCGGAACGCGCGCTGCGTCCCCGCCGCGATCTTGCAGAACACGCACTCCGCGTCCGCGGACGGGTGCCACGACGGCGGCAGCGCGCGCCCGACGTGCGCCTGGATCATGTACGAGGTCATGTGCGCTTGCTAAGCCGTATCGCCGGAGTTTGGAACGCGCCGTAGGACATAGATTGATACCTAGTGTCACAAGGGCGTATTCAGCAGGACAGTGACGATGAATGCGAATTATACGATTACGGGGCACACCAGGAACCCGTACGATCCGTTGTCTCACAGGAGATACACCTGGGAAGAATCTATCGCTCTATTGCCTCGATCGTGAGCTCGGCGTCGGGGGCAGCGGTGCGCATGGCAGAGACGTGGTCGTGGAGAGACGCATCCATAGTTACCTTCAACGCGCACTTGGCGTACCCTAAGGTCTCCCCGATACGGTTCAGGTGGATGGAAGGATCTTCGCACGCCGCCACCGCGACGCTCCGAATACGCCCGTCGCTAGCAATTGCCCGGGCAGACAATCTCTTCTTCACGTCATAACCAATGTGCACTTCGACCGCATCGGCGGGCGCCTGCACGAGCAGCTCGCTGAGCATGTACCACCCCTCGAGCGCAGTTGCCTCGCAGCGCCGGTAGTCGAGCACGAGCTCGCGCTGACCGGGGTGGGGAAACGCGCGCGTCGCCCACGTCTCGTTGGAGGCGCGCAGCCCGGCGAGCGTAACAGACTGCACGCGGGGAGTAAGCCCGCTGAGCGGGACGCTCGGCCAGTCGCCGAACGCGCTGTCGTCCGCGCGCATGTCGAGCCGCAGCGCCTCGAGCTGCGTGCAGCACGCGAGCGCAGCGTAGACCTCGACGTTGGCGTTCTCGCGCGGCGTCAGGTCGACGACGCGCACGCTCGGCAGCCGGCGCTCGCTGGGCAGCCGGTCGAACGCGAAGCCGCTGTCGAGCGCGACGCGCTCCAGCGCGGGCAGCTCCGTCTGCGGCGCCCAGAAGTCGAACGTCAGGTAGCGCCCCTCGCGGCGCGCGGGCAGGCGCTCCGCAGCAAGCTCTCGGAGCGCGGGGAGCGCGGCGAAGTGGCGCAGCAGGAAGTTGGGCGCGTCGACGTGCCCGGAGCGGACGCAGAGGCGCGCGAGGCGCGCGCCGTGCGGCTTCAGCGCGTGCGCGATGCCGATGAAGACGTTCCAGGCCGGTCTGTCGCGCTCCGTCTCGACCGTCACGTCCAGCGGCAGGTCGTGGCTGAGCGCGAGGATGCCGGGCGCGCTCCCGACGGCCGGCGTGCGTCCGGGCTTGACGTTGTACGCGTAGAAGTGCAGGTCCGTCCAGAGATGCGGGAGCGCCGGCATGGACTCCCGCCAGTGCGCGCAGACGTGCGTCGTCGCGTATCGGTCGGCGAAGGGCAGGCGCTCCCAGATGTGGCACCACAGCTCGTTCGGCAGCCGCTTCAGCCACGAGGAGCGCTCGTTCTCCAGTCGGGCCGCCTGCGCGATGGCGGCGTATTTCTGACGCGCTGCGACCACTACGGCCTCGCGCGCCGACGATAGCAAGATATCCTCGACGGCAGTGGGTGTGCTGGACCTGGGATATTGTCAGCGCCTGCAAGTTATTGCATAGTGGACGCCTTGCTTACCCAGGTCCCAGGGCATCCCAGGCTTTCTCGAATACGTCGGATACCGCTCTTTGGAGTTGTTCACGGAGCTCTGAAGGTAGCTGTGCCATCGCCTATCGTGTCGGTGACCAAAGGGGCTTGCGATTGGATCTGATCGCAATGCGCGTCTTCAAATTGAAATTAGCTCGACTAATAGAAAGTCCCGCGTCCTCCGAGTTCGGGTGGCAGGCACCGTGTCGACTTTCGACATACGCAATGTAAGTATTGTGACTGTAACAGTAAGGAGTTCATGATAAAGGGACAGCGCAGGTTTGAAACTCAGTCTCACAACTTGAACTCTGCCCCTCTCTCAGCTGAACACCTGGCTAATGGAAGCACCCCTAGTTGCCCATCCGAGCGAGATAGGAGATCTCGACCTCTCCCTTGCGCTCGCCAGCCTCTCGGTCCAGACGTCTGAGCATTCGCAGACGCGAATGGCGACGCTGGCGCTCCTGCAGCCGCTCGCGACGCCGGCGATGCTTGCTGCCTGCCGCGACCCGTCCTCGCGCATCGTGCGCTTCCCGTACGGCGACTCCGTGGGCACAGAGATCCTGAACATCTCCGCGCTCGGCAAAGCGTGGCGCCAGGCGCTGCTCGCCGTGCCGCCCGTGACGCACCTCACCTTCGATCTCAGCCTCCCCGTGCCGCAGGAAAGCGGCGACTCGGATGCTATGCACGGGTATGGCGATGTCCTCCGCATCTTCTGGGATACGGCCATGCCGGCGCCCGTGCGCGGGCAGCACCTCGCCGTCCGCACGGGAGACGTCATGCGTCTCGTCGTGACCATCGCTACTACTGTCCGCATGCGCGCCCCGGGAGATGTGTACTTCGAGGTTGTGTACAGCGACGAAATGGGTGCATCGCAGAAGGCCATGGACTTGCTCAGGAAGCAACTTCGAGCCATCGCAGGGGCCAGCGCCTCTCCCGAAGGAACCACAGCCGCCGCGCCTGCCTGGAGAGCTTCTGCCTAGGGCTCCAGCTATCGTCTGACGGCAACGCCACGCCAAAGAATCTGCTTTTGTCTCTCTGCGTTATCGACGGCTTTGTGGGAAGCTCTGTCCTGGTCTCCGAGTTCTTTGTATCATCACCTGCCTGCATTGTGAAAATTGAAGAATCTGCGCTTCTCAAGCAACGTCTCACGACAGAGCTCTTTTATTTCACCCCACAACACCTCAAAATACTTACCAGGCCCAGGGATTTCCAATCTTGCACAAGTCGCAGTCTCTCTATTAGCAGAAGAGCTCACGAGCCCCCTCTCTCTGGATCTAGACATCCTTGCGACTTGAATGAATTATTCGAGCCTCGGAAGCGGCAAAACGCGGTCTATGTACAGTTAAGGATCACGATGGCACCGCGCCGTCTGGAATGAACTCGATTTCCACGGAGCTAGATGCAAGACGAGATAGGATGCCACGAAGCGATGCATCCGCTACCACCTTCACTTTGGTGCGGGATAACTCCTCCAATATGCACTTGATTTCGGGGGTCGGATCGGCGCACATATTGTATGAGGCCTGCCGCAGGCGTCCGCTGGCCACTGCGCGGATGGAAAACCGCCTTTGAACGTTGTACGTCATGCGAACGTCAACCCGGTCAATAGCACGGCTACACCACCGGACAAGGTCGAAGAACGTGGCGCATCGCGTTAGCGGTTGTCCGACGCAATCATCGTATTGGATAACCCGCTCTGCCACACCGGTACCGACCCCCCAGGGCCCCCACATGGAATAGACCAGCCACCCGGCAACCGCAGAGCGCACAGACACAGCCGTAATGGATCGCAAGGTCTTTGGAACATCGGCATCACTGAGCATGTCCGAAGACTTGAAAGCGCGGTCGGGTGCACGAAGATCCAGCCTGAGGGTGGTGAGCCGCGGGCAGCCAGTCAGGGCGGTACGTAGTTCCGCCATGGCGTTCACCGTTGGAGTCAGCTCTAGCACGCGCACGCTGGGCAGACGGCGGTCATCCCGTGGCCATCTGAAACCCAAGCCCCGTTGTACGCGCTCAAGAACGGGGAGTTCCACGTTACGCGGCAAGAACGGGTCAGACTCGACGCCGGATGATTTTCGTTCGAACGGAGGCACCCTGTCAGCGACAAACTCGAGCAGCGCGGGTAGGACGGCAAATGTGCTGAGCATATTTCTCGGTGTGTCGACGTTAGGCGACCGCACGCACAGACGCACGATCCGCGGCGCCTGTGGATTCAGACGTCTTGCGAGGGCGATTAAGGCGCTGTAGTTCGAGTTGTTGGAGTCTTCGACGGTCACATCGAGCGGAAGATGCTTGCTCAGTGAGAGGATATCTGGAATGGCGCCAATACCGGGAGTCAGGGCTGGTTGGGCGTTGTACGTGTAGAGATGCAAGGTCGTCCATAGGTGTGGCAGCGCGCGCATCGATGCTCGCCAGTCTACGCAGACGTGGGTCGCAGAGAGGCAGTCCGCAAATGGTAGAAGCTCCCAGACGTGATGCCAGACTTCGTTCGGTAGTCGGCTCAGACAAGACATGCGGGCGTTGCGCTCCCGGGCATCCTGCGCGATGCTCTCGTATTTAAGACGGGCGGCGGAAGTAACAGCCTCGCATGCAGTAGCTAGCATGATTTTTTCAACGTCAGTAGGGTCTTCCACCCTAGGACATCGTCAGTGCGTCGCTCGGAGGCAGGAAAAATTAGCTGGAGGCACACCCGGCTCGTAGTGCAGCCCAGGCTTGCTCGAAGACGATTGAAATAGTCGTTTGCATCTGTTCCTGTAGGTCGCGCGGTAGCGCCATCTTTTCGAGCGAGTAGAACCAGGTCAGAGAGCAAGGTTGAGGACACGTGGTTCAAACCTGGTTCAAGCTGCGACCCAATTGTCGCGGCTGCAAACCGGAAGCTGCCGAGGCTCCTACACAATTCCGCGGAGAAGGTTGGATGGACGGAATTGAAAATAACTGAGACCGAGCGGAAGATGGTATCATAATCGGCACTCTACCAAAAACGGTGGCGCTCGCAGCAGATCTCACGAACCCTGACCCCCGCAGCAGAAGCTCCAGCAGCGCGACGACTGATTCGCTGTTAGTTGCCGGAGCTGAATCAGCGATAGCAGATTGCGGCACATGTGCGATTTCTGCCTTGTTACAAAGCAGCCAATGATCAGCAGGCCGCTATATATAAAATCGTTGTGGACGAGGCTCGTTTATCGATTCCCGCCTTAATAACTTGCACCATGTCTCCTTCTGAGACCAAGGCTACTATTTTCATGACAGGTGCATCCCGCGGCATCGGGCTCGCCCTGGCTACAAAGCTGCTGTCTGAAGGTCATCGCGTGGCGACGTTCTCGCGCTCTCTTCCTCCCGAGCTCAAGGCATTGAGCGAAGAATACGCGTCGAGCTGCCTGATCATCCGCGGTGACATGTTCGTCCCCGTCTCTGTTCTGACTGCAGATTGCACCGACTGACGCCGAGATCGCTTCCGACAGTGCGGACGCTGGAGCCACCGCGAATGCCGTCGCCTCAGCCGCTGCCCACTTCGGCGGCCTGGACTCGATCGTCCTCAACTCCGGTCTTGCCACGACGGGCACAGTTCGCACCGGCCCGCTCAAGGACTTCAAAGAGTGCTTCGACGTGAATTTCTTTGGCGCGATCCCTATTCTTCAAGCTGCGCTGCCCATCCTGGATCGCAGCACCCGGGGAGCACGCATTGTCCTCGTCAGCACGGTCGGCGCAGTCTTTGCCGGCGTCGCGCTCGCGCCGTATTGCACAAGCAAGGCGGCGGTCAACGCGCTGGCTAGGTTCGTCGCGTCTTTCGCCTCCATTGGTTACTTTGTTTATAGGTCTCACCGGCAGGTCCCTGGCGATCGAGGAACCCAATATCACCACAGTAGCTGTCAACGTGAGCGACTGGGACGCCTGGCCCGTCGTATGACATAATAAGACTGATACACTCTCAGCCAGGCCTTGTCGAAACCGTGATGGTAAAGAACATGATGGCGGAGTCCGTCCTCTCAGAGGACTTGTTGAACGACTTCAAGAAGGCTATTGCGGCGCGCGACGACCCCGCCGCTGCCGAGAACTCACGCCTGGTCGCGATCACGCCTGAGGAGTCGGGCTCACGACTTGCCTGGTTGGCACTGAACGTCCCAAAGGAGATGTCGGGAAGGTACCTGGACGTGGGGGACCTCCGCGACCCCGAGATCTCCGCGCTTCTCAGGTCCGCCGTGTGAAGAATGTCCTCTTGACTCGGACCATTGCTTTGTGGCAGCGATCAGTGTGTTTCCGCGCGTGTAATTATGGTGAAAGATCCACAACGCCCATGCTTCCTGTCTTTCGTTTCAGTGAAGCACTTCAAGTGGAAGCATTCTCATCACCTCCAAGGCACGAAAATAGGAAAGAAAACCTTCCCGGTGCTTTCGGGCAGCCGTTTCTTACAGGTTCAGCATGAGTACGCAGAGTCTGTAGCTCCCAGCCAGATACGTATGCGTATCTTATTAGAGGAGGACACGAGAGCATATCAGGGCGATTCTGACGCTGGCAGCCGGTCGTAATAGATGTCGGCCAAAGGCGGAGTTCCCACGCGTTGGAAGCACGTGACACATGGCGCGTCTCCCCTCAAGAGTCAACTCCAAGCCAGCAGCGTATGGGAAATGCAGCGCAGCGCAATCCTGAGCGTAGAGACCCCGGAGATAGGAGGACATCTTGATGTGAGCAAAGCCCAGAGCATTCGCCCAATTGGCCAAATGCATCCCGCACATGGCAACGCGTCATTTCATTTCGGCCGGCGAAGACAAAACGGGAAGACGCAGTGAAGAAGAAACGTGCAGTGGGCCTGATTAGACCCTACCGGAAGGGTAGGCAGGAGGCGAAGGCCGCTGCACGTAGCTGGAACTGTAATATGCTGGAGGCGGCGGCGGCAGCTCCGAGGGCGGAGGCATGAAACTGCCCTTCTCATCCCTCCCTGAGAGTTCCAGAAAATAAGTATTCCACAGAGCATTCCGAAGTGGACGTACTGCCGTAGACGGGCACAGCGACCTCCGCATCGGACTGCTTGAACTTCTGCGCGCGCCGCCGCATGCGGTAGAGCTCCCACGCGACAAAGATCAGGACGAGCACTGCGATGCCCGCGATCGCGCCGTAGAGCCCGGCGTGGTTTGGCGAGCTCGAGTCGGCGTTCGTGGGTGTTTGGACTTCGGATTGCGAAGCCATCAGCGACTCGGAGTCGGATAAGATGTCAGGGCCACAGGCAACGCACACTGCACAGAGAAGGACTTCGGCGAAGGAAGGTCTTGTGCACCGGTGCTGGGAGACTCGGCAGCTGAGTCGACTGCGCAAGCGGACGACGGTGACGCGTTGAGCGTCGTCCTTGGACGGGGTAGAACGTCGCTTGCTCACCAGCCAGCGACCTCGCAAAGCGCAAGATAGATTCGTGGCTCATGATCAGAAAGCAGCTCGGGTCAGAAGTTATGAAGGCGTGAACGGGTCGTGTCGTAAGTAACCAGAGCTGGTTGAATAGGAAGCGTTGTGAATGTATGTGCCCGAGTCTGTGCTCTGGGTGTTCGCGCAGCGAATGGGTGGTCAGAATCAAGCAGTGCCGCTCGGGCAAGAGCGCGGGCGTGAAAGAGGAACGAAGAGCTCCAACACCGCCTTATTATACCTGGGCGACGCCGGGCGCCTGTTGTCACCCGGTATAGCAGCCGGCAAGGGTCTTCATTGTCTCTTTTCCCCTTGCATTCGCGATGGTGCGAAGGCTTGTCTGCACCACAAGGTTCATGCCTATAGTGTAGGTGACTAGAGGAATGGATTAAGGGAGAGGAGGCTGCTCTCGCCGAGTCACTGGTATGGTCTGTGGGGGAGGTGATTACCCTGAGAGAGTCCCGTTCACAGGCTAGGCGATGAACAGCGTCCCTGTACAGAAACATATTGTTTTAGCAAGTACTGGTTCCAACGAGCGAGAGAGTGCAGCGGCAAAGCGAGCGGTCGGCCTTCTCCGGCGCGTCTTCCGCAAATTTTGCTTTCTCCGTTCCTGCTTTCGGGCCCGGCAATGGCGACTCACATCCTGTTCGAGAGCGCCGGCGGGTACGCGCTGTTCGAGGTCAAGCAGCACGAGGAGATTGGCGCAAAGACGAAGGCCGTCCAGGAGTCGCTTGAGGACCTGCGCAAGTTCGGCAAGGTCGTCCAGCTCGTCTCCTTTGCCCCCTTCAAGTCCGCCGCCCACGCGCTCGAGAACGCCAACGATGTCTCCGAGGGTGCGCTGCTCCAGGGGACGCCAGCAGGGTCATAGGCTAACACTGGGATCGTTTCAGGTGTCTTGAATGACCACCTCAAGTCGCTGCTCGAGCTCAACCTGTCCAAGGGCACCAAGAAGAGCAGCCCCAAGCTCGGCGTCTCCGACTCTGGGCTTGCTGCCAGCATCAAGGCTGGGCTCAATGTCGACTGCGACACGTCCGAGCGGTCGCTGGAGCTCATCCGCGGCGTGCGCCTGCACGCGGGCAAGCTGCTCAAGGGGCTCGAGGAGGGCGACGTCGAGAAGGCGCAGCTCGGCCTGGGCCACAGCTACTCGCGCGCAAAGGTCAAGTTCAACGTGAACCGGACGGACAACATGATCATCCAGGCGATTGCGCTGCTCGACCAGCTCGACAAGGACGTCAACACGTTCGCGATGCGCATCCGCGAGTGGTACGGCTACCACTTCCCCGAGCTCGCGCGCCTCGTGCCCGACAACCACGCGTACGCGCGCGCGGCCAAGTACATCGGCGACAAGGAGACGCTCGACGAGGGCAAGCTGCCCGCGCTCGCGGAGATCCTCGGCGACGACGAGACGGCCGCGCGCAACGTGCTCGACGCCGCGCGCGGCTCGATGGGCAGCGCGCTCGGCGAGCTCGACATGCTCAACATCTCGGCGTTCGCGGACCGCGTCGTGTCGCTCAGCGCGTACCGCAAGAGCCTCACGACGTACCTCAGCGAGAAGATGCACCTCGTCGCGCCGAGTCTGACGGCGCTCATCGGCGAGCGCATCGGCGCGCGCCTCATCTCGCACGCCGGCTCGCTCACCAACCTCAGCAAGTACCCCGCGAGCACGATCCAGATCCTCGGCGCGGAGAAGGCGCTGTTCCGTGCGCTCAAGACGAAGGGCAAGACGCCGAAGGTGCGTCGCGCCCGGCGCAGCCCGTTTACTCTCGTGCTTACGTTGCTGCAGTACGGCTTGATATACCACTCGACGTTCATCGGCCGCGCCGGCCCCAAGTTCAAGGGCCGGATATCGCGCTTCCTCGCGAACAAGTGCTCCATCGCCTCGCGCATAGACTGCTTTACCGGTTCGTCGCCACCCGCACCCCCCTTCTTCCTTCTCGCCGTTGCTTACCCGAGGTACAGACACTCCCACAACAAAATTCGGCGACGCATTAAAACAACAGGTTGAGGAGCGTCTAACGTTCTTCGAGGTCCGTCCTCTCGTTCGGTCTCATTGCGAGTGTCTTTGCTCACATCCAGTCCAGACGGGCGCGCCGCCATCGAAGAACGCCGACGCGATGCGCAAGGTCCTTGACTCGCTCGACGCGGACGAGGACGAGAGCGACGCCGAGATGGGCGAGGCCCTGCCCAAGATCGACGCGGACAAGGCGCCGGCGTCCAAAGAGGACAAGAAGGAGAAGAAAGACAAGAAAGACAAGAAGGAGGAGAAGAAGAAGCGGAAGAGCGACGCTATGGACGTGCGTAATATTCAATTATTTCGCGTAGGACCAGGTACTGATGCGACGGGTTGCGCAGGTGGACGAGGAGCCCAGTCCGAAGAAGGCCAAGCTGAGCAAGGAGGAGAAGAAGGAGAAGAAGGAGAAGGTATGTATGAATCTTTACGGTGCTGATTTGGTGCTGACTCGCGATGCAGAAGGAGAAGAAAAAGGAGAAGAAGAGCAAGGAAACATAGGTTGTCGCTCTTCGTCCATCGCTGTCTCTCATTGCATGTTTTGTATTGCGCGCCATGATATGCTATGTTTACATATTTCCAAAGTCCATTCCCGAGAGTGTTTCTGAGGGTTCCGAGTCGAAAAGTGGCAGATGACGGATGCGAACCTTGAGGAGAACTGTACAGTCGGCGGCCGGAGTCAACCGGCAGTTTCCATCACAGGTTCCCTCTCCCAAAACCCGACCTACGCAAGGTCCGCGCGTCTCGCTCGTCGCGCTCTTCCTTCCGCTCACCCGTGTACAGAGGTCCTTCTCCCTTCCCCTCCTCCCAATGGCAGCAACAAAAGCAACGAAGGCGCCCAAGGCCGGTGCGTTCACTGCTGCGCGCCGTCGCCGTGGATGATGGCTGGTGCTGACGGCGGCTGCAGAGAAGAAGGCGGGCTCGAAGGACGTGAAGGGCAAGGAGGCCAAGGCGAAGGCGGCGAAGAAGGCGGCGCTGAAGGGCACGCGGTCGCATGCGCAGCGCAAGGTGCGCACCAGCGTGTCCTTCCACCGGCCCAAGACGCTGCGCCTGGCGCGCGACCCCAAGTACCCGCGCAAGTCGTGCGTCCTTTCGAATCCGCTGTCCTCCGCGTCTTTTTCGCTTACGCCGAGCCAGGATCCCGCACGCGCCGCGCATGGACCAGTTCCGGACGGTCGTGTCGCCGCTGAACACGGAGAGCGCCATGAAGAAGATCGAGGAGCACAACACGCTCGTCTTCATCGTCGACGTGCGCGCGAACAAGCGCCAGATCAAGGACGCCGTCAAGAAGCTCTACAACGTCTCCGCGCTCTCCGTCAACACGCTCATCCGCCCCGACGGCAAGAAGAAGGCGTACGTCCGCCTCACGCCCGACCACGACGCGCTCGACGTCGCCAACAAGGTGCGTTCCGCGTCCTGCCCGGGGACGAGCTGGCTGACCCTCGGCGCAGATTGGTGTCATATAAAAGGCAGCTCCCGCTCGGTCGTCCTCATTGCTGTATGCCACGCATGCCCCGCCCGTCCCCGCGCTGTTTCTTCTATTCTATGCCCCCTGGAATGCAACCGCCATGCTGCCAATGAATAGACCGCCCGCCCGCTGCCGCTGCATTTCAGGACTGCTGGTTCTCTGCGTGAGCCAGTCCCCGTGTGAAGCTGCTGCTGAACGCACTAGTCAATGAGCCCGGTGACGACGATCTCACGAGAATATGTTACCCGGCTTGAAAGGTCGCTGCGCGCTCTCAATGTGGTCAACGTTTCTGGGACAACTGGAACAACCTTCGCTTTGCTCTCGATTTCGAACCCAACACCGTCCACCTGTTCTTTCATCCATGCTCGAACTCCTGGTACTTGACTGCAACCGTCGTCACTCTGAACACAACGTAACACAAGTAGGCACCTGCTTGAATCTGTACTGTACTGCGGCCACCGCCGAAACTTGACCCACAACTTGCCCTTCGATTCCGAAGGCGGCTCTGTAAGACCCGCAACCACCTCATGTAACCCGATGTTCGGACGTCGTGCAGGTGCGTACTGTGCTCGGGTAGGTAGGTAGAGCAGCCCCGGGCCCGTACTGTCGGGATTTGGTATTTCGGTTGTCGACCCTGGCTTAGTGACGAGGATATCGTCGTGGGATCGTCGTCACCGAGCCCGGCGGCACCGTGTGGATAGAACGCTGTGCGTTTCATGCGGTCTCCTCCATGAACTATGCGGTCTGTTCTTACGGGTGAACAGTGCTGAACGGCTGGCATCGGGTACATCAACAACAGGCTATTACATGGCCAAGATCTTCTGCATATACTAGTAATAGCTTCTCAACTGTGTTTGCAAAAAAAATGGGCTCC
This sequence comes from Auricularia cornea, assembly GCA_030578095.1. NCBI lineage: Eukaryota > Fungi > Basidiomycota > Agaricomycetes > Auriculariales > Auriculariaceae > Auricularia > Auricularia cornea. Next base: position 1,985,455 of record JARLTE010000008.1, read on the forward strand.
TCTTGGGTCATGCAATTCACATTTGTCATTTCCACCCTCAACCCTGCTCCAACTGCTGCAGTTTGGATATCCTCAAAAAATTACCTGTCTCAATGCAGTGTGCAAGATGTAGCTGGCAGTTGGGAAAACTGGGTTCATATGGTAGGTTGTTGTATGTTGCAGCCAGCCAGCGACCACACAAGGCAAGAGCCTATGAGTGGAACACCACCCACAGCCCACCCTCACACAAGTGACAAGCTGTAACCCTCTCTCTGGGAGACACCCCCAACCCATCCCTGCACTCTTGCCTCCGATGGTGGAAGTGTAGAGCAGGTGTACAGAGGGAGAGAGGCCCTTGAGAGGGTCCCGGCGGGAGTCCCTTGGGAGGCTCAAGAGGGGACCTGGGGCTGAGGAGGAGTACTTACCTCTACCCCCACACACCCAAGATCTACAGCGTATGGGACCCAAGGCTTCAGACCAAAGGTGGGCTGCGGCAGCAGCCCAAGGATGTGGTGGTGCTGGAGGAACACTCCCAGGTTGAGTGCAAACACAAAGACTCTGAGAGAGACCAAGAATACAAAGACTAGAGTACATCACAGGTCTTGTGTCGTGCTCATGAATATGTCATCCGACTTTCACTAGGCACGAGGATTATATGAGGTTTGTACTCGGAAATCCTTCTGATATCCTGAGCATATGAGAGCATATGAGATCTTCGTGGGATCCTCGTCACCGGGCGCAGTGAGTCTCGCCCGAGCACCTTGTCGTGGTCAGAGTTCAAGGCTTTCGCTGCGCGCCCGGCTCTGAGCGAGCCGTGTATACGAGCGAGCCATTCTGCGCACTCATCAGCGTCCCGAGGAATCAGAAGAACACAAGCAAGCAATGTGAATATTTGGAATCAGCGTCTCGCTCAAGAAGCGGACGCGAGAATGCTGTCCGTTTGGAAATAGGGTCCCGGCTAGGGTCCCAGTGCTTGATCTCAGTTGACTCAACCAGTGCCGCGGAGCAGCTGAAGGTTTGGGAGAGGATGTTCGACGGCGATCGGGTGCGCGCTCCGTCGAAAGTACTTAGAGCTGGACAAGGGGATGTATGATGCAGCTAAGGTTGACAAGTCCCGCACTAGCTGCTGCTTTCCTTTGTCGGTGACGAAGTTAAAGTACTGTTGTGCATTGCGCGAGAGAGTGTGGGATTTCAGGCGACTCGCGTGCTTGTGCGATAGGGCCCTTGCGACGAGCCACGATAGAACAGGGAGGATCTCTTCTCGGTCGGGACCAAATACGCAGGGCAGATGAGTTTTGCACGGTGGCAGTTGAAGTCAACGGATGTGTGATGGGACCGGGATGGAAGAGCGCCAGCGTGGCGCTGCTGCGTGCGGTGCCTGCCTCGCGATCGCGGCGAGGGGTCAGGGAAGGTGCGCGGGCGGGTGAGACGGCGGGCTGGGGGGTGAGAGAGGCAGGTCGAGGGCGGGGGGAAGCACATGGGAGCGCGTGTGCTGAATCTGATCAGACACAGTCTGCGGCGGAAGGAGGGATGCCATCAGCGGCGGCGGTTTGAGTCCGAACTGGTAAGAAACCTGTTTCGTCCCTTCCACCTGCCTCGCCCCTGCCCCCGCCCCGCGCGTCCGTCGGCCAGCGAGCCTTAGAGCCAGTTGGGGGGTGCCCGCACAGACACTATCCCGTCACCACGCTCGTTTGAACCACCCTCCATATCCAAATGAAGTACTCCCTTCTGCCCGCCCTGCTGCTCCTCGCCCACGAGGCAGCGGCCCTCGCACAGGCGGCCCACACCCCCGCTAAGCGCCAGCTCTCGCGCGGCCGCCACGCCCTCGCCGCCCGCGCCCGCTCCCAGAACGAGCTGCGCGGTCTGCTGGACAGTGCGTAGCCGTCCTGTTGCCAGGCAATCGAGATTCCCAATATATTGACCATAAATCCTTTGTGCAGCGCTCACCGACCTCCTCGGCGGCGACGACGACGAGACGTCCAGCAGCTCTAGCTCGTCGTCGACGGCAACGGAAACGAGTGCGTCGTACAGCGGCCGTTCCTGGGTCCGCTAGCGCTGATGGCTGGATCCCGCCGGTTTTGCACAGCTGGCCCGTCCTCGTCCCCGACGGCCATCACAGACCCGCCGCCGACGTCTTTCTCGACGACCGAGACGAGCACCTCGGTCTCGTCGACCTCGACGTCCGACCCGTGCGACGAGGGTCTGCTCGGCGGCATCATCGGCATCATCGGCGGCTGCAGCTCGTCCACAACATCCCCGGCCACCACAACGGTCACCCCGACTGTTGTGCCCCCGCCGGCCAGCTCTGCCACCCAGTCTGGCTCTGACTCCGGCTCGGCGTCTGCCCCGGGCACTGTCGACCCGACCTCCACCGTCTCTACGACTGCTGCGCCAACCAGCGCACCGGAGACGACGACGACTGCTCCCCCCACGTCCACGGAGGCTTGCACCCCGCTCGTCGTTCTCGGAATCACCCTCTCGGAGTGCGACTCGTCCAGCACCTCGGCGCCCGGAACGACCTCGACGCCTGCTCCCAGCGGCACCGAGACCGGGTCTGGCAGCAACCCTACCACGACTGCGCCCCCGGAGACGGAGTCAGGCTCAGGCTCGGTCACCAGCGTCCCGACGACGACCACAGATCCGGCCACGAGCACTGAAGCTTGCACGCCCGTCGTTCTCCTGGGCTTGACCGTCTCGCCTTGCGAGACCTCGACGACCAGCAACCCGGCTACCACCACGACAACTGGTGGCGGCGGTAGCGAGGAGCCGACGACGACGCCTGGACCGACTACTGGCCCTTCGACCACCGGCACTGGATCTGATTCGTCGACCTCGACATCGACCCCGTCCGATCCTTGCGACCCTGGTCTCCTTGGTTGGCTAGGCATCCTGCCCGCCTCGTGTACGCAGACGTCCACCTCTACTACTGTCACTGGCACCGGTGGAAACACGGGAACTGATGGTCCTACGACCACTGCGACTGACGGTCCCACGACGACTGACACCACCTCTGGCACCGTCACTGAGACTGGTACCGATACCACCTCGACGACGACGACGAACACGCTCGACCCGAACCCGACGGACATCTTCCCCGGCGACAACAGCACGGACACGAGCGCGACGTTCACGAGCTCGTCGTCCATCACCACGCCGACGGACTTGCCGACCGTGACGATCCCCATCTTCGTCACGCAGACGAGCGAGCTGCTCATCGAGACGGACCTGCCGACCACGTCGACCATCCTGCCGTCGAACACGGACCCGGACGCCGTCGAGTCGTCGACTCCCATCGCCCAGAGCTCGTCGCCGCAGCCCACCAAGGCGACCCTCCCGAACAACCTGCCGAGCTACATCATGGCCGCCACCGCGCCGCAGACCCAGCCCGCGGGATACACGCTCGTCACCCTGATGCTGTCGCAGCGCCTCAACTGGGACTGGGTCGCGTCCAACTCGCAGACGGCCCTCCAGATCATCACCTTCGCGCCGCTCACTGTCGTCAACGCCCTCCGCCTTCAGCGTACGTTGTCGTGTGGTCTCTTAGCTGTCCGCGTGCTGATTCTTCGGGTGCAGAGGAGAACGTCATCATGCTCGCGCTTGAGGCATTCATCCCTGAGAACTGGAACCGCGACCCCAAGTCGCTCCTGACGCTCGTAGAGATGTACATCCCGGACACGCACGTCGACGAGCTCGCGCAGCAGCTGCGCGCGCGCACCTCGGCGTTCTACACCCAGCAGGCGAACCAGGTCGAGCACATGCTCGTCGCCGAGGTCGACCCGTCCTACCCGCTCACCGCGGGCGGCGGCGGCGCGGCGTCCGGCGGCAACTCGCCGCTGAACCCGCTCGTCAACGGCAACGAGTCGAACGGCAAGGACGACGCGCGCAAGCGCGCCATCATCGGCGTGTGCGCCGCGATCGGCGGTGCGGTCGCGCTCGCGCTTGCCTGGTGGCTGTACAAGTACATGCAGCGCTCGCGCGAGATGCGCCACCGCCGCCTGTCGCAGAACTCCGACACGAACCTCGGCGCTGCGGCCATGGCCGGCGGCGCGTACGGCGCGACGGGCATGATGGAGGAGCGCGGACGGCGCGACAGCTTCTTCTTCGCGGCCGACTCGCTGCGCGGGTACGAGGACGGCGGCATGGGCGGCGGCATGGCGGCCGCGCGCTACGAGGACGACACGTACGACCACCGCGCCGGCGTGCCCGCGGGCGGCGCGCGCAGCCCGCAGCAGGGCCCCATCGTCCCGAGCCACATCTCCGCGCCCATCCTGCGCGAGAACACGCTCAACTGGTAGACGCGCTGCTGCCTGCCTGGGACATTGCCACCGGACCCCGTACGACGCCTCATACGACCGCCCAGCCACGACCCTGCCCCGACCCCATCCCATCCCACATACACACCCCCTCCCGCCGCCTGTCCCACCATCATACATAACTCTTGGTTTCCTCCCTGTCTGGTTTGCCCGCTGCTCTTGGTCTTGGTATTTTTTGCGTGCGGGCGCCGCTCAGGTGGCGCCCCCGTCTCCGCCTTCCACCCCCGCCCCTGCCCTTTGTTTACCCTGGCTGTTGTTAATACACACCCGGCCCGCTGGTGCGGACACGACCCGGTCTGAGCCAACTCGTGGATCTTGATAGGCTTACATGCGGTATACTATCACGTTAAGTATCTTGCTGACTGCGCCTTTGTTGTCTTCCTTGCGTCGGTGAATGAAGTTGGATTGTTGTCTCATGGTTTGAATGGATTGTGGTGAGTTTGAAGTCAGTGCTCCTCGTTGGTGGGAAGATGGCGAAATGTCTGTTATTATCTGGACGTTGGGCTCGCGCTTGGTTCGCGCATCCAGACTCCGACTCTTGCGACTCTTCCTTGTCCCGTTGACTGCCCGTTGCTTGGCTCGCCTGGTCAAACCGCTACCGTTCCTACTTTAAATTCTAGGGGCATGATGCTGTTCCTACCACCTGAACTCGCTCTTGCGGTTGCAGAAACGGCAGCGCTGCACTATACACACACCAGCAAGAGCTGGGTCGCTACACTATGTCTCGTCTGCAGGGCATTCAAGATCACCGTTCAACCCATTCTCTACAACTCTGTAGTTCTTAGCCCTTCGAACTTGGACCAAGTCTCTCTCACTGCAGATTGCACTACTCTCTTCTCCCACACACGCACACTCGTCGTCTTGCCTTCCCTCACGTTCAGTCTCCCGAAGTTTCCGACTCCAGGGATCGGCGTCCAAGTCTCACGATTTCCCAATGTGGAGGACTTTACAGGGTGGCTACCCGGAGTAATTGCCCCAGATCGATGGCGCTTAACGACGCTCAGTCTCGCATATGGTTACCCCAAGGGCAACCATAGGCAGGACTCGCCTCCCGCCTGCCTCGCGACGCTCACGCACTTGCATCTCTCCAGCGAGACGCAGGGATGCTATTTCAACGTGTCCCAGTGTACCGCGCTCCAGTACATCGTCTGGGACTTCTGCAGCCAGACATCGTACATGCCGGACGTCTACGACGCCATGCTGCCCGGCATGTGCGCTGCGCTCATCGAAGGCCCGCCGGCCATGCGCAGGTTGCTCCTGCGCACGTTCTACTTGCCGGCGCACGTCGCACCCCACGTCGGCGAGCACATTCGCAAGTTTGCGACGGAGCAGCGGATTGATCGTCTCTGGCTGGACGACAGCCGTGTCCTGCTGGGCGGCGGGGACGTGCAGCGTTTCGTCGATGAGGAGGAAGGGCGCTTGGATCCGGATGTCCTCGATCGGTTGGCTGTGCGCGATGCGCTGCGCGGACGCGAGTCGGGGGCGGACTGGTACCTGGCTGGTCGTCAACTGTACATAAGACAGGACTAGTGAACCCAGTGGAACGACGCCACTGTTGCTGGCTCCTGCCGGGTGTCGAGTTGTATATGCAACTTGCCGCCGCAAATCACGTACGCATTGGCCTCCGCAAAATAGTACCCCCCTCTCCCCCGCTTTGCCTGTCACAGGTGTAACCCAGATGCACCGAACTTTTCCGACAACGAAATCCAGCCATGATCTCTCGGAGGATATGTACTTGTGCTGTAATCGGATCTCCTGAAATCTCAACAAGACTCAGCCTCGCTTCGCTGCGGCCGCATGGTAGCCCGGTACGGAAAGCCATCAAGATGTTCATGAAAGGTCTTATACTCGTAACACTCAGGCAAGCACACAATTGTGAGGCTCAAGTAGGCCTACGATCGTGGGACTCATCAAGCCTGCGGCCGCGAAGCTCAACCAATATGTGAGCTTTGTGTTTCCGCCTAGAGATTGCAAGATCCAAGCCAGCCGACGAAACCCAGCGTTAATTAAGGAAACTCTCACGACTCAGACAACGCTGAAGCCACTGGGGATAGACAAAGGTGACGGCTGTTGTCTCAGATGACGACATGCAAAGCTTTGACGGGCTTGGACCCGGGGGAAAGGTATATAACCGAGAGCTCACATGGCCCGCGCTTGGACACGGAAGTAAGTAAAGATAAGAGCTTGGGGAGGAAGTTGTAATGATCGTCATATGCTTAATATAAGAGTATAGGCTTGCCTGCGTCAGCATCATCCAACCAGCTTGGGGGTATTTCCCATGCATGGACACCTTACGGACCAGGTGGTCCTGGACATTCGACCGCAGTCGCATGTGAACATCGAATTCGAACCTACATCCGAGTCTGTTCTGCATACTCGTGCCAGTATACTATGTTCAGGCCAGACCGCGGCGCCCTTGTGGACGTACACGCCTATTGACCCCCTCCGTGTCGCTGAGCCTCGCTGAGCCAGCCAGTTTCAGCTCCATGTGCAACATCCCCCGCGACACTGGCAGGCGGCGGTTTTTGCGCCCCTTCCTGTGTCGGCAGCTCATTGGTGCTGAAGCTCCGAAGAGCTGACGGTTCTTGCACTCATTGGCAGCACGTGACATGCCTGACAGTGTCGACTGTCTCTCGCTTTTCCGCCCGATTGGGAGCGGGAACGGAAGTGCCTCACCTGCACTTTGACACATAACCATCCCTGCACGCGACGGCATCTCGATACTGCGCCACAAACGTATGCCCATGTCAACGTCCATTGTGCTCTGCAAAGACCAGGTTCGAGCATTTGGGCATCGCCAGCTCGCAGGGCCCAATCTGCCCCGGGAGAAGCCAGGTTAGCCACTGACTCGCGCTGAGCAGCCTTTTACGACCGACCACAATCCCGTCGTCATGGGAATACTGAGATGACATGGTAAGTAGGATCCCCAGTGCATGCTCAATTGAAGGATCTCCATGGCTGGCCTGTGAATGCAATGACGTCTGACGCATCGTGGTCTGCGCTCCTTATCAGCGCGCATCCTTCGTACCGTATGTACGTTTGCCACCCGAACCCGCCGGAACGTCGGGCAGCGGGCAGTCTCTCGGGATCCACGAAAAGCCACTAACAACACGCACGGGGAAAAGGAAGATTTAGACTCCTGTACGTAGGCGTACACAGCGAATGCGCGTTTTTACGTGTGCGGCCCGGGGTGTGTCTGATCAGTGCCCGAAGAGAAGGGCGTTGCGTATGGCGCTGTACGCCGGCTTCTTTTGCAGGCTCTCCGACCACGGCGTGCCGAAGCCCTGCGACGGGAACGTGCCTATAATTAGGCGGCGGCGCGCGTGCAAGAAGGCGACGTGAGCATTAGATTCAGCATGCTGCACCCGCGTTCGCACGCACTCGGGATCCACGAGAGCGCGTCCGTGAACTGCCAGAGCTGCAGCGGGCAGTCAGCCCGGCCGCGAGGGCGTGGGAGGGGTGCGCACCGTGATTCCCACGCAGCGCCGGACCGCGAGACAGGCGTCCACGGCCGTGCGGAAGTCTGCGGACGGGACGTACGTTCAGTCATTGGTGGCGCGCCGATGGACGCGCGCGCGCGGGATGGCACCTTTTGCCTGCTGCGCCAGCTTCGCGGGCGTCTCGGGGAGGGTGCCGCGGATCTGGCGTGCGCGGGGGGAACAGCTGCCTGTTAGTACTCGCGCGTGGCATGCAGGGGAGGGGGACGGACGCACATCCAGCTCGGTCAGCGCGACGTCCACGCCCAGGTCGGCGAAGCGCTGCAGCGTCTGCTGCATGTCTGTCGGTACGGATCCGAGAATCATGTGCGCCTGCACTGTACATTGGGTCAGACGCGGGCTCAGTTGGGGTCAGCGGGCAGTGGGCGTACCGCCGATGCCGTCGATGGGCACGCCCTTGGCCTTGAGCCGGCGGACGAGCGCGACCGCGGCGGTTGTCTTCGCGTTGATGCTCTCGAAGTTGAAGTCGTTGAGGTACAGCTTCGCGTGCGGGTCCGCCTGGCGCGCCCAGCGGAACGCGAGCTCGATGTACTCCTCGCCGAGTGTCGTGAACCAAACGCTCTCGCGCATCGTGCCGTCGTCATTGAATGCTTCGTTCACGACGTCCCACGCGTACACGCGCCCTTTGAAGTGGCCCACCTCCGTCAGGACGTGGCGCTTGAGCACATCGCGCAACTGCGGCGCGGTGAAGTTGGACGCGGTAACCCACGGCGCGAGCTGAGAATGCCAGGCTGTAGCCAGATAATCCGTCAGAAACCAAGCAAGACCGGGGTCACGGTAGGCGCGGCGGCCACGCACCGAGAGTATGTCCGCGCATGCGCTTCCCCGTCTGCGCTGCAATCTTGAAGAGGGCCTCGGCGGGCGTAAAGTTGAACACGCCAGGCTGGGGCTCGGTCACCTCCCACTTGAGGTTGTTCTCATTCGTGAATATGGAGAACTCGCTGCTCCGTGCGATCGCGCCGTATGCGTGGCCGAACTTGGTCGCGTTATTGATGTCGACCGCCTCGGAGGCCGTCCCGATGTATCGCCCGCGGAGCGCCGCGAGGGTGCTCAGTCCGAAGAGCGAAGACAGCGGGTTGGCTGCAGCCGTTGAAGCTAGAGCGAGTGCAGCTGCTGCAGAGAATAGCATGGTGGTCCTACGCGGCTCGACGGGGGCGAGATCAGGAGCTTGGGAGGGCTGGCGCATTTATTGCGGTCGACTGGGATTATTCCCGAGGGCATCTTGGGACCAGGGGGCGTGCTCAGCGGGGTCATGGGACGTGCGTGGGATTGCGACCGGGGAAAGACGCGAGGTGCAGGTGCTGTCAGGGGATTCCGCAAATATATCGGCCGCATTCGCGGAAGAGATTCTCCGCTGTGGACACCCGATTCAGGAAAGGGCACAGAGCTGCAATTGCTGACAGAGACGAGGCCAAGAGACCCAGAACGGCGCCCGACGCACCGCCAACGAACGGTTGATCCATGGCAAAAGTTAACACTTGCACCAAGCCCAAAGTTACTAGCCCACAGCCCAACGCTTGCCTGCCATTACAGGACAGTAACAAGCAGGATAATTAATAGGCCACAGACTTAGCCGTGGATTGAGAGCGGGATGACAGCGCCAACGAGGGAAACGGGTGCGGATTTTGGCAGTCCGCCCGTGCATCTCGCTCTGGCGCTCTGGAGCCCGACCATTGCGACACCCGACCGCGCCCAGCCCGAGCCCCGCAGGCGCCAGCGCCGCCTCGTCTAATCCCGCCTCGCTGACGCGACCGCACCTGTGAATATGGCGAGCCCGACGGCGGTTGAACGTGCGTAAATCCGTTATCGGTGGCTTGAAATCCGCTTTTGCTGAGCACGCGCCTAATACGCAGTGCTGGATCTCGAACCGTTACCGTACCGCCTGGGTTATGGCATTCCGCTCATAATACTCTCGGCCATCCTCTGCCTGGCCGGCTCGTTCTTGACGCTCGACCGCACCCGCTCGTTTGCACCGGTCTCCGTGGGAAAGCGCAAGACGGTCATATATCGGTTAGAAGGCGGCGTCGGCGGGCTCATCATAGGATGGGCCTTTGGTCGTGAGTACCAGGCATTCAATGGGAGTCATACGAACGCTCAACGCCGCTGGCACAGTGCATCTTGTGACATTCCTGTCCCTGGTCATTTCCAACAAGACCTCCGCGGCACCCATCGGTGTTATTCAGTTCTTAATCGTCTGGGCCATTTCTGGCGTTGCTACTGGTGTCCTCGGGGGTCGATATCGTTGGGCTGCCTTGCTATTTGTTGGCATCATGGGAGGGTGCGCGCAGTTTGTCGCAATTATCGCATGATACTGACCAGTCGGCAATAATAGCGCTGCATTCTCAATGGGTCTTACCGTGCTCATCCATCCACCACTCTTACCGCGCAAGGTCTTCCTGGCCGTCTTTTGCCCAATACTCACGCTCGCGACGCTTATCCCTTCGCCACACATTCACTTGCCCGCGGTTCGCTTTGCTGCGGCATGCTCAGGCGCTTTCGGCATTGCTGTCGGTGGCGCCGTCCTGGGCGGCATTGGCGGGTGGGCGAACGTCTGGAGTCGTCTCTGGTTACACCAGAGCATCCAATGGGGCTCGAGTAAGGAGCATGGCCTCACAGCCATGTTCTGGATCCTGGTGGCGCTCGGTTCGGCGAGCAACTGGTTCCTGCGCCGGCAATTTGGCGAGAATCCCGACCAGAAATGGGATGCGTGGTTGGCGAATTACGCCTCGAGTCTTCCGACGCGAGCGGGCACCTTCGAGCCGCCCCAGTCCTTCTTCCAGAAATGGTTCAAGGGGTCTCCCTCGGACCCTGTCGCGTTCCCGGGAGACGGCCACCCGCCGCCTTTCTCGTCACCACAGAACAGGCTCCGTGTCAACAAGCGGCGCGTCACCTCGGGCGGCTCGAACGCGGTCAAATTCCAACCTCTCGCGCAGGACTTATCGTCTGATTCCGAGGACGACGAGCTCGACAAGAAGTATCCTTTGCGGCCATTCGCAAAGCGTGCGTCGACGTCTGGGTCCAGCGTGACCGCCGTCAGCGAGCGCGCACGGGGGAAGCTGCCCAAAGCGGCGGACGACGATGTCGACTACTCCGACGTCGATGTGCCCGCGCTCAAGCACCGTCAGTCGCGGGACGCTCCTGGGTGGAAACCTGGGTTCCTCTCGCGCGCTCACACGGAGACGGGCGATGCTGCTGCCCCATTGCCGCCCGGCGCTGTGCCTGCAACGCCCTCGCTGATCAAGGCGCTCGAGCGTGTGCAGCAAGCGCAGACATCCGCGTACGGTTCGGCCCCACAGACGCCCCAGCCAGGATCGCCAAAGAGCGACGGTGGTCCGGACGGGCCCGAGCGCTGGCAAGGCTTCTGGGCGGACGTACAGACGAAGGCGAACGAGGCCGAGGGGGGTCCAGCACCACCCAAACGCAAGACATAAGGACAATGACGATGAGGATCCGTCTGGCGGTGGCCACGGCCAGCGCATAGGCGGCTGTATTGATGGTGCCCCGGCGTCTAACTCACGAGCTGATTTTACGTTGACTTAACGATGCGGATCTCGTACGGCGCTTTTTGGATGTCGTGTTGCATGTGGACTGTATAGTTTAGCAGAGCACCCTGTTCTTTATCGTTATTCACTCACGAGCGACTTCGACGTCGGAGCGGGACGGTGTTTGGCAGGCAGCGTGTGTGCATCCGAGAGGCTTCGGCGAGTTCTCCTCACACGAATCTGCACCTGCCACAGCACCGCAAGCGACTGCTCCCCAATCAGAACGCGTCAACGCGGGCGGAGGCACCGAATTCCGGACCTGGGCGCTTACGAAATTCTTCTTGACCCGACAGACACATTTTATGGCGGTCCCTCTCTGCCCTCGTTGCGTTCGTACGCCCACATGGCCCCATCCGCGCGGGACGACGATGTCGAGCGCGCGCCGCTGCTCGAAAACCGCGACGCGGGCGAGGCAGAGCTCAAGCGCAAGGCCCCCGTGCCGTGGGCCGCGCTCTCAGGTGCGCATCAGGCGCTGTTCGCGTCGCGCGCCGGCAGGCCTCTCACCGCCGGCAGCGCTCTGGATGGTCAACACGATCCCCGGGCTCGCGTTCGAGATCATCTACCCATTTATCAACGAGGTGCGCCCCGCGCGCGGCCGCTTAACACGGTGCCGCAGTGCTCACCGCGCCACCGGGCGCCCGTTGGCAGATGATCGTCGAAATCGGCGTGACAGACGATCCCGAGCGCGTCGGATACTACAGCGGCATCGTCGTGCGTGCAGGTCGCCGCGCGAGCTTGTCCGCCGTGACGTGACGTCCGCCATTGCAGGAGAGCTTGTTTGCGTGTGTGCAGGTCTGCGTGACGGCGTGCCCGTGTCGTCAGCGCGCGTCTCACCGCCCGCGCAGGTCCTCACCGTCATGCCGTGCAGCTACGCGTCCGACATCATTGGGCGCAAGCCCGTCATCCTCATCGGCGTCATGGGCGTCGCCGTGAGCACGATCTGCTTCGGTCTCAGTCGGTCGTTCCCCGCGATGCTTCTGTCGCGCAGTATAGGCGGCGCGCTGGGGGGCAGCTGGGCGTGCGTCGCTGTTATCTCTGGTGGAGCGCGCTGTATTGAACGTCCCCTTCCCCATCTAGCGCGATGCGTGTCATGGCCGGCGAGATGGTCCCCAGGGAGCATCATGGGTTGGCGTTTGCGGGGATGGGCATGTCGTATCGCATCGGGCAGATCGTGGGTAAGCGCGTTACGTTGTGCCCTGCAAAGATAGATGCGTGTCCGCTCACGTGCGGCTCAAGGGCTACCGATGGGTGGATTTCTCGCGCACCCGGAGCGACATCTGGGGGTCTTCTTCTCCGGTCAATTCTGGAAAGACTACCCATTCGCATTGCCGTGCTTCGTGGGCGCTGGCATCGCGGCTCTCTCTGCAGCTTTCGGCTGGCTCTTCATCCGGGAGGCACGTAATCTCCCCCGAGCGCACACATCGTCATTGCGCTTCTCACCAGTTGCGTTAGACTTTGAAGCGCCCAGTCCGTCCAGCTTTCTTGCAACGCAAGAAGTCGGTCGTCAGCAGTCCGGCGTCCAGTACACCCAGCTCTCCACTAAATGCAGAGCCTCCTGAACTGGTCATTCCCATCCGGGCAGTATTAACGCCGAGGGTGATCAACATCCTGATCAGCAATTTCTTCACGGTCATATACGCAGAGCTGCTCTTCGCGTTGTATCCACTTTTCGGCTACACACCACGGACATCAGGCGGGCTGGGCCTCTCTGAGGCGCAGATTGGCGCCCACATGAGCATTCGTGCCGTCATCCATATCGCCTCTATGCTAGGATTCGGCTGGGCCGACCGGAAATGGGGGACTTTGCCAGTTTACCAGGTCTGCACCGCGCTCTGGCCGTTGAATGTGGCTCTCTTCCCACTCGCTGGCTATATCGCGCGCAAGTACGACGACCCGGATGCACCCGCAGTCTGGGCGGCAGTCCTGCTGCTTTTCGCGGTCTGGTCCCTGACATCGTTTACGTGGAGTGAGCGTGCACAGTCTAGATGGGGGAACCGGTCTGAACTCCAGCCCTGCAGCGTGCCTGTCGATCCTTGTCAACGAGTCTGCGCCGTTCCCCGAGGCGCTCGCGCGGCTCAATGGTACGCCGACTTCCGATATTCTTTTATTCGCGAAATGGTTGCTTCAGCGCCTGATCCCCTTGATGTTCCACCAGCCGTTCTGCAAATCACCATTGTTGTTCCGCAGGCCGTTGCCCCGGCGCTTGGGACGTCGCTCTTTGCTGCTTCTCTCAAGTCGGACATCTTGGGCGGAAATTTGGTGTGGGTAATCCTTATCGTAGGAGGTGAGCGGCCGCACGCCATGCATTCATTGTCATGCGGCTGACAGTTGCCTCGCTTTTGCGACCAAATTTCGGCAGCATGCTTGTTTGCCGCTCATGCCTGGTTCTGCCTCCTCCCCGCTCCCCACGATCCCACGGCGGACGTTACTTCAACGGTTGCTGTTCAACAAGCAACGTTTGAGCACGTCGACATCTGAGTACTACGAAAACCGCAGACGACTGTCAGGAGGGAGACCCTCTCATAGTCCGATGCCACGCTGGTTCCACCCACGTCACGCATGTCATGTTTTGGAGTTCTCATTCGGCTATGTATTCTTAACCTGTGGTGAATGCGGACGCTGGTGTGGCCTTGGGATCCGGTTACAATCCGTCGCGTGCACGGATGCTTCGTTCGCTATCTCGGCTTGCGTCTGCTATGTGCTTGTACGGTCTACTGCTCTGTGTGCCATGTTGCTGGCGTCCGCATTGGGCCAGCAATCAAAGGCTTTCTGCCGTTGTTCCAGCATGCGCCGCTGGCGGAGGCGCTCGGTACTCCCATGCAAGGAGCGATGAGGCTTAATCCCGAATCAGACCGCGCGATTGGCGCAGTATAGCCTGCACAATGCCTGGGAAAATCCCACGCCGCACTGCTTGTCTTTGACGATTGGGGTTCTGGCGAGGTAGAATCGCATCTTTCCGGGAAACGATTACTCGAGGGCGACGGCGAACTTCATGCATGCATCCTGGAATGGATAGCCGCACGGCACGCCCGTACCACAACGAGGCCGTTTTGCCCCGCAGAGGCTGCCTTCTGCCGTATATCAGATGTCGTGGAGCGGCGGGCCCAGAGCTCCAGAAGAGCAGCATCGTCGGCTGCGATGGATGCCACAAGCCTATTTCCACGCCACGACGACTAAATCGCTCTTAGCCACGGAATCTTACCCAAATCGCGCACGGCTTGCTCTCCCATCGCACGTTTCTTTCAGTTGAATGCACAAACGGAGTCCTCGGACCCTGATCGGAAATTGCCACCTTCCTGTTTTCTGCATTTCTGGCCGTCAAACGAGCGTCAGGGATTAATAACAGGTATGGCAGCAAAGCCAGCGAACGGGTAGCTAATGGGATGCTGCAGCACGGCCCGATCGTTGCGTTGGCAGCCGGTTTTTCGAACCTGACTGGCGCTTACCCCATGCAATCGATGGCCGCGTACCAGCCCCTCTTGCCCTCTTCTCTAACAGCAAGTGGCGATTCCTGGAATGCTCATTTGCACAAGTGCTTATTCATTGACATCGTTCATGAGATCTGCAGCGTGCAGGCCGCGAAGCGCGGGAGGGTGACAATCGGCGGCGCGGGAATCGTCGAGATGCACAAACTGCATGTCAAAATCACGTACAGAATCACGCGGCGGTCGACCAGGCAGATTGACTGCCGCCGCGCCTGGCTGCGGAATACTTGCTAGGGCGCCCGTCGACCCGAAAGGACGCCGACAATGGGGCACAGAAGGCCGACCATGGGGCACACATGACGGCCATAGATCATGACCCTGCATAGAATGAGCCAAACATCAAGTGAAGAGCAGCTTGCGCCATCATCGTGGGCGACTATCTACAGGGCCGAGCGCTTAATAGTGCTTGATTTAAACTATCTGGGAAGCCATCCTCCCGGATTCTGCACGGCAAACGTGCACCGGCTATGCCACCCAGATATGCCAATCAATGACGAACAGCTGGCCGAAGCGCCTCGGAGTTCTCAGAATTCACCGGGCGGCGACGTAGCGCGCCTCGTGCTGGCACTTTTGCCGCCTACCATCGTCACTGGGGCAGCAAGATCACGGCGCCCGTGGTCATGAGATGGATCTCAATCTCACAGGAACACGAAACGCAGCTTCCTAGTGTCACGGCGTTCGCCTGAACTCCAGCCAAATAAATACTCTAGTGTTTGAAGATGATCAGATGGCGATTCAGGGTATCTAGATAATCGCGGCCAATTGCACAGCCCGTCGGCACCCCCAGGATGCTCCTGCAGCCTCCCTCTAGTTGGTCTTCCCCCCTCCCTTCCTGCGTCCATCCTGGTCATCCCGACCGCGACTCGCAGATACTTCCCAAACGTCCCCTCCGGTGCTGTCAGTCCCCCATCCCCCTTTCGCATAGCGAAGCAACAGACTCACCATGAGCCTTCGCCTGCCGGCGTTCATATGCACGCCACGCGTCGCGGGCGCGCATGACCTCGAACTCGTCGAACGGGCGCTGCACGGCGGCGGGCGTGTGGAAGCCGATGCGCTGCTCGACGCGCTCGCGCACCCACGCATACCACTCGCGCAGCGTGCGGCCCGCGAGCAGCGCGACGACGACGCACGTCATGTTGTCCGTCCCCGCGCGGTAGTTGCCCTCCGGCGCGAGGCAGAACTCCATGATGAGCTCGCAGATCTCCGCCAGGGGCGTGCCCGAGGAGACCTGCAGCCGCACGTAGTTGACCACGCTCTGCGACGAGAGCGTGTCCCATATGCCTGTTGAGTGAGGTTAGCCACATTGAAAGGACGGGCGTCGGGACGGGACTCGCCGTCGGTTGCGAGCACGAGGAACTCCTCGTCGCCTTTCAGATTGAAGACCCCGATCTCCGGACACGCGAGGATGACCTGCTGGTCGGGCGGGAGATTGCGCTGCGTTTTGAACTCGAAGTCGCCGAGGGCGCGAGAGACGGCGAGTCTGCGGTCCCCGACCTGCAGACATTCGCCATATTTGTCGAGCACGCCCCCCGCCTTGTAGACGCGCTCCTTCTCGGCTATAGGTAGTCAGAGGCGGCCACTGATAATGCTCAGCAGCGAATGAACGCACGAGACTCGTCGGGACGATGCTCACGACTGAGGTCGACGGCTTTCCCTTGCTTGCTGATAACCGCCCTGCAGTCTCCCGCGTTGGCCTGTGTGGAAAGAACGTAAGGCCGGCGTTTCAGACGAAGCGGGAACACCACGAACAACGTAGACGGTTCCGTCGTTCGGAAGCAGCGCAACGATAGCCGTCGTACCTGATGACGGTCGCGGGCTCGACACTAGGCGAAACAGAGGGTCCGGTCAAGGCATACTCGTGCGGGAGCAAGGGGCACTACCTCGGAGTGCGGCATCTGTGGTCAGGTAGGCCGCCTTCAGTGCAGCCGCGTAGTCCCCCTTTTGGTAACTCTCCTCCTGTACGAGGGCGGAGAGAAGTCGTTGCTTGGCGAAGTCCGCGGCAAACCCCCCTGGATAATCGACGCATCGGCGGCCCGCGCGCGAGAGCCTTAAGGCGCGTCGGTGGCGCACCAAAATGACCGTCGAACACCGCGAAGGCTGCCGTGGGGTCGTCGTCTCCTAGCTGGAGCACGCACTCGTTGCGATCTTCCATCTCTGAGGCGGGGGCAAAGATTGTAAGCGGGCGGCGAGCTGGACAGAGGAGTCGGACATGCCTTCTCGCCAGCCCTGCATAGAAGAGACGCCGAATGCGTGCCGCATGTCATCGCCTTCGTCTGTTTCCTTCGCGACCTCTGCCAGAGCCGTCTTTGAGATAGGGAGGACATGCAATAGGAGCTGCGCAGGACGTACCGGGCGGCACGGATGCAACGTTACCCTTCCCTGGAGTTAACGACCTGGAAAAATGCGTGGCGGACGCGCACAAACCATGGCTGTCCCAATATTCTCAAAAGAGTGAGCAGAGGGGAGACGACGGGATCCTGCGCGGCATGCGGCGCTGCTTAAGTCGTGCGTCGTCG
Organism: Auricularia cornea; assembly: GCA_030578095.1. Lineage (NCBI taxonomy): Eukaryota > Fungi > Basidiomycota > Agaricomycetes > Auriculariales > Auriculariaceae > Auricularia > Auricularia cornea. The sequence goes on from JARLTE010000008.1 coordinate 2,002,787, forward strand.
CAGCTGCTAGTCGGGAAGCGGCCGCCGCGGATCTGGCCCGGATGGCTAAGGGTCTCCACTTCGTGCGATGGGTAGATGGTTTAATCTGATCTGAAATCCGGAGGGCATTCTCCTGTGCCTGGTCCTCCCGGCTAACTGGGGCAGGATGTGGTGATTCAGATTTGAAGGTGTCCCGACGGAAGGCCAGACCAGCCTCAGGACTGAGGAAGTCTCTGAGAATCCGACCGACAACGGGCGTGAGAAATGCGGCACCGGGAAGCAGGGTGGCTTCGATAGACAAGCACATCGGCAGCGCCGTTTGGCTTCGACTCCCACGCGACTCCCACGCGAGAGACCCTGGCGGATGTCTGAGAAACCGGAAGAGGCCATGTGTCGTCGATTCGGCAGGCCATTGTAGTCCTGGGGGGCTGAACTAGCCCGAGTGCCGGCTGGGCGCAGGCTCCTGTCGCTCTCCTGACCAATTTCCACGGTGTGGATCTTCCGAGACGACGGCCAGAATTCCGGCTGAGTCGTGCTAAATTACGTCCAATGCCTCGACAGGCGAAGGGAAGCCTGAGGCCTGCGCGTGGCCTGCGATCCTCGAATGCCATGGCCAGGGAATGGTGAATTCGAAGCTGGTCACGGTGACAGAAGTGTGGCGAAGGGCGTCATTCGCCGTCCGGATGCGGTCATCCGTGATTGCATCCGCGGTACGCGTACGCCGTTGCTGCGTGACTCTGACCCCAACCGCGATGCTGCCCACGACGCTCCTCTGCCTGGCCGCCAGCGCGCTCGCGCTGCCGTCCCAGCTCGTCTTCAACGACGATGCGACCAATTTCCTGAACCAGTTCGACCAGACCGGCTTCAGCCTCGACCTCAACGAGCGCCGGCTCGTTCAGTTCGAGGGCCAGGAGCCCGTGTGGATGACCGAAGCTGAGAAGGCAAGCTCTGGCGGTCCATGCGTCCTGAGGCAGCCGCGCTCAACGCACGGGTGTGAACATGGCAGATTCGGGCCAAGATGGCGGGCATGCGCTTCTTCGACATAACAGACACCCCGGACCTCGAAGCGAACGCCCATCTCGCCGCATTCGCAAGGAAGAAGGGTCGGTATTTATCATGATTACCAGGATATTGCCGTTCTCAGCCTTGCCCAGGTTTCCCGAAGCCCAACCAGACAGACTTCGTGGAGCAGGTGCTCGAGACCCTGACCATTGACGGTCCCGTGGAGAACCTCCAGAAGTTCACCAGCTTCCGCACGCGCCGTGAGTTACCGGTTTCACTGTTATCTTCACACCGTGCTGAGCCTGTGTTCAGACTATCGCAGTGAGGTACAGTTGTGGCCGTCATGATGCATGTCTGCGTGACTGACACCTCGCACAGACGGGCAAGCAGAGTCAAATCTGGCTCCTGAACAAGATCAACGAGGCATGTTTTCTACACCCCGACGCGTTACCCTCCCTGCTGATCTGGCCGCTCTCTAGTATACTCAAGAGTACGCGTCGGCCCACCTCCGTTCCGTCATCACGATCCAGGAGTTCCCGCATTCTTGGGGGCAGAACAGTATCGTATGCCTCGCCTCCCATTGCGAGTGCAGGCTTACTTATAACCATATAGGTTGCCCGCATAAACGGTTCTGAGTCTGACGAAGTTGTCATCGTGTCTGCGCACCAAGACTCGACCAACCTCATCCCGTTCTTGCCGGCGCCTGGGGCTGACGATGATGGTCTGCCTTTTCTCAGTCTTGTTGATTCGCCTGACGTGACGGTCTTTCTCAAGGCTCTGGTACCGTCACGATCCTTGAGACCTACCGCGGCTTGCTTGCTGCCGATTTCAGGCCGGCCAAGACCCTCGAGTTCCACTGGTGCGCACGAGTCGGCCACATCGTCGGCTGTCAACTGAAGACCGTTTGTGATTTAGGTATTCTGCCGAAGAGGCGGGTCTCCTGGGCTCGCAGGCTATTGCGCAGGATTACCAGGCGCGCTCCGTCCCCGTGTATGCGCAGACCCAGGTACGTATTTCTATGGCACGACCTACGACATTTCTGACACCCATCTGCAGTTTGACATGACGGCGTGGATCAAGGCTGGCACGCGCGAGGAGGTCGGAATCATGACTGACTTCGTCGACCCCGAGTACGTTTCGCTACGGTTGAGAGGTTCATTGCTTATGGATGGCCGTTACCTTGTATAGGCTCACCCAGTTCCTGCGCGAAATCGTGGACAAGTACATCGACATCCCGTACGCGGACACCTCGTGCGGCTACGGATGCTCTGACCAGTGCGTCGCTATGTGCTGTACCCAACCGCCACTCACCCCTGTGCAGCGCCTCGTGGACCAAGGCGGGTTACCGCGGCTCGTGCGCTTTCGGTGCGTTGCTTCTAGGTTCACCTTTCTGTCTGTCTGTCTAACACGTCGCAGAGGGACAGTTCAAGAATGACAACAACCATGTGCACTCGATGAACGAGTCAGTTACTTATCCGTTTCCCTGTCCCTTGCTTCACTCACGCTGCAATAGCCGCATCGACATCTCGCCCGAGTTCAGCTTCGAGCACCTGCTGCACTTCGTCAAGATCGCCGCGGCGTTCGCTATCGAGCTTGCGGGCCAGAAGTAGACTGGGAGCTGCATCGAACATCGCGCATGGACTACTGCATACGCACGAACCGGTGTCCCGTTTCTTGCACTTCTCATTGTAGTTTGAACGATTGGATCACGACCACAGTAATTGTATACGCAATGCACACACGCACAAGAAATCTGGCGGGTTCGAACGTGAAGATAAAGCCGTCAGTCGTTCGATCTGTAAGGGCGCTGGGAGGAGGAACCCCTGGTGACCTACTAGCTTTTCAGCATTGGGCGACCGCCGACCAGTGAGTTGCTCTGCCGCCCCTCGACGCCGTCTGAACAAGGATCACGCTGCATTTGTATCATGGTAGCCCGAGCCTGATTCGCTGCTTGGGATAGTCCCTGAAGATTTGACTGGGGCTCTGACCCTTTTCCGCGCGCCAGCGGAGCGCGTGCCGGACGCGTGTTGGCGGAATCGCGCGGTGCTGACAAAGCTGAGCCAAGCGCGTGGGCATGACGCGAGGCTGATGACGAAGCTCGACCTTGCAGCACGGGATTTGGAAAGCTTGCATAAGCAGGCGGCAACGAGCAATTTCGTATAAATGCCTTGCTTTCCGCTGCTGCCGGGCTTCATCTCACTCTCAGGCCCTTCGAGCTGCTGCACAGATGTCTTCCTCGGTTGTATTCGTGACTGGCGCGTCCAAGTGCGTCGCTTCCACTTCGTGCGAACACGCTTGCTGACCGAGACCGCGCACGGCAGGGGTATCGGCCTCGCGATTGCAGAAGCCCTCCTCTCCCAGGGCCAGCGAGTCACGACCTTCTCCCGCTCGCTTACCTCCGAGCTGAAGGCGCTCGGCGAGAAGTACACCGATTCCGCCCTCATCATCCAAGGCGACGTGTGCGTCCCATTACCAATGACCATACATTCGTACTCACAGGTTCTCCAGCACGGACGGCACGGCTGCAGCTCAAGCAATCGCTCAGACCAGCGAGAAGTTCGGCAGGCTCGACGGCCTGGTGCTGAATGCCGGCGTGGGCGTGATGGGCACCCTCGCGCAGTCCCCGATCGATGACTGGCGCCACAACTTCGAGGTCAACGTCTTCAGCATGATCCCGCTGCTCCAGGCCGCGCTCCCGCTCCTCCGCCCCGCCCAGGGCCGCGTCGTCTTGGTCAGCTCGGTGGGAGGCGTTACGCCCCCGCCCGGCCTGGCTGCGTACGGTGCCAGCAAGGCCGCGTTGAACTCCATTGCGAAGTACGCCTTGTTTTTGTCAGACAGCCAACAGGACCCTCGTTGATATTTGTTGCAGGAGCCTTGCCGGAGAGGAGCCTGACATCACCGCTGTCGCCGTGCACGTACGTAGTGCGCTTTTCTCATGCGGCAGGATGTGCCAACTCACCCCGGGAGCAGCCAGGACTGGTCGTGACCGACATGGTCAAGGAGCTCATCAACGACGGGGCGGGCAAGGTGCCGCAGCCGGTCATCGACCTCTTCAAGCGGGGCGTCCAAGAGGTCGGGAAGGAGGGCCCGATGTACGGCGTTCTGCCCGAGGTGCCTGGGAAGCGCCTCGCATGGCTCGCACTGAAAGCCCCGAAATCGCTTAACGGAAAGTTCGTTGTCTACAATGCGCCGGAGGTAGAGGCGCTTGTCAATGCATGATGGCGCATAGGCAGATGAATCACTTGTGTATTAGGAGATGCGGCTATGGCACTGTCATAACACTGTTTTACCGCGCATCATGCTACCCCCTTGAGGAGCTTGGTCACCTATTCTCCGGGATAACCTACTTCCAAATATCGCCCTGACATCTTCGGGATGTTGACGGCGAGCCAGGCGAATATTGGACCCGATAAGGAGCCATCCAAGATATTAAGCCACTCATGATTTATGTGTTGCCCTGATGAGCCGTCAGAAGCTTAGGATCAGGCTCAGTGTCAATCTTCGTGCACCAGACTGGCGGAATTTATTTTCATAATTAGCGTGAGTTGTGAAAACTGTGAGGTGCATCCGCAGACGTTGCATTAGAGTTTTCCTCACGCAAAACAAGGAAAGGGGAGTGGTTGAGGTCGTGTTGACATGTAGCGGCCGATAAACGCCGCGCATCATCGTTTGTCGAGGTTCTCCGCGGAATTACGTAATACAATAGACCGGCTGAGCGTTCGGCTGACTCCGGTGCCGAGGACGTCACTCTCCCGGTTGCCACCACGGTCCTCAATTCAACGACCCAGACTGCCCTGGCTCCATCGCCCTTGCCCCAGATACGATGGCTTCTCTCCCGCACGATGTCCAAGAACAGCTGCACAAGACAATATCCGCTGCCTTCGAGCAGGCATGGGATGTCCTTGGACCAGGGTGCGTTTTTTATCGGATGCGAGCGAGGTCCTCATAGCTTCCCAGGGCGGAATATCCCACGCAAGCTGAGGAACTCGTCTTACATGCCGCGTGCAATGCCGTCGCCTCCGCTGCGCGCAGAAAATACGTTATCATTTCCCAGGCCGCGCAGCTGAGGAACGAGCGCGTGTCGCGTCTACACCGGCTCCCTCCCGAACTACGGCACATCATCTGGGAATTGCTTCCCTATCCTGACCGCTTCTTGGCCGCGCAAGTCTGCGCGGGCTGGCGGGCCGAGATGCACGCTCTGCCGCGCCTGTGGACCGACCTGCATTTCTTCACCTCCGACGCGCGGCCGGGCAACACGCCCGCGCCTGACACTGTGCCGCATATACTTTCCCTGAGCAATAACCTGTCGCTCGATATCACGGTCGAGCAGGCTGATGACGACTGCGACAGCCAGGAGTTGATTGGCATCGCCCAGGCACTCACGCTGCACGCACCGCGCATCGTGCGTCTCTGCGTGCGTTCCCCGCGCCCCCACGCTTCAAGAGACCTCCTGGGCGAGTTTGACGCTCTTCCCGCGTTGCGCGAATTCATCGCAGAAAGGCCAACGATGGTCGAACAAGGATGGCCCATCGTATGTCCCTTCTGGCCGCGCGGGGTCGATCTTCCGGTACTTGAGCACCTGCGACTGGACCTTGGCATCACCTGGCCTGAGGATGACCGCCGTATCCCTAGCATGCGTGTGCTGCACTTGACGCCGCGCGCCTATCCCTCAAGGGAACTCAAGGCTGCGCTCCTAGGTTGCCCGCAACTTGCCACCCTCCGAGTCGATCTCCGCGCACCCGACGATGCCTTCCGCAATTCTGACAGTGATATCTCCAACCGCAATCTTCCAAAGAGTCTTCATTCTGTTACGGTCGTGTCGGTGCGCCGCATAAACCAATACTGGGCGATATTTTCATTCTGTAGCAAGACCATCCGCGAGAGGGCGGTTGAATTTGATGATTGCGACGGGAACCCACTGTGTCGCGCGTTTATCTTCAGCGAACTAGCTTGGTTCGACACGGTCGTACATTCGGTTGACATCCGTATGTGCTACACCACGGGGCAGAAGACGCTCTCCATGCGCGCTGTTGCCGACGACGGACGTATACGACGTGTCTCGTTAAAACGATGCGACAATCCGACCTCCGAGATTGAAGGCTTCATGGAGTCGCTTGGATCGTCACGCAAAAAATTTGCAGTCAAGGCAACGGTGGATGTATCTCTCCGGGAGTGCATCCTTGCTCTCCCGTCCTCCTTCGCGGAAATAGGATTGAACCCAGAGTATGTCGAGCTTCTCTCGGATACTGATGTATAAGACATTGTGACATGCAACGAGTAGTGTTCTGCGTTGGCGTCCGCTTTCACCGTTTCACGGCAGTTTACCCTTGTTGTACGCTGAGGATATTAATCATTTGCGGCCGTGTCCGCCTGACCAGCCTGGTCGTAACCCCAACATGATTCCCAGAAGATACACGAGTCACGCTGTCTGACAGTGCGGATATGCTATACTTACCCCGTTATTCTACGCAGCGTACACAAGTTTGAGAATCTCAGTATCTTCAACGTTAATGTAGCGGCCCGAGAACTCCCTCGGCATGTTGAGGGCCAGCCACACCAACCTCTCTGCGGAGACCGTGGGTGTGATGGCAACGTACTGCGCGGAATGTGTGGGATCCTCGAGCGCCGCGATGCCGCTTTTGAATAGGTCCCTGAATTGCTCGGAGACCACGCCTTTCGCGTTCGCCATGTCGAGGAGCATTTCCGTTACGACCATTCCCGGCTGGCAGAGAGATAACCGAGGAGTCAGAGACGTTAGTTAATGGAGGCCATGATAGAGAAAGACGCGTACATGAACGGCGATAGTGGTGATAGACGGCTCTTCGACTCCAAGGGATCTGGGCAGTGAAGGCTTATCAGCGCAACCCCCCCACCTACCAGTGCGTGTCTTGACACATACCGCGCTAGACTGTTGACAGCGGCCTTGCTCGCCGAGTAAGGCGCCAGTCCGCCGCCGGGAGTGACGCCGCCGCCGGAGCTGAGGAGGACGATCCGCGCGCCACGCGCACTCTTATCGAGGAATGGCAGCGCGGTCTGCACAATGGGGAGCATGCCGAAAACGTTGACATCAAAGCACTCCTTCCACTCGTTCAGCGACGCGTTACGGACGGTGCCCTTGGTGCCGAGCGCCGAGTTCAGGATGAGTGAGTCGAGTCCGCCGAACCGTGCTGCGGCGTCGGACACCGCCTTAGTTGCGACGTTCGGGTCGGCGCTGCGCGCGAGGGAATGCCTCAGGGACACAGGAACATGAGACGGAGACAAGCGCGTACACGTTGCCCTGGACGATCAGCGATGTGGACGGGTAGCGGTCGCCGAGGGACTTGAGCTCTGGCGTGAGAGAGCGCGACAAGGTGGCGACGCGGTGGCCCTCGGCGAGGAGCTGCTCTGCGATGGCCAGCCCGATGCCACGGGAGGCTCCAGTTAGGAACACGGAGGCTGAGGAGGTTAAGGACGAAGACGCCATGGTGTTCAACAGGCTCAGTAAGCGATTCCCGTTTTATATGGTCGATTGTGTGGAGTCGGGACTGGGGGGATGATGTTTCGTAACAAGCAGTGCTGCTGAATCAGCGGTGTGAGGATCCGGAAGATAGCCATTTTTGGCCGCCCAATCGCGACGGGCATGTTGGTCTACATAACGCAGGCTTGTCGGTCCTGTAAGGCTTATTGGAGTAGCCTTGAGACATGCAGCCGAGGAATAACAGTTACAACGCTTGTGGAGTGTTCAGTTCAATCGATTTTGAGTTGCCAGGCGATTCTGTTGTAGATGCACACCTGGACCCAATTTCTGACTCTGCGCATTGCACATATTCATCAGCACCATGTATTAGGGAGTACACCGGTGTCTCTTGCAGTGCCCTTCCGACGTTCTCGTCTTCTACGTACATCCTTTTGCTTAGCGCGGGACAACAGTTGCCGTCAGCAAGATGACATGATTAGTCACCATCGTGAATTTAACGCCTTCGGTCCTTCCGCTCCGGGAATCCAGGCTCAGGCTCTTCTCCGTTCTTTGTTCTCCGGCTTGAAGATTCGTCTACCACAGACGCTCTGCGCGGTGGCCCCATGCCTGGCCCTCATAATGACGCGCCCAGCAACACTATTACTTCAAAGGAAGAGCTGAACAGGGCGCCACCGGCAGATGGCATTCGGTGTGCTGGCCCTTGCAGCTCAGACGTGGAGGGCGACAAGCTCTTGCGCTGTGGGACTTGCAAAAATCAATTCTACTGTGTGCGCAAACCTCTACTCCATCCTGATACTGGGCTGACTGTGTCCGTGCAGAGCGCCAAGTGCCAGAAGCAGGACTGGAACGCGCACAAGCACAACTGCTCGCGGCTTCCGCTCGGCGAACTTGCGTATCTTCAACCGCTGGACGAGGAGCAGGCCGCCAAGTTAGACGAGGAGGTCCATCGCGCTGCTCTCCTACTGCAAGAGTGGGAGAAGGCGTTCGATGCGCAAGGAAGCGATGCTCGAGCGGATGGCAAGCCGTTCAGGGCGTCGGAACTCCCGGAGAATAGACTGCTCTTGGGTACGACGCGACGCACCTGCCATCGTATCGTCGCTGAATGTGTTGGCCAGACCTCGAGCTAGCGCCAGAGTATTCTTCGGCGACGTACAAGCGGCTCCCGCCCGGGCACCAAACGCACCCATATCGCACACCGATCGTCCTGCTTACCCGGCTCTTCCTTATTCATCTTGTCTCTCCGTCGCCGTCCCGCGACCTCGCCGCAGTCGATGCGTTCCAACGCGATATAGGCGGCTGGGCGATGCCCACCGGGCCATACGCGCAGCTGTGGGCTCCCAAGTTCGCTTGTCGTCCTGGGGACCTCAGTCCGGGAGAGTATGATTGGTTTTCGAGGATCGCGCACACGCACAACGTTTCGGAATGGTTCCAACCCCCCACGAACGAGGGAGAGGACACGACCCCGAAGAACTTGAAGACGCCTCATGAGCTGGCTTTCGCTCGACGGTTGGTCAATCTTGCCATTGCAGCCAACTCCTTGTGGGATGTAAAAGACGCCGCGTAAGGCTTGGACTTGGTGGTTTGAATGGGTGCGAGGGTCAAGTGTATTCTGGTGGGGAGAAATAGTTGATGTATTCACTGTCCTGTACCGATAGCATGTATCCCGATGTGGAGAGGTGTGCAATCACGCATTGTAGTATGAATTCCCTTTCTTCCTTAGCTGCGAGACGGAGGGATGCACATTCAAGTGACGGAGCGCGCACATGGCAAAAGAATCCGCGCCGGACGTGTCCGTGACAGACAGCTGTTTATGCGCAGGCCTCGTTCGCAGTCGCCGTGTGTCGACCTGCCTTCTTCTCCTACGACAGTGACTTCCGCCGTGCGCAGTCCAGCCTCGCCCGCCGTGCCCAGGATGCGCGGAAACAACGCCCACAAGCTGTCCATACTGTCCCGAATGACCGGTGGCGGCAACGGCCCGCCCAGCGGCGGCCTGTACGAGCGCCTGGAGAACGGCAGCCCCGACGGCGGCAGCGGGCCCAAGCGCGTCGCCTTTGCGTGGAAAAAGTTCGCCATTGGCGCGGCGGTGCTGATCGGTCTCGTCTGGCTCGTGGGACCGCGCTCGCATCGAGATAGAATATTCGGCGCAGAGGACGGCGGTGAGCTCGTGTTGCCCGACCCAGGCGCTCTGTGTAAGCTAATGTCGTTCCAGCGAGCCAAGCGGCGCCCTCAGAGAAGGTGCCACCACACCACGTCGAGGCGGAAGTCGACGACGACCTCACACACCTACCGCCCGCGAAACACGTATCGCTGGAAACGGACCCAGACCGCTCCAAGACGATATTCTGCACGACGCCCCACTCGTCCGCAGAACGCTTGGTGCAATGGGCACTCATGATCGACGCCGGGTCCACGGGTTCTCGCATCCATGCATACAAATTCAACAACTGCGGACCGTCCCCCGCCTACGAATACGAGGCATTCAAGATGACAAGGCCCGGACTGTCGAGCTTCGGCGAGGACGCGCAGGGTGCGGCCAGGTCTTTGGACGAGCTCATGGCAGTGGCGATGGACGCGGTACCGGCGAGCCTGCGCAAATGTACCCCCGTGGCTGTCAAGGCCACCGCTGGCCTTCGTTTACTCGGACACCGACAAAGCGAGGCCATACTACAGGCCGTTCGCGACCACTTGCACAACAACTATCCCTTCCCGCTCTTGCAGAAGGACGGCGTCGTAATTATGGACGGAAAGGACGAGGGTACGCCGCTGGCACCCCTGAAGTCCTGAACACAGCGCTCACAGCTTGTCAGGTGTCTACGCCTGGATCACGGTCAACTATTTATTGGACGCTTTCAAGTCGCACGGCTCGAGCTACGCGGTGCTCGACCTCGGCGGCGGCTCGACGCAGATCGTGTTCGAGCCGTCCGTGCTCGCGCAGAACCCGGTCGTCGACGGCGAGCACAAGTACTCGCTGACGTTCGGCTCCGACAAGCGCGAGCTGTACCAGCACTCGTACCTCGGGTACGGCCTGATGTCGGCCCGCAAGAGCGTGCACCGGCTCGTCGAGTTCATGCACACGCTCAACCTCGCGCCGGACGAGACCGAGGAGAACATGCGCGTCATCCACAACCCGTGCCTCGCGAGCGGCACGCAGCGCACCATCGAGGTCGAGATTGGGCGCCAGGGCGAGAAGCGCAATGTCACCATGGACGGCGCCGACATCGGCAGCTTCGCGGCGTGCCGTCGGGTCATTGAGCTCGTCATGGCCAAGGATGCGTGCGTCTGCCGTTCAACCCCTGGGCCAGTTCGCTCATGTTTTTCATGCACAGTGTCTGCCAGGTGAAGCCGTGCTCGTTCAACGGCGTCTACCAGCCATCGCTGCTCGACAGCTTCTCAGGCGGGAAGGTCGTCCTGCTCTCGTACTTCTACGACCGCATTGCGCCGCTCCTGCCTATTTACCCCGTCGTGGACTCGTTGCAGCCGAAGCTGACGGTCGGGTCGCTTGCCGTCCTTGCGGAGCGCGTCTGTGCTGGGGAGAAGAAGTGGAAGGAGCACTGGGGCGGCAACGCGGACGCGATGGAGGAGCTGCGGGGCCGGCCAGAGTATTGTCTAGACCTGACGTTCCAGCACGCGTTGCTGCGTCTCGGCTACGAGTTCGAGGACGAGCGCGAGGTCCAGATACAGAAGCAGATCCGCGACACCGAGCTCGGCTGGTGCCTCGGCGCCACGATGGTCATGGTGCACGGCGACCTGCAGTGCCGCGTCTGAGCAGCTTTCTTTCTCTCTTTCGTTGTTACTAGATGTAAGACGACACTAGTCGTTTTCTTGCTGTCGCACTTATGAGCACACTCTTGTATAATCCAACGCACTGCCTTCCTTTATGAGTGATAAAAAGAACCGTTCCTTGGAGATTACAGTGTTTGGATCTCTGACCTCCAGAACGGCAATCAGACGCAGTCGTACGAGCTCCACGATGCGCAGACTTGCGTTCCCACGCCCTGCGACCTGCCAACTTTTTCGCGAGTCCATTGGACGAAAAGGGAAGCGTGGACTCAGGGCAACGCAAACAAGGGCTCGCCAAGCAGAAGAACCCTTCTTCGATGCAAAAGGGGGTGCCTGAGAAGAAGGTCGGATGGCTGGTGGCGATGACAACGGCCGCCTTGTTGCGAAACGTTTGATTCCTCGAAGTCGCGCGTGTGAGGCCGCGGATCTCGATTCAGGCATCCCGGACGGCCAAACGCGGGCTAAAGTCCGTTACAATTCACACGGAAGCAATCCCGTATATGAAACGAAGCGCCGGGTTCGCTTAACGCCTCTTTTTTCTCCCCAGCTCCCTCTTCCTCCCTCCCTCCCGCCGCGGCGGCCCTCACCCCCTGGGTGCACGCCGGTATGCTCAAGCTCGCCATCTTCCTCGGCGTCGTCGCCCTGCAGGGCACCGCGCTGCTGCTGCGCGCCCGTCGCCGCCGTCGCGGCCTGCCGTACCCGCCTGGCCCGCCCGCGAGTCTCATCCTCGGCAACGTGCGCGACCTCCCCAAGGAGAACGAGGCTGCTGCCTATGCATCGTGGCGCGATTTATACGGTGCGCCAGGCGCGTCCAGTGTCGCGAGCTTTTCGCGCTGACCGGCTACGCAGGCCCGGTCGTCCACCTCCGCGTCCTCAACCGGCACATCGTCGTCCTCAACACGCTCAAGGCCGCCGATGACCTGCTCAACAAGCGCAGCGCAATCTACTCAAGTCGCCCGCGGTCGCCCATGTTCGAACTGTGCGTACGCGGCGCATATAGAGTTTGCGTTTCGTCGCGATCGCGATCGCTCACGCGTGCCTCGCCGCCCCCGCAGATCAGGCTGGTCGTGGAGCAGCGTTATCATGCCCTACGGCCCGCGCTGGCGGCAGCACCGAAAACGAATGCAGAGTTTCCTTGACGAACACATGACCGCGCGCTACCACGACCGGCTGATCAGCTCGAACGCCATCTTCCTCCGCTCGCTGCTGCAGTCTCCCCAGAAATTCAGGGACCACATCCACCGGTACGGTTACCCTGTGCTTCGTCGTATTCTACCTGTGCGCTGACGGGCGCAATTTGGCAGTTCCGCCGGTGCCAACATTCTTTCGCTAACTTATGGTATCGACGTCGCGCTGGAGAACGACCCGTGGATCGAGCTGGTGGACAAGGCCGTCGACGCGCTGACACGCGCCGGCATCCCAGGCTCCTACGCGATTGATTGGCTCCCGTTTCGTGCGTCGCGCGACTGTGGCGGCACGTGACGTTTGCCACAGCTGACCCTGATCCACAGTGAAGTACGTGCCTGCCTGGTTCCCCGGTGCGGCCTTCAAACGGCAGGCTCTGGAGTGGCGCGGGTACTCGACGCGCATGGTGGAAGCCCCGTTTCAGTGGGTCAAGGATCAGCTGGCAAGTCGGGAAGCACATTTGCCACACACGCGCGCTCACCTGTCCGCAGGCCTCCGAGAAGCCTCCCCCGCCGTCATTTGTGACGGAAATGATAGGCTTGAACGTTGATGCCGAGGACATTATGAAGAATATGGCGGGAGTCATCTACCTGGGTGTGTTGGGCGTTTCAGCAGCAGCCTTTACCGCGGACACGCTAATCTCAACAACGCCCGCAGGCGGCGCGGATACCACCGTCTCCACCATTGCGGCGTTCTTCCTGGCTATGACAATCAACCCCGAGATCCAGTACGTCGCGCAGGAGGAGATCGACCGCGTGGTGGGCCCGGGTCGCCTTCCGGACTTCAGCGACAGGCCTTCCATGCCATACGTGGAGGCCATTGTGCGCGAGCTATTCAGGTTTTATCCTGTCGTTCCGCTGTGCGTGCCGCACCAAGTAACTTCCGACGACGAGTACGAAGGCATGTTTATCCCTGCGGAGACGACCGTCATCCCAAACATTTGGTGCGCCAGTTTGTCTAACGCCCGAATCGGGAATGATTGGCTGCTGACGATCCGCCGACCCTCGGCGCTCGCAGGGCCATTCTGCGGGACGAGGCGGAGTATCCCAACGCCTCGTGTTTCTGGCCGGAGCGGTTCCTGAAGGGCGGCATGCTGGACCCCGATGTGCGCCTGCCCAGCGCGGTGTACGGCTTTGGGCGGCGCGTGTGCCCCGGGCGCCACCTCGCGGACGCGTCCGTCTGGCTGGCCGTCGCCACCGTGCTCGCATCCTTCACGATCGCCCGGCCCAAGGACCACATGGGCAACGACATCGTCCCCTCGGGCGAGATGACCAGCGGCGCCGTCTCCTCCCCCGCGCCCTTCGCCTGCGTCATCACGCCGCGGTCCGCCACCGCGAAGGAGACGATCCTGCAGACGGTCGACTCGACGCGGTGACCATATCTCGGACTCTAGACTTAGAGCCGGAACCGCCGCGTCAGTTTCTTGACTCTTCTTGACATCGCCATGCCCCCCTCGTCTGACGAATCCTTACGATGCCCCACGTTTAATCGCCCACGACAGCTTAATACCCCTTCGTAGCCTTATTGTTCCTGCGTTCCGGTACAGTGTATGATTTTGGTGCTCGTGATACAAGCGCTATGCTCCGCTTTCTTGCATGCTTCAATGACAGTGATCTAGTTGGTCTTTGCTGTGTAGTCGCGCCCCGCCAGCTCCCCACCCTCCTGCCGTAATTATGAAGGCCTTCTATTTTACTCCAAGGACGAAGCCAAGCTCCCTCCCTGCGGTCCAAAACAGCCTGCAACCCCACGCAAAGCACGCTGGCTCACGCGTGCGCATGCGGTGAGACTTCTTCCTAAGCGCAGATAGCAGAAAGCGCGCGTCTTCCTCGCTATCTTCGAAAAGCGCAGGGGGCCAAGAACGGGCGGTCCACGAGGCTAACGTGAGCAGCGGAGTCACATCGACGGCTCATCGGAGGCGCGATACGTTGGGTAGCAGTCACCTCCCTGATTACCTATATATATGAAACACCATCACACCATCGATGTGGCCCATCTCCGCAAAACGCTCTCTACCTCTTTCTTTCGTTTCTCCCGCCGTCCCTCGCCATTGCAGGTCTCCTCGGCGGCAGACGCGTCGGCACAGCCACACGCCACAACGCACCCCTGTTCGCGCTTGCGGCCACCTTCCATTATCGGCCGATGACCACGCGCCGCGGCTGGGAGTCAGAGGACCAGGATAACGTGCGTTGCCGTTATGACTCGTCGCAGGGCCCCTGCTGCTGGGTATATAAGGGCTCCCTGCCACGGCGTGTCTGTCATGGTCATCATCCTTCGTTCCCTCTTTTCCGCGTCATCCCGCCCCGGCTTGCTGCTCCTGCTCCCGCCCCGTGTCATAACGCTGGATCTGTACCCCGCGCGCGCGGCCTGTGCTGGTACTCCGTGCTCATGGCGTTGTTGCCTGCGGAGCTTTTTGAACTGACTGTGCGTGTCCGTGTTCATCTGTTCACACAGCACCAACAACTGCGCATAGCTGGACCTGGCCCTGTACCACATGCATGGCCCATGACTTCCAGTCCATTGTGCTGTCGAACTCGATGATGCTCAGAAAACCCTGGTCTCGACCCGCGCATCCCGCGGACTGGCCTCGTCCGTGTCAATGCTATACATGTCAGGCTCGGGCCTCTGGTCTCCCCGCTCTCGACCCTGTGCATCGCGTGGCCACCGAAGACTATAAAGACTCTACGTGTCGTCGCTGTCTGGTGTAACGTTTGCCCGCGTCCTGCTCATCGACTGGATTGGGTCTTTGTTCATCTGGAGCGCCTTATCTCCGCGATGAAGTGCATGCAATGGACAGCCTTGGTGCAGCACAAGAGTCTTGTGCTGCTCCAAGGCTTTGGAGATACGGAGGTCTATTGACTGGGGGCCTTTCAGGACGTGCTCGAGAGGCCTGCTTTTCACTGGCGGCTATGAAGTACTGTTGCCGACCTCGGGGCGCTTGTTCCCAGTTCTGAATCCTCGAATAGGCTGGACTGCATTCCGCGCATCCCTGCCGAGCGTCTCGTCATAGTCAGCAGGCGCCCAGCGCCCACACAGGCTGCGGGGGCGTGCCAGCCTCGGGACTCTCGTCGAGTCTCCGTCTTTCTACCTACTCGCCGGTGCGCGCACTTGCGACTACGCCGCAGCCTCATCGGGGAGCCAGGCTGCGGCGGCCTGGCAAAACGTTGCAGGAAGGTGGTCTCACCCTGCTCAGTTCGGAAAGCGGGAGCAGGTGGCGCGCAGCACACGCGCTTGGGGTGCCTGCCCGCCGCATGGTGCGCGCGCGCCAGCGGGTCCGCAGGCTCGTTCGCACGCATGCTTCGCAATCAGGGGCGCCCAATCCGGACCGACTTGCACTGCTGCGGCGCTAACCCCGTCGTCAGTTTCCGGACGGCGTTGCGTTGCGTGAGTCAGAGCCAGGTGTTTCGTCCTCGCCGCGGTTCCGGAATGCGCGGGGTTCTACGACAGGAAGGCAGGGTCGCGGTGGGCGGCAGGCAGGCGGTGCGATTCAATTGGCGGGAAGGCGTGCGCGCGGGGAGGGAGCCGCGTGCGTGCCTGGAAGCGGCGCCCATCGAGCTGTCCATCAGCACGGGCGCGCCGAGCCGGCACACGCGAAGCTCGGCCCGCCGGGTTTCCGTCGGGTTTTGGCGCCAGGCGCTGGCACCGCGGGCGAACAAGAACAAGCGCATGGCAAGGCTCCTGTCTTTTGGTGATCCGGCCGGAGATTGCGCCGCTTGCGGGAGACGGATTCGCCGTCGTGAGGAGGGAGAGCAACAAATGCGCGATGGTCGGGCGGGCGGTGGAGATGAGACGGGGCGGGCGGACGGGACGGTGGAGGCGCGGGTGGCCAAGCGGTGCATGGGTGATGGGCGGCAGGCGCTTAGTCAGGTAAGGCGCGGGCGGGAGCATTCGAGGACGAAATTCGGGGCGGAGTATAAAGGTCGAGTCAGTGCAATTGAAGCCCCGTTTACCCCCTTTGCCTTCCGCCAGCCCATCGAGTACCCGCGAGTTGGAGCTCGCCCGTCCTCGATCTTTGGCCGCTCAGACAAGTCACACTTGCCTGAGTTTCTGTGAGTTGGAAGCCGCCTCGGTGCCTGGAATTTTGGTCCTGATAAGATGGTCGTCGCGACCCGCTCCAGCGCCCGCAGACCCGCCGTAGGGACGTCGTCTGCCCCCGCCCTGAGCCACTCCTCGCAAACCGCGTCAGCCATTTCCGCCCACCAGAGCCAGTTCACATACACCCTAAACGGTCACCATGTCCCGCCTGGCCCTCTGAATCCGTCCGGAACCCCCGCGCCCGCCTTTGCATCCCAGCATGCATTGCCTCGCCCGAGCACCCAATCGCGTCCCCGCCATGCGTCGCTAGCACACCTCTCCAAACGCCTCCCGGCGCCCAACCACTTTGCAACCATGAACTTCCGTCTCCCGCCCCCGCCGCAGGCCCCAGCCCAGCCCCGCCCCAAGCACAGTACCAGTCCCAGAACCAGCACCAGCCCCAGAACCAGTCCAACGCGTTCGACATCGTCAACAACCGCCTCAACAACCTCACCAGCTCCTACCTCGACATGCTCAGCAAACCCGCCGGTTCTGACAACTCCGCCGTGGCCGCTGCCGTGGACCTCGCCGCACCGGCGCTCGTGCCCGTGCCGCCCGCGCCCAGTAAGTCCTGCCTCCGACGCTCGCCGGCCTCCAGAGCGGTGCTCACACTGCCCCTCGCCGCAGCGGCAGCAGCCTCCTTCGGCACCCCGGCGCCGTCCCCGTTCTTGGGCGACCTGCCCATCAGCGACGACCTCCGTGCCTTCCTAGAGCTCATGTCGCCCGACAACACCCCTGCCCTCCTCGGCGGCCCGGGACTTAACGACTCCCCGTCGGAGGAGACCCCTCTCTTCACTCCCGACATGGGATCCTTCAACACGCCCTACGTCGACCCCTGGGCGTCCCCCGCCCTCGGCGATGAGCCCGCCGCCGACGACTTCCCCTCCTTCCCTTCGCTCTTTGGCGACAACACCTACAACACGGGCGTCATCGACCCCGCCGCCCTCAACAAGAAAGACGACCACAACATGCCCGCTACCATCGATTCCGCGCAGCTGTACACGATGCCGCAGACCCCGGCCATCCAGCCCGCCGAACTCCTCGCACCGCCCTCGGCGTCCACGCGCAAGGGCGCGAACGCCCCCAACGGCTTCCGCAAGGGCATCAGCCCCTCGGCCATGGTGCCCTTCGACGCGCCGACGCAGACCCGCACGTACCTGTCGGAGTCCAAGACGTCGCGCAAGGAGATCCCGGCCGCCTTCCAGGGCAAGGCCAAGAAGCGGCAACGCGAGGAGATGCTCGACGAGGACGACGTCCCCGCCGACATCCAGGACGCGATCGAGGCCAAGCGCCGCCTCAACACGCTCGCGGCGCGGCGCTCGCGCCAGCGCAAGGCGCAGACCGCTCTGGAGAACGAGCAGCGCATCGAGGCGCTGTCGAACCAGATCGAGCAGCTGCAGACGCAGCTCCGCCACGTCACCGCGGAGCGCGACCACTACAAGGCGCAGGCCGAAGCCGCCAGCTTCTGAACGCGCTCGCCCTGCTCTCGCGATCGATATCGATGATATGTCAATATGCCGGCCGTACATATGCTGCCCCCTTCCTCTTCTCTTCCCGTCTATGCAGCCGTCTTTCCTGTTGTGTACGATAGAAGTGTAGGCAGTCGTCTCTTCCTCTGTTTTTTTCTTTTTCTTTCTCGAATCTTCTCTTCATCTGCCCTCCATCCATCCTTCCATCTCCCCATCTCCTCGAACGCCGTCCCCCCTCGTGCTCGTCGTCCCCGTACCTGCCCCTAATTGCGCGGCTCTCACTAGTTGTCAAGTCCACCGTCACCCAAGACCCCCGCCGCTGCCGTTTCCCTCCCAAATCTCTGCCTGTCCCGTCCCGTGCTCCAATAACGACGGGTTGCTTCCACCGAAACCTCGAACATCTGTGTGAAAGCGTGCACAAGACTGAAGACATCAAGTAACTGGAGCAAGTAGTCCTCATTCGCGTGGCGCATGTGTACATACAGAGTCCCTTGAAGCATACAAGTAATAGCCAGAGCAGTGTCAGAATATCGCAAGTCCATTGTAAAATAGCAAAGAGAGCAGAGCGAGCATAGCGTTACCCATTCATCTCGAGAGCGCGCGCGTCACCGGGGGCTCAGTCATTCTTGTGCAGGCGTGGAGGACGTCTTGAGGTGGCTCATGCCGTGCGTGATGTCGTCCATTCCACCAGCACTCGCACGGCGGCGCGACGACGAGTCGCGGTCGCTGCTCCCGCTGCCGCCGCCGTTCCGGCGCCCGCTGAGCGTCGCGGACTTCGGGCTCGGGCTCGCGGGTACAGGCGCGGGCTGCGCATGCGCGCGCCGCGGCGACGGCGGGCCGGGCATCTGCAGCAGCGCGGCGCCGCGGAAGGGCCCGCCGCCGGGCCCGGTGGGCATCATCGGCATGCTCATGCTCATCGCGGGCATCGCCATCATGTTCATGCCTGGCATGCCCATGATCATCGCCGGCGCGCTCGTGCTCGCGGGCATGGCGTACGAGCTGTGCCGGCTGCCGTCGAGCTGCGGGCGGAGTGGGTGCGAGTGCGGGGCGTGCGCGAAGCGCGGGCGGTGCGGCGCGGGGAGGCCGCCCGGCGGGCGGTCGCCCATGAGTAGCTGCAGCGCGAGCAGCGTCGCGAACGCGTCGTTGCCCGCGACGTGCGCGGGCGCGCCGCGCGCGGGCAGGTCGGCGTCCAGGCTCCGGAGCAGCGCTTCGAGCGAGAGCTTCGACGCTGCATGCCGTTAGCTTCGTAAGTGGCTCCTTGTGCAGGGGAAACTTGAAACACGCACACGAAGCGCGCGGCCGGCCGGGCGGCGGTGCCGCAGGGTCCAGCATCTGCCCGCGCATGCCGTGCACGTACATCTGGCGCTCGAGCGCGCTCGTGTCGACGACGAACGCGTTGCTCGGGACCTCTGCGCGTGCCGAAGAGTGAATTCAGTCAGCACCGGTGCCGATCATCGCGGCAGCGCGCAAGAGGAAAGGGGGACGCACTGACTTTAAGCTCGGCAAAGCCGGGCAGGTCGCCGTGCGCGACGATGACGAGCGCGTTCGGCTGGCTCTCGATCTCGGGCCCCGCGAGCGAGGAGACGACGGCGCCGACAATGTCGGGCAGCTTGGCGCGCGGGACGATATTGGGATCTGCCCAGACATACTGCGGTGACAGTGTCCGGTCAGCAAGGCAGGCATTGAGTCGTGGGCCAGGGTGGAAAACGCACGTCTCGCGGCGAAGAGTGCAGCGTCTTGCGCTCGAGCGCCTCCGCGACGACATAGTGGCCCTTGCGGTAGTTGTCTCCAGGGTTGGGCGGCCATATTCCGCTCCTAGTGGTGCGCTGGCTCAGGGAGACGGCTGCTAGCTAGCGCGGCGCGCGGGTGCGCACCCTTCGAGATGGGCGGCGCGGAGCACCGCGTAGCCCCAAGCGTTGACGTTGCCGCTGCGCTCGGAGACGTCGCACGACACGGCGAGCCAGACGCTCTCCCGCGCCTCCCACAGCTTGCGGATGGACGAGACGTCGCCGGCGCGCACGCGGGCGCGGCGGGCGGACAGGGCTGCCGCCGGGAGCGTCGTCGCGAGCTTCTTGTACGCGTTGAGGTCGGATATGGTGCGCAGGTGCCGCTGCGACGTCTCGAACGGCTGCACCATCATCTGCGAGCGCCTCAGCCACGGTCCCAGTTCCCAGTCGCCCGGGGGCTGCGTACGATGTTGTTGAGCGGCGGGAGGACCTCGCCGAAGCTACGGGAGCGGCGGATGAGCGCTGACACGGGCGACGTGCGCCAGAAGCGGCGCACCGCGTCTTGACCATCTTGACAAAGGCGCCGACGCTGGTGAGACGCGTCGCGATGTGCGGGCGGCCGGTGCGCGAGTCGGTGACGACGACGACGGGCCAGCCGAACGAGAGGAAGGCGTCGAAGGACGTGAAGAGCGACGCCCACGAGCGCTCGTACCACGGCACGCCGTGCAGCTGGAAGTGGCCCATGTACGCGCTGTAGACCGAGTGCAGGTCCAGCTCCCAGCCCGCGGGGTCCACGAGCGTGAAGTCGGCCGCCATCGAGTCGCGACGCGGGGGCCGCTTGGCAAGTGCAGGACTGCGCCGGACGGTGCCCCTTCCAGCAGTCTTATGTACTCCTCCCGGTCCGACAGAACGCCTGCTAATTTTGGCGGCCGTCACCCGTTTGACATTTCTCCCGCAGCCTGCCACACTCCCCCTATCCCCTCCCGGCTCCCTCACTGCCCGACGTGAATAGAGAACACCGCTGCTCAGCGTCTCACTCGTCCGTCGCAGCTAACCGCGAGCGGCCTGCAATCCCGGCGCGCTGCGTCATACCCTCATATTATCCGCGCTGGCCAGATCTCAGCGATCCACACAGATCTGTACCTGAGGCCCGCTTAGATCATCATCTCAAAAAGGTCGTCAGCTCTCCACTCCCACTCCCCCCGAACGGCCTGGGCTCTCGCGATGCCCTCGCAAGGCGTCATTTTGTCCTGAGCGGCGATGTGGAGTAATATGCAATAATCAGGGATACTCGACGAGACAGCGCGCGGTCGTCGACGGGCCATTCACCGGCCGCCGTGAGCCTCCATCGATGGCAGCAATATTGCAAATGAAAAGCTGCCCGGGATGCTTTCCAAGACGCCTTGCAGCCTGGCCTGGCCTTTCAGCCTCGTTGTACTCGCGTGTCTGGTCCGAACCATCGTACAAAAGGCTGCGCTTCCTTTAATCACCTCTACACTGCAATTCGCGACCGAAAACGCTGAGCGTTGAAGGGAAGTATGGCTTGACACCAGCGAAGCACGGTACCCTGACGGTACCGATTGGGTGCTTGTTTGACACCTTCCGAATCGCTGCCTATCCGCGGGTGCTCCTCAGACGAGTAGGAACAGAATCTGCATCTCCTCGATGCAGGTCGCAGCCACCCAAGTACCCGCCCACCCTCTGAGCCACCTTATGTTCGTGTCTTTGCTAGATGTGTTACACAGGCAGTGGCGTAAGGAAACCGACGCGTCGTGGCTAAGCGAACTTCAACGACTCATGAATCGCAAAAATCGCCAATGGTGTACCTCAAGTGTACCTATCCTCTTCTCCCTATTTCTCACCGCTGAATCTTACGAAGTCTACCCAGGAATATAACATTGATTATCCATAGGATCATAAGAGCATCATGGACAGAGAGAACGGCGATTCCTCGTCACATACGGGCCCCACCACGTTCGAGCGCTGTCTTTATAACCGTCACCTTATAAGAGCCTCCAAAGCTTAAGAGCTGCTATGCTCTATCTGGCGCCTGCATTTCGATGAGCTGTCGAGAGAAATTGCAGGGCGGCATTCCGGCGTGCAGAGGCCGTCCTCGGTCGTACAAGGAGATATGTCTCTTCCACTATGCCCTTGGAACGTCCATGACACAACAGATGGTATTCAGAATATGGCTGGCAGGTACCCCTTTCCTGTCTCATCGCCTGAGGTGCGCATGCTCCGAGACCGACATACCCCGGCCTTCTTTTCCTCGGGACTTTCAGAATCCCGAACAGACCATGCAGCCTGCTCCTTCCCTCTTCACCGCGTTGTCCGGGGACAGCGGGTAGATTTGCTCGCGGCATCAAACTCGAGGCTGGCACGATCTATCCAAGCTTATTCGCCAGGAACGGCGAGTACTTATGAAAGATCGGCGTGCTGAAGCGAGTTTTCTTGGGTTTCATTCGAATTCCTTTCCTTCCCCGTTCTCTTTTCTCTCTTCCACGATGAAGTTGGGAACGGCCGCCGTCGCCGCGATCCTCAGCATCGGCCTGGCAGGCGTGCGCGCCGACTGGCACGACGTCGCCGTCGGCTTCGAGGGACCAGAGTTCGCGCCCGCGAGCATCATCGCACTTCGTACGATGCGTTCTCCATGGCCGTTCGCTCCCCCGTGTATCTCACCGACGCTGTATAGCACACGACGCGATCCACTTCATCATCCCCTCGCCCAACATCGCCGTCGTGCAGAGCCGCGGGCTCGACGCGCCCTGCACGCCGCTGCCAGGCGGCTTCCGCTCCATCGACGGACTGGGCAAGGTCGACGTGACAATCCTTGACGTACGTCCACATCTCTACGCGGCGCGGGCCGCGTGCCCGATGTGTGGCGGCGATGCTCAGCCCGGCCAGGACTCGCCGGTGTACGCGTATGCGGATCCGCACTGCACGGAGGGCATGGTGTTCGTGGCGAACGCGCGCAGCGCGGGCGACCTCGCGACGCTCGTGCGCAATGCGCGCGCGCTGGCGTCGGCGCCAGAGCCAGAGCCGAAGCCGAAGCCGAAGCCGTCAGATACAGAGACGGCACCGCCGCCGCCCACTGGGACGCAAACGCCGACCGAGAGTGCGGACTCGCCAACGGAGTCCGACGCAAGCGTTACGACGCCCCGCGTGCCGCTTACGAACCCGCAACGAGAGCCGCACACGACGACGACCACGCCGCCGTCGTCGAGCAAGGGTCCTGTATACGACGAGCGCTCGCCTGGGCACACAGGGCAGACTGGGACTCCGCAAGCAGCACCGCACGGCGCGTCAAAGGGTCTACTAGCTGGCGTGGTCGTGGGGTGTGTGGCGGGCACAGCGCTGCTTATTCTCGTCGGCGGGTTCGTTTTCAAGCGCTATCGGCAACGTCGGCGCGACGTACAGCCTTTGTTCCTGCCCACTTCCGAGCCCACACGGCAGGTACCTGGGACACCCGCGGCACATGAGGCTGTTGGTGCATGGCGCAAGTGGCGAAAGGGCGACCGCGAGGAGCCTCCAGCGTACATGCCGTCTTGACATGGCTTCGAGTAGTTGAACGACCAGGTGTCGAGTGTTCTGGCACGACTTCTTGACGATCGAGTTATGTTGGGAAAGAGGACTTTATGGTACTCTCGTAGTTGATAACAAGTGTGGCGACTTCGCGCTCTGGACCGGATAGTGAGGGTTGCGTGAGGAGAAGGTGCGATATGGGAAACAAGCCCGTCCGCAACGCCCGAGGAACTCACGATCCAGCGTCGTTTCCGGTTAGAGCCCAAGAGTCCACAGCTTTCCCAATCCGCAGAGAAATGGCGCCAACGTCGACAGTCCCGACTTTGCGCAAATTCTCCGAGAAGCATGATCGCAATTCGTCCAGTAGAGCAGTAGGAGCGGATGGCGCGGTGGGGGAAGAAGCCGAAGGGGGCTGAAGGAGCCACCAAGCAAAGGACGCGTGAAAGCGAGGTTCAACGTAATATGGCTCGTGACCGATGGAGACCAGCAGCTTGTCGACGTCTCGGGTCAGTTTGACGAACTGCAGGAGATATCAGGAAAACAGGATATGGAGTAGACAATAACGCACGTCTTCGTGCCCTGCGCCAATCTCGGCAACGACGAAGCCACGCGTCTTCTCTTCATTTTCGAGGGCTGCAAATTCAGCGAAGGACGCGCGAAATCTGACAGAAAGCATGTCAACTATCAATGCATCGATAGAGAAGGCCTAAATGCAGACGTACGGTCTGTGCTTAGCAGCAACATTGCGAACTGCCCGCTTCAGGTCATCCCGCTGGTTCGCGCTGATGTAAATCGGGCGAGAGAGCGAGATATGGAGCTCAGCGGCACCTTTGTCTTCTGCGCGCAAGTCCGCTTCGCTCGCGCAGTCCGAGTGCAAGCCTGGTAGTCTGGCTTGCGCGTGCTGAGCAGCGCGGGCGACGAGCTCCGCGAGCTGGGGCGCGTCCTTGAGTCGCACGGCGGCGTACACGTAAGCTGCATATAACCCGTCTACGTGGCGGCGCGTTCTAACACGGCCTTGGTGCGCAGTGGGGTCGTCAACATGAGCGTAAATCGAAGTTGGCAAGGCTGGCAATTTTTTGCGCGGGACCTGGTTGGCTTGCAGGCATGGCTTTTTGGCTGGAGGTTCGGGAGCGGGTTCGGAATCTGCGTCTTCGCCTTCGGAGTCGGAATACGCAACGAGCGCGCGTTTCATGGCACGTGAGCGTCGTGGATGTAGAGCAGAGTCAAGTGACGGAGCGGAGTTGGGAACGCGTTCCGGCTCGCCTTCCGTCATGTCGAACGTCGTCAAAGTCTTCAACCAGCTCTCGTCGGCGTCTTCGGGCGACGCTGGCGCACCGCATCTACATACACATGATGGTGTCGGCTACCACTCGCATGACCACGGCGCTGCCGAACACGGCCATACGCATGAGCATCTCGATCATCCAGGTTTGTAGCTTCTGTTGCTGGCCCACCGTCGTCTCATCGGAAGCCATCTAGGCAAATATGCTGAGCGCGACCTGCCCGATTATACGGGGCGTAACTGGAAGGAACGCGGCTTCACGATTGGAATCGGCGGGTGCGCTTGTCCTTATCTCGCGTCCTTATCGCGACCGCTGAGATTTGCTGTCAAAGCCCCGTGGGGTCGGGAAAGACCGCACTGACGCTCGCCCTGTGCCAGCGCCTCCGGAATGAATACAATATTGGTTGGGCGGGCCTTTGCAAGCTCAACAATGTGCTGACAATCGAGAGCAGCAGTGACAACGAACGACATCTTCACGCGCGAGGACCAAGAGTTTCTCATCGCTCATGACGCGCTCCCTGCTGAGCGCATCCGCGCCATTGAGACAGGCGGGTGCCCTCACGCAGCTATCCGTGAAGACATCTCGGCAAACCTTGGTGCGCTCGAGGAACTCCAGGCGCAGTACGGCTGTCAGATGCTCTTCGTCGAGTCCGGCGGGGACAACCTCGCGGCCAACTACTCACGCGAGCTCGCGGACTACATCATCTACGTTATTGACGTCTCCGTATGTATTGTTTCAGTTGCGCCGGCGCGGAGTTGACTGGGAGTAGGGTGGCGATAAGATTCCGCGGAAGGGCGGCCCTGGCATCTCCCAGTCTGACCTGCTCGTCATCAACAAAGTGCGTCTCACCTCTCGTATACTTTCATGGTCTAACTACCACATCGATAGGTTGACCTCGCGGCACTCGTCTCAGCATCCATCGAAGTGATGGACCGTGACTCGAAGAAGATGCGTGGCGACGGGCCGACGATCTTCGCGAGCGTAAAGCAGGGCACTGGCGTCGACGACGTAGTCCAGCTCATTCTCGCTGCTTGGCGCTCCGCCGGAAGCCCTGGGATCGCAGGCTCTACTGTGTAAGCTGATGACCGAACCTTGTATTCTTCCTCATGTACCAGCAAACAACACAACGTGCATATCCGCGACCATTCAAAGCTGCTCTGGTCCGTTGCACCCTCGCTCTATCGCTATGATTCGTTCGCCTCTCCGCGGAGTTTTCCCTCCCGCAGTGCCCACAGTGGGACGAAGCTGCTCCCGGGATGGGCTTGCGGCTCTACGACTTCGAAGGTTTCGCAAACAATCATTTCGAATGGGTCGATGTGTACATGTCATCGACGCTGCAGCTATCTCAGGACAATATTCCCGATCACTAATGCCTCGCCTCCGGGCTTCAGGTCTCCTTTGCCAATTCCTTGATCTCGTACGGGAGCACGGCGTCGGGGACGCCCTTGGAGAGGTTCGGATCGGTCTTGACGAGCCCAACGAGCAGCGCGGTGACATTCGCCGGCACGTCGTAGTTGATGCGGAAGCGCTGGCCGTTGGTGAAGACTGCGGCGTCGGGCTTCCTGCTGCCCTGACACTCGGGAATTGCGCCCTTCTCGACCCTGCCTCCTCCGCCCGAAACCCAGAAAGATCCAGTGGCGGCAGGGCAGGTGCCCGGGTCGATGCAGATGACGGCCGCGCCCGCCGCGGCGTTGCAGTTCGACGCGCACCAGTTTGGGTTTGTGCCTAGGGCGATCGTGCACTGCAGCCGTGTATGAGTCTCAGTTCGTCCTTTGCGGCATGTGGAATGCGCTCACAAAGTCGGGCACGCCCTCCGTGGTCAGGCCGGAGCACCTGGCGGAGAAGATGTCCCCGCCGCCGTTCTCGCAGCATTCGAGCGCGGGGATGTTTCCGCATTGCAGCCCACCGCTATTGTCGTCGCACACGTCGCTGTTGGGGTAGATGACGATGTCGACGGCCGCGGCCGTGAGCGCGAGAAGGGCTGTGAGGGCAGCGGAGACGATGAAGCGCATATCTGCAGCGGTGTCCACCAGGAAGGGGCTCAACGACGGTAGTGCTGGCTGGTTCAACCTCGATTTTTGCGCCGTCCTTTCAAAGGTACATGTTTGTCTCTGTGTGCGCAAGCTTCTCATTAACATCAATTACCAAAAATAGCACGTCTGAATGCCTGAGACCCTTTGAGACCTGATGCACACATCAAGCATGGCGATTGCTGCCCGGCAAATCCTCTTCGTGACGTCAGAAATATACATTTGCATTCCGCATCGCACTGCAGCAGACGCGCATGTGCCGATCCGAAAGAGGTCGGCGTCAGATCCAGCGCCAAGAAGACCTATATTCAGGGTATTGTGAATAATCAGTATCCGAATATAGCCTTTCCCTATGAGCACGGCTGAGAAGGTATTGAGTGCGGAAATGAAGGAGAACGCCCCCCGGCGCGCCGCCCAGCGCCGCCCTCCGGCACGGTGCCCCTTCGCACACAGTATTGAGAGAGGCAGCATAACCCTCTGAATACGGACAACATATACATAGCGTCTTACAACATGGACGTGCAGGGGTGCTGATAAGCGACGCGATCCCCGACTTCCTTCGCACTCACCAGAAGTGAGAAACTTTATTTTTACTACTAATAAAGCGCCTTGCCGAGTGCCAAGCGGGCACTGAGGACACTGTAAACATTCACATGCTGGTCCAGAACCTCCTGGGCACTGTCGCGCGCCCCGTATCCGCCAGCGATAATGGGTGGAGAGGCCGAATGTGACATCATGGACAGGACCTCGGGCTGTAACAATCGTCAGAACCGGTTGTAGAGGCCAGACATTTTCCAAAAAAAAAGTCTCTGCCGCTGCTGGTCGACCCAAAGGTCGGAGAATTCTGCCCACAGCACGTGTCGAAGTCAGCTCGAGAAGGATAGCTCTCAGGTCAGTCCACGGTATACTTCCATTAGTGTCTTGCCATGATCTTGCCCCCACTTCGCCCCTGTCAGTGGAGATTCCGATCGCAATCACGACAGTTTGAATTCGACCACCAGGACCTGGGAGCTCTTGCAAAGGCACGTGTGCGAGGGCGGCGAGAGGAGCTTGTTTCTCTTCCGCAATTCAGTATCTTGAACAATGTTGCTGGGCGGATGACTGCCCAGCTATATTCAGACCCTTGATTATACACAAGATCTGCCCATATTAGCACTTCCTCTGCTCGATTCGACGCTGACAACCCCCCGCGAAGTGCATGCGTGCTGTCGAGCCGCGATGCCGACGCTTCCTGACGTCACAAGGAGGGTTTTCCGGCCAGTAATCGCCATGCCTATGTCACTGCGCAGCGGGTTTGGAAGGCCGAATAGGCTATCTCTGTCACCTAAGCTTGCACAAACAGGAACAACAACGCCGCTTAAATAACGCCGGAGCAGAGAGAGGTAGGACCAGCCTGAGCCAGCACTCCTGTAGTTGAGCACCAGACCAGAATGCGCTGCATCCTCTCCGCCGCCCTCACCGCCGTTCTGGCCATCACTGCTGCGGCCGTCACCATTGACTACTACCCCAACAGCGTCTCGTGCGACGACAACAGCGGCGGGCTGCAGTGCGGAAACATCCCGGCGCTCGAGTGCTGCGAGAACGGCGGCGGCGACATCTTCTCGCTCAGGTGCACCGGCCTTGACACAACCGGCGTGCCCGACACCGTAAGCGGCCCTCTATCAAGCCGCCGGGACTGACTGTAGCTTACTTCGCCCTCTTTTAGTGCACGATTGCGGTGGGCACGAACCCCAATTGGTGCGCGACGAACTGCAACGCCGGGTCGGGCTCGAGCATCATCTGCCTCGACCCGGGCACCTGCCCGGCCGGCACGGGCGGGTTCTGGATCTCAGGCTCGCGCGTCGTCGAGAGCGCAAAGGTCCCCGTCGAGTGCACGAAGAGCCGCAAGCCAGACAACGCGTTCTTCGCGGGCGGCCAGCGCCGATTCCGCATCAACTACGACGTCCCGGCGAACATCACCGAGATGCTCATCAATCTCGTCAAGACCGACCCGAACCTCAAGAACGGCGTCCCCGACGCGATCCTTCCCTACGAGATCAAGGAGACGACGCAGGCTTGAGCCGGAGATGTCTGTACCATCGAAGTGTTGTCCCGGAAGATAGTCGAAGCGGAAGAGCCTTGTACACATCGCGCTGAAATCATGTGTTGCAGATCATTTAAAGTCTGCCCCCTGGCACACCAACATAGGTTTCGGAACTGGAGGCGGGGCAAGGAGTCACCAGCACCACAAAAGGTCCAAGACCGAGTGCAACTGAGTGAAGGTACCAGTCCAGAGTCCGCTACAAACGGAATCAGGCGCAAGACGTTCGGTTTCAGAGGGTTTTACCCGCGTCGCAGAGGTAGCCAATCCATATGTATCTGTCTCGCTGAGAAGCAGGCAGTTAAGTTGCCATGGATTCGAGACCAGAAAATTAGGCAGACGGCGCATGGGCCAGGTGCCAGACTTGATTATTTGCGGGTCGTGCGAGTCGGTTCAGGCGGCCGGTATATAGGTGTCGCGCATAATGATAGCAGGAGGACAAGAGGCAAAGGGTCGCCCGCAAAAAGCCGATGGTTTTCAACCTCTTCCCGCAGGGCTCTGTCCCAAGTCCTACTAAGCACATATGGATAGGCACTCTGGACAAGACGCCACGTGCTGAACTGGTCTGCACGCGGTTTGCACTGCTCGACGCGAGCTTCAGAAATACTTACGGGCAAGATGGCTTTTTTCGTGTCTGCTTGTGCCCTCGACACCCATGGCCGTGCTGCGGCTGCTCGCCTGCTAATGGCGTTGCGTAATTCCAGGCCCTTGGCCGGTGCCCATTGCGGTCGAAGGGCGTGTTTTCATCTCGGTGGTTCGCGGGCAGTGTCCACACCCGCGGACTCAGGCTTCCACCTGCAAAAGCCCTTGCTTCGACTCGCGTACTCAATCAATATGGCGTCAAAACTCCATGCCTGTACGATGCGTTGGCCGTCATCTTTTGCGACAATTTATCTCTATGACTGCGGCACTCTGTTCACTGCTGTTCGCCATCGCACACCAGTCTGCAATGAACCTACACTATCACCGGGCTTGGCCTGATCATCAGGATGCGCATGGATCGCTGGTCGGCCATCACACTCAACTCTCACACGAGTCGCGCCGACGTCGCCCTTTCGCTCCACCCGCGCCACTTTTCCGGCTGCGCGGTGCGCCGAGGTCGCGGCTCGTAGGCCCACGAGCCATTTGACCGACTGTCGGTTGCCAGGACACGGCACGAGACTTGCGCATGCAATGCTTGCAGGAAGATCCACAGAATATACCCATCAGAGTTGCCTTCTTGCACCGCATGGTCCCTGTTCAGAGCGAGATAAAGCGGCGGGCCCATGTCCCATGCCCGGCGAGGATCTTTCCCTTCCCCTTCCCTTTCTTTCCTCACGCGTCCGCCCCTCATGCACGCGCTCGCCGTCACCGCGCTGCTCCTGCCCGCGTCTGCGCTCGGCGCATTCATTAAGCCTGGCGAGAAGTGGGGCAACGCCGGGGCGTGCACCGGCGGCCGCTGCTCGTACCTCACGGGCGACGGCACCAAGCGCGCGTTCACGTCCGTGCGCCTGCAGGGCTCGAGCTCCCTGCTCTCCGACCTGACGCCCGCGGCGGGCTGGGAGATCCTCGGCTGCGACCCGGCGTGGGAGAGCGGCGAGGCGCATGTGACCATCCGCTGCACGACCGGCGACGCTGCGTGCGCATCGCTCTTCGAGGGCGAGGGCGCCGCGGATACCATCGTTCGCCTTCCAGATGACTGCGGCACGGGCCCGTTCGCGCGCGTCGTGCGCACGGAGGACGTCACGAAGCGCGGCTCGCTGTGGCGCCGCGCGGTCGAGGAGCACGCGGTAGTGCTCGACTACGACTTCAGCCAGATCCAGCGCGCGGACGGCGACGTCTCCTTCGCGATCACGACCTCGAACGTCAAGGGCGTCGTCCCCGAGGATGTGGATGCGCAGTCCTTCGCGCTCGGCCAGCCCTTCGCCGCTGTTTCGGCCTTCAGCAAGAAGAAGACGATCAACCTCCCTCCCGTCGGTGTTCACAAGGAGTTCGAGCTCTTCAAGACCTCCATCGACTGCCCCGTCCCTGCAGAGGGCGGAGCAGGCTTCAGCGCCGGCCTCGACGTGGACCTGAATGTCGACCTTGACGCACAGGTTGGCTTTGGCTTCGCGGTCGAGGGCCACATCTTCCCGCCCAAGATCAGCAAGATGCAGCTCATCGGCAGTGCGTGATCCTCAACGGCCTGAGCAGGCCGGTTCCCACACTTGCTGATGCTGCTCTGCGCGCTCTAGAGCTGAACGGTTCGGCGTCGGCCATCTTCAACATTGACGCATACGCGACTGGCAAGCTCGACACGGGCCTCGTTCAGCTGTACAAGGCCGGCCTGCCTGGACTGAACCTCCCTGGGTATGCATTCCCGTGCTTATGTGCTGCGAATTGCGCAGCGAATATAACAGTTGCTGATCATCTTGAATGCAGCATCATCGAACTTGGACCGCAGTTCGTGGTCAACGGTAAGCTTCAGGCTGACCTCGAGGTTGAGGCGAACGTGCGTATCCTCCTCAGAGACCGCGCGCCCTCCTTTAATATTCACGTTCTTCGGTATACAGATCAAGACCGGCGTTTCGTGGTCGTGGCCGGACGTGCAGCTCGCTTTCCCGCCCGATGACGACTCCAGCTCGTCGGCTCAGACCTCGCACCTGGACACTCGTGAGTATTGTCCGCTTCCGCTGACCTTATCACTCGCGCTGACCCTCATCCCCGCAGCTTTCAAGCTTTCCCTTGACCCGAGCGTGTCCGCCGACGGCATCGTCGAGGCGCACGTCATCCCGCGCGTCGAGGTGGGCGTGAAGATCCTCTCCGGTCTCGCCAAGGCATCCATCTACCTCGACCTCGACGCGTCCGCGAAGCTCGACATGCACGTCGAGGCCTCCGCGAGCGTGGAGGTCGGCACCGGCGGCGACGGCAAGACCGACGAGGAGCGGACGAAGGAGATGATGGAGAAGCTCAAGGCGGCGCTGGGCATGATCAACGTCCCGATCCCCGTGCACAAGGCGCCGCGCGCGGAGACAAGTGCGGAGGCCGAGGCGAGCGGGTGCGCGAAGCTCGACGGCGGGATCGACATCTACGCCGGCGCGCAGGGCTCCATCAAGGGCATCTTCGACAAGGACGCCAAGTTCGACATCTACAAGACCGAGCTCAACGTCTTCGACAAGTGCTTCGGCGCGTCCACCAAGCCTAAGGAGCGCCTGCGCGCGCGCTCCGCGCCGCCCGCGCTTCCCGTCGGCAAGCGCGACCTCGTGTGCCCTGACCTCAGCCTGGGCCGCCTCTTTGACGCCCTCTCGCTTTGAGCGCGACGCATGTTTGTTGTTCTTTTTTTCTTTTGCTTCTTTTCGGGGCGGACTTTTTTCAGATTCGATTCGAGTGCGGGTTTTGTAGATGTTCTGTTATACCTGGGCGCTTTGTTCCGCCCTGCATATCCACACCCATTTGGTTTCCACTGCGACGCGGTTCTGTGAATGACCCGTCAAGGTTCAACCTTGCCTTTCTCTTCAAGTCGCATGTCTGCATGGGTGAGGCAACTCCATGCTCTCTATGGGCCGTCTCAGCTCAAGCTGTTCATGCCCTGAATTGATGCGACACGAGCAAACATGTCCGAGGTATTTATACACGTCGCGGATTTGGAACTCAGCCTCACTGCTTGAACTCCTACCGAACCTTTGCCACAATGTCCACTGAAGAAATTCCACGTATCGCTGACCCACGGGACGTGCAAGACCTTGACCTCGTCATTGGTCTCTCCAGCCTGGCCGTGGAGACCGTTGAGAGCTCCGAGTCGCCGTCGCCGTCGCAGACGCGGAACGCGAAGCTCGTCCTCCTCCAGCCGCTAGCGACGTCGGCCATGCTCGCAGCGTGCCGCGACCCGTCCTCGCGCATTGTGCGCTTCCCAGACGGCCGTCCCAGCGACTCGCTGGGCCCGGAGTTCCTCGACATCTCAGCCCTCGGCAAGGCATGGCGCAAGGCCCTGGTGGAGGTGCCGCCGGTGACTCATCTCACCTTCGATCTCAGCCTCCCCGATATAGACCGCAGCGGGGAGCCCGAGGGAGATCCCGGAGACGCGGGGGAGCATGAAAGCGGGGAGGTGATGCGGCGTGTTTACTGGGACACCGCCGCGCCAGCCCACGGGCACCACCTCGCCGTCCGGGCGCCAGACGTCATGCGTCTCGCCGTAACAATCGCCACCACCGTGCGAATGCGGGCGGAGGGAGACGTGCGCTTTGAAGTCGTATACAACAAAGAGGACGACGTGTCATCGAGGGCAATGGAGTCGCTCAAGAAGCAGCTCCTGGCCATCGCCGGGACCGGCGCTTCGGCGGCTCCTCAGGAGAAACCCGCTCAGGGCGCCGAGGCTTCTACAGATGTGTAGCACGCCGATTCTGGGCCCCACGAAGATATCTAACATGACAGGAGGGCATCTGCCAGTGATATGTGGACGCTGAGTCTATGCCGCGAATGATAGACTGTATCCAAATAACGATGATCGGGAATAAACAAAATCATATGATGCAAATGGAAGTTATTGACCGTCATGCATGTCTGGTTTGGAATATGGGTGCGGCCATGGGGAGTTGATGCACGTGCCCTTCGGAGCGAACCGACGTGACAATCTGGCACGTGATCTATGTGATGGCTGAGAGAAATCCGTCAAAGCATTGCGGCATGAACACACTTGAGCAATCAGAGCCTCGAAAATAGACAATCAATGGGGCTTTCACGTTTCTCAGGCTGTTTCGATGTAATACATGGCTCTGCCCCAATCACAATTTCCGGACCAATGCATCAAGCTTTCTCCTACTCCTTGATCTCGTAGGGAAGGATTGCCTCGGGAGCTCCCTTTGACAGGTGAGGGTCTGTCTTGACGAGGTCGACAAGCAGAGCGGTGACGTCCTCCGGCACATCGTAGTTGACGCGGAACTTCTGGCCGTTCGTGAAGACCGCGCGGTCGGGCTGCACTGACTGCTGGCACGTCGTGTTAACCACGGCCGCGCCGTTCTCGACCTTTCCTGGGATGCGAATGAAGAACGCCCCCGTGGCGGCCGGGCACGACCCCGGGTCGAGGCAGATGATGTTGGAGCCCGAGCCCGCGTTGCAGTTTGTGCCGCACAGGCTAGCGACAGGGCCGAGGGCAATGGTGCACTATAGCGCGTATCAGTTCACCTTCAAGCTGTACTGCATCTGGCAGGCAGCACTCACGACGTCGGGAATGCCCTCAGTCAGCAGGCTCGCGCACTTCGCCGAGAAGAAGTCCCTTCCTCCGAGGTGACAGCACGTGTTCGGGCCGATGTTGGAACACTCGAGGCCGCCGCTGTTGTCGTTGCACACGTCGCTGTTGGGGTAGAGGACGATGTCAACGGCGGCAACGGAGACCGCAAGGGCGGCCGCGACGACGGCTGAGAGAGCGAAACGCATGATCTCCAGGTAGACGAGGACGTTCCTTGGTGCTGAGCTGTAGAAACTGGCCTACCTTTCGTGAAAGTGCAGCCTCATTTAAATCACATTTGTTTGGCGTCATTTGGTGACGTTTGTGGCAACTGTCAGCGGCATCTCAGTCCGGCGGCTTGAACCCCACCCCAAGTCGCCGCGCGAATCGGCTCCCTGAACCACCAAGTTCTAAAGAAAGCATTATCTGAAGCCATTATATTCGCCGGACTGACGTCTCGTCTCATATCTTCGCGCCGAAACGGGATGCACAAAAAAGCCATCTGGCCCCGAGAACGAGCTGAGAGATCAGTGGGGGGACTTGACTCCGAACCATCATCTCCCCCCGCGCGAAATCCTGCCGCGCGCGGAACAACCACATTCCGTAATGCTTGCACAAGAGGACCATCTTGAAAGATGAAGCACCATCTGTGTCTAGCAGCAGAAACCTGTAATTCCACCAAAAGCCCTTGTACACCACGAGTGGCGCTACCTCGGTGCCACGTACATCGCAACACCGTCGTAATACACCATATGCGTCCAGAATCCCCATACCGCATTCTGTGATCATAAGAGACCCTCGCTGCGAACACAGAAGTCCACGCGACGTAGACTGCAGGGAACGAAAGCCGGCCAGGGTACAGAACTCCCACGGATCGAACGGAACTAGCATACGCAGTTAATATTTCAACCCTATAATTACCGAGCGTACACGCCCTCGCTCATCTCGAGTAGAGGCGTAAGAACAGCAGAAAGCAGCCACAACGAAAACACCGACGAGCTGAACTCGGGACCAAACCTTAACGCCGTCAACAAACGTACCGGACCGAAGTCCGCTTCACGTCTAGCGCGCCCTCTCCTAACAATGAACCCCTATCCCAATTGTCGCCGACGCGCATACATACTAGTACAACATGCCAGCTAACTTGACTTCTCGATGCGAATAACCCAAGACTCACAACCTGCCTTCCTCTCCGTGTCCCAGGAGCGTGCGCTTCGAATTCTGGCCGTGGGTCCCACAAGGAATATACTGCTATGCAACCAGACTGACCATCGTACCCTGCGCTTTCACATGGATAACAGGCCGTACGATTGCATAGCAGCATATTTCCTGCAAAACCCAGGCACAGTACCTGATTACCAGGACTGTTTCGCCGAGGTTAGACGCGCGCCTAAGCGGTTACTACCATAAAGTACTCCTCTTTCAACCTCAGATTTGCCCCCAGCTACCATCCATCACCCAAGTACACCCACCTCAGTAGCACCCCTGCTCAATCGCCCGCCAGGACACTGCAAACCTGAATTCGAATAGCCACCCACACATCCGCTAGGAGGTGCATAACATGGCCAGAACCAAATTGCGCAAAATTGCACCTAAACCAGCAGTTATTGAAGAGCCAATACTTCCAGGTAATTTATAAACTATATAAATATCCATGAAATCTATTAAAATGGAACCTCATACTTCCAGCGATTAAGGAAGAACCATCCTCCCCCCGGCCCCTATCTTTTCCTCGCCAGAACACCAAAATCAAGCTCGAAAACGAGGCCAAAAACTCCAAAAAATCGTCGTCCCCTGGACCAAGCGGAAATGAGTCGTCTCAGGTGCGAACTCCAGTCGAGGAAGAACAATTACTTATGCTATAAAGCAACCCACTCTCCCACCCCTTCCCGCCGACCTTTTCAACCTAAAACACTGCCACGGCGGCTGCACACGCGTCTTCTCGAGGATTGGGAACTTGGAACGGCACTGGGCAAGCTATCCGGACTGCGAACGTCGGCATGCAGCCAGGATCACAGGCACGGACTTAGCACACGACTACCGAGCGTCTATCATAAGGAGAATAAGCTACGCCCAGAAGAAGCGCGCGATAGACGCCGCAGCGCACAATTAGGATAAGATCGACAATCTAATCTCCTTCCCGGTCTGCCCCGGAAAAGTCCCGCACCTTGACCTCGTTGCCTAAACATCGCGCACCACGGTGCCCGGCGCCGGCGTTGCTGCCGCGCGGCCAATAAATCACTTTCATCGTGTCCATGGCTCTACGCGAGACAGCGAGCGCGCAGTCACATCGTGGACCAACCAGATCAACCCAAACGAAGCGCTGCGTCAGCGGCGCGCAGCTACTGAGCTCGCGCCTCCGATCCCGCCCCCTCGGGTACCCCACGACAGCGGCCACGCGTTCACCAGACGGTGATCATCGGCCGTGACCCTGGCAATAATGCTAAAACAATGCCCTAATAGGAAATCGAATGTCCGTACTCGCACGGAGTCATATCCCGGGCGCCAGCCGAGTTAGCAACCGCGCTGACATATCAAGGGAATTGCTGGCCGCCCAATGGCAGCGTAAAAATCGGAATCTTGACCCTCTGCCATCCCCCATCCCTCTCAGTCGACACAACCTTCAACCCTTCCCTTACTCCATCGCCAACGTCGTCGACATGTCGAAACTCAATCGCCCCAACAGTTTCGCCCCCCTCGTGGGGGATATCAACTCGTCCCTCGTGCCCGAAGTGCCTCCCACTCTCGCCGATGGGCCCAGCGACATGCCACATGTACAGGACGCCAACTCTGCGTCAGGAAACGACCTCGCGGTCGAAAACGGCTCGGACACGGACGCCACTCCACGCCCCGCCGATCTCCCTCTGGAGCAAGCTCCTCGCGTTCCTGCGGGGACAGCGTCGCCCACCACCTCGGAGTTTGACCAAGCTGGCTTCATCCCAGTCCCCGGCAACCACGTCCCAGCTCCCGACAGCAGCAGCCGCAAGCACAAACACCCAGGCACGCCCTCAGACAAGGCCGCGGCAAGGGAGCGCCAGCGCACCCATGCGAATCGCATTCGAGACGAAGAACCTGCGTCAGCCATCGTACGTGCCCTGCCCGCCGTCGGATGTTTGGCCTGACTAGGATGCCAGCGCATCGACGCGGCGAACACACGCGGGCCCGCCGCCAGGCCGCCAGCGAGCGACGCGCTCAGAATGAACGCGGCAGCCACTGCCAAGGTGCGAATATTCGCCTTGCGCTGCGCTGAGCTGACACAGATAAAGAAAATCGAGCTCTCGGTCGCGAACCGTGGTGCTGCACGCGCCCCGGAGCCGCCAATGCTGGGCAATGCTACCGCTGCCAAGAAGGACGCTCCCGGCGCTGTGCACGCCGCGCAGCCGGCTCAGCCGCGCGCCACGGACCCGTCGCCGGAGGACGCCCAAGACCAGAACATGGCGCTGCCGCACGTCGCCCCGCACTTCGGACGCTTCTCGCGAGGCGCCAACGGCAACTTCACCCTCTCACGCATCAACGCGGGCGACCGCGAGGCTGCGCTCAAGAAGGAGCTTCTCCAGCGCAAGGCGCAGGGCCTCCGTGGCCCCTCCCCCCAGCGCGCTGAGTCCAGCGCTGCGGGCACGAGCCGCCCGCCTCCACCGCACTTCGCGAACGACCAGTTCCACCCTATCGGCAGCATCAAGAAGGAACATATCTCGCCCTTCATCATCCACCCCCATCTGCTCGAGAACTTCACGGACTCGGAGGACGAGGCCCAGCTCTCTCCGTCTGAGGAGAAGGCACTTCGCGAGCGTAAGAAGGCGCGCGAGGCTCTCGCCCGCAAGAAGGCGAAGGGGAAGAGCAAAGCAGCAGTGCAGTACGTCGCCCCGGACTTCGAGCTCGATGGCCTCGCAGAGGCGACGCCGCCACCGCGCGCGCCGGCTGCGCACGAGGAGCCAATGTCTGTCGACTCGAACTCGGAGTCGGACACCGACAGCGCGAGCAGCGACGACGACGACGACGGCGGCGTGGCCATCGAGATCCCGACGCCAGACGAGGACGAGCTCGAGGCCACGCGCGCGATTCACCCCGCCCTCGCGCAGTCGTCCATCCGCGTCACCATCGCCGGCACCCGTCGCGTCGCGGACGGCCTGCCCAAGAACTTCTACTGGCACAACGTCTGCCCCGCCCAGCGCCAGGCGATCATGAAGCGCCGCGGACACAAGTCGCTCGTCCGCGCCATCGGCGTCATCGGACGCCCCGACATCAGTCCGCGCAGCCCGACCATGCCAGCTCTGCTCAACAAGACGATAAAGAAGATGCTAGGCGACGACACCCGCACGCTCGCGACGAAGCTCAACGCCCCAGTCGACGCCAAGCCCGAGGACGCCGTCGAGCCCGACATTTACGCTCTCACCGGCGCCAGCAACGTCGAAGGTGACTTCATTGACCAACTGAAGTGGGCCCTCGCC
This sequence comes from Auricularia cornea, assembly GCA_030578095.1. Lineage (NCBI taxonomy): Eukaryota > Fungi > Basidiomycota > Agaricomycetes > Auriculariales > Auriculariaceae > Auricularia > Auricularia cornea. The sequence continues at coordinate 2,041,002 of JARLTE010000008.1, forward strand.
GGCATCCTCCAGCTGGAGTTCCACAGCATCGAGGAGGACGCGTCCGACTTCGTCTACGTCGCGAGCGGCGCCCGGGTCAGCGAGAGACGTTTCAAAGGTCTGCTCCGCGACGTTTGGGAAAAGGACGAAGGCATGATCGCGATCGCGGAACGCGTTGCTGCTAACAAGAACACTAGCCTGAAGGAGGCTCAGGCGATCATCTGGGGCTCGACCACGGTCGCCCACTACGACGTCGCGCTCCCGATGACCCCTGGCGTCAAGACCCGCCAGTTCGTCATCAACTCCGGGGCATTCATGTCCCACGACCTGCACCGCCGTTTCCGCGAGACCGCCTCGGCGCTGGTCGTCGACACGTACATCCGCGGCCGCGCCGAAGCCTGGCACGGCTGGAACTGCATCGTCTGCCACTCCGTCTCCCACCCGACTGGGATGTGCCCCTCGCGCGTGCTGGAGGGATGGGCGGAGGCGGCCGACGCGATTCTCCGCAAGAACAAGGAGAGGCGCGCAAGGCGCGAGGCTCTCGCCAACAACGCCGCCACCAACGCAGCCATGAACAACGGCAGCAGCAGCCGCGGCGGTCGCGGCGGCGGTGGGAGCGGCAGCAACGGCAGCCGTGGCGGCGGCCGCGGCGGCGGCCACGGCGGCAACGGCGGCGGCAGCCGCGGAGGAGCGCAACGTGGGCGCCGCAACGGAGCGTAGCTGAACTCCTCCCAGGCCCCTCATTGCCTGTACACGAATAGGCTAACAATGATTCCCCTCGCCTCGCCATGACTTTCCCCTCACCTTCCTATGCCAGCTCTCCGAACACGCGCCCCCCTCTCTTGACTTAGACATATGCTCCTCCCCCCCCCTTACGGCCCTCTCTCCCATGTCCATGACAGCGCACGGATACACCCTGTGCTTACCAAGACCGCCTCCGTTAAAATAGAACTGACATGCGCTGAGAAGACCGAGAGTGCAAGTCGCGCCACCAGGCACTAACATGTAAATCATACCCAAAAGAGGAAATGATCGGCATAACCGAGCAGCAGGAGACGTCGAGCATGCGCGGAAGCCGCTGTGCTAGGCTTAATAAGCGCCCCGATGTTCTGCGACGGCGCGGGAGGTCGGGTATAAGCGGGGGCCTATTTAGGCCAGGGCGTCCCGCGCGGAGACGCTGAAGCGACGGACGATCATCAGTGAGCTGCAGATCACTGATAGGAATCCCGAGGCATAGCCCACCGCGTTGGCCGGCAAGCCAACTGAGCGGTTCAGGTGTACTGGCCTGAGCACGCGAGATGTACAGTACAACCTCTCTCACAAGATCAATCAAATTACAGGTCTCGAAATGACAGGCAGGGTAACACGCTCCACTCCCGCGGAGAGTCGAATCGTCTGGCTGCCACGACCGGCTCAGAGGATGCGGGATTGGTTCAGGCTGGCAGCTTACGAGCCGGCACACCAAATGATGCAACCGATAACGAGGGACGCCGCAATAGCGCCCCCTCCTCTCGCAATGCGGATGGAGGGCCGGCTACTCCTGCTCTGTCACCAAACGTGGTGCCCGAGCAGCTGCCTGGGACACCGTCCCAGACAAGGGTACGAGGAGAAGAATTCTCTCCGAGCCCCTCATCTACAGAACGCTCGACGCACAGTAGCAGCTCCCCTGATCCTGAGCCAGTGCGAATATCGAACAAGAACACTAAGTCTGGCCTCAAAATTGCCTCTGAAAACGTCAGAGGGCGAGGAATATCCATCACAGGAACTAATAGTAGATGGAGAAAGATCGCAGACGACCTGAGGCGTCTCAAGATCAGCGTAATTGCGCTGCAAGAGACTCATATGAACGCCTCACATGTGGACATGATCCACTCAATTCATAGGAACATCCACGTCATCAACTCTCCGCTTCCTGCGAACCCCACGGGCTCGGCAGGCGTAGCGGTCGTCCTCAATAAGTTCCTTACTAATTGGCAGACAGTGACCCACGAAATCCTCATACCCGGAAGGGCAATTGTAGTGAGACTAGAATGGCACCGCGGAGACTACGTTACGATCCTTGCCGTATACGCGCCAAACTCGCCAGCGGAAAATCGCCACTTCTGGTCAGAGATCGATGACGCACTCGAGAACGCGGGAGAGGATTTCCGCAAGCCAGATGTACTACTGGGGGACATGAACTTTGTAGAAGATGCCATCGACAGATTCCCCTCCAAACTGAATCCCATAGACGCGCCAGAAACCTTCTCCACGCTCAAACATAAGCTCAAAGTGCTCGATGGTTGGAGGAAGACCTTCCCTCAATCAGTGGAATGGTCATGGCGGAACAGAGCTAGGACCACGATGTCTCGCATCGACAGAATATACGTGAACAAGGAATTGCTAAAATCGAGCAGGAGATGGGAAATTCAGCTGTCATCCCTCAACGAAAGCGATCACAGCCGTGTGACCGCGGAACTAGTACACGTTAATGAACCGGAGGTTGGACCCGGTCGTTGGACGATGGACGCAAAGCTTGTCAAGGACGATGAGTTTATTAAAGCGGCGGAGCGACTGGGAGCTAGTATCCTGGCTGAAATGAAGACAATGCGCGCGCAAACACGCTCAGAATCGGTCAACCCACAGGCTACGTGGCTAAGATTCAAGTCCGAACTGGACGCCATTGCGAAGAAGAGACAGCGAGTACTCCGATGCACGATGGACTCCGTGATAAGGAAGAAAATGCATGAGCGAGAACAAATCAAAACGTCCCTTAGCACGGAAATTGACGAGGCCGCGATTGAGTCACTCACAGAGAAGCTTAAGAAGGTAGAGCAAGAGGTCTTTGACACAAAGACCGAATGGGCTCAACGCACGTTCAAGAATAGAAACGCCAACGCGGCTATGGAAGCAGAGACGATGTCCAAGATGTGGTTCAGTTGGGGACGCGAAAAGAAAAAGCGAGAACAGATGATGACTATGAAAACACTGGAGGGCGAAGCGCAGGGCCACATCACCGACTCGCGAGACATGGCACGAGCGGCCGGCGTGTATCACGATCGAGCACAACAACGCGACCTCGGAATAGATCCGGCACTCCGGCAAGATGCGATAGCAGAAGCGCTGTCGGATCCCGAAACGGTCCTCGGAGAGGCACAAAAAGATGAGCTGGCTCAGAAAACCAGTGCAGAACACATTCGAGAGGTGATTCTCCTGTCACCTGCGGGCAAGGCCGCCGGTATCGATGGTGTTATATACGAATTATGGACGGAACTCCAGCGCCGCGCGGCCAGGCGGCGAGACGGGGACCCCCCCGCCTTCGACGTCGCAGAAGCCATGGCACTTGTTTTCCGCGACATAGAAGACTATGGGCTCGTTGTGAACTCCACCTTTAACTCCGGTTGGATGTGCCCACTATACAAAAAGGGAGACAGGTCGGATATAGCCAACTACCGACCCATTACTCTTCTGAACACAGACTATAAGATATTCACCAAGTCCATGGCACTCAAACTGGCCGTGGTGGCGCCACACCTGATCAACAAAGCCCAAGCGGGCTTCGTCCGCGGACGTAGCATTACGGATCAGACCAAGCTCGTCACGCTGATGATCGACTATGCTGAGGCAACGGAATCCAATGGTATGATAGTAGCGCTCGACCAGGAAAAGGCGTACGACAGGATCAGGCATGATTACCTGAGCGCATCGCTCAAGGCCGTAGGGATCCCAGAAAGATTCATTAATACTGTCGAGTCTCTATACAAAGACGCGAAAACTTCGGTAATGGTGAATGGGTACCTGAGCGACCCATTCACCGTCACGCGGGGAGTCCGACAGGGAGACCCCCTATCGTGTCTCTTGTTCAACCTTGCCATCGAACCTCTAGCCAAAATGCTACGCCGCTCGACGCTCCAAGGCTTCAAGATAACAGGAGTTGCAGAAAAACTCATCGCTACGTTATATGCTGATGACACAACCGTTTACCTCTCTGAGGAGGACTCGTACGAGGTCTTACTGGACATCCTGAGCACGTGGTGCAATGCCTCCGGGGCGAAATTTAATGTCCAGAAGACCGAAATCATCCCTATAGGCACTCCCGAGCATAGACAGCAAATGATCACACAACGTAAACCGTCGGCCGACGCACCGGCCATCCCTGACCCCATCCGAATTGCACGCGATGGAGAACCAGTAAGGATACTTGGCGCCTGGCCGGGGAACAAGGTTACCACGTTCAGCGCGTGGTCGACCATCATGGACAGGGTCCAGGACCGTTTTGACGCATGGGAGCGAATGCGCCCGACGCTGAACGGCCGAAGTCTGATATCCCAAGTTTTCGGCGGTGGACTCACCCAGTACTTGACCGCTGCTCAGGGCATGCCCAAGGCGTATGAGAAGCGCCTGGACAAACTTGTTCTCGACTTCTTCTGGGCAGGATCAAAGAAACACCCACTGAACATGGGCACCTTGAGAAAGGCGAAAGAACACGGCGGCATCGGTCTCTTCTGTGCCGAGGAACGCAATGACGCCCAGTACATTACTTGGGTGGGCGCATTCCTACTACAAGGCACCGAGCGCCCACTCTGGGCATGGGTCGCCGACGAGCTGTTCGCGCGCGCAATCATCAAAGTTGAGATCCCGCGCATCCCTGTGGAAGATCGGCTTGACCCACTCACGACGATGTGGCGGCCAAATCTGAACAAGCTCCCCTTCATCCTGAAGCAGATGGTACGCGTAGCAAGGAAGTACAACTTGACGCGGGACGCCCCCTTCATCGACCAGGCGACCAGGGAAGAAATGAGTGTCTGGACGCACCCAGCTCGCCTTACCCTCGACCTAACAAGACAACAGAGAGCCAGAGAGCGCTGCCTCCGTACGCATCACGCGGTCCTAACAGTAGAACATCTGGAGGAGATTGCGGAGCTTGACGCGTCGGACCATGAAGAAGAACACGGCTGTATGTGCGACAACTGTGTCTCCGATCGCTCAGAAGGATGTAGGGCGCCGCACTTGTGCCAGCGCGCCGCGGAAGGCATCCTGTCGGACATAGCACAAAAATGGAACACAGCCTCAGCGCAACCGCTTCGCGTGACACCGTTCTGGGACGCCGTAGGAGAGCAACACGGCGAGATCACTTCAGGAGAGACCGTAGCGTTTGACGGCCGCATGGACCAGTTCGGCGCGTCTGGAGGCTACTTCAGGATGTTCGTGGACTCACTCGCAATAAGCGGGTCCACGGCGCGAGACACGAGAATAGGCCCAGCGGGTATACGGGACCAGCCCGAGCAGGCTGCAGACAGCGTACAGATTATGGCAATAGCCTCGATGTACAAAGACAGTACTGATGAGGCGAGCGGCGGCTTCTCCATTCACTTCCCAGACGGGGAGGACGTAGGAGGGGAATGGAAGTGCGAAGGACACGAGCAGACATACCTGCGCTCGGCTGCGATCGCGATGCTAAAGGCAATCGACATGACTCCCTCGTCAACAACTCTGCACCTGATCACGCAGTCCCGCCACCTCGTCAACGCTCTGACGAAGATCCTGCCGGAGCACGAGCGCTCCGGATGGCTCAAACTACCCCGGGAGGCACGAGTTATGAGGGCGCTCGTCGCCTCCCTCAGACGCCGCGCCGGGGAAACGACTTTCACCTTTGTACGAAAGCGGGACACCGGGCTCTGGTCCGGGATCAAAGAAGCACATTTCAGGGCGCACCTCGCAGCCGAACTTAGCCCCACATATCAGATAGACTGGGAACAGCTAGTGGCCTTTGACAGGCCCGGCATCACGATCCCTGGTATTAGACAGAACCTGGCGCACCGCGCAATACGCGTCTGGAAAGATTCCCGCGCCGGGGGCAGACGCCGGACTGAGGAGATCATAGCGCGAGTGAAAGCCGGCATACGCGAAGTGCACGATACAGCACCGAGTTCCCTGCAAATCTGGCGGGGGCTACACAATAAAGACATTTCAAGGGGCGCGCGAGTCTTCCTCTGGCGCGCAATGCACGGAGCGCACAAGATCGGGAAGTACTTCGAGAAGATGCCTGACCCGTGGCGAGGATACGGCCAATGCAGCACGTGCGGGGTAACGGAGACTTTGGAGCATATCCTGACCGAATGCCCGGACTCCGGTCAGGAGTTTGTGTGGCGAAGAGTAAAGACCTTCCTCCGACACAGGGGCGTTGAGTTCCAACCCAACATCGGCACGATCCTGGGATGCGCAAATGTCCCGTGCAAAGGACTGTGGGGGAATCGGGACAAGGGCATTGAGCGATCTTACAGGATTGTGGTATCCGAGTCGGCATTCATGATATGGAAGAACAGATGCGAGAAACGCATCGCGCATGCGGACGACCCCGACTGGACGTTACCACCAGAAGCATTCCGACAACGATGGGATAAAATGCTGTCTAACAGATATAGACAGGACCGACGATTCACCAGCAGGCGCAAGTTCGGCAGACGCGCGCTAGACAGCACCGATGTCTGGGATACATGGCGCGACCTGCTAGACCCTCTTGCTAACTCATACTCAGCACGAAGATTTGGAGTCGGGGTTTTAGTGGGTAGGGAGGCGCCGCACACCCCAGATGGGGTGGGCTGAGCTGTCCTCGAGCCCCACACTACCTCCGCTGAGGTGTGCTAACAGCGATTTCCCCGACAGTAGTGTGGCAAAGTGTTTGCAACGGCCGGATGCCGTACATCTGAGCTCCCGTATGGGAAGGAGGGTCAACGGGCGACCATGTTGCTACGTCCCCTCTGATGCTACAAAAAAAAAAAAAAAAAAAAAAAAAAAAAAGAGCTGAGAGATCAGTTTGGAACACGAAATCACCGGCTGCCCCACAGTTTAACCACCTCATTCACTGAGGAGACGCCTGTGTCTCGCTTTTGGGAATGAAAATAGGACATTCAACCCCTGGGACCCACCGGTGACGGCGTCCCGTCGGCCTCCCATGGGGGAGCTTGGATCGTTTGCACACCGGTAGGAGATACTCATAGAGATCAATTGATTCTTTGCGTGATCAGCGAGAGACGTCAATCGGATAATGCTCAGCACTACCAAATTGCACACAGGTGCAGTCCTTGCATCAGTTTAGCACAGCACTATCGCGACATACGTGCTTGCGGCTCCCCAACCGCGCGTTTACGCTGCCAAAACCTCCAAATGGATCAAGTTCCCAGTGAAGAACAAGAGAGGAAGTGGTCCATTTCATTTGCTTCATAAAGGGGATGACGTAACCTTGCACACACAAATACAGCTCAAGAACTACAAAGAATTATTACACGGTAGTAGGGGCAGAAGGCGCGGGCTCAGCAGCAGTCTCTGTCGTCGCAGGGTGCGACTTGTGAGCGTCCGCTATCCTGCGGGCCTCCTCGTGGATGTCGACGACCTGCTTCGTCGTGGTGGTGTAGAACGAGAGCACCTTCTGGCCGAACGGCGACTTGATCGCCTGCTCGTAGTACTGCAACGCGCGTCAGCAACGGCGGCGAGAGGGAGAGGAAGAGTATGAGACGCACGCCGGACGCAGTCTTCGAGATGCCCTTCTGCTCGTCGAACGTCTTGGCGCGCGTGAGCGCGTCGTTGACGACGGGCGTCGCCTTGGTCTGGACGTGCTCGGAGAGCGTGTGGCCCTCGCCAGCGACGCGCGTGCCGATCGTGCTGTCGAGCGAGTGCAGGTACGAGAGGAAGCGCTTCGAGATGCCCTTGCTCTTGTCGAGCTCGATGGCGCGCTCGAGGATGTTGTCCGACAGCGTGTAGCCCTTTGCGAGGTACTCCGCGGCGACTGCAGATGCGTCGTTCAGTCAGCACGGATCATGCAAGACATAGAAAGACGTCAACTTACTGCCCGCGCGCGGCTTGTCAGACTGGTCGAACCCGTGCGCGTCGTGGTGCTCGCCCTCGCTCTCGGGGTGCTCGACGTCCGAGTGGACGCTGATGTGGGCGCCGTCGAGCGTGCCGCCGTTCAGCATGAGGGCCGTGTTGGCCGAGGCGGGCTTTTCGAAGTGGATGACGGCGCTCTTGTCATTGAGCTCGATCGACTCGATCCTGCAATGCAATCTCGCTTAGATCGCACGCTCCATTATCTTATCTTTTTTGCACGCACTTGCCGCAGAACCTGGACAGATGGGTCAGCTCGCTAGTCCTAGGGCGGGTCTTGGAGGTCACATACGAGAAGAAGTCATGAAGTTGCTGCTCGGTCGTCGCGGGCGAGAGGCTCGTAACCTATAATGCACACGTCGCGTGAGCCGTCGTCGAAGATAGCGGTAGGCGCAACGCACGTTAACGGAGAAAGTCATAATGTCTAGGTTGGGTGGTAGGTGGGTGAGTGTCTGAGAGGATGTGGGTGGAGGCAGGTCCCGCTTTGCGCCGCCCTTTAAGAGGAAAAGGGGCAATGACGTTATCGGCACAGCCACATCTCTGGATCTGAGCTCATCGCGCCGCCAATGACCTCGCGCGGCCTGGAGCATCACTCCCTCGCCTTCTCCCAGCTCCCTGCGGCCGCGCGGTATGTGCCGGATCCCATGCTTGTCGTTTCCGGCGGCGAGGACGGGGTGCGGAGCATCGATGGGCCCGCGGTCGAGCCGCCTGGACGCGCCGAGGCGGCGTCGGGACTTGAGCGAACAGCGAGCAGAGATGGAACGTGATTGTTTCCCCAGCATTCGCGCATGTGCTCCCGACGACGCGCAGACTCTGGACGGTTCTCGCTCCTGCTCTCAGCTCCTCGATGAGTCGTGGGACTTGATTCAACGGAGGAGAGTCCCAATCGGTCGTTCGTTCGCCAGCATCGCGGTACTAGTTGATGTCAAACCGCATTGCTCATACCGATCTGAAGGGCCTGTGCTGCGCCTGGCGCGCACAATAGGTGTGATCAATGACGAGCGATGTGGAACAGCGTCACTGGCGTCGTTCTCTGTGCCCGCAAAGATCGGCGGTGAAGATCGTCGCCGAGTTTCGAATTCGAGGACCCTGACTTGACCGACAGGCATCTCCCGACGTCCTCTCAAACATGTTCGGCTTTGTCTGTTATTTGAAACTGGTGAACACCATCATCATCACCAGATTCAGGTTCGAAAAGTATCATCTCTCACGCCCTGTGCAACGAATCTCCACCGACCGCGGCAACTACATCTGCGTCTCAAGTCGCAGACGACTGTGCTGTCTCCGAGAAGTTCCCAGATCCAATCCCAATTGAGCCAACTCTACACTCGCATACTCTCACGTCTCTCGCTCTCAGAGACGCGTGTTGCATATTTCCCTCATGATGTATGTTACAACAATCTTCTCATCCCAATCTCGCCTCTACTCCGGCTTCTCCGCCCTGAACCTCAACCGACAATACATGATAGCCCAATTCCCATCCTTGTCCCTACAATCGCGCGCGCACATCGTCTCAACGTCGGAGATGACAGCCTCCGCCTCGTCGTCGCCAAGTGGCGCGAGCATCGAGTGGCGCGCGAAGAGGCGCAGCCAGTCGCCCAGCGGGCCGTGCAGCGGCGTCAGGCGCGGGTGCAGCGCGATCGTGCTGATGGAAAAGCCCGCCGCTTCGAGAATCTGCACGCGAAGGTTAGCGAGAGGGGGAAGGGGAAGGGCGTGGGAGTGGTCAAAGCTAACCTTGGAGTATTCGCTTACGGAGGGAAAGTACCACGGGTCGAGCGGCACGGGGTCGTGGCCGCGCGCGCGCAGGGCGGCGTATAGGCTCTGCACGACGCCTATTCGACACGTAAACTCATGAGAAAGGAGGAGCAAGGGGGATGGGGGAAGAGGGGCGCACCGACGCAGTTCATGAACCCGCCCATCTCGCACACGAAGCGGCCGCCGGGCCGCAGCAGCGCGTGCGCGTTGCGCACGACCGCGGCCGGGTCGCGCTTGCACCAGTGCAGCGTCGCGTTCGAGAAGACCGCGTCCAGGGTGCCCGGCGCAACGTCCCCTACCTCGGCTTGGAAACGCGAGAAGAACGCGGGCTCCTGCAGGTCCGCGACGAACGCGCGCTGCACGCCGTTTGCGCGCGCCTGCTCGACCTGCCGATCGCCCTCATGAGACGCGAGGGAGGGGCAAGGGAGAGAGAGAGAGAGGCGCACCATGTTCGCGCTGGCATCGTACCCGACGACGCGCCCCGCGGCGCCGACGAGCGCGGCGAGCTGCAGCGTCAGCTCGCCCGTGCCGCACCCGAAGTCCGCGATCTTCTCGCCCTCTTTCGCAGCGAGGAGATCGAAGGTCGGGCTGGTGTATGCCTTCGAGTACACAAAGTCGGCGGTCGTGTTGTACTTCTGCGCCGACCAGCCGTCTTTAGATCCCTTGTCCTTGTCCGCGCTGTTGTTATTCGAAGCGGCGGGGGTTGACGTTGACATGTTTGTTATTCGATCGGGGCTGATCTTAATGCAGGGCCCTTGTGCAAGCGTCGTTTGTTGTCCCAAGTCGGAACGGAGCGAGTGTGCTTTATATGCGCGCAGGCGGCGAGATAAAGATAGGGGAGCAGTCTGCTTGGGGGGATCGGCCGAAAGGGGTGAGCGCGCGTCGTCGGCCGAGCGACAGAATGAGATGAGATCTGACTCGCGCGGCGGGCGCAGTTTACGCGTGTACGTCACGCGTCCATGCGCGTGGGAACCAAGACGCGGATATATGCAGGGTAACGCCGGGCGGCGGCTGCGGCAGGGTGGGTGGCAGGATCATATGTGGCGGTCGCCATGGCGGTGTGAAGAGTGCGTGTGTGAAAGCCGCGTCTTTTTACCTTTTGTGCTTGCCCGACGACGATCGCGTGCCGGGCCCGAGCGCCGCGCGGGCCAGAATAAATTTCGCGTTGCCTTTGAATTTTTTGTCGCTCTGCCCAGTCCCGCCCCCCGCCTGCCGCGTCCGACGTTCCCTGGAGCCATCCGTAAGCCGGCGTTTCTTTGGTGAGATTTGCACAAGTCCCCGCGTGGCTGCTGGCGCTGACTCCTAGACGCGCGCTACAGTCTCCGAGCCCCCAGCCAGCCAGCCAGCGAGCCAGCCAGCCTCAGCCTGCCAGACACGCGTCTAGGAGGGAGCCAGAGCCCAGGTGCGCGTCATTCGAGCCCGTGTAAAGCGTGTTTCGGCGCACTGACGGCGTGGCTCGCGTTCCTTTGTTCGTCTCCGCGCACCGCCCCTATTTGGACCCTGGCCTGCTGCTCGGGCTTATAAACGCGTCTGATACCGCCATCTGCAGCTGCACCGACACCCCAATAGGTAGCGCACGATCGGCCGCCTACGCCCGGTGTGCGTCGCGTCTAGTGACCCCGGCCTCGGACCAAGACTGACAGTAGCGGCCAGGCCTCGCAGTCTTAGCCTTGGACTCGGGACCCGCGCTCCGCTCTTGCTCCGCTCGTCCTTCGTCTCTTGCTGGTGAGTGCTGGCCATCCGTCCATCGCGGCTTCGTGCGGCGGCGGCAGCGGCGGTTACGGCATTTCTTCTTGATCGTGAGCACTGACCATCTCCGATGCAGTACCGTCGCCGTCTGTTTATCTACGCGCGATCTGCTCAGCGCCCGGCCCCGACGCGCACGCACGAGACGCCCGAGCTTCACCGCCTGCCAGTGCCTCTTGCGCGCGCAATTAAATAAAACAGTCGGCGATGTGCGCGCTCTTCCCCCGGCTAAGCCCAAGCACAAGCTCTAACCGATCCGTCTCCCACAGCTCCCGGCGCTTCTCGCCCTCCCCCACGCCCTCAAAAGGAGCCGTGCGCGCCTGGCCCTCTCTGCTCTTGTCCCACACACTCCCGGTTGGCTCTTTCCCGTTTCCTCGGCCTCTGACGCACACCGCTCACACCCCTCTCTCTGCCCCCTTAATCCTTAATGCTCCAGACGATGCGCCCGGTCCTCACGCTCATGCTCCCGTCGCCCCTGTCCAACCCGACTCCGCCGCATCGCACTCGCGCCCACCACCACCGCCCTCGCTCGCCACACCCCGCAGCCATGCTCGCCCGCCGCCTCGACCGCGCCGCCTGCGTCACGCCGCCGCCCGCCCCGCCGTGCACGGACGATCAGGACGGCATCGCGGAGCCCATGATGTTCGAGATGTCGCCCATCGTCGCGTCTCGCGGCATCGAAGCGCTCGCCGCGAGCATGCCCATGCCCGTGCCCGTGCCCGTGCCCTCCGCCCTGCGCCACAACGCCTTCGTGCCCCGAGGCGCACCGCTGTACGACCGGCCGCGCGCGCCGCCCGTTGCGGTGTCGCCGCCGTTCGACGGTGCGGTGCTGGATCCCGTCCCCGCGCTGCATGCCCGCAGCCACCAGGCCCGCGCGGCCAACCTCCCGCCGCTGCAGCCGCCTGCGCACATCGCTGCGTCGCCGACCATGTCGCGCTCCGTCTCGTCGCCGTATCCCCAGTCTACGGCCGCCAACAAGCCGCCGTCGTTCCGCTACCAGCTGCCCAACTTCGCCCGCCGGCACAGTTCGAACGCGACCGCTCCCGTGGCGATCAGCCCGGACCAGCCAGGCGGACAGGAGTGGTGTCGGGCGGGCGCGCCGGAAAACGACGACGTGCCCGACCTGGTGCATCACTCCTTCCGCTGCGGGCAGTGCGCTGTCGCGGGCGCGCCCCCGCATGCGCATTCGTCGCACATCGGTGAAACCGCGCGCCGGCGGAGCAGCACGCCCGACGCGTTCAAGCTCGAAATGCTCGCCACGCAGCAGCTGCTTGCGGCGAGTAGCAGCGACGACGAAACGCCCATCACGCCCGAGCACGCCGTGGTGGACGACGACGACGACGCAAACGTGACGGTGCGCTCCGCGCGCCGCCGCCACCCGTCGCCGACGACGCGCGGCAGGACTCGCAGTCGCCGGCCGCTTGGGCGCCGGCCGGCGGCGGCGCCGTTCATGAGCGACCTCGCGCCCGCGTCGCCCGGCTCCAGCGGCGCCGGCCTCTCCGACGCCGAACCGGTGCGCCGCCGCCGCTCCGGCTAGGCGAAAACGTCATGCTACGCCACGACACAAAAGCGACGACGCGCCCTCCCGTCGCAACTTGCATTGCATTGCCCGTGTTTCAAGTCCCCGTACGACACGCGACGACATACGCATCACCTTACTTCTACCTTAGAGCTTCCTTTTCGTGCTTTTCCCAACCCAACTCTACAGTTCGTCTCTACCCTACTCGGCACCCCCCTCCGCGGCGGGTGCGCGCCGTCACGTCCACAGTTCGCCGTTCATGCGTGCATACTTTGATTTTTCACGACTCGCTCTCATCCCCCCGCCGTCGTCGTCGCTATCCCTCGCTCCTGCTGTTCAGCCCCAACCCAAACCCATATAGCTATTAGACTCATCCCCAAAACAACATCGCATTGCAACCACGTTCCCCCAACCCCAGTCCCAACCCCAACGCCATAGAATTACTACTGTCACTATATCGAACTCCCCCTCCCCTCCTGCCCCCTCCTCCTCTCCTCTCCGTGCGTGTTTTCCTTTCGACTCAGTGTATCCTACGCCCCCCACCCACCACTCCCCGACAGCCGGGGATCTCCTGCCGCCAAATATAATGCGATGGCAGTTGCTGTTTGCAGTACGGTATTTGCGTGATTCGTGCTCAAAGTTGAGCGTTGGCATGTTGGGGTCTGCCAAGCCGCGACGAAAAGTGCAATGTTGGGCGCGTCCGACGTCGGGTGCGGGGGACTCTCGGACAATGTTTGTGCGTTGCCACATGGCCCGCGCGTCGGCGGTGGCGGGAGGGGCGGGAATTGATTTCCGGCGAGGAGGAGCTCGGATGTAATGCCTCCGTAAGTCCGGATCGACGGGCCCCTGAGGACCACGCCAAGCGGGTGGACGTAATGTGATCGGAATGCAGCGTCGTCCGCTGGCGGGAGGCGTTGCGCCTTACAAGGAGATGCAGATGCTGCATGTGCGTTCGGGGGGCGGCGAGGCGCGGATGGGCTCGAGGAACTGCGAGCCGAGCTTGCCATCTGGTGTGCTTGCCCGGGACTCACCGCCGCTGCGGGAAACGAGGGCGCCACTGGAAGGCACTCAACCGAGCTCTCACCGCGCATCGTGCCCGCCGCGCGCCTTGAATGTATGGGAACGGCGCGCCTGGCAATCTTCTGTGGCGTCTCGCGAATCAATGCACGTCCTGGCGGGATTCCCGCCCCTCAGGCCGAGTCCTTTTGAGGCTCGGGCGTCAGACTCAGAGTCTGTTATTGCTACGCCTTGGGCTGCGGTTGGCTGAGAGACTAGGTGACTGCATGCGTTCCCTTGTACTAGAAGCTCACCTGTGCCAACCGAACGAGGACGAGAACGGTCCGTACCACAAGTTCTGAGGAACTCGGAATCCTCAGGCTGCTGTCATCGTGTCCGCGTCGACGATCCTGACAGCCCTGGGCCGACAAAGGTGCGCACCGGACATCCGAAGTGGGCCGTTAAGAGATGCTATTGTGTGCGCGACAACGTGCCCTGTCGCGGACGTCTGTATATAAACGCACGACGCCGCTTTATTAGGACCATCATGCGTCTTCCAAAGTTGCGTCTTCCGTGCCTGCACCCTACTCCCATGGCCGACGGTGAGCCAGGGACCCAGCCTGCGGGGGGTGTATCTTGCTGATGCGCAGGACAGAATTTGTCATACTCCCCAACTCGCCGACGTCCCCAACGCACCCCGTAAATCATCCTCGCACGCCTCCACGCTCCGGGGCCTCTGATACGTCCGCCTCGCGTCGCAAGAAGACAGGCGCCGGCGTCCCCGCCGTCGACCTCCGCGTAAACGGCCAGCCAACCGGCGCGACTATAATAGGCGAGACATCTGAGGGACAGAGGTGAGTGCGAAGACAGCGGTATGGTAATACGAGTCTCACGACTGCGGGGGGTGACTTAGGATTCCGGTGCTCGTCAACATCGGGACAAACGGAGCGCGAGCCGCGGCAGAGGCCTACACCCTCTCCCCACAACAAGACGTAACTATAATCAACATCAATGTGGGAGGGTATGTCTCCGCATATCAGAATGTCATATTCGTGCACTGAACAACGCCTACCAGACGCCAGGCCGCTCGTCACAGTGCACTGCCGGCCATCGTTCCTTCGTTGAGCCAGATAGCCACTGCACTCCCGTCCCCTCCTGACTCACTGCGGTGAGTTATTGTTTATCATTCACCAGACGGGCAGCTGAATGCAATGCCAGTGCACATAAAGATCCAGTAGGGTTCCTGAAGCCATTAAACAAGAAGGAACTGACGATCATACTGGTTGGCGAGACGGGTAAGCATCGCGGGCGGCGCGAAAGCTTGACGGACTAACATTTCGGATTCAGGCGTAGGCAAGACGTCGTTCTTCTCGCTCCTCGCCAACGTCTGCGCCGGAAAGGATCTTCAAGATTTCCAGCCGGCGCACGACCCGGCGAATGACACCGGACTCTGGGAGGCATTGAGCCAAACGCGCGACGCGATGCTCTATGTCATCGAGCGCTACGACGGCGTGCGCATTCGCGTACTCGACACCCCGGGACTGTGCGACACGCGCGGAGTCGAGCAGGACGTGGCGCACAAGGCGAGCATCGCGCGCGCCATCCGGGACAACGTCGCGCAAGTCGATGCCGTCATTGTCATGGCCAACGGCACCAACAAGCGCCTGACGGTGCCCACGGACTACGCGCTCAATACGCTCAGCACGATGTTCCCAGCCTCGATCGCGGGTAACATCTGCTTTCTGTTTACGATGGTCGACAATCCGCTCGCCTTCAACTTTCATAGATTGTCGCTCCCCACTAGTCTGCAATCGGCTGAGCTCTTCACGATTCAGAACCCCCTCGCGTTGCGCCTCAAGTTTCAGGAGCTCATGCAGAGCGACCCGGTTCCGTCGGAGGCGCAGCGCAAGCGGTGGACGCGGCTGCTGCACGCCGCGTACGATGCGACCGTCGAGACGCTCGACGACCTCTTCGTCTGGATCGACAGCACGCAGCCGAGCCCCACTGCTGAGATCAACCAGCTGTACGAGATGGCGATTGGCATTGAGTCAACCATCGCGGACGTCATCGCACGCCTTCGTCAGATGGAGGAGAGACGAGGCCAGATTGCGCAGCTGAGATTGGACCTCGAGACGAGCAAGCAGGTCAGTCTCGTGCGATAGTTGAGGGATGAGCCTGACTGACACGGTTCCAGACCATGCGCATCAACGAGCAATTCGAGCGCATCATGCAGCTCAACCTGCACGTCCAGAAGGACACGCCCGGCAGACACTCCACGCTCTGCGTGTTCGCAGACTGTTACAGCAACTGCCACGTCCCGTGCCGATTGCCGTTCCTTCACGAACCAGAGAAGATCGGCCAAGGGTGCACCGCGTTCAACGGGGACCGCGACGCAGGCCACGGGAAGCAGCCTCTGCAGCTGATTTGCGACGTCTGCGGCCATCTCGCCAAGGACCATCGGCACTTCCACGCGCTGTGGGTCGAGGAGACGCGCGAGGAGCGCGTCGTCGACGAGAACGCGCGCAAGTCGTACCGCCTCGCGAAGAAGGACGCGGGCAACTACACCGCGCAGATGGAGCGCCTGGAGCTCAGCCTGCGCGAGCTCGACGCGGAGATCGACGAGTCCCAGAAGCAGCTGGACGAGCTGTGCGAGCAGTTCCAGCAGATTGCGCTCACCGGCAACTTCGTGGGCAACTTCCTCGCCACGATTCGAATGCTCGAGTTCCGGCGCGAGACCAAGACGTCTTCCGGCGACATCGACGGCGCCACCGCGCTGACGCGTACAATCGAGAGCTTCGAGATGAAGGTGCGCGTCTTGCAGGACCTCGAGAAGAAGAAAGAGCAATGGACCCTCGAGAGCATCGCCCAAGGGCGCGTGCCCCTGCACATCCCAGAGATTGGCGGCGCTCCTTGACCTGCATCGCAACGAGCTCTGTCGCACTTCTTGAACATATCAGTGGAATATAAAATGTGCATTTTACCG
The DNA here is from genome assembly GCA_030578095.1 of Auricularia cornea. NCBI lineage: Eukaryota > Fungi > Basidiomycota > Agaricomycetes > Auriculariales > Auriculariaceae > Auricularia > Auricularia cornea. Next base: position 2,057,840 of record JARLTE010000008.1, read on the forward strand.
GCATCTATGCTAGGCGCAGCGCATGCGCATGGCATCCTTGAAGTTGACCGATGCAGGAGCATCGAGTCGTTGGTAGACGTTGTTGATCTCCGGTTCGAAAGGCATCGGATTTGCGGGACAGCAGCTTCGCGTAGTGCCAAAGAAAAGACAACGTTGCACCAAGGCCGGGATAGCGATTCCTTGCGGTGTCGCTGCGGAACGGTTTGGGAGTAAATGACTCGTCAGCATAAACCCTAGGAGTCGTCCAAGCCAGTCGCGTGCCGGGTTTACAGTCGGCTGCTATTAGCTCACCGATGGCGTAGACCACTTCATCTCCGGATTGGGTGCGCCTTCCGTTGGGAGTCAGCGTCGCACAGTGGGCAAAAGATCCTACTCGCCCGAGTGGTGTCATGTTGTCAACATGAGGAATCGGGGGCGACAGAGCGCAGTGCAGTCTTCCAACTGAGATGATCTACAATCTCGCGCAACTGTGGCTGGCGGGTCCTCACCAGCGGGTGCAACTTTGTGGACGAAAGGGGCAGACAAACGTTGTAGGGGCACAAAGAAGCAGGGTTGCCTCGAGGCACTTGGCGGATCGAGTCGAAGCGCGAGGCGATATAAACAAAGCCCCAGTGCAAACTCACCACTGCGAAACGGCTAGCCACCCATGTCCTTCCTTCGACGATTCCGCCAGTCGTCGCACGACGTGCTGCTCGAGAGCCAAGTTGCTACTGCCAACGATGGTACGCTGCCTGCGAGAAGTGGAGAGGCATCTGCGTATACTGACCCAGGCTGCTAGCCCCGGCCGCTCCAAGCCGCGAAATGTTGTCGCTGGGCGTGAACGAGGATCCTGCCCTGACCCTCGAGCCTACCTCGAGCGAGTTCAGCGAGCTTTCCGGAGGCAGCAGCGCGTCGTCCTTCTCAGACGAGTGGGAAATAGATAGTGTTCCGTGCGTTACAACGGCTTCGTGGAGGGCCGCCATGCTGAGGTCATTCCAGAGCCAGCCCACGCAAGGCGCCGACAGATATCAGTGAAGTGACACTTGCGGACGTCCCCCATGAAGAAACAGAGGCCGTCAAGAGCGACTCTGCACGCAGCGAGGCGGATGGCGAGGTCCGCGACAAGAGTCCAGAACGGTGCGTATCCAGCCATGAAACCTGTGGTGACGGTGGTCATTTAGGTGGAAGGCTGACACGTTCGGTGATCATATTCAGCGCAGCAGAGACAGGCCCTCGCCCAAAAGCGTGTCAAGACGTAGAGCCCGTCCAGGACACGCACGTCCAGGCCACGATCGGAGAGCCAACCGCCAAGTCCAACTTCGAGGATTCCACCGCAACGGCCACCGCGGCTGCGCCAGGCAATGCGAGCACTCGTACATGCGTCTTTGGGTCCGTGTAACGCTAGGTCCGATATACCGCCGACTGACACCGTTCGTCGGATGCAGAGACCCAGGAATTGGTTTGAAGGACAACGGAGGCGCGAGCCCGGGAAAAGCCGCGCAGTGCTTGTCCCACGCGCCTGGCAGTCCAACAGCCGCAGCAAGACCCGAATCCCCGCCCCATGTCGACGACCAGTACGAAACGGCTCTGCAGGGCCCCCTCGTGCCGCTCAAAAAGCGCGAGATCACGATTCTGCTGACGGGCGAGACGGGGACGGGCAAAACGACGTTTATGTCGCTGCTGGCGAACGTCTGTGCCAACCGGACCGTGCTCGAGTTTGTGCCGGAGCACAACCCAGAGAACGACAGCAAGCTGGATGCGTCGCAGAGCCAGACCAAGGCGGCCATGCTGTACGAGATGGAGCGCTACGACGGCGTCCTTCTGCGCGTCCTCGACACTCCGGGTCTCTGTGACACGCGCGGCATCGATCAGGACACTCTGCACAAAGCCAGCATCGCGTCTGCCATCCGTGACCATGTCACGCGTCTCGACGCCATTATCATCATGGCTAACGGCACGAACGAGCGTCTCACCGTGCCGACGGACTACGCGCTTAACACTCTGAGCGCCATGTTCCCCGCATCCATCGCCCAGAACATCGGCTTTCTGTTCACCATGGTCGACAATCCCTTAACATGGAACTTCCAACCCACTTCTCTTCCGCCCTGCCTACACGACGCCGAGCTGTGGGCGATCCAGAACCCGCTTGCGCTTGTCGTGAAATACCGCGAGCAGCAGAGCCTCGGGAGAGTGACGGGCAAGAAAGCCAAGGTCTTCGAGAAGATCCTGGACGATAGTTACGATACCGCGCTAGACACGTTGAACGGCCTGTTTACGTGGCTCGACGAACGCGTCGCTTGTCCAACCACGGAAATCTGCGACTTGTACAGCAAGACCATCGGTATCGAGGCCGCTATCACGGACGTCATCGCGCGCTTGCATCAGACCGAACGCCAGAGGGACGAGTTGGAAAAGTTACGCATCCAGCTAGAGAAATCCCGCCAGGTGAGCGTCAGGCAGCGCGTCTCTGGGTACAGAACGACTTCGTTTGACATGCTTCGCAGACCATGAAGATCAACGAAAAGTACGAAAAACTCATGCGGCGCGAAATGCACGTTCAGAAGGACACGCCCGATCGACACACGACCCAATGCACCGTCGCTGGTTGTTACACCAACTGTCATCAAAGCTGTTCTCTCGGTTTTCTGCTCGACCCAGCTCAGATCGGCCGTGATTGCGACGCGTTTCGTCACGCTAGTCACTCCCGGACGCGGTCCTTGTTCAGCAATCGCAGAGATCTCTCGGTGGAGGAGAACGCGCTTTCGCTGAGGTGCGACGAGTGCAACCACGAGGCGAGAGACCACCGCCACTTCCACTCGTACTGGGCCCTAGAAACGAAGGAAGAGCTCATCGTGGACGAGGGGGCGAAGCGCTCGTATGAATTGGCCGAGAACGACTTGCTCCGGTTCCAGCTGCAGATGCAGCGCATGGAGCGCTCCCTCCACACTCTCGACGACGAGATTCTCGCGCAGCAGAAGCGATTGTCTGAGCTCTGCGATGAGTTCCAATCCATCGCTCTGTCTGGCAATTTTGCGGGCCATCTCGCATCCGCGATTCGTATGCTGGAGTACCGTCGCGCCTCAAAGAAGACTCTCGGCGACGTGGACGGCGAGCGGGCGCTGACCAGGATCATCGACTCCCTCGAGGAGAAGATTCGCGTCCTCCGCGACACAGAGGAGAAGAAGCGACAGAACCGTTGGTCTTTCAGCAGGATCAGGCATGTGGTGGCGCGCTGGGTTCCCAATTCATGGTGATGGCGTGGTCCCCAAGCCGCAGGCGCGCCTCTCCCGCAATGTTTTGCCTCGTGTGTATCTCACCGCCTGCTGTACGATAGTCGACGTTTGCCTGCCGTTTGCCACTTTCTTGGATCAATTCGACTCAGATTTCATTGCAAATACAACGCCTACCGGAGGGACATGGCACCAAACTAATACAAGGCATAATTAAATACAAGGTTATAGTAGTGACAGCGTCGACGACGTGCTGTCAATGCGCCACGGTCGCGGAATCCCTGCGAACCAGCTGTTGTCGCAGATCCGCAATCTGGGCATCGCGCTCAGCGAGCAAGCACCGCTGCTCCTCCTGCGCACGCTTCAAGCGCACGAGCTCTGCCGCAATGCTGTCCAGCAGCGCCTTGAGGTCGTGGTGCGGTTCGGCCACGCGCATCTCATGCCGCAGGCGCTCCTCGGGCTCCTCACTGGCAGGCTGCGCGCGGAAGCTGATGCGGCGCATCTTGGGCGGCGATGGCGAGCGCGGCGGCGTCGCGGGCCGCTGCGCGGAGTACGCGAGCAGCTGCAGGATCTTCGCCGCGCTCTCGTGCGTGTTGTTGTGCCGGTACGCCTTCGCGCCGCGCTCGATCACCGGCTGCCAGAAGCGCGCGCAGAGCTCCTGCTCGCGCTGCTCGCCCGCCTCGACGGTCACGCGGTCCCACATCGTCGTACAGAGCGCGACGGAGCGGCACGTGCCGCTCTCGCAGAGCGAGGCGAACATGTGCAGCATCTCGCTGTCCACGGGCGGGATGCGCTTGGAGTGGTACGCCGCTATGCGGTGGAACTGGAGGATGCCCGCGAGCTTCTGCTTATTCTTGTGTCTGCAGCATAACACACCGGTATTAGACCGTATTGGGAGGGTGAGATGGGTCCCTTAGCCACTCACGCGAGCTCGAGGTGGTTCGCGAGGAGCCGGAGCGTGCCGGCGTCGTTGGCGTTCGCGTCGTCGTAGCCGGGCATGTCGATGAGCGTGACGAGGCGCCCGTCGAGCGAGACGGTGACCTCCTCGATGCGCGATGCGCAGAAGGTGACCTCGTTCTCGGCCGGCGTGGCGGACGTGAGCGCACGGATGAAGGAGGACTTGCCCGAGCCGGTCCGGCCGACACAGGCAAATAGCAGTGGCTTGTTCGGGGCCGAAACGCTGTGCGTGCTGCTGCTGCTGCTGCTCGCTACGGATGGCATGGCGAAGATCGAAGGTGATGGTGGGGAGTCGGGGAGTTGAAGTGGAATACTGCTGCCGGACGGCCACCTCGCCGCTCTTATGGACGTCCTGGAGCCTTCATGCACGCTGGACGGATGTTTTCCACGCCGAAGAGGTGACTGAAAGGCGAGGGTGGCGATCCAGCTGGCAGCGTGGTGTCGGCGCGCAAGGCACGCTCCTCGCGTCAGCTGGCCGGTTCTCTGGTTCCTATCCGGGGCGGTGGTGCATTTAGGGATAGGAGTTCAAGAAGTCCTGATAGTCTTCTCGACTTGCACAGACTTGACAGAGGCGGGACCGTTGGGAAGGCCTGGCTTTCTGGAGTACTTATTTGATATGACATTGTCGCGCCTACCACTCCTTCAGTACGCTGGTGCGAGCGGGGGGTTCAAGGGAGATTCAAGCCCTTGGTGGTGCTGCACCACATACCAAACAGGGTTTGCAGAGCTGGCAGATCGACGATTCACCTTCTTGATTTGGAATGCTCCGCCAATACATAGCTCACAGGATTGCCGATTATGTATGGGAAGAAAACAAATCCTAAAGGCTGTTGGAGTCATCACCGACTCTGTTGCGCGAGAACGACCGTTTCTCAGAGACTGTACGCTGCGCTTTGGAGCATCTGAAACTGCAGCGCGCTCACGCGACCCCGGCGACAGCGCGGATCAAGCAGATAGTTGCACCAAGCCAAGAGCAGGATCAAGCCGACCACTGCTTCTGCTCTCTCATCTAGCCCACTATCCCAGGACGCAGCACCGCGCTCCAGTGCAGCCCTGAGGTCGATACGTTTGTGCGATGGTGCGCATGCTCGGTGCGGGGGACCGGCGCGTGGCTGACGGGCGCCGCAGGCGCAAAATGTGAACGTTGATGACCTGGACCTGACCTTCTCTGCCGGCTGGAAGGCGTCCGCAGACTGCGATGGCTGCAGCGCCGCGCCGACCGCCGAGCAGATGCGGTTCGTCAACAAGGGCACCTGGCACGACGCCGCCCGTCAGACCGACGGCGACCCGGTCACGATGAGCTACACGTTTGAAGGTGCGGCCCCGAGCTGCCTGGCTTCCTCAGGCGCTGCGCAGCTTCTGAGCCGCCGGCAGGCACTGGGGTGACCGTCTTCGGCATCACCGTCAACGGGACGAGCGCACGCCCGGTCATCAAGAACGTCGACCTCGTCTTTTCGATCAACGACACCCAGGCCGGCGCGTACACCTACACGCCGGACAGCACCGTCACCGATTACCATTTCAATGTTCCGTTCTTCAACAAGCAGGACCTGCCCAACGGCCGTCATGCGCTGAAGATGGAGCTCCAACCACACTCGTTTGTCCTTCTCGATTACCTTGTCTATACGTGCGTGTTTTAGTTTCAGAGGCGCTGTGATGCGTGACTGATACTCACTCTCGTCATCGTTCGTAGGAAAGCTGCGGCGGTGAAACCAGACCCCGACCCAAGTACCACCAGTCCTAATCCGTGCGTCGTCCGCGTAGCACAATCCTGCACTTTGGGAGGATTCTCATGATCGGCATAGGGGTTCTACTCCACCCGCAGACAACGATGGTAACTCTGGGAGCAATCCAGACAAAAGTAATTCCGATAACGACAACGACGCAGGTAACTCTTCTAACGACGACCCGACCAACGGCGGCAACGGCGGCGACGACAACAACAACAATAACAACAACAACGGCGGTTCAGACTCCCTTGTGGGCCCCGGCGCGTCAGAGGACGGCTCCCACTCCACGGGTGCGGCCCAGCTACCGGGACCGTCGAGCACGAGCGGCGGTGGCGGACTGTCCACACAGACTGCCATCACGCTTGCCGTGCTCATCCCGATCTTGGTTGCCGTTATTGTGATCGCCGGGTTCTTCTGGTGGCTTCGCCGACGGTCTGCAAAGCGGCAGGCTGAGGTGCTCGCCGCCGCGCAGATCCCGCCGCCGCCCGAGTTCTACGGCGGCCCCGGTGGCCCGCCGACCATTGCGTCGTACCACCCTGGCTCGCCGTCCGGCGGAATGCAGTACAACCCATACGTTGGCGCGCCGATGCACCCAGGGTCTGCGTACGTGAACCCGTCGCACCCGAGCTACCCCTTCGCGCCGAGCTCGCACGTGCCGTCGTCGGTCACTGACGAGGAAATGGACATCGCGCCCGGCGTGGGCGCCCATGGCGGCGGCCCCTCGCCGTACGCGGGCATCGCTGCCGCCGCTGCCGTCGCCCCCGCTCCCGCCCCGGTCATGCGCGAGAAGCGCGGTTTGCCACCGCATATCCAGCCTCACCAGTATGGCCCGGTCCCGCCCCTCTACTCCCCCTGAACTTGATTCTGCTTCCCGTCCCCTGGGCCCTGCACTGTGATATTGCCGTCACTTATATACATGTCGCTTTGAGTTATTTTCTCTCGACGCTGGACGGTCTCTTTGCCAGACTCGCTGTAGTGGAACCTCTCCTCTTGCTAGCACATGCAGCTGTACCTTTGAACACGTTCAGTTTCAGTGCCCAGACGTCTCCTTGGAGACGAATCCGAGCTGCGTGATTTATGGTGATTTTTGTGGGGCACGTGCGTTGGGGATGGGCACATGCCGGAAGAAAACGGGAGGAGCGGTCGCGGAAGCATCAGGCGAGAGTCTGACGTTTTTTCTCCGCTGAGCTCTGCTCTCTTTCCCCCTCTCTCCTTGCATTGCCCGTCACGATGTCCGCCCCCCAGCCCGTTCCCCCTGCCTGGAAGGCGAGTGCGCGGTCGCGGCTTCGAGTCCCCGTCATCCTGAGTTTTTTCTTTGAATGCAGGATGTCGGCAAGTCGTCGAACGACCTGCTGAACAAGGACTTCCCGATTGACCGGACGTCGCTGGAGGTCAAGACCAAGACGCCGTCGAACGTGACGTTCCGCGTCTTTGGCGAGCAGCTCGCGCGCAAGGACACGATCGCTGCCGACCTCGAGGCCAAGTACAGCGACAAGGCCAACGGCCTCACGTTCACGCAGTCGTGGACGACGCTGAACGCGCTCAAGACGCTCGTCGAGCTCGACGACAAGGTCGCCAAGGGCGTCAAGATCGAGCTCTCCAACTCGCTCACGCCGGCGCCTGCGGGCTCCGAGAAGGCCGTCGCGGCCAAGTCGACGCTGCTCACGGCGACCTGGAAGCAGCCGGGCATCCACTCGCGCGCCGTGCTCGACCTGTTCAAGGTACGTGTCGCCCGGGCCACCCTCTCGGTCACGTCCGCGTCTGGCTTTTTTCGGCCCGTCTCGCGGCATATTGGCTGGCGATGTTCATGCCGACTCCTCCTCCCCGCGCAGGGCCCGACGTTCACCGCGGACACCGTCCTTGGCCGCGACGGCTTCCTCGTCGGCCTCGAGGGCTCGTACAACGTCTCCGAGGGCCGCATCACGCGCTACGCGACCGCGCTCGGCTACGCCGCGCCGGAGTACGCCGTCACGCTGCACGGCCTGGGCAACCTCTCGACGTTCTCTGCGAGCTACTACCACCGCGTCAACCCCGACGTCGAGGCCGGCGCGAAGGCCATCTGGGACTCGAAGGCGACCACCTCCGCCGTCTCGCTCGAGGTCGCGGCCAAGGCGTGCGTTCCACGTCACCCGTCTTCCGCGTAGCGCGGGTGCTGACAGCTAGAATGCGCCATCTACAGCTACCTCGACACCGCCTCCTTCGTCAAGGCGCGCATCAACAACGCCGGCATCCTTTCGCTCGGCTACTCGCAGGCCCTCAGGTCAGTCGCGCTGGGTTGCGTCATTTGGTGCCCCGCGCTCATCATCCTATTACACCGCCAGGCCCGGCGTCAGGGCTTCCTTCGGCCTTGCGCTCGACACCCAGCGCCTCAACGACGCTACCCCCGCCGGCCCGGCCCACAAGGTGTGTTTTTACGCGTCGTAACAGTGTGGTCCGAACTCTGATCTGTGTTCCTTAGGTCGGCGCCAGCTTCGTCTTCGAGGGCTGAACGTTGCGCTTCGGACGCTCTGAAATCCTTTTTACGAGCCGGAGTAGATACAAAATATATGATGGTGTTAACGACATTCACGCGTGCAGTTGAGACATGTCCGCCGGCTTCGCATCTTCCTGAACATTCCGAGCGTCTTCCTGAACATCCCGATACTCCAAGCTTCTCAGGTCGCGCTTGCGGGACGCGTCCCCGTGTGCTCTCTGCACGCATTACAGGACTATGTAGCCGGCTTCACAATTGCATAGCTCGGCGATCGTGACGTCGATCACGGATATCTCCCTGCGAATCGCGATTCGCACAAAACTCGATCGCGAATTCCCCTATTGCGATGCTCAAGCTGGAAGACAATGCATATGGGAAGTGTTGCGCTTCGAAGAAGGTGTTCCGGCGGCGCGTCGGCGCGCGCAGCAATCCCAGGTTCGTCTTGTGCATCTCCTAGGATCAGGTTGACTTGAGCCACCGGCACCAGAACACTTTGGCAGCGCCCGCGCGTCCATATTTCAGAACCAGCTCCGCAATCCATTCTTCCCCTCGTACTTGCACCCAGACTCCAGTCGACGCAAGAACTCCAGCCTGGATACAATGTCCGGCCCTCCGCGCGAGCCTCCCGGCTACGCCGCGCTCACCTTCCCGACGACCCCAGCACCCACCCCGTCGATTTCTTCCCCGTCGCATGTCTCCACGGTGTACGTCGTCTGTCGCCATTGTGGCTATGGAGTCTCATGTAGTCGCCCATGCCTACATTGTTCTCGTTCTACACAATAGCCACAGCGCCGCGGGACCTCGCGCGCGCAAGCTCGCCCTACCGTCTGCACCTCGCTCTCCCTTCGCCGTCAACAGCTTGCCCCCGTACGCCTGCATTGTACTTCTCCTCCACGGGTCACTGACTGACTCCTGTGAACCAGTGTCCACGTTCCAGTTCCTCCTTCGAGTCCCGTGCTCTTGGCCGCGAACGCGCATACCACACCCAACCCGCCTCCAGCCCATAAACCCACATCCAGCTCGGTCCCGACGTCCACCTCAACCGCACGCAACGTGGGGGGCATGCTCCCTGCACAGGTACTGTTTGGCGCCGCATTGTACCTGAGCTTCCGTCCACGGCTGATGCCCGTCGCAGGCGTCGCCATCCCCGCCACAACACCGTCCGCAAACCTCATTCCCGTCTATCTCGTATGTCCATCTAGTTCACGAGTGTCCTTCTCTTCTCTGACCCCGTGCGAAGCCTGCTGTATGCACCCCTCGCCAACATCGACCCACGCCTCGTGGCTATGGGAAGTCCCAGGCGATCTGTCCCGACCACGACGGCCGGGCAGCCTCCTGTAGTGCACCGGAAGACTTCAAAGACGGATAGACATATCGGAAATGCACTGCAGGTGGCAGGGATTCGCGCGATCGCGAGCCCCGATGAGGTACGTCGGCGCTGTCCACGCCGTGGCTAACGCTGATCACACTCGTAGTCGGCGCCGTACCCAACCGCTACTTCGACCCCTTCTGCCCAGGACGCCTCCCACATGTACCCCTCGCCGGCCGCCTCCCGCCTGCCGAGTACATCGTCCGGCTCGTCGCCGATGGCGGCGTCCGGAAGCCACACACACGAACCACGGTCTACTCTCAAGCGCCGTGCTGATGACGAGGCAGGCAGTGACTACAAGCGCATACGGTTTGCCCCAGAGAAGGCCCCGAAGCCATGCGCTCCGAGCCGCCGCAAGAAGAATCCTGCTTCGCGAGGCAGAACGGCACAAGCAAACAATACCCCGCACGTACGCCGCCTAATATCGTCTCGATATGCCTGAAAATTATACTGATGCTGGGGACAACGTAGGAATCGACATCGAAGGCAGTAAAGACGGTTGATCGTGCTGCTGTACAGACTTCAGGAGCCTCGACGGGCGCTGCTGCACGTGCAGCTGGCAATGCGGTGTACACCCATGGCACCCCCGCACTACCCACTCCCGGTCGCTCCAATGAGCCGTATACAGGACCGTCGCAGGCGTCTTCGGGCGCCCGGAAACGGAAGCGCGAGGATGCAAAGGTCTCGGACTCACTCATCAGGGTTAAGGTCTGTGCACCCTGAAGAGGTCTCTCGGAGGTCTGATGTTCTTCACTGTAGGAGGAACCAGTTACGCCGACACTAAAGAAGGCAAAGACTGTCCACAACGTATGTCATTTGATCTGCGAGTCTGGGCCACGCTCATGCTATTGCAGCCCGTCCTGAATGTTCCGACGCGCCCCAAGGTGAGGAGGGTCCATGCGATGTCCCTGTTGGAGGCTCACGTTTCTTGTTGAACACCTAAGAATCAGCACTGCGCAATTAAACTGGAGGCACCCCGTCCACAACGGCTTCCGAGTCCCACGCCGCCGCCTCCCGCCCAAGAAATCATTGAAATCTCGACGGACACTATCCCAATGCCTGAACCTCCCGTCGAGGAGCTGGTGCCTTTCCAGATGAACCCAGAGGATTCATTTTCTCCGCTCAGGGAGACGGCTCGGAGTCCGTGCCCGCCCGGCATCGACCTCTTCCATGAGCTCTTTGAGGAGAAGGCACAGGGCCCGGACGGGAGTGTCACGCATACGGTTGGGCGGGAGCGGAACTTCTGCGCATCTGAGGGATCTGGTGGCGGGTCTGTTCAGTATTCGGAGTCGACGTCGATCTCGGTGAGAAGGCCTGGTGCCGCGGGTTACGGCGGCGGTCGCTACCCTGCACCTGTCCGGAAGCGCCAGGGACACGTGCAACACAGGAAGATCGGCCTTTCCAACCTCACGCAGGCGCAGAAGAACGCGGTCGGGGATCAGATACTGGATGCCCTCCAGAGCCCCGAGAAGTTCACTGCGGCGTTCGATGCGGCTTTTGCATCGTCCTCTTCCAGGCCAGCTATTACTGGTGTACCGCTAGACACAACCCGAGCACAGGTATGTGGCCTTCAATGACCCGGGATAGCATCTCATACATTGGGTCGCAGGCAGATTATAGTTATTCATACCTCACTCCCCATAATATATATCCCGGACATCAAAAGCCTCAAACGCTGGCCTCCGGAGACCAGAGCGGGTACGAGACTGCCTGTGACGCCCCCGGCCCCTCAACATCTGGTACACACCGAGTACATCACGATCATCTCGTATGTATTGTCCTCAGTCATCCCCACATCATATTTGCTTTGTTAACATGCTGTTTTCAGCCCCCTCCCTTCGCACACCATCGAAGCTATTATTCCTCCGCATCTGCCCAGGCCGGCCCCTCAACCTATTACGGCACATACGACGACGGCGCCGGGCTCTACGCTCGCCCGCTTTCCCTCGTACCTCCTAGTTATGGGCACAGCACTCAGCTTTCGGATTACACACAGGCCGGTGCCTCAACCTATGGCGCACAGCCCGGTGGGAACGAGTTGTACCCTGATCCTCACCCGGTCGCACATTCGGAGTACTACTCTGACCCTTCAGCATATGCGCAGCCCGAGGCTGGTCCCTCCACTTACTACGGCCCAGAAAACTACGGCGGCGTGCAGTCCGAAAGTCCTTCGGATCATCATCCCCCTCGCGCTTACTGGTCGCACCCGCAGACTGGCCCCCCAGTGAACAACTATGGAGAATTCTATCCAGAGCCTCCCCCGCTGGACCACTACGACAACCCGGTGCGCGAAGACTCCGAGCCATCACGGCGTACGCTGACACGCGCCTCGGAGCAGATGTCCCCGGCCTTCGGCTCGCGCGAACTGCCTTTCGAGAGCCTAGTGCAAAACGCATATGGCGCAGACTCGGAGCAATTGGTGAGACACTATGCTTCGCATGTGAGGCGCGCTCCTGACGGCCAGAAGGTACGTATCCTCCCAGTCGTTTCCGCGAAACTTGGACCGTGTCTCAACATCGCAGACGTACAACTATTCGACAGCGATCATGCCGCCGGGATACCTGCGCGAGCCACAGGCTGCGCCGCCGATGCCGCCGTTCAATTTCCTTGAGGAGTCGGCGACCCATACGCCGTCACTTCCGCCCGGGACGATCCAGCCACTGTCGGGGGATCTAGAGGAGACGATGCTGCGTGTGTTGGGTTCACCGCCGCGGCCCATCAGGCTGGATCTCCTCGACCCGGGTTTGCCCTGAGTTCTGACAGACAGTTGACTCGGTGTTTGTGTTTGATTGGATTGGTTTGCTGCACTGTGCTGATTCCGTAGGAACTCTGATACTTTCCGTGCTTGGGCTTCAGATCGATTGTACTCGTGTTGTGTATGTTGCATTGGAGACTAGAGCGGGAGCGGGGATGGGAATAGGCTCGCTGTTCAATGTAACCGGATTTACATGTACTTTAGGTAGTGAAATAGCTGCAGGTTCTGGGACTTGACTTGAGTGAGGAGCTAACTTTGTTCAGAAAACCAGAGCTGAGTTGCAGAAAGGGGCAACAACAGGATGTGTCGGGACGACAAGACGATAGTATCGGGGAGGGTTGACAAAAAGACAAAGAAAAGAGAAATCTCAGGGCAATGCTGAGGAGCGAGAAATTAGGGTAAGCAGCTTTATAGTGACGGCCCGACACGGCATGCTCTAGTAAAAGGCGAGAACGTGATGCGATATGCTGGACCGCCAGCTGCCGATAAGAAGGAGAAACGTCCGAGGGGCACACCGCGTGATGGGGATTTAGGAGCAACCGACGGCTCTTGGACATGCAGTCCCCCGCGCGTCATGTCAGACGTCTGTTCAGCGTCATGGCAGACGCGCCTCAGGGAAACCTGTGCTGACGGGACAGCGTGCAGGCTGGGTCCCTTATGGCACTCTGTGTCGGACGGCGAGCGTGGACGGGTGACTTTGAGCGGTAACGGGGAGCGTCCTGATACAAGAGTTCTGACACGTGAAGGGCCATTCACGCCCACGCCATTCAGCGGGCTAGAATCTGGCTGCTGATTGCGAAGCGAAAAGCAGGGCGCAGGCGTGATTAGCGTTGGAGGCCACCCTTGCAGTCCATGATTGAACTGCAGTTCGAATCGTGAAATTGAGTCCGGCTCGGAGGAGGGCGTGCTCCTTTTCGAATTGCGCCGCGACGAGCTCAGCTCAGCTCAGGTCAGCCTGGGATCTCATCATTCCCGCCGCGTGTCCCGCCCCGGCCCTGCGCCCGCTGGCAGTCTCGCTGGACTCTGATTGCGCGTCCTGCCGCTCGTTCTCTCACCCGCTCGTTGCCAGCCCGTGTCTCTTTTGCTCGCAGAGCCTAAGTGCTACCAGCCCCGTGCCGCACCCGTGCCCGTACAAAGCACCCATCACGTGCGTCGGCCCGTACGGCTCTCTTCCTGTGCTCAGCCAGCCACCCAGCCCCCAGCACCATGGCCTCCTACCCGTCCAGCTCCCACTACCCCGACTACGCCTCGTCCAGCACAGAGCTCAGCCTCAGCAGCAGTGCCCAGGCCCTGTACTTTGCCAGCAAGCCGCGCTCCCGCCCCGAGTCGAGCCAGTACTCCAGCAACCAGCAACAGCCCTCTAGCAGCCACTGGGAGGACACGACCGACGACGACCGCTCTGGGTCTGGCCGCTGGGACGACGCGCCCGAGCAGAGCCGCTGGAGCAGCGCTACCGGCAGCCAGCGCGCGTCCCGGCTCTCGTCGTCCTCGCGCGGCAACTCGTACTCGCGCTCCAAGTTCAGCGACGAGGACACATCCGCCTACGGCTCCGACGAGGACAGATACGGCCCGCCGGACGACGCCAAGCAGCGCGGCTCGGGCTACTCTTCCGACAAGGGCGACCGGGCCTCGCTCTCGGGCGCCTCCTCCTACGCTACCGCGGCGACAAGCGCAGACCAGCTGGACTCTTCCAGCCTGCTTGACGACCGCCCCCAGCGCTTCTACCGCCAGTCGGCTCGCGAGGCAGAAGCATACCGTCATCTCTCGGCCGCCCGGAGACCAAGTCCCATTCCCACAGACCTGCCCAGGTCCCCGCCGCCGCCCCCGCGCAGCCCCCTGCCCCAGTACGCCACGGCCGCGGCGCCAGCATTGGCGCCGTCATCACCTTCTCCTGCGACGAGCCCCACCTTGCCGCTTAACATCATCAAGAAGTCCGGCACGAGTCCCGCCTCGCCCAACTTTGGCCCAATCCCCGTACCGCAACCGCTGGGCGCATTGAACGGCATGACGTCCGCGACCTCCCCGCCGCCCGACCCAAATACGTTTCTCTCCAGCAGCCACGCGCCGAGCGACTCGGCTCCAGGAGGCGCGCGCGCTTCAAATGCCCCGTCGTCAACCGGGACTCGCAGCTCGAACGCTTATTCCTCCTCTTCCGGCGCAGGCGGCGTGTACCGCACCTCGACCCTCTCCCAGGCCCCTGTCCAGCACGCGCGATCGTCCAACATCCCTCCCCCTCAGATGCAGCGCCAGCCATCTTCGGATCACTTTGCGCAACAGCAACAGCGACAGCAACAGCACGCGGCGGCGACGGCCGCCCAGCGCAGGATATCCGTCGACTCGGAGTACTCGGACGCGGCGTCGCAGCCGGACCACGAGCAGGACGAGAAGGCGGCAGGGTCGGACTCGGACGACAACGTGCCCCTCGCGCAGCGCCTGCCCAACGCGCTCAAGGCGCAGCAGTCGATTCGCGCCAAAGATAAACAGGATCGGCAGCGCCGCCGTGCCGAGCGTGCCGCGCGCAAGGCTACGGCGGCCGCTGCGATGCCCGCGCTGCCTGCCAGTGTACCGGCCCAGCGCGCAGTCTCCGCGCCGATGCAGGCTGCCCCGCCGAATGCCAGCGGCTCGTCGCAGAGGCAGCGCCAGGCATCGCAGCCCCTATCGAGCGCGAGCGCGTTCTCGCCGCCAAGAGCGATCAAGACGCTCCCGCCCACGCAGCTCTCGCTCGGCGCGCAACCCGACTTCGCCGACGATCTGACGCGCCGCCTAGCGCAGGTGCAGTCGTCCACTTCGACTTCGGCTGCGGCTTCGGCGGGCCCAGAAGACGGCGGCGCGCACTTCGGCGTGGCGCTCGCGCTGGACAACACGGGCGCGGCGTTCCCGCGCTCGCCGCCCGCGACGCAGGGCGCGTTCCCCGCGGCCGCGCAGCGCGCGCCGCCGCCCGACGCGTTCCGCTCGCACGCGGAGCTGCAGCTGCGCCGCCAGTCGTCGCAGCCGCACCTCGCGCGGCACAGCCGGCTCTCGAGCCGCAGCAGCGTCGACACGCGCGAGGCGCCGCCGACGGGCATGCGCCCGCCGAGCCCCGGCGCGAACCCCGACGCGAAGCTGCGCGCGTACGCCGCGGGCGGGTCCGCGTCACTGTCGCGCGCGGGGTCCGTCTCCGCGCGCGGCACGTACGTCATCCCGCCCCCGCGCCCCGACTCCCGCAGCCGGCCGCCGTCGCCGACGCACCCGCCGCTGCCCCAGGCGATTTCGCAGCCTCAGCCCGTCTTGCCGGGCCGCGCGCTCCACTCGCGCGCGGCGTCGCCTTCGAGACGGCCGACCACCGCGGACGGCGAGCGACAGCGACCGTCTGAGCTGCGTCGCCCGATGACTGCCGACCGCGATGCAGAGCCGCCGCGGCCGTTTGGCGCTGCGATTAGTCGGCCTGGCTCGCCTGTGTTGAGGCCGCCGAGTCCGAGCATGAGCTCGTTGACGCCAGACGAGAGACTGAAGCAGCTTGCGATGAGTCGGAGGAGAACGGTGTCGGTTTCAGCACAGCAGCAACAGTCGCGGCCATCGGAGACGATGCCTGCCGTCCCGCAAATACCGCTCGACCGAATATCGCCGCCAGCGCAGGAGATGCCGGCCTCGCCGCGACCAGGAGCGCAGGAGCGTGTGGCGTTCCCGGCCCCGCCGAACGGGGTGCTGTCACAATCGCTGTCACGCGCAACAGCCACACCTGCGCACAAGGACGCCGCGCTGGGCATCCGCCCGCCGTCCCCGAGCATGGCGACGCTCACGCCGGACGAGCGTCTCCGCCAGATCGCCATGTCGCGCGGCCGCGGACCCGCTCCCGGGCCCGCGCAATCGTCTGCTGCGACGCCGTCCGCGATGCCGTTCCGCAAGCGCGCGATGTCGCTCGGCCGCCCGTCGGCGAAGGAGGAGGCGGCGCCCGCGCGCAGCAAGACGCTGCTATCCAAGTCGCGCGGTGCGCACGGCGCCGCGGCGCCCATGCCGCCCATCCCGCAGTCGCCGCTCCCGCCGACGGTGAAGATGTCGCAGAACCAGCGACCTGTGATTGTCACAGATGCGATGGGCGCGACGCAGCAGGTGCTCGCGGCGGACGTCGCGCCGGCCACGCGCGCGAAGGACGTACTGGCGCAGCTCGCGTCGCAACTGCCCACCGGGTCTGCGCAAGGGTGGATGCTTTATGAGATTTGCAACGATCTGGGACTCGGTGAGCACCCCTCTCTGCCCACTGCGGCCCTCCCTTGCTCCTGCATTGCTCACCGTCGTATGATGCAGAGCGCCCAATACGAGAATTTGAGCTTGTCGCGGAGTGCTGCGCGCGCTGGCCCGCTGAGGGGAATACGTTTGCTGTGCGGCAGACGCGGTTGTCGCGATCGCTTGCACAGTCGGCGATCCCTTCGGTCGCCCCTCAGCACGGTGCCTATGTCGAATTTGAGGTGAAGCGTGGCAAGTGGAGCAAGAAGTGGCTCGAGCTGCGCGAGAACTGCTTGTGGTTATCCAAAAAGGAGCATGTGCGTATCGATGGCTTGGTGTTCGGGTCTTGGAAAGAGGATACTGATTGTTTTCCACAGGGCAAGGATGCTGCATTTTTATGCTCTCTCAGCAACTTCGATGTTTATTCGGTGACACGGTCGACCGTCAAGCCGCCACGATATGCGTTCACATTGCGCAGTACCGACGACTTGAGTATGTTCGAAAATCCTGCAGACTCGGTTCATGGCTTCTGTTCGCCCGATGCGCGAGAAGGCGAGCGGTGGATAGAGCACATCATGGTGGCGCGGGTACGTTCACTCATTCACCTGGAAGCCCGTTGCTTACGGTATTGCCAGTCGTGTGTGTTGTTCCAGGAACGCACTGTACTCTTCCGCTCTCGAGACCAGCCCCCAGCTTCGTCTTCGGCAAACCCAAGGGCGCGCCCTCCGGCCGCACCTTTACTCAACGTTCGTGCACTCGCGCAGGCCGCGGGCGTGCTGTCACCTAGTCCTATCAGCGCGAGCAGCCCGCGCGTACCAGACATGCGCTTCGAGCCCGGAAGTCTGCTCGCGCGCGCCGCCGCGGCGGAGCGTGTATGATATTGATACACTAGAGCATTGTCTCGTCTACTGCTATCTTTCTTCTTTCTCTCACCCACAGTCTCGCATGTGTGTATATGCTCCCTCTGTCGCCTGCTCGCACATTCGATTCTCTGCTTGTTGTGCATCCCCGGATCACGGTGTCGCTATCCTGTTATTTTATTGCTTGTTGACCTCTAGTCTTGTCATATATCTACGAATGCAGTACCCTAGCTTGACGTCTAGAAAACCAAAATTAGCAGCTATGGAAATTATCAGAGACTGTTATTACGGAGCAGGCGCTACAGTATTGAGAGGAACGACAGAAGGAACGAGGCTACCGTAGTGCCATGACCATGGTTTATGAGTGAAAAGATTCGTCATCCTTCCTTGTGCGTATGCCCTCTCCGGTAGCTGGGGGTGCGAAAAGGCGGGGGTAACCTAGCGAGGGGTCAGCTCATCCGTCACCGCTTGGTCTGAATGACCCTGAGAAACACCTTTGCGCAGCTTCGACCTGATGAACGAGAGTGCGGCCAGACAGGGACGAGAACAGATGTGCGGGAGGATGCGGCCGCGGAAGCGAGCTGAGGAAACCAGGAGGCGGCGGAACGAACGGGCTGACCATCGTCTCACGCCGTTGAGACGGTGTTGGCTGCCTGTCGAGCTTGCGTTGTTGAAGGACGACGAGAATGACGAGGATAACGAGCGAGATGGTAAGTACAGGAAGGAGGATTGAGGCTGCCAGGAGACCCTTCGATGCGGCAGTGGAGATTGTAGCTGGGCGGATCGGGGTTCCGTAGAGGCGCTCAGTGATGGGAGCAGCTTCCGACTTGCTGGAGGTATTAGGGCTAATGCTGATCAGACCGTGGCGCGTGAAAAGGTAGCGCATACATACTTGGCCGGCCATGAGAGCGGTCTGCGCATGGATCGCGAATTAATCACAGCGCACCAACGAAGAACTAGTACTTACTCATATTGTATATAGTCGATGAAGGCCAAAGAATGAGGCTGAACGATGATTTCGAGCACGTGATCACGACGTGAAAGCCCTTGCGCCGCGAAGAACAAGACGCCGAAGTGAGGTGGAAGATCGGCCGCAGTTGGAGAGAAGTAGAAGCGCCCTGCAAAGCTGGAGTCCACTGAGAAGGTGAGATTGGTGTCCCTGATCTCTTGAGTATCACCACTGTTGACGGTAATTCCGTAAACCGAAACGGCGGTGCCTATGTAGACTTGGTCAAAATCTATGATGGAGCTCGGCGAACCTTCTCATTTACCATCGAAGGAGAATTTCATGGTCAATGGAGCAGCGTCGCTGTCTCTGATACCATAGTGCCACGTCCGAGCGTATGCCGGAGGAAACGATGCATTTACCGGCGCTGAGGAACAGTCTGGGCAATGCGAGGTCGTTTCCCATCCGTGAGACCATTGAACGTTGGGCGAACTATCATCCTGGTGCAAAGGGCCAGGTAGGCAGGCGCATGCCGGTCTGTATCACTTACGACGGTGAACACTGCCTCGGACTGAGCATCGCGCAGACAGATCAGGTCCTGGCGCACGCGTCGCCGGAATGACTGCGTACCATATGTGAACACAGGGGAACCCAGGGTACAGAGCGCGTGGTGAGGGCACCAAGTATTTAAGCCACAGCTGCGCTGACGCAACTAAGTTTGCAAAGTGGAGGATCAGTCTTGCAGGCCGCAGCCCCTCGGATTTGCCGCCGGTGTCCAGATACCGTCCTCGCAACCAATAAGTAAGTCATACGCACGTTCCTCTGGAAAATTAACTCGCATGCAGCTGGGCATACTTTGAAAACTGTTCACTGTCCGCGACCTTGGCGGCGAGCGTAGGTAAGGCTACACCCCTTCGACCGAAAGTGAGAGACGCACCACACCGGATCCGCAGCAGGGGGGCTTGGAAGCCGTGAAAGGAAATCCCGCATGATGTGAAGTCCGCTGTTAGACTGAGCATGGGACCGTCAAGTTGGAACGCAGAAAACGGGTGCTCTCTGGAGTATTACGATTCCGGGCAGGTGGCTGTTTTACGCCGGCATCATATCGACGAGATGATCATTTCGAGCAGAAAGAAGTGACACCGACAGACTTGTTGTACACGGCGAGATTCTTTATGTTAGCGGTTCGAGCGAAGGCGCAAACCTACAGATAGATTGATACACTCAGGCTTTCGGCACGGGCACGGGAGCCTCTGCCATGGCTGCAAGGCGGAAGATGTGACGCGGCTGGGCACCCTGCTCCTCGTCAAAATAGTCAACGACGGCAGTATCTGGATCGGAGGATGAACTCAGGAAACAGATGCACGTGACCAAATCAGCACGCACGCAACGTCGAGCGGTTGTCGAAAATAACGATTGTACCCGGCTGCCACTTGAAGCGGGCCTGGAAGTCGTGGCCGGTGATGATGTGGTTCAACAAGAAGTCGGAGAGCGTCCTGAACTCCGGTTCCTTGAACCCCACGAATCCAGTGATGAACTCCCCGTTGATGAAGATGCATTTCTTCTTCGTAATCGGGTGAACGCGGACGAGAGGGTGAATGGACTGTGTCGGGTCCTTGCGTACGAGCCCGCCTGCCGCGCGCGTGTGCGCGATCATGTTCGCCGACGAGTGCGTCGCCTGAATCGGATCGAGCATTCTCTGGAAATTCGGCGAAAGACGCCTGTGGGTCCGGGCGTCGGCCGGGCAACTCGGGACTCTAACATAGGCACTCACGAGTAAGCATCATCTGTGGCGGCGAAGACAGTATCTCCGCCAGTCTTGGGACCTGCATACATATCAGCAAACAACGGTGAATGCTGCGGGGTCATTACAAATACTTGCCTTGCAGAAGGCCCAACATGACATAACCGGGAGGTTGCGCCTCGTAGCTAACGTCTTGATGCCACAGGCAGGACGTTGTTTTCTAGATCACCGGAGAGCCCTCAGATCTCCGATAAGGTGGGACGTGATGCGCCTACCTGCTGGAAGAACCT
Organism: Auricularia cornea; assembly: GCA_030578095.1. Classification (NCBI taxonomy): domain Eukaryota; kingdom Fungi; phylum Basidiomycota; class Agaricomycetes; order Auriculariales; family Auriculariaceae; genus Auricularia; species Auricularia cornea. Next base: position 2,078,376 of record JARLTE010000008.1, read on the forward strand.
GGTCAACTCGTCGAGGTTTCCGTCCCGGTGAATGATGTGGAATCCTGGATGACCCTTGAGGCTTCCGGAGACCTCGACAAAAGATGAGAGAAGTCGATCGATCAGGATATCCCGAGCACAACTCACAGGTTGATAGTTCGGCTTTCCGAAGAAGTTCATCCACTGTTGTTGCGCGGCGGGCCCGAGGTCGAGGAAGTTGGTCTGGGCAGGGAATGCGACGACCTTGCGCTCGCTGACGAGAAGAGCGAGCTCGGCCTTCGCCGTGTCGTCGAGCGAGGCGAGGTCGACGCCCTCGATCAGCGTGCCCATGCGCGGGGTCATGTCGGTAACCTTGGCCGCGTCTGTGAGGAGGTGCGGCTTCGCGGGGTCGGCGCGCAGGGCCGGGTCCTCGAACTCGAACAGTGGGAGACGATCGAACCAGACCTTGTCCCAGACGGGAAGATATTGGGGGTACGGCGTGTGCGCTGCCATACGCGCCTGCTCTTCGTCGGTCTTCTTGGTGTACGGGATGTTGATGTCCTACGAAACGACGTGAATCGTAAGACATTCCCCTCGAGCAAACTGGAGGCCTCACATAGCTGATGGGCTTTTCCTCCTGCACGGCGCCGTTCGAAGCCGTGCCGTTCGTGGTTGCGACGGGAGACATGCTGCTGCTGAGGTGTCGTACGAGTAGGAATGCCCTCCGGCCCCGCAGACTTATATGCAGCGCAGGAGGGGCTGACAGGCGCTCCCGCGGTTCGAAGCGCATCATCCCCCAGAAGCGGTATGCGATTGCAATCGGCCGCTATTCCTGCTCCTACTCGTCAAAATCCTCGTCAAATTTCCAGCCAAGCTTCTCGTGACGCTGTCTGACTGGTGAAACCGACGCGCACGAGGTGGGAGATAAAGCTCACAGCCGCCACAGTACAGGGATAAGGACCCTCCGTTCCTAGTGTATGCCTATACTTGGCCTCCGGCGGTACCGTAGGCCCCGACTGTGCGTAGCCAGCGTCTCCGGGTGTTCACAATGCCTGCACCATCAGGCGGAGAACCAGCGGGGCGTAATCGCGGGTCATGGGGATGGGATTTGCATTGGAGAAGGCCAACGCGCTGCGCCCCAAGTATGGGTTCATTGTGGCGGGAACGCTACGTAGCTAGCCGGCGAAGCAAGCATTGCGTGCTCTCGTTGTCATAGAACACATACCGAATGGGTCTGCGTGGGGCCGGGTAAGTCTCCGACTGTTGCCTGAACGAGGGTTTGTGCGCGCGTGAATCCTAGACTGCTAGATCGATCGCTCAGTCGAAGAGCAACATGAGAACCCGTATATTGCAGACGAGATAACCAAATGACCAGAACATCGCACGGCGTCCATGCACCAGAGCGGAAGGCCCAAAGGCGAGCGAATTGCGCAGACGCCGGCGCCATCGCCATTCCGGACCCCATTTCGGGCAACTGATCATGTTAATCGCGGCCGCGTCGCGTGACAAAACGCCGGTGAACGCAAGGAAGCTCGAAGCCTAAAGCGCCTGGCATTGATCCGCTGGGCAAGGGGTCCCAAAAGATGTTCCTGGAGGGGCCCGCGCGAGTGATCACCGGAGTTGTGAAGTGCGCGCGGCATCAGAATGGTATTCGCGCGACCACCGTGACCAAAGGTTCTAGACCGCAGGCACATCGTTATCGCACGACGAGGGCCATGTTGCGCGCGCTGCCGGTCGCCTGATCGAACAGGTTCACCAGGTCGACCTGAAGATGCGGGAAGTCCGGGAGGTGCTGTCGCAGGAAGAGATACCGGTCGAGTAGGAGCAGGCTCTCGACGACGGGCCCCAGCATGCAGCGCAGAATGTGCAAGACCTCGATCTGCCGCGCGAGGAGCGCTAGCTCTCCAGACTCGACGCTGTCCGGCAAGTTGCCCTTGTCAAAGCCCATGCGGGGTGCCGCCGCGTCGAGGAACGCGCTCCAGCTATTGTAGGCCGAGTCGTTCAGACGCCCCAGGCGGGGTGCGCTGGGCATGCCATCCCGGTGTGGCTGGAAGTCGTCAGGTAACAGACGCACGAGGAGAGCGCGGTAGATGATCTTCTTGACCGCCAATTGCGTGTTCTCCCATGCCTCTGACGATGTGCGCCAATGAGCCGGGCACTGCGCTGCAAGATGCAAGTGCTGCAGGCTGAGTTGAAGCTTGAACCGGGAGTTGAGCTCGCCCACGGTCGAGGATAAAGGAAAATCTACCAACGGTCAGCCTGCTGATACGGCATTGAGTCCCACACACCATGCTCAAGATCGATGAGATGGTAGCAGCAGCCGACAACGGTAAGGCCAGTGGGATACCAGGGTACATGCCCAGTCGGCAGGCCGTTATGCGCTGCCGCTTGCGCGACGAATCGACGCAGAATTTCAGGCGTGAGACCGCCGCAAGCATGCAAGGCCACCATATGGACTGTAGTGCTGTTCGACTTCGCGCCGTCGTTCAGAGCAGCGATCCACTCGCTGATAGCATCGCTCAGCGACTGAAAGTCGACCTTGATCAGTCGATGAACGAGGCTGCCGGAAGGGCCCTCGGGATTGGTCGAAGGGCCTTCGCCAGAAGTCTTCTTGCGCTTGCCGCGCCGTTTGGCCACCTTGGATTCCTGCACGCGCGCGCCGTGCGTCTGGACTTCGCTCGAATCGAGTGCGAGGACATCGAGTGCATGCGGGCCAGATGACAGCGCTCGAGAAAGATACCCCTGCCGCGCGGCAAGTAAAGACTTGCTCAGCATTAGGAACAGTATACTCAAAAACGTGCTCACCTGGCCGGCGCCGACGTCCACGCAGCGATGCGTGCTGCGATCCTTGTCCCGGACAATCTCGCCGACCAGCGCACCCATCCTGCGCACTTCGTGCGCCTTCTTGGGCGACATGCCGACGGGCAGCACGCCGTTGCCGTCGAGCAGCGGGTCCATGGGCCGATCACCCGATTCGCGCGGCAGCGCAAGCCTCTGCACGCCGTCCAGCAGCCTGCGTATGCCGTCGTGCGCAACACTCCCATCGATGATGCGCTTCCATTGGTCGGGCTCTTCGGCGGCCCAGTGCCACCAGTCCTCCCACTCTGGTCGCGGCCCATTTGCGACGACCCAGTTCGGATGATGGTTGAAAATCGAATCGACGAGCGGCGAAGACAGAAACTCCAGAAGGTCGTGCGCGTACTGCTGGTATGCCTCGTCTTCGGCCAGCGCAGCATAGGCAGAGGGAAGTTCGACGGTCATGGCAAGCGAGACCAGGTGACTCGGAGTCCAAACTCGCGTCCACTCCGAGCTCAAGCCACATTCAAATGAGTAGACAGACGAAAACACTAACATTCCGTTTCGTATGTGAGGTATCTTGCGCAATCTTACAACGGTCACAAAGGCGGGAAGCATTGATTATCAACCTGGGGAAGGAGAAGCCGGGTGAGGGAGATGCTGCAGTGCAGTGTGACTCAGGTAAACGGGAACCGGGGAGGGTAGGTAGCAGCTACAAGAATTTCGTGACGAGGATGCGAGGGATGGGACGGGCCGGGGAACTATCTGAGAGTTCGGACGGATGAGAGAGATGGGAAAGCAAAACGAATGTGCGAGGGAGGATACAGGTGGAGTGATGAGGGCGTCAGTCTGGGATGGTAATCAGGACGAGGCAGCAGGCTCGGGAACGACAGCATCGGCAGTCGAGGTGGATGGCGCGTCGTCGTCTCCCGCGGTACGCACGCCTTTGGCGCGGCATGCTGGGCAGTTGTTTTTGCCCGTTTCCATCCACCTGCGTTCATAGTAAGCCGTTGCCCTAAAAGAATCAACCAAGAGGGACTCACTTGTCTACGCAAATCTTGTGGAAAACATGCCGGCACGACAGTAGCCGCAGCTCATCATCGTCCGCGTAGTCGTCGAGGCAAACGAGACACTGCGAAAAGACGGTGAGGAACAACTCAGATCGTCAATCAATAATTGAGATTACATACCCGTTCAACGGTGTTCAACGCAACCTTGCCTTCGTCGGCGTACTTCGGAAGCACGTCTGCCTTGAAAACCTCGAGGCCGGACTTCTCGATGTCCTCCTTAGACGCGACGGGCGGCTTCACCTGGCCCAACAGGTCGGCGAGTTGCCTGCACATTCGCCCGTAAATACGCAAAAACGAAAAAAGAAACTCAGGACGCACCAGAGAGCCTCGAACGAGTTCAAGTCGCCAGTGACGATCGAATGGTTGAGCGGGTAGTAGCCTCCAATAACGTAGATCAAGTACGTCCGCCCGCCGCGCGGCGGAATCGACGGCGCAGGCGCGCTATTTGCGGTGGGCGGGGCAGTCTGCGCGGGTGTTGGCGCTGGTGCAGGAGCGGGCGTGCTCGGCCGCGACGACGACGACGCGGCGCCGTCCGAGCGGCCCATGACGCCGCTCAAGCGGTTCAGCGCGCGCGCCGCCCGCGAGAGCCGCGGTTCGTGACGATGCGAGGCGGGGGCCGGCGGCGGGGGCGCCGCGTCGGCGGGGCCGTCGACCGTGATGTTCGGCGGCAGGATATCGGCCGCGTCAAGCGCGCTCACGGACTGCAGCCCGACGACGATGACGGGGACGACCAGCGCGTCTGCCGGCGTGGCTGGCTCCGCGGGCGCTGGGGCGCTGGGCGTCTCAGGCCCGGGTGCCTGCGCTGGCGCAGAAGACGCTGCCGGAGCCGGCGCCGGCGCGTCCGTGGTGGGAGCTTGCACTGCGCCGGCAAGCGCGGCGCCTGCGGGCATGCGCGTCGGTGGGAAGCGGTAGAGCCTCCACCAGTTGATGCCCTGGCTCGCGCCCTGCCCGTTTCCTTGCGCGGGAGGCGCGCTCGGGCCAGCAGGAGTATCATGACCCGAAGTGCCAGCGTCGTCAGAAGAAGAGACATCCGGCTCAGACGGGCTCTGGACCATCACAACGGGCACGGACGACGCGGACTCATCGCTCGCGGACGACGGCCTGCTGCTGCTCGTAGACGGCTCTGACGACGGCGGCGTGCTCTCCGCGCGCGACGTCGGCCGCGCATAGTCCTCCGTGAGGGCCGTCCGGAGATCTGTTTGCAGATTGTGCAAGAACCGCTCGAAGCTGTTCTCGTTCCCAGGGCGGCTCGGCTGAGGGGCAGGGGGGATCGCGGGGCCCGCCGTATCGGCAGGAGCAGCATCAGCAGCGGGTTCAGGTGGCACGCCGGTGGTGGCTGCAAGGGGGGCCGCGCGCGTGGGAGCTGCTGGCGCAGGTCCAGGAGCAGCGTCTCGCGCAAACTCAGGCACGCTGGGCGAAGGCGGCAGTGGCAGGCTTGCAGGGTCCACCGGGACGGGAGCAGGCGCGTCGCGTGGGAAAAGAGCCCCGCTGGGGGCCGGGGCGGCTGAGGGGGCAGTCGCCGGCGCCGCGCCCGCGACCACGGCCTCGGACGGCACGCCGGCCCTGCCAGCAGCCAGTCCAGCGTTTATCGCGCGAGCCAATTCTCCCAGGAGCGCGTCGGACGTCTGCGGGTCCTCTGCATTGCGCCTTCTATTGGCCCTGAACATATCACGCATGCCGCCGAGCATGGTCCTCAGGCGACGGGATCGATCCACAGCCGGAGCTCCGCCTTGCGCGGGGTCTGAGGGAGCTGCGCCAGGCGCCTGAGCAAGGCCAGAGTGGAAAAGCGGGTCTATGGACCCCGTCACGAGTGAAGCTGCGGTGGCCGCAGTGGCGAAGCTGGATAGGATTAGGGTGGACGAAAGGGTCATACTCGCCAGCCACGAACCTGAGCAAGGTGCCGAGCACTTCGATGCTCGATTCGGAAAGCTGTTGAGCAGCCTCCTCTGCGGAAGTCGGTTGGCTGGGATCTGTAGCCGCCGCCTCTAAACCCGATGGCGAGGGTGCTGTTCCAGAAGGATCTGCGAGCGAATGACGAGATGGAGAACGTGCGGAACGACGGCGACGAAGCAGGCTCGAGGGCCGCAGACCCGACATTGGACCAGCGTTGGATGAGGTGGCGTGGGACGATCCTGAAGGTTGGGATGAAGAGGATGCAGTCGGGGGGTCCTGGGTGTGCACAATGCCCTGCACAATTATTAGACTACTGGCTGGCGGCGTTCTTGGCTGGGCTTGTGCATCTTGTGCGGGCGGCGCAGTTGACTCCACCGGCGCAGAGGTCGGTCGTGGTCTTTGTTCATTCTGAGGCGGGGCACGAGGAACGCGGACCCTTGTCGACGGGCCCGCCTCGATCGGCACAGAAGCTGGGTGCGAGGGCACGGGCGTGGGCGGGCGCACTCTAACCGCGTCGTCCGCGCTGATTGCGACGACCGCGTGCTCTGGTGCTTGCTCTGGTTCGGGATCTGCAGATGGCTTGACATCATCTGGCCGCTTGGAGCCGCTGGGCTCGCCTGGCGAGTGCGAGTGCGGGTGCGAGTGGGGCGCTGCGGGCAGGATGGTGCTGCTGGGCCTGCTGCGAAGGCTGCGAAGCCACCGGCGCTTGGCCAATGGCGCTGCTGAGTCACGGCACGATCAGATCGAGGACACGGCGCGCTTAGAGGTTAGAGTATAGTGCTCACCGGCGCCCTCCTCGGCCTGCCCGACCTCCTCGACGCCCACGGAGCGCCGGCGGGAGCGCAGAGACAGCTTCGGCAGCCGTTGCGATAAGGAGCGCGACGACGTCCCGCGCGCCACGGCCGGCCGGCTCGCCTGACGGAACGAGCTCGGGCCCGGCGCAGGCTCCGGGGCGGGTGGCGGCGGGGCGTGTGGTTGCAGCGAGGCGGCCGGCTGGACCTGGGGGTCGTCCCTGGCGCGTGCGGGCGGTGCGGACGGCTGGCGCTCTGCAGCCGCGCTGGGCGTGCTGGGCGTCCGCCTGGCGTTGGACTGCGTCTGGCCCATCGGTCGTCGCGGGGCGTAGCGGGCAGAGGGGTGCGGTCGGGGATGGAACGGTGGCCGTCGTGTTCAACGGCGGCTGAGCACCAGGAGTTTACCGCGCCTTCCTCTTTCAGCGCCCATCCTGGACCTCACCCGTCCTTCCAGTGCTTCCTCCATTCCCGTGCAACGCTGGCCTCTCAATACGCTGCCTGCCCGCCGTCCTGGTCTTCGCGCCCCGCCCTGGCGACCGTATTTCCCAATGTTGGCTGATCCTGACACCCAAACGCTGCTGCGACCATTCCATCGCCCCCGACTCGCTCGTCTGGCACGCTGGAGTTAGCACTGAATCGAGACGGTACCGCGCCGCCCGAAGCCTGTGTGCATTCCCGGCCTCCTTTGTGATGCACTGCTCCATCTCAGAAGGACCCGGGAGCTGACTGCCTGGAACTGGAACGCTTCGACTTGCCTCGACTCTCCGAGGCGACTATACATAACGCTCTGGCTGGCTGTTTGTTCCCCCATTCCTGGCCATATGTGTGCGCTCCTCATTTCTAGACCTCCACTACATACATAGGTCGCATTGGGCCTCGTATTTGCACACCTCGAAGAATTGCAAATGGTGTTCTTCGACGTCGGGTCTTCTCTGGCGGTGTTAACAGGCTAACACGGCCGCATGGGACGTTGCCCGCGCAGTCAAGGCACGGACCTCCGTTGGGCGACCACTGGCACAGCGCCCCGGGTATGCGACATAGGATGTCGGGGTGTGGCAATGGCGCGGAGGGCCTGCCCCGCAAACACACAGGCCACGAGCCAACAACAAGTATCGCATCCTTCGCGGTCACAATCCCCAGCGGCGCATTGCCCGGTTCCCGCGCGGCCGCCGACCATTTCCCTGGGCCCAGGACGCGCTTGTGTTACAGTCTGTATGTACCGCTGGAGGCGGAAGGCTCAGGGTGTTTCGTTACGCCGCGCCTGCGCCCGCGCCCGTGCAAACCTAATATCGCCACCCCGTATATCAGATATACATACTCAATATTGCTTGTTCCAGGGAGCGGTTACGTACGCGCTGTAACATGACGTTGGGGCGGGAACGCAGCCTGAGTCTCGCCTCTTGCGCTGCTTTCCTCGCGAAGCTTCTATCTAACTCGCGGCCGCCTGAACTGCGGCGAGCAGGCTATTGCCATTGGGCCTGGCGAACGGAGGTACTGTGCCGCAGCCACAGTTCTCCGCGGACAGACTCGGAGACTGGGACGGTGTCACGCCCTGTTGCTCGGGACTCAGACTCAGGGCCTGAAACAACAGCCCGTATTCCCATCCGATTCCCAAACCTCGCTCGGATTCCTGCGTGCGCGCGCTCAACGCGCATCATGATGACCAGGCGCGCGCCGACGCGCCGACGTTGCATCCCCTACCCCAAGCGGTGTGCCCTTTCCCACGGCGCCGAATGCTAGGCGCCGGCGGACGGACGCCGTCAACAGAGGGCGAGGGGCCAAATCGGGGCGCCCAAACAAGTATTGAAGTAATGCCCAACTGATCCGCACTCGCCCTCCTGAAGCGTGCAGTTGCGCCGGAGCTCGTCCCGGGATTAGGCGCACGCGCCCGGGCTCGCATCCTCCCAGCCAGCGCCGCACTCCTCCCGCGCCCACATCGCCGATCACTGTGCAACCGCTGCTGCACGATTCAGCTTGTGCGAAACCCAGCTGTGATTAATGCGCCGCGTCTCAGTCTGGTCCCCCCCCCTCCGCCGGGCGGAGGGCGAATCATCAACGGTGCCGTTCAATGTGTTGTTGAATCCAGCAGCAGCAGCATTTTCGCAGAGGAGGGATGATCGTCGCCAATGCAGTGTCCATTCACTGACTCCCCGCTACGCCCTCGCCGTGCATCGAGCGCGCTTTTCCTCTAATTGCACCTCCGAGTCGTCGACTGAATTGAATTGAAGCGCGTGAAACCGCACCTCCACTCCAACAATGCGTGTGTGTGGAAACCGACGCTCCCGCTAGCCGGGCGCCAACACCAATAATGCGCGGGATCGGCGGCGCCGCCCATGGAAATGCGTGCGTGCGGGGTGCCTGGGCCCCCGCGCAGATGATGATCCAAGGGTGCGTGTGTGGAGTGATCGGAGCTGGGAGGGGGCAGGGACAAGGGCAACGCAGCAAACATCCGCCGCATTTGTCGTCCTCGAAACTCGCGGGCAGCGATCGCCCCCTCCGCGAGCGCGCGCGCGCCCAGGTGCTGGCGCACGCTTCGCTGTATGTGCGGCTCTGGATCTGATGGTGAGACTCAGACTGTCCACTGTCCGTTTCGGGCAATGGAGCTGCAGCATATGGACATTCGCCGCGGGTGCGTCATTTCTGTTTCTGGTTTTGCGGTTCTCGCCCAGCAGGCCAGCAACACCGAAATGGGGACGAGCCTCAGGCTGCCACTGGCAGTGTGGCACGGATAGCTCTATAGCCGGATTCGCGATGGTGTCCCGAAACTCCAGAGCTGCCAGATGGCCACTGCGGCAGTGCTCTGGCGGGACGCCGGATTGAGCGCGACCGCCGTACCTTTTTCGACTCACTGGCCATTCTGGCGAGATGAGATCCTGGGACCCCAGCGCGGCCTCAGTCTTTGCTCACTCATCCGGTAATGCTTCTGGAGCATACGCGCGCGATTCTCTTGCATCAGCGTTAGTGGCACGAAGATGTGCTAAATGCGCGTTCTCCGGCACAGCGCATACATCGACATCGTCGACGGCGCCCAGAACCGCGTGTGCGCGGCGGGCGATTCAATTCAATGCTGCATTCGCGGGTGGGGAGCGTCCGCGATTAATGCAATGGGCGCTGGCAGTCCGAGAAGAGTCTCTCAGCGCGCACACGAAAAACTCTGAGTTACAGTCAATGCCGCTCTCTTCTCCCAGATCTTATCGCGTGACGACGCGCGTTATGCACATGCCATGCTGCACCGTGATTCCGCAAAACGGCTAGAGCAGTTGCATGCGCCACGGCGCAGAGGCGGCCCTGCATCATTTGGCTCCGATGAGGTGCTTCTCTCGCCGGGCGCTCCACGCGAGCCCCTGAGGCCGTAGTCGGGCGCGGAGTCAAGCGACGCTACCGCGTCGGGGGAGCACGCTCTCCGCGTCGCAAACATATCGCGCGCAGGGGATCCACGGGTATCGCGGCGGCGTTCAGGTCTAGCTTCAGCCTTTTCCTGTGACCGCGACGTCCGGCACGGCCACACCATGTTTCCCGCCACCCAGGGCCACTCGTTTTGTTTGCTAGCAGACTCCTATGACACCACTCCCTCGCCAGGAGCGGTGAGATCTGTATCTGAGATCTCAGTGCACCATGTGGTGACTGAGGCCTTCCGGCCATCGCGAGCTGCAATAGCCGCATCTGCAACACCCAACTTGGTGGTGAATCTCAGCCTATCTCCCGCCGAGGAGGACCAAAATAATGGGAGAAAGTGTGCGATTCAGGCCATCTCGTGCATAAAACGCCATGATGGTATCCTGGACGCCAGGATCTGTCAGAGAAGGAGGTGGTGCGGGCGGATTGTGCCGCGCGACGAAACAGCTGACGGCGGCAGCATTCGCGCTCGCGTTCGAGAGAGTGCGTTAGGGCCTATGGCGGTGAGCGAGATGCGCTGGAGAGAGAAGATCTCATTCTTTCCTCGGTTAACGCGGCTGCGCGGACAACCCGATGTGGGCTAGCACAAAGCGCGTGCGATTACAGCACACCGAGGGCCCGGCGGGGAGGGTGCATGAATAGGGGCTTCAGAAGCCTCGGCTTGCCGGGTTCCGCGAGGTGGACCAGCGGGAGGGACGCGCACACTGCTCCCAGCGCGCAAGTCCGCCCAGCTAGGGGCGGTGATTTCGCGTCGCATTACGCTCGACGACACGCTATGGTTGTCCCTCCCTGCCTTGGTCTCCAGGCCCGCGTTGTTTCGCTGTGCCCGTTCTACGCTCCCCCGGCGAAATGAGCGGGAATTTGATCAGCACTAAGGCCGGGATGGTGGTATCGGTATCGAGTGAGCCATTCCTCGGGCAGGATTAAGTCGATTGCTGCGCATTCCAGAGCAGAAGGCATCTACATAGCCTGCGCAGCGTAGCTACCCTGCTACGGGGGGTGGGGATGAGGCCAATTGTAGCAGCAAGCGAGGGCGCTCCATTGTGACCGCATGTTACCGCGCGATCCCTGACGAAACCCATCTCGCCTGGCCCGACGCCTCCTGCAGGCTTGCAGATCGCGGCCGGTGCATAGTCCTCGTCGTCACCGCCTTGCCAATCCTCCTGAAAAGAGTAAACGCACAACGCTGGCGCGGACGCTAGCTGAATAGCCTATTCGGTGTGATCCAGGCCGTCCGGCGACGATCCCGGGCTCGCCGAGGTCTCACCACCGCTGCCAGACCTCTTACCGCAGTCGTCGCAAGCGGCCAGCAGCTTGGGCCCGCAGCGCGCGCTGTCGATCCCCCGCAAAAAAAGCGTCCGCGAGCCTCGTCGGTCCTGGATCCGTGATGCTGCGATGGGGATGCATGACGGCATGGAATCGCAACAGCGCAGACCCATCTGCATCTCCCATCTGTCGGATCCGTCTCCCAGGCCCAACCATTGCGGCTCTCTGCCATCTCAGGCACGACGGCATACCCCACTTCTCATGGATTCTCAACGACGGGCCTGGAGTCCGAAGGGGGAAACAACACGCCATCCGGCATTTTCAGTCTCACACGGCGCGGGCATGGGGCTGGGCCCAGTGTCTTGTGGCGGGAGAGCGCAGAGAGGTACATGCAGGGCGCGCGGCGCCGCCACGCACCCCGTTTCGCGCGAGATGAGGATGCGGCGGCGCGGGAGGAGATGGCGAACAATCCTCGCAGGGCATCGTCGGCGCTGCCACCCTCGCGTGGGGATCGCTGCTGGCACGCGTGGGAGACGCAGCACAATGCCTATCACTGCTCCGTTGAGCTGCACAGCGGCCGCTGATTTATTAATTATGCACCGAGGCGGAGCGGGGGAATCTCGCCCGCAGCCTGAAAGCGTATTATGCGTATCACGAAAGAAAGAAGGCGCTGTGAGTCTGACACTGAGCCTTCGGGAGTGGATCTGTAGGTAATCTCATCTCGCGCTCAGCTGACCCCTGTCGACAATAGCAAGAATAAACCAGGACCTACCGCAAACAGACGCACGATCCGCCGTTCATTTCCTGGATATCGGGGGTTCTCTGGACGGGCACAGCCCCCGAGATCGACGGCGCGGAAGGAGAGGCTTCGCTGCCTGGTTGAGGACAGCGTCTTGCCCCGAAGAGCTGAAAGCGGGCGCGAATGACGACGATCACAGATTGGCGCGCGCCATGCAGGGGCAGTGGAGCAACCTCTGGTCCCGCGCGCTGCTCCAAGGCCGAGTTCCTTGGGGAGTTTCCAGAGATCCCACTGCGCTGCGGCTCCGAGGGCCGGTATCTCAAGCTCAGACAAAACCCGGCATGGGTGATCCCATCGCGCTGATTCGCAAACACTGGGCAAGTACAACCCCCGCATCGCCATCTCGCATCTGGGCGTGTTTGCCGCAGACGCATATATTACTCGGGCCAAAGAGTGCGGCGTTCTCGGCCGGCGGGGGCGCGTGCACGCGCGGTGTTTTGCTGCCTATTATGCACCCCCAGCAGCACAATGACTCTGAGCCGCATTCGTGCGCATTGCAGTGCGTACGCGCCGTCGCGTACTTGCCGGTTTCGGTGCAATCCGCGGTGATGCGTGATGGCGTTCAGCGATCGGAGCTTCGCGCGCGCGCGCGGCAATCGCAGCGATACCGGCAAGCGAGAGCGAGGCGGGCGGGGGCGGGAGCGGGCGCGTTTTGCCACACCTTCACTGTTCACACCACCTGCACCTCGATCGCCCGTCTCCAGCCAGCGCGAACAGCGACGGTGATGATGCCGCTGAATACGAATCATGATCTCGGCGTCGGGCGCGCTGCGGCGGGCCATGGTCAGGAGGCAGGTAGGCTAAAGAGGATCCGCGAGCACGTGCAGGCGCCTGCGAATTGGCTTCCGCGCCTTCTCGCGCGTGTGTACGTAGGCGGACCCTGAGTGTGTGGGCGTGCTTGGGAGAGCGGGAACTCCGAACGGGACGACGAGCGCGGGCCTGATCTGCCGGCGGAGCTAAGGGAGTGACGTGTATGCACTCCCGCCCCGACCCTCCGTCCGTCCGTTGCGCCTGGAATGCCCGACCTTTCTCCCTCCCGCTCGCTCGCTCTCTCGGAGTCTCACCCCCTGGAACTGGGGATCCCGTCAATTAGCGTATCTGCTTACATAGGCTGCCAGAGACAGTGAAACCCGCCACCAGCGCAGAGAATCGAGAATCGACGTGTCGGAGGCGGCCAAGATCCGCATCGCACCGTGGTGCAGCTTCGCCAGGCACGATCTTGCGAGGCATAATATACTCTGCGCGCTTCTCTGGCCGGCGCGCAGTCGTGCAGAGGAGGGTGTGGGAAGAGTCGGTCGGGCTGGCCGGGCGGCAGGGCGGGTGCGCTGCGGTCTCTGCCGTTGCCAACGCGCGCACGGGCCGAGCGCTGCGGTCTGACTGGGAGGATCTGTGCGCATATGGCGGGGCGCGGTGCTGTGCGGGAGCCAGGCCGCGGGCGTGCAAAGTCCGCGGACGGAGGGCGCCCAGGTGGCGGACGTCGTCATGGGCATGATGGGCCGCTAGGGGCGGGTGAGAGGGCGTGTGATGGCATTTGTAGCGATTGTTTCGTGATTACTGTGTATGTACAGGAGGAGTTCTGGGTGGGGAGGAGCTGGGAGGAGCGGCGGGAGTGGATCAGGCACCGAAACAACAAAGTGAGCGGAGACGCAGACGAGGCAGGGATGGGGATTGCCGGAGCTGCAATTTAGGACAAAATAGGGTTATTCGCGGAGCGTGACAGAGGGGCACCGCCACTGGCTGATTACCGAAGAAAAAAAAAACGGGGGGTCGGGAGGCGGGAGCGGGAGCAGTTGGCGGGGAAACTTTTCTTGATGGCGTTCGCGTTTTGCTGTTGCGCTGGAGCGAACCTTGTCGGATTACTGGTGGCCTTATAGCCGTGTTATTACTGTTGTTGGGTGTACATTGCTCTCGTACTCAGCTCTGGCCGAGTACAAAATGCCTGCCCACACGCCCTCTGCCTCGCCAGAGCCCTCCTCCTCTGCCGACGAGCCCGCAGCGCCCTCCGCGCCCACGACGACGCCCACGACGCTGCCTCCCATCCGCCAGTCCTCGCTCAGTGCCTCGCCGCCGCCGCCGTCGCTGACCCACCCGTCGTCGTCGTCGTCCTTGTCGTCCCAGCAGCAGCAGCAGCCCCCGCCAGCGACCATGAACTACTCCACCACCTCGTTCCCGACCACCACCGACGCGTGGCTCTCGTCGCGCCCGACGGTCTCGCCGCTCAAGACGTCCGACGACAGCGCGTACGTGCGCCTCTCGTCGTCGGCCTCCTCGTCCTCCTACCACCGCTCGCCGCCGGAGTATGCCGTGTCCAGCGCGCTCAACACCCCGCGCGGCTCCTGGATCTCGTCCGCGTCGTCGGGCTCCGATCGCCGCCCGTCGGCTGGCTCCGCGTACGCGCCGTTCTCGCCCCAGGGCTACTCGTCCGGCGGCACCACCCCGCTGTCCGCCGGCCCGGGCCCGTCGTCGTCGCTCTCGCCGCAGGACGAGTGGTCGCCGTCGTCGTTCGCGTCCCAGGGCTACTCCCAGCACCTGCCCTCGCAGCACGGCCTGTCCATGCACCATTCCCACGGCATGCCCATGCACGGCCACCACGCGAGCCAGTACCCGGCGGCTATCCCGCTGCAGCCGCACCAGCACCTCCCGCCGGGCCAGATCCCCATGCCGGTCCCGCTGGGCGGCGCGCCCCCGCGCAGGCGCGGCAAGCTGCCCAAGCAGACGACCGAGTTCCTCAAGGACTGGCTGCACAAGCACGCCGACCACCCGTACCCGTCCGAGGACGAGAAGAAGCGCCTGTGCGCTGCGACGGGCCTCTCCATGTCCCAGGTCTCCAACTGGATGATCAACGTACGTCGCCCGCTGCTTTTGATCCCGCGAGACTGCCCGCTGACAGCCCGACTTGGCGCCTGCCGCAGGCCAGACGCCGCATCCTCGCGCCCGCACGCGCCAACGCGACGCCCGCGACGACCACCACGCCCTTCAGCTCGTCCGCCGCGTCCGCCCCGGCCCCGCAGGTCCAGCCGCAGCAGCAGTCCGTGCCCGCGCTCAGCAACAGCATTGGCCCGCGCCCAAACAGCGGCGACAGCGCGTCGACGCGCTCCTCACGCGCCCCGTCCACCGACTTTGGCCCGTCCTCGACGCTGTACAACTCCTTCGCGCCGCAGGGCGCCCAGAGCCAGCATTCGCCCAACTCCGCGAGCCCGGCGCAGCGGTATGCCCTCCCCGGCGAAGTCGGCGGGTACTCGTATCCCCCCGGCCCCGGGTCCGCGCCCCTCGACGGCGGCCGCGGCTCGCCCCATAGCACCGTCTCGGACCACACCACGCAGTAGTCTGCGCTGGCCCGCGGGCTGGCTGCCGCCCGCTCTCTGCTTTCTTGCCGCTGTGGGGCAACAAACTGTGTATCGCTTGACGCTCTCGCTCCCGTTTGTTGTCGTTGGTTCTCTCCCAAGGTCGCTCGCGTATATCTCTACTTTATCTCTTGCTCGCCCATCTGCAGCCAGCCGTGTATTCTCAGCCTGCCCGTGCCCGTGCTCGCGCGTGCCCTCATCTTGAACACTGTTGATACTAGCTACTCCCGCCCCCGCCTGTGTTTACCGCATTGTGTCGCTGCTTTGCTGCCTCCCCCTGAACAAAATAGAAGCCCCGTCTCACCGGCGGCGCGCCCGCGCCCGCCCGCCCGTCGTCCGTCGCGTGCATGCCTGGTCGTCGTTTGCAGTGCTCTGTTGGGCTGGCCCGGAGGTGGCGTCAGCAGCCGAACAGAAGAGCACGGTGAATACGTTTTGCATCGAGATCATCATGAACTCACCTCCGCAGCGACGATCCCGGGGTCACCCTCCTCTCCTCCCGCAGCAGCAGCACCAGATGCGAGCGCAACGCGTCCTGATCCGCACCGCCGGTCGTCGCCCGCACCGCCCTTCCCACACGCGCCCACACACCCGCACACCCACAACCCCCGTTCTACGCCCCGCCGCCGATGCTGCCCGCAGACTATCGCCGAGCCGGGCCCAGAATCCGACTGAATGGCCCGCGCGGTGAGGACGGTACGTACAAAACTCCCGCGGGCAGGTGGCGGTGCCGCCTCTGCGCGCCGGGGCCCTTCTGCTGCCTGCATTTATCGCCCCGCCATTCCCTGCCGCATTCGCGCCTGCATGCTCGCGCTCCGCGCCTGAGACGCCCTTCTGCCAGCAGTCTCACGCTCCCGGGCCCGCGGGCGGTCTCTCTCCCAGGCTGCGTGCTAATCGCCCATTGCACGGAGGACTCCGCGTTAGCCTGAGCCCGCACACTTGCTTCGACCCCCCGGCCCACACAGCGCGCGGTTCGCCCGGTCCAGCGAGAATCTCGCCGCTTGCTCGCGGAGGACAGCGCCCCCTGCTCTGCGTGCCTACGATCTCAGGGGATGAGACACCGCGCCTGGGGCAAATGCGAGCGTGAATCCCGCCGTCTGCTCCCAGCTTCCCACCGACGATGCGGATCGTGCGCCCGACGTCACGCGCCGAGCGCCCGCGGTCCGCGCCCGGGCGTCTCAGGCCACAGTGCGGCGCGGCGCGCGCGGACCTTCCGTCATCTGCTCCCCCCGGCCTGCCCGCATGCACAATCTGAGTACTGTGTGCTCGCGCTGAATCACGTTGAGCGCGAGGGCAATTGAATGGGGGTTTCCTTCCCCTTCCCTTGCTGCAATCATGGGCGCGCACACATTGCGCGGGTCTCTTTCCTGCGGGCCTGTGGCTTGATAGGGGCTCGCGAGCTGAAATGGGTGCAGTGCTGCTGGGCACCTTCTAGATATGATACGGGAAACCGATGCATGCACGGCTCGCCCGCGCGCGCGTGCGCGCCCGTGCGCACCGGACCGCCGACGCTGGGCCGGCCCATGGTGTGATGGCATGCCGCCAGCGGTTGTGCGGGGCGAAGGCGGGCGGGGGTGGGAGGGGATGTCCTCCTCTCCCCCGCGTTGGTCTTCCCGCGCTGAGGGGGAGATCCAATGCGCGGCGGTGGAGAAACGGGAAACGCGCGCGCAGAGGATTCGCCGACGGGCCGGGCGACGATGATGCGCGCGCGGATGGCCCAGTGCGGACGGGAGCGGGGAGGCACCCGAAAAGAAGCAGGGGCGCGACGCGAAGCGCGCTCGTTCGTTCTGTTTCTCCTTCTGAATCTCTATGGAGGGCTCGGTGAGCGCGGTACGTAAGGAAGGCAAGCAAGCAGGCAATTGAAGTGCGCCCGTAAGGGCGCCGCGCATGCTTCGCCCCGAGTGCCTGCTTCGCCGGCCTGCGCGGGAGCAGTTCCCTTCGCAGTTCTCAGGGAGATCGCGGTTCCTGGCCGCATTCGATGCGGTCTTCTATCTCCTGCAGATGCCCCGGAGAGTCGCTGGGTGAGACGCACAGCGACGAGCCCAGCGCGATCCGCAGATGCCAGGGCCCATTGTTTGCGCGCTGTTGGGGCACGTCATGCAATTTCCGGGGCACTGACAGGTGTGCAAGACGCGCTCGATGCACGGGAGAGGCAATCTTGGCGACACAGACGTTTTGACTGACGTGTGGCTGCGCTGACGCGCCGTCGAACGCGTGCGCCGCGAAGGCCTTGAAGCAATCTCGCCGCGTCCCCGCCCCTCGGACGTGCGCGCGCCCAACGCGAGAGTCCGCCCCGCCGCGGCCGTGCCTGGGCAATGTGCATCGGCCCCATGTGCATTGTGCTGCGAGATCGTCGCTCGATTCTCCTTCTAGCGCCTGGATGCCTCCGAGGGTGCAATTTACAGCATTGGGCCGTGGCCAAGGCGGTCCCCGAACCGAGGAAACCTTGTCCGATCGCGCACATGAGCACTATGACCTCGCAGCAAGGTTGCGCGCGCTAAGACCACCACTTCCCCGAGATTGCAATGCAGAGAGACGCGCACGAGCTTGGACTCAACTGAATCGAATTGAGTCGCGGTGCTAGGATCTCTTCGTTCGCATGCTGCACGTGCACTCATGAGATTCGAGGAGCAACACCCGAAAAGCTGCGTGCTTTCTCTTTCCCCGCGTTGCAATGCACAACAAACCCATCTAGAAGCGGCCGGCCACCGCGCGGTGGCCCTGATCCTCCAAGCGCCCGGCGGTTTTATTGTAGTCACGGCGCAGGAGCTTGGGAGAGCTTCGACTTCGGGCCCTCGTGATACGCACTCCTGGGCCTGGCCATGCGGGGGTTCCGTTGTAAGCAAGCTCGCCGGGTGATTGAGGAAGGGCACGGACTCGGGAAGGCTCCAGCAGTCATCGATTGTATGCATGTGGCACCTCGGGAAGTACTCAGAATCACTGGCCATGAGTATTCAATCATCTCAGCCCGTCCTTGGAATTGCCCAGGATGCCCGATCTAAGCTCCCACGCGCGTTTCGCCTGCGCCACACACACACCCACACACTGAGATGGCCGGCATTTACGTCTGCGCACTGAAACCGGAGATAACAACAGTTTGCCTGTATCAGATGCGAGATGCGATAGCGATGATCGCCGCTGGTTGCACCGTCGTACTCTCGCGGGATCATCGCAATTACGAGACACGGTGCGACTTCCGAATCGGGCGGCTGCTAACGGGGCCCTGACTGTAGCGCCGGGGCCTGTTTGGTTGCCATCGGCCTCGTCTATTCAGTCGAATAAATTTGTCTGCGATTCGCGTAAGGATATGGAAATAATAATGTAACTGTTACTGTTGAACCGCCCCTCCCCGCCACCCGCCGCCCGGGCCTTACTTCCGAGTCCGCGCTGACCGCAGCATCTTGTGCTCGCACGGTCCTGTTTGTACAGTTGACCAAATGGCAAGCGCGTTGTGAGAATTCGATTGGGAACGCTCCTGCGAACTGCGAAGACCTCATCTCCCCAAGCTCTTGCCCTCGCCAGGAAGGGAGCGGCGAGTTCTCGTGCGCACGCCAAGAGCCGCGCTGCTCGCTCAGTGCCCCGGTTACTCTTTTCCCCGTATTGCCCGAGTCGGCGCGTTCTCACCAGAAGCCGCGCTGAGGCAGGCACGAGACGCTTGCGCTTGCTCTTGCGGAAAGGCAGCCTAAACCATGCGCGTTCCCGACCCCGAACGCAGGCTGCACAGCACCTGAGGAGCCGGCCGTCGTCAATTTGGGTTGTGTTGTTGCGGCGACGAGGCACGCATCCGCAACCGTGCGCGTGCATCGTCTATGGTACCGTACACAGACAACACAGCGACCAGACGCTTGTGCCATGCTCCGCGGCGCAAGGATTGAATGCGAAGAACGGGCGGGCCCGCTGGCTGCCCGCGGGTTCGCGAAGCCAGCCAGACGTAAACAACAAACGGCGACAATGCACACTTTCCCTGGAAGCCTTCCAGAGAGTCATCGTGTTTCCTCCCTATATGAGCGCGCGAGCGCCCGGCTATGGGGGGCGCTGAGCAAAGAGGTGTGTCGGAGAACCAGCTGCGTGACCTCGGCCCGGACAAAGCACCGATCGCGATCGACGGCCAGCAAGTGCATTTCCCGAGCTTTCCAGAGACTGAGTTGCGAAGCACGGGGAGAATCACTGGCAACCGTACCTGTTTGCGATCATCTTCAAGTTCGTGCTCTTCAGAGAGAGAAACCCCTAAGACGGAGCAATATGTTGCCCGGACCACCGGTATACCTAGCTCATCAGAGCATAGTGTCTTGTATCCTCGCAGCAGTATCTGACCCGAAGTATTTGCGAGCTTGGCGGCAATAGAACTTCGCGAAGAACGGCTGTGGCCAGGTTTGGAGACGCTGGGAAGCCTTTTGAAAAGCAAATAGGTGATCTATCGCCACTGCGTAGGATCCTCGGCGACGATTCAGCGCGCAATAGTGGAGAGGAAGTGGTGGCTGATGACGAACACTGGGCCAATGTCGTTGCGAGCACAGTGCCGGGACTCTCAGAATGGCTTGGCCCCGGAAATGTGCGCTTCTCCTCTGAGTTGGCCTACAATAGCAATCGATGTTTTTGTCCTCCCATAAACAGGGTACAGATTCCTGGAGGAGCATCTTGGAACCCATAGGCGGATCGAACAGCTACCGCAGTCAGCTGCCCATTGCCTACCGCGTTTGGGCCGCAGTCGTCTGCGCGGGTTTGTCAATTGCAAATCGCTGCGAGCCGCATTGAGCGATACCCCGTCGATGGAATAGGTCGGGCCTGCAATAAGCATGAAACTAGTACAGCAAGTGTTCTGTGAAGCGAGTCCAGAGGCCAATGCACGGTACGTCCGCGACACAGTTCGTGCGCTGATCAGCGCTATGATCAACAGCGACCCTGCACAGACTGCGCTAAGACCAGGTAGGGCATCGAGATCTCAACCGTGCATTTATCTAAGCGCGTAAGCTGGCCCGAGGACTGCAGAGACCAGACGACGCCTGTGTACTGTATTCCCGCACAGGGCACAGTCCCTGAGTTCCCACATTCAGCAAGCGGCTACTTCACTGCAAGTCCAAGCAAACGGAAAGAGCATTGAGAGCGATCCTGGTGGTCTGCGTCCGCGTCGCCGCACCCGGTACAGCATCGAGTAAACGATGCACAATGACGATTCTGCGGCCCCGCCAGTACGCGCCGGGTAACACACTCGTCACGCTGGAGGAATGCCGGCCGCCATCGTCGGCTGCAATTTAGCGCAAGATATAGTAAGGCCCCCATAACTCCCGAGTTTAGCGCCTGGGTGATGCAAGCGAAACCAGTCGGAGAGCGAGGTCGGCGGCCTCGCTGATCATCACAGCAATGAGCCACCTTGAGCACGCATCTGGTGAGATGTCCGGTCTGCGTCCAGCAACGGCGGCCAGTGATTACCGCCAGTGAATGTCGTCCCGGAGTTCCGAAGGCGGGGGCAGTGAGCTATACAGACTGATATTGAGTCTCAGGGTCATACGCCGCCGCCGGCACTGACGAGATAAAGGAGGTTGATGAGACGGTGGTGCTGCCGTGTTGGCGGATTTGTGGGACGTGACGGCGTTTTCAGGTACCACAGCCTCCGTTTAGCAGGCTCGAACTGCACGGAGCCGCGCAATACCCCTCACGGCCATTTCCATGATCCAGAGAGAGAGGCCGCAAGTATTCACGAGGTCCGCTGCGCGAAACATGACCCAGGCGCTCCAGTGAGACGTTTCTCAGCGATGGGAGGTGCGGTGCGGAAGGCCGACCCGTCCGCAAGAAAGCCTGACCTGCACATCGTCAACATCAACCGCGCCAGCGACCCTACCCACATGCAGGCTGATGGCTGCGAAAGGCGTTGTTGCGACGCGGCGAGGCAGGCAGTGTCGAGAGGTATGACTCGAGGGCGGCCCGCGGCCGCGGCCAGGTTCGGCGTCGAGGATGCGTGGTGTCGACGCGCACAAGAGGAAGAAGAGGCGGCTGCACTCATCGGGGCTGTGGAACACGCCTTGGCGCACTCGTTGTCGCCCGCAATGTCGCGCGAGAAAAGCGTGGCCAGCCACGAGGCAGCCGCGGGGCCCGTCCCTCAAGTAGCTCGCAACCCCTCACGGCGGCAGCACACAACTTGCACTCCACCTCCATGTCGCAGCCCACTGCTCGCCATTTCGCGCCCGCGTACGTTCTGCGGTCCTTCGAAACCGCCGGCGACGAGCAGTGAGTGTTCATCCTCAGAAGACGCGGCTAGTAGCGCTGACGCTTGCCACGAGGCACGCTTCTGCTGCGCAGACAACGGCGAAAGATGGGAAAGGCGTAAACGTCTATCGGGTTGACCAGGGACGACTGCTCCTGCGTGCCGACCCCGACTCGATCATTCCCAAGGCTCGTCTAGACGATCTCTACGTCGATCCGAGCCATGCTGCATTCAAGGCGCTGGAGAAGAGCATGTCGCAGCTCGAGGCGGACGCGCTCGGCGTCGTGCGCACGATTGTCTACTCGATCTCGAAGTCGAAGCCGAACGTCCAAATCACACGGCGCGCACTCAACACGCTCCACCGCTTCCTCTTCGTCATGTGGTGCCGCCACACCGACCGCGGCGCGCAACTGATCCACGGGCCGCACGACGAGCGCACGAAGCAGGCGCTCAACAACCACATCGCGCGCACCTTCGGCGGGAAGCCGGCGGGGCCGCTCGACGTGTGGCTACAGAACCTCCGCGAGCTGCTGGACGACAGACTCGCGAACGTCTTCACGAACGAGAAGATCTTCCTGCCCGACCGGCAGGCATTTGAGGCGGACGTGCGCCTCGGCCGCCTCGCGCTGTGGCGCTCCGCGCCGGACGTCGACTTTATCACCGCGTTCAACTGCTGCGGCCTGTATGACGGCTGGCCCGCGGACGGCGGCGCGGCGGGCGAGGTGTTCAGCGTGAACGGCCGCGCGATGCTCGCGCGCGCGAAGGTCTTCCCGCTGCACCCGAACCTCGCGCTCGCGATCCTGCACCCGTCCCTGACGAACGGCGGCGTGAGCCCGGCGATGTACGACACGCTGCTGAGCCGCGGCTCGTCGCCGCTCGGCGAGTTCCCCGCGTTCGCGCCGGACGTGCGCTACGCGAACCTCAGCCCGGCCGCGCGCAAGGCGCAGCGCGTCGGCGACACGAAGGCGCTCGAGAGCGGCGGCAAGAAGACCGCGCCCGCCGAGAGCGGCTCGCACGCGCGCCGCATCGACGGCAAGCTGCTCGAGGCGCGCGAGGACGACATGCTCACGTTCGCGCCCGCGCAAATCTCCGCGCGCCAGACGCTGCTCGTCAACGCGCTCGTGCTGCACACCGCGGCCGGCGGCGTCGTCTTCCGCTCGCCGCGCCAGCTGCACCACGCGCTCGCCGCGTACTCGAAGGACTTCGCGACGTGGGGACCGAAGCAGGACTACACCCGGCTGCAGGAGCTGCTGCGCCTGCACGAGCAGGGCAAGCCGCTCCCCGAGGACCCCGCGCCTCTCGCGCTGGAGAGCCCGCGGCGCTCTGCGACGCCGGAGCCCATGTCGCCGCCGATGTCCCCGGCGTCCAGCCGCCCGGGGAGCCCGCTTCCCGGCCGCAAGTCCGTGCGGCAGCGGCGCCGCGAGCGCGAGGAGCGCAAGCTCATGCGCCAGGCGCTCGGCATTGCGTCCCCGCCAATGAGCTCACCGGCCCTCAGCGATCTCGACCTGCCCGACGAGAGCGTCATCGGCAGCCCGATGTCCGATCCCGCGACGCTCGTCGAGGCTAGCCCGGTGCTCAAGTCGATCGAAGCCGCGCTGGAGAGCGAGATTCCTGAGCTCTCCAAGCTGCGGGACGCTGAGAAACAGCCCGAGGACGAGCAGGAGCGCCAGGAGAAGGTCGAGCAGCCCGTTCCGCTGGAAGCCATCGCCGAGGAGGATGCACCTGCTGAATCTCCCCGCCCAGAACCCGAGGAGATCGCACGACCAGAGTCCCCCGTCGCCGAGCCAGAGGAGGCCGCACGGCCAGAATCTCCGGCTGAACAGCAAGAGAAGGTAGAACGGCCAACGTCTCCAGCTGCAGAACCCGAGCAGGACATACGGTCAACATCGCCGGCGCCAGAGCTCGACGTGCACGAAGTCGCTGCCCTGCCCCTCGACACGCGCAACCCGCTTCCGTTGGGCGATGTCTTCCCGGAAGAAGAAGCCAAGGCGGTTCTCCGAGAAGCGCTGGGGCACTTCGTCGAAGAAGAACACGAAGAGTACCCGCCTCCTCAAGCTGAGATCCCTGTGGACGTCGACGAACAAGGTAAGCAGGGCGGTTTGGTGCCGCGACAGTGCCAGGGCTCATCGGATCTTGCAGAGGAGTCCCACGAAGACGACGCCGCTGAGGTCATGGCGTACGTGCCGCTCACATTCGACGCAGCGGAGCACGAGGCGGTCGCGCGGGCGACCCTGAAGTCGCACCCGGAGGACCCATTCGACGACTCGCACGCAGTGCACGACCACGACCACGACGAACAGGAGGGATCGCACGCCCAGGCGGTCGAGCACACGCTTCACCATCGTCCGGCGTCCCCGCCGCCCGCCATGGCGTTCCGCGCGGGCCACCAACGAAGCCCGCCGCTCACGCCGCTGGACCTCGAGGCGCTGGTGGGCAAGGTGCACGAGGTATACGACATGGCTAACGCGGTCAACCAGGCCGGCGCGCGCGTCGCACAGGACCTGACGGACGTCGCGCGGATCGCAGTCGTCAAGCACGCCGACGATGTGCTGGTAGCCGTCGACGACGACGAGGCGCTCGAGACGGCGTCGACGTCGAGGACGCGGACCTCGAGTGTGTGGACGAGCGGCGCGAGCGAGGGCGCGATCCCCGACATCGAGATTACGCCGGTCGCGCACTCGCAGACCTCCGAGGAGGAGCAGCCCCCCAGGATCACGGTAACGCCGCCGACGCCTGCGGTACGGCCGCTTCCGGAAGTCGAAGTCGACGGCGGGGCGGAGATGCGGCAGCGTGTCGCCGTCGCCGAGAAGCGCGAGCCCGAGAAGCCGGCGAGCGAGAAGCAGCAGCCGTCCGAGAAGGAGAAGGACAAGGGCGCCGTGCAGCAGTACACGCTCACGCAGAAGGTCATCGTGTGGATGGTGCTGCTCTTCCTCATCATGTTCGCCTTCCCGTTCATCGTCCTGCGCACCGCGTTCAACGTCGTCATGGCCCATCGCGGCCGCGGCGCAGAGGACGGCGCGGGCCAGCAGCCGCCCGCTGGGGCCGTGACCGGGACCGGGACACCCAACGAACTCTAGCTTTCTTGAATGGCCTGCGATGACTTACGACCGCCAGCGACAAAAGCGCTCCCCAATCCGCCAGGCGCGGACGACGAACGATACGATCTAGAATCACGACTGTCACGCTTTGGATTGCTTCACGAGCTATGCGTTCTGTATACACAATATGTTGAAATATGCACATCCTGAACCTCCTGCGCAATGCGACTCACTTCATTTCCTGACATCTCGATGAAGCTGACTGAAAGAGACGCGCTGGGCAAACTCCGCTGCTCTACCCTCCCATGTCGGACTCGGAAGCCGCGACGAGCGTGCTGGGCAAGCGCGACCGGGACGACGACCCGCCGCAGAATGGCAACGGCGCCGCTGCTGCCGCGGACGACGACAGCGACGACGACATTGGGCCGATGCCCATGCCCGCGTCCGAGGAGCCGCGCAAGAAACGCAAAGGCACGAGTCACGACGCGCTGCCGCCGCCGCCGCCGTGCATACACTGACGCGCCACCAGTACTCGCCCACGAGAAGCTCTTTCTGGACCACCTGCCGTCCGCGGACCGCTACTCCAAATCGTTCATGCACCGCGACACGATCAACTCGGTCACGCTCACAAAGTGCGCCGCTGCGCACGCCAGGACGCGTTCGACGGCGCACTGACGCGCTGTGCAGGACGGACTTTGTTATCACGACCTCCGTCGACGGCCACCTAAAATTGTGGAAGAAGCAGGAGATCGGCATCGAGTTCGTCAAGCACTACCGCGCGCACCTCGCCCCCATCGTAGCCGTCTCCGCCTCGGCCGACGGCACCATGTTCGCCAGCGTCAGCGAAGACGGCACGGCGAAGGTCTTCGACGTTATTAACTTTGGTGCGTCGCTTGGAACGCGTTTGCAGCATTTCCCTGACGTGTGCGCAGACATGATCAATATGATCAAGCTCGGCTTCACGCCTCTGGCATGCTGCTGGGTACATCGCCGAGGTCAAGCACAGGCGCTTCTTGCAGTGTACGTAATCATTCAAGACCTTTACCGGACTACGCTGAAGTGTGACTCCAGGTCGGAAACCAGCAGCAGCACGATCCGCATTTACGACGGTCGCGGAGGCGACACGCCCCTGTACACTATTCCGACCCTGCACCGTGCACCTGTACACCTTATTGAAGTACGTCCTTGCTCCTCTCCATGGAATGCATGCAGTCTTGACGCCTGTCGATCAGTACACCGAACAGCACGACACGGTGCTGTCCGCCGACGAGTCCGGCTTCCTCGAGTACTGGCAACCGTTCGAGCCGTACGACCCGCCTAAGCACATCCGCGGGATGTGGACGACGAAAGCGCAGACCGACCTCTACGAGTTCAAAAAGGCACGCAACCCCCGCCCGACCTGTCCTGACCTAGGATTGGCTAACCTGCACTCACACAGGCCAAGTCGATCCCGACCTCGCTCACCTTCTCGCTGGACGGCTCCCACTTTACGACGCTCTCGCTGCCAGACCGGCAGCTGCGCGTCTTCAACTTCCACAGCGGCAAGCTGACGCGCAAGTACGACGAGAGCCTCACGGCCGTGCAGGAGATGCAGCAGGCAGGCACGGCCGTGTACCGCGTCGACGACATGGAGTTCGGCCGCCGGCTCGCCGTGGAGCGCGAGCTCGAGAAGGACGGCGTCGCCCCGCCCGGCGGGCACACGCCCGTCTTGCGCGGCGCGGCGCGTACCATGCGCGCTGTGTGGGACGAGAGCGGGAATTTCGTGATCTATCCGACGCTGCTCGGTATCAAGGGTGCGTGCATTGCCCGTCGAAGTGGCGACGCCTGTGCTCACGAGTCGCAGTCGTGAATATCGTGACGAACCGTGTCGTACGGCTGCTCGGCAAGGACGAGACTACGCGCTTCCTTGACCTATCGCTGTACCAGGGCGCCCCGGCCAAGAAGGGACTGAACACGGTCGTGCGTATCTTCTGGCTGTTGAGTTGTCTGCCGGTGACTGAAGTGTGATTGCAGCAAATGGCGGCGTCGTCAAACCCTATCCTCGCGGAGAAGGAAGTACGCGACCCCACGCTGTTCTGTACGGCGTTCAAGCGGCAACGATTCTACATGTTCACGCGGCAGGAGCCCGAGTACGCCGTCCCGCCTGCATGCACCGTTGCCTGACATGCTCATCCTGCGCAGAGACACGAAGTCCGGCGGCGACCGCGACATCTTCAACGAGAAGCCGACGCGCGAGGAGCAGACCATCGCGGCGCTCACGCCCGCGAGCACGGCCAAGGGCCCCGCGGCGCTCGCCGGCGGCGCGGTGATGCACACCACGTTCGGCGACATCCACATCAAGCTCTTCCCCGAGCACGCGCCCAAGGCTGTCGAGAACTTCGTCGGGCACGCGCGCAGCGGCTACTTCGAGGGCGTTATCTTCCACCGTGTTATCCCGAAATTCGTGAGCGCAAACCTGTTCGTGCGTGGAGGACTGGGTGAGGCTGACGCGCTGGGCGTGTGTGTGCAGATGATCCAGACGGGCGACCCGCTCGGCGACGGGACCGGCGGCACGTCCATTTGGGGCAAGGAGTTCGAGGACGAGTTCAGCGAGTCGCTCAAGCATGATCGGTGCGTCCGTCGTGTGTCTGTCTGGTGCTCGGCGCTGAGCGCGGTGCAGGGCGTATACGGTCTCGATGGCCAACGCGGGCCCGGGCACGAACGGCTCGCAGTTCTTCATCACGACCACCGCGACGCCGTGGCTTGACCGGAAGCACACGATCTTCGGCCGCGTGTTCAGCGGGCTCGAGGTCGTGCACAACATCGAGAACGTGCGGACGAACCACCAGGACAAGCCGTTCGAGGACATCAAGATCATCAACATCGACGTGCTCTAAAGCTGCAGTGTAAAAGGTTGTATTTATATCCTGGAAATAATGCTGGCATATTCGTGGGAACGCGAGATTTCCCCTGCGACTCGGAGCCGGCGGCCAGGGACAGTCAGGGAGTGCATAGGTAGTCCGTTCAACGGTAAAGGTCGGCCGGCGGGATGACACAGTGGAGATAATGCCTCTGGCTAGTCTTGACCCCCGCTGAGGCAGCAACGCCTTCTTGAGTCTGGTTCAATGACTGGACTCGAAGGCGGAGGCCGGCGTATAGGCCTGGGGTTCGCCAGGTCTGAGCCCTCGGAATGAAGCCCCGGAGTGCCGTCAGACAGCAATGTACACCCCTAACTCCTGAAGAGCCTGAGCAGTGATATGAAAGAATACGTCAAGGGCCTGAGACATTTGTAGATACAGTAGTATAGCATGTAAGGACCGGAGGGTGACTCCGCCTGGCGTTAGCCGCGGCGCTCGGGGATGACGGCTTGCCGTGTCTTCGGAGTGTCGTGACTCAGCCTACGCTGGGTGCGCCGGGTACGGGATCGTCCAATGGTTGAAGACGCGACGCGACGGCGTGGCGGACCGGGGGCGAGTCGGCCTGCCTTTTTGTTTTCCTCGCGTCTGATGTATTAAACGTATTATACAACATGACATTCTTGCTCGAGGAACTTCCGATCCAGCTTCGCTGAAGTCGTGGAGCGCAGGATGACTTTGTTCGGACTGTGTTGTGCACTGTTTGTACTTGCTTTGCTCGGAGCGTCTTTTGTTCTTGGGCCGTGACTAAGGTGCCCGTTTGTCCCGGAAATCGCGCAAATAACTTACCATCCCATCCCATCAATTGGCTCACGGGTAACCGAGGATGTCCTTAAACTCGAAGTCCCAAAAATCTGACCGTGAGGAGTCGTCACTGCTATCGATACATCCCTCGACAACGGGGAGGTTACTCTAGATGCTCTTTGCTAGCAACCACGCAAGCTCGGCGGCCTTTTCTTGTCCCACAAGTTCCACCAAACGCTCAGAACTGAGGAAATCGTGATCCGCATACTCGAAACCCGGGACAACCGTCTACGGTGAGCATCAAGTCAGTCCACTGGGAATGCTTCAAAGTGAGGATACACTTACTTCGCTGATCAGGCACCCGCATGTACTCGTGTCTCCTCCGTCCACATCTGGGAGCAAGAAGCTCGCCTTGTATTTGCCTCCCTCCACGATCCACTGCAACCTCTCGCCCGCGAGGACGTCCTGGCCCACGACGTACGTCTCAATCCGCGCCTCGCCCTTCTGGCGGATACCGTCCGCCACCTCGTCGGCATGAATTATTACGTAGCGAGCTCGGCCCCTATGAAGCGTGTGCACAATCCTTTCCCGATAATGGTCGGCATATCAAGTCTCTTCGAGTCATCAGCCAGCGGTCGACGCACCTCCCCTTATTCCGATGAAACCGACCGAAGGTTCTCCCCTGCGTTAAAAGGTAATAGATGGTTGTGCTCGCGCTCCGCGTTGAATCCATGGTGAGAATCGTATTCTCCATGCCATCGGTGTCGGCTGCGGGTTCTGCTGCGGCAGTCGCAGTGACCTCCGTGAAGCGCTGCTTGGGCGCGCTTTCGTACGACGGATGGAAGGGGTTTGCTACCCGCCGCTTGTCGCGGTCTGTTTCGACGAAATAGCCGCCCTGTAGTGAGCGATGAGATGTTTGGATGATGGCAACGTTCCAATTCCGGGGACAGGATGGGACCGGGGGTGGCTCGAAAGGTAAGCTACGCACCTCGGGGTTCTTCGTCATATTTAAAGCAGAAATGAGCGCGAGAGAACCGTCGGGCTCGTGATCCGCCAGTGTGGCCAACTCGGAAACTTGGGGCTTCAGGTCAGAAGTGCCCATCGGTCCGAGAACTGGGAATGCGGGACGGATGAGCTGGTAGAGAGCATCGTCGGCGGAGGACATGACGGGGAATGGTACACGAGCTGCTGGTGGCAAACACCGCGCGTTATATAAGGGGTCCGCCAGACACCTGCGGCCGAGCGCCCTTTGCTTTATCTGGACTGTTGGTCAGCAATGTCGGAGGAAAATCTACTGCTGCTGTGTAATATATCCGATTCGCATCGCAGAGACGGTGTAAACACAGCTTCTAAGGCAACGTAACAGGTAAAGAATTGAGGTACTCGCATTCCACTGCGCGATGTAATCCGCGGTTGACGAAAGTGACCCAGGTTTCAAGCCAGATACTAATAAAAGACCTACTATTCCTATATACTATACTGCTGAGCCTTCTGGGAATGGCGTTCCGAGGGGGGCAAGAGGACAACTCCGCCGCTGGCGGACTTGGAATGCCCTCCGGAGATCCGCTCGCCTCGATTGGTCCCGTGACCGCGCACGCGTTTGTCCTCCGCCCACGATGGAGAATCCGCACACCGAGCGCCAGGCCGTCCTACTCGAACGCGTCCTCAAGAATCTGGTACAGACAGCGGGCCGCGCCGTGACGCTTCCTGACGCAACTGCAGGAGAACTGTCACGAAGCCATCGCCGAACTCAACCGTTGCATTGATGTGGGCGGCATCGCGGGTTCCCATTCTTGGTCGTTGGCGCGCTGAATGCTCGTTAGGACGTCTGCTCTGCGAATTCTGAGATTACGGTAGCAGCGGACCTGGCACAACGCTACCGGAAGAACGTGGCGTACAACCTCGAAGCGACGTCGCTGAAACCGTCCGCAGAGATCGAGAAGAGGTACTTAGGTTCCTCAAGACGTGGGTGACGAGTACTCATACTCCATGTAGGACGTCTGGTGACGCGTAATCGCCTGGTTGCGCGCTATTCTCCCTCGCACACTAGATGCATCTGTGCGCAAGCGCACCTGCTGCTTCGCTTGGCGCCATTTACCCCGAATACACGATACCTCTCATATGCCTCGACGTGCTGGGTGCGCCAGGTTGTGCAGTTCAAGCATCTCTATTTTTGCAAGATTGGTTCGGGGAGCATACAACGCCGGTTCGTCTATCTGCTTTTGGCCAACTCCTCGACTTGCTCGAACCAGCGTTTCGCTTCGGAGCCCCATCCTCCCAGGCGCCTCCACTTCCCTCCGCGCTCAGCGGGGTCGGCCGCCAGGGCCACAGAATGGCGCTTGCGGACGCGTCGGTGCTGCGTGATGGTCCAGAGCAAGATGCTCTCGCGGTCCCAGAACACGGAGCGCCACGTCTCGTCGCAGCCTGGCGCGCACGGCTCGGCGGTGCCGAAGATGCGTTTAATGGTGCGCCGGAAGACGCGCGGGAAGTAGAGCACGAACGGCGGGTCGAGCCCTGCCAGCGTCGGTCGACGCGCTCACGCAAGAGTGATTCTGAAGCTTACAGATCACATCCGTCGCACGCTCTACCGGCATCCCTTCCAGGTCTCTGGTTGCGTTGCCGTCCAGGACCCAGGACTCGTGCGCGTCGACGAACGCTTTGACGCGTGCGTAGAACACCTCGGACGGTACCTTTGCGCTGCGCTCAAGCAGCGCGCACAGGCGGGTGCGCCGGGACCCACCTGCACCCAG
Organism: Auricularia cornea; assembly: GCA_030578095.1. Classification (NCBI taxonomy): domain Eukaryota; kingdom Fungi; phylum Basidiomycota; class Agaricomycetes; order Auriculariales; family Auriculariaceae; genus Auricularia; species Auricularia cornea. The sequence continues at coordinate 2,109,314 of JARLTE010000008.1, forward strand.
CCCGGATCGAAGCGCGCCTTGTCCATGTTCAGCCCGGGGAGGCCGAGCAGTAGGGTGAGGCGGGCGAGCATCGTCGACTGACCCGCGCTAGAGCTGAGCGCCCCTGCGTGAGGGTCGCAGGACAGAACGCACCTTGCCCGTACCGCTATTGCCAATCACAAGGATGCGATAGCGTCCCTGGGAGTCGCCCCGCAGAGGCGGGAGAGGCGTCGACATGGCGGTAGCGGGTCAAGGTGCTCGAGTCACCGCGAACTCCGCCGGCCCCGCGCTCGAAGCATAAAAATCCCAGGTAAATCGCGTCACGTGACGGTAGCGTTGCGACGCCTCGCGCAGTCGAAGACTTTGGATTGCTCCGGTCAGTGTATAAGCGATGACTTCTTCCTGAGCGCCGTTCTGCAGACTCCGGCGCGCCGGTTTACGATCCGGCCCAGGATGCAATTGAGACTGTCCCGTAGCCTGCATGAATTATAGATTTGCAGTTCTTGCGAGCTTTAGCAAATGTAATCGACTCTAGGACTCAAGGCAGCTGAGGAGTTCTGGACTTCTGGTCTGTGGCCGCGACGTGAACAGCGTAGTTGCACCGTAGAATGGCAAGGTGAAGGCCGGGGGTCAGAGAAAAGCCTCGTGAATTCATGCTGAGCGGAGCGGAAGGAGGAGAGGCCAAGTGACAAGTGTCGGAGTCCGAGGCGGCCCACTGCTCTCACCCGTATTTCTGACCATGTCGCGAGGCGCCCGAGACCCTGGGGCGGCCGTTGGGCTTGAATCTCTGTCTATGCGAGACAACTACGCTGGTGGCGTTGCTGAGGTTAGCCGCTGCTCGCCCGGACGCGCTGCGCAAGTGCTACAACGCTTGTGACAAGTATTACACACGCGTCGGGACGTCGTATCGCAATCCACACCTGCCCGGGGTCAGAGCGTGTGTGTTCACGCTGCTCAACGCGTGGGTGCTTTGTAAGGGGACCTCTTCCTTCCTGTCTGAAAGCCGCAAAGGTGGTGGAAGCATGAGCAGCCACACGACGACGACGAGAGCCCGGGGACTCCATTTCATATTCTAGACATGGCTTGTGGTACGACCCTCACACTCTCAGTCAAAGAGCGACCTCGCTGAATAGCCTTAGGGAGGTGCGCTTCCTTCCTCGTGCGATTGGTGGCGATCTTCACCAACCTCCTTGCAGCGGCGAAGTGACGCTCTGTGCCCGAGAATGGGTCCACCTCGCTAAATCTCTCCCCGCACAAGCTTCATCTGAGTCGCCGGCACCAGCGCCGGTACCAGTACCGCGTCCCTCGCGACGCCTCGGCCCTGTGTCTCCCGTCCCAGCAGACTTCGTGTTCTCGGTGACCGCCACAGACCCAGTACGCGTCCTTACCCCTCTGTCTCTCACTCCGCCTTCTCACGGGCTGCAATTTTCAGTATACTGGAGAAGCCTTCCACGCGCGGACAGGCGCCGAATGCCTTGCGCTCTCTTTCGAGGACATCGCGAACGAGCGCTTGCCGGGCGAGCGGGTCTTCGAGCTCGCCTTCGTCTCATTCGCGCTGCACCTCGTCCCAGACGCCTCGGGGCTCTTTGCGCTGCTGTGGGCGCTGTCCAGCAGAGCGCGTTGGTTGGTGGTCATTGGGCCACATAAGAAGCCTGAGGTGTGTCGCAGGAGAGCCCTTGTCCCGGGCTTATGGCTGTCTCGCAAGGTCAAGGATGGCTGGGGATGGGTCAGATGGGATGTCGACGCATGGAAAGAGGCTGAGGACGCAGGGCGCATGCGGGATACCGTATTGGAGCGGTACGCTGGTCTTCTCATGTCAGCGCTCATCCTGAATCTCATTGCCGCCCTGCGCAGAGTACACCTTCGCGTTTACCGCAGCCTGAACGTATGATACACCGACGCATCTGCGCAGAGTACTGTAAGAAACGGGGTAGCGATGCAGGTTAATCATTGGACTGGGGTATGGACAGCGAGAACAGACTACAGGAGACGACGTAGCAGAGAGGTGAGAGACAACGACAGCAAGCGATTAGGTGTACAATACAGTGCACAACAGAGTCCCAACGACAGCAAAATAGACAGCAAATACGGAGACGCAACAACAGAGAGTATAATCATTCGATATCGTCCACGGGGTCGCCCGTGACGCCATCTTCGCTCCAGAGCGCCATAAACTGTTACGCCGATATCAGCCTGACCATCCCGCGGGGTGGAAGGTGACGCGACTTACCCTCTGGAACTGCGCAGCGACGTCTTCCTGGTTGGTAATGGGCTGAGTGGCAAACGGCATTCGCGTCCATGATATCGCGGTGTCGCCGCGACGGGCAGCGGGTCTGTCGCCCAGCGCACTTTTCTTGCCCGGAACCCATTTCATCGCTTTGCTAGGGGTGGCATCAGTCCTGACTTCGGCGTGAATTTCAGGCACGGGCTTACTCCTCGGATATCGAGTACAGCGCCTTCAAGTGGGCCTTCAGCAAGAGGACGAGCCCGACGACGACCGATGTCCGCGCAAGAGCGAGCTGATCGTCTGGCACAGAGTCAACTACGGTGCATGGCATCCTATGCTCGCGCTTACGTGGAGATTTACCGGGCATGCCATCCACGTCCTGTAAATATATTACTTCGGGTTGCGAGCCACCGTTGTGACAACATACCATGGCGTTGCCGACCACAACCTCCTCGTTGCCGTGCAATTGGCGGAGCAGGTTCGACGGGGAGATCACCTCGACGAGCTGCATGCCCGCGACCGAAAGGACGGACGTCAGGTGGCGGATGATGGTCAGGACCTCTTCCAGCGTCTTGTAGTCCAGCGTCGCGAGGTTCTCCGCCATGTAGCGCGCAAAGTCGATGTCATCCTGGGTACATAAGATTTAGGCGGATCGGACACGGTAGGACCAGTTCGTACCTGAGTAGATGACAATGCCGAAGCGTTCACGTCGAAGGCTCGAGAGATCGCCTTCAGGAAATCCTGTCGAGAAGCACGCTTCTCCCGGACAAGCGAGTACCAGCGGTGTAGTAGCGCGGTAGGGCCAGATTGATCACGCCAACCTATCGCAAAGGAATAAGTGTGGGTTACGGATTCGGAGGGCGAGGGTGCACCGACCTTGCACGGGACCCTCCGTAATCTTCGTCTGGTATGCGAACGACATCCGGGCACACTCGAGGTAACGCATATTGACCAGGGAAGCGTGCTTTGCATGCAGCACTCCGTGCAAGGCGTTGGCACGAAGGCTCATCAAAGGCAGTGGACTCGTTTCGAGAGCGACGATGGTCGGTAGGCACTGCGGCGAGGTGAGCAAGGATGAGCAAATCGGGACAGGGTTAAAACCGATTACCTGCAACGGGTGTGCAAGGCCCTGCCGGATGGTGAATGTCAGGATGTCCATGGCCGAGTTCTGGATTTGAGGATGCTTCGTGAGCGCGGCGTCGAGGATTTGCTGAAGGTAGCGTTGGACGACCGCCGATGCGACCCTAAGCGTATACAATGAGCGAATTCGAACGATTATACGAGTCCTTGCACGCACCCTGACTCGGCAAAGTCGTGCGTGTTGCCAACGAGCTTGTCCATATTGACGTTCGCATCGGCGTCCTTCGACTTGGACTCTGCAAGAACCTATCAGCCTCGGTCGTCCTTGCGTGCCTTAACCAACCTTTCTCCTTCGCGGTATGCTTGTCGGACTCGGAGATAAGGAAGTCCTGAATGATCTTGAGCAACCTGCCGCGGACGTCCTCCTCGGGCGAGGCAAAGATCGCGTCCATCATCTCAGCGGATGAATCGAGGGTCATGAGCGTCGGATAGGCACGGAAAAGGAATCCTGACAGACATCAACATATGGCCAGCTAACTCCCAGACGCAGATTCCGCTCACCAAGGCATTGCAAGAGGCGCGAACGCATAGTAGCATCCGTGAACTTGGCGTACAACCCCAGAAGGCACTTGTAAACATGCAACGATATGGAATCCTGTACAAGCTAGATGAGAAAGTTAACAGTAAGAAACAAGGAGGGTGCTGACCTTGGACACAACATCAAGGTCATGGGCGAGTGCTGCATGAAAATGAGACGGGGTCTGTAACGATTCAAAACACACGCACATGGTTGATCGCGCCTGACGCGGTCAAAATCACAGTGCTCCGTGAGAAGAGAAACAATGATAATAAGGATAGATAAAGGGCGAGTAATAGCAGCGTGATTTGAGGGATCGATGGTTCGCCGCATGAAGTCCTGCAATTTGCCTGCAAATCCCGTTAGGCGAATGTTGAAAGCATTATTAAGATGTATACCATTACAGGACTTCAGTAACCCGACGAGGCGGATGTAATCGTGCGTCAGGTGCTGAACAACGGAGCACATGCACGCGACAGTCTCCTGTAACGCCTAGAAGGAATTAGCGGATACTTCATCAACGCAAGAGCGACGCCCACCTGAAGGCCACCTGACGAGGACGGCTTGACAATCATAGGTTGCAGGGTCTGCTGAAGTTCGGCGCCGAATTTCGCAGCAGTCTTCGGCATGAGAGGGATCGACGACCGGAAAATCTTCAACAGATAATCCGAGGTCAGTTGCTCCTCGGGCTGTGTGCCATTATTATTAGAAACTGTGCAGCACGACAGTAAATTGATGTGCCCACCGTGGAAGGATTTTTCAGGTACGGCAGCAGCGTGGCAGCCTTTGAGAACGAGATGACAGCAGGATGAGCAGTGCTGAACAAATACACTGTCTTGATGCAGTTGATGACATTCTGGGGAAATGGTCAGCACAGAGGATCGATTGAAAGGGCCGCTTACAAAATCGGGGAAATCCTGCGAGTCGACCAAGCCATCGATCAGGACGTCGCAAATATCCGTATAATGTGCGCGTATGGTGGCTGCCTCCTTCCCCTCCTTGTCCGAGATAATCTAGAGCCAGTTAGTCAAGAGTAATAACGACCATTGACCAGCGTACGTGGTGTAGCATATCCTCCAAGGGGCTCTGCCGTTCCTTGAAATGTCCGGTGACCCCCATGATAATGTTGGCTTTCTCAAGCAGCTGCGCCTTCTCCTCGTGGGCATGCTTGCCTTTCCCAGTGCCGTCAGCGCCATCAAGGAACCAAAGTTCTTCCACGGTCTTCGCGGCGAGGTCCTAAAAAATCTTTCAGGAGGCGGCCGATGTATGCGTAGCCGCGTCACGCACCTTGACGGTGTCATCTTCATCGAGGTGGCGAAGCACGATGCGCGAGCAGATATCAATCTTGCGAGCCGCGTCATCCGTGACCGAATACATGGTCTTCAGCAGTTTGATCACGCGCTTGCGCACACCCAGCCCAGTATCCTGAATTGAGAGTCATTTAGCGCCTGCAGCAGGGATTGCACAATGTGCGTACGGCGATGCGATCCGCAATCCTTGGGTAGTAGTCGGCGGCGACCTCGGGCGACTGGATAATGTACTTGCCGATCAACTCCACCGCTGCGTCACGCACAGCAGGGGAGTTGTCCAGCAGGTGGCTCTCGATCGCCGCGCGGACCTTGGCGTTGCGCAGGATGTCCGGGTCACTCGTCACAATATGGCCGAGGGCACGCAACGCCTTGCTTCGCATGAATACCGCGGGCGAGTCGAGGGCCATCAGCACCACAGCGAGAATCGGGTCGAAGGCATTCTTCAGGCTCTGGATGGTTCCTATTTCCTCTGCGAGGCGGTCGACACGAGCAATCTCCTCCTCAGTGCTGCAGTTGGTTCACGTCAGTGAACAAATTAGACCATTCGACTGAAGACGCACCCGACATCGAAGACGTCGTTTGAGGCGCCCTTCCAGACCGTACGCATAGCTTGCTTCATCTTCTGCCCAATCTCGCGAATGGACGCCGCTTCTGCTTTCGAGCCTGCGCCATCCTCTGTGATAGAGCGCAGTATCGATTCGCAGCGGGGTAAGAGGACCGCGATCTCGTAGCCCCAACTCGCAGCCGTCAACTCTTGCGCGCTCTGGAGGTGATGTGAGCGAGAAGATAGTGAGCCGACATTGCGCTCACATCATAAGCTTGATCCTCGGACGCCCGTTTCGCCAAATGGGTGGTGACGTCGTGGTGGACAGCGATGAGGCGATCCAGGAGGGGAATATCGAACTTCGAAACAACCTGAAGGACTCGTTTAGCCAGTCTGTAAATCCGCAAAAGGGGGCGTGCTGACCTCATCCAGCGGGCGAAGAGGCGCGTTCTTCGAGCGTTTCGGCGGCTCGGCCTGCGTGAACTTCAGGATGCTTGTTCGAAGACGCGCCGCGACAGTTCCAAGATGATCCAAGGCCGATGCTTTAGCACCGTTGCTGTCGTTGGTATTCGCGCTCTTCACGTCGTCCAAACTAGACACCTACTCGCGCATCAGCGCATGGGCCAAGTCTCATCAGAAGCTTGTGAGCATACCATGAATTTGCAGATGATGTCCAGGAGAAGCCCGGCGGCAGGCCACTCGGGCCAGAAAAGAACAGAGAGCAGGTCCGAGATCAAGTTGTCGAAGATGGCACGATAGTCCGCCTCGTTCGTGTTCTTCGAGTTCTTGCCCTTCCCAGCGCTGCGAAGCTTTAGTCAAACAGTGATTGTACCACGGGCGATACATACCGCTGTGTCAAGAAGTATACGATGGTCTTCGCGGCCTTTGTTGCAGAATCCAGGCCGTTCGTGTAAAGCGCGATCTCCTATGGCCGACAGTTAGGCGATGTCCCATGGAATTCAGACGCGACCGACCTCTCGGTCACGGTCAGTAATGAACGGTTCCGTGGCCTCGTTGAAACTCGACTCGCTCCTCTTCAGCACGACCGACTGCTGGCGGCTGAGCGCGAGCTTCTTTGCCTCGATACGGACGTCGTGCGCAGAAGTTTGCACCAGCTGGAGTAGCAGCGCAGACACGGTGTGGATGGACTTGCCGTCGCGAAGCCTGCCAGCAACTCAGTAGCTGCTCCTGGCTAAGGAAGTCCTGCACCAACCTGAACTGACCGGCCTTCTGCTTCAAGTCCGGCAGCTTAATCAAGGACGTCAAAATCTCCTCGATGATCCAGGACCGCTGTGCGCTATGACTAGCGAAGATCTAGGAGTGCGCACCAAGAGTCAGACTCGTGCCTCGCGCGCGCAAACGGGATAGATGACATACACTGCGGATGAGCGCGAGAGCGGACAGGCGCAGACCTCGCAGCGCGGCACTGCCGCCCAGGGCATTCAAGACCATCGACGCGGACTTCTCCTTGCTCGCCTTCGTACCCTCGGACCCGAACTCGACAACGAAGAACGGCCCGATGGCGATGTAGACAGCCTGGATGATGATCTGGTCCGACATCGCGACGCCCGATCGGCTTATGAGCATGTTAATGCGCGGTAGCACGGAGCTCAGGGTCTGGAAGACTTCGCCTACGGCGGCGCGCCGCGCGTTCGATGCGCTGGTGTTGCCCTTCGCGACGTGGAGTAAGATCAGAGAGCTCTGGCCTGTATGCGCGTGAGTGAGTATGTCAGGCTTGTCAAAGGTGCGAACACACCGTGAAGGTCGGTGTTCGCTTCTACGAACGGATAGATGACCTTCTCGAGCAGGTTCTTGATTGTACTCAGGCACGCGGTGATCAGCTCCTCGGAATATAGCTGGTTGAAGACCAATGAGCAATGGTAATAATGCCGAGCTGAAGATCAGCCCACCTGTTTGGGTAATCTGTCTGCGGCAAGCAGAGCGATGCAGCAGTCTGCGGCCAGCACTGCCTCCTTCGCGACCTCAAGCGCGCGATCGAGCTTGTCAAAGTCAGCATCGGACACGTCGTGTGTGTGGTCGTCCTCGCCCGGCGAGCGCGACTTCGCGCGGCCATCGCGCGCGGGGCTCTTCCCCCGCTTCTTCTTCGACGGGCTCTTTTTCGCCTTGCTCGTGGTCCCGACGAGCGCGTTGACCGCCGCTGAGCCCGCTGGCGGACCGGCAAACGGGTCGAGGTCCTCACCCGCGCGCACGCTGCGCTCAAGCAGCTTCAGCGTGCGCGAGAGCAGCTGCGTGTCCGTGTCGGCGAGCCCGCCGACCTTGCGTGGCGAGCCCGGCGCGTCGCGCGACGTCAGGCGCTCGCGCTTCGTCGGCCGCGCGACCTTGCCGATGATCTTGGAGAGCTTGAGCACGACACCCACCGCGAGCATCGGGCGCGACCAGTCCGACGTCAGGGACGAGAAGAGCTTCGAGGGCGGCTCGCTCGGGTCGATGTCGGACGGCAGGTTGTCCTCGGCCTCGATGACTTCTTCCACCAGCTCGACGAACTTCTCTAGAGGAACTGCAAGCAACAAGTCAGGCTCAGTTCCGGCAGAACAGTACGGGCGCCAACCTCGTTCATCGCGGTCTCCCGTCTTCTTGCCCGAGCTCTTCAGCATCGAACGCTGTGCACTGCTCAGCAAGCGGTTGCGCAGGGGCGTGTCGCCCTCGTTGCCGCTATCTGATCCATAGCCGCCCAGGTCATCATCATGCAGCCTCTTGCTGGGCAGGGTTGTCTTTTTCACGGGCGTCATCCAATCCTTCGGCAGGCGCGGCAGCTCAACATATGCCATCTTCTTCGAGCTGCTGGACGGCATCGTCTGGAAGCGCTGACTGGACGAAGGAGTGGCAAGCGGCGTTGTGTCTGGCTTAGTGGGTGTGAACACAACTGACTGCGTGCGCTTGATGGTGGGCGACTCGAGGATGTCGGCCGGCTTGCGCTTCCGCGGCGTCACCATGGCAGGCGAAGAGTACGTGGGGTTCATGTCAAGCGCAAGCGGGTCGGGGCTCTCCGGCGGCTGCGACTCGAGGTGCTTGGGCACGGCGAATGGTGCACGCGGGGCGATGGGCTCGGGCGCAGGCGGCCTGCGCGCGTCGAGTTGCATTTGCGGGGGTCGGCGAGCATGCGGCTGCGGCGTGGGTGCAGGCTCGGATCCCTGAGACGCATACGACCCTTGCGAGGAGCTCCCAGGGACCGATTTCGCGGGCGAGCTCCGGCCTGCCAGGGTCGACGTCTCGGACGGCGTGGACGGCAGGGAAGAAGGGACGGCCGTCTGGCTGCGCGAGCTCGACGGCTGATGCTCACGCGCCAGATAGTCATCGAAGAAAGCAGCAGATTCGCTTGCGCCATAGCGTCTCTGAGGAGGTATGATGGCTTGGGCTTGGACAGGTTGTGGCGGAGGAGGTGCAGGGCGCGGTGCTTGAGGCATCGGGCCCAACGCGTTGCTCAGCGAGGATTCAGTGGAATAAACAGGCTTGACGGGTTGCGGGGCAGCTGGGCGCTTGTGGTCTCGGGAGGAATAGTGAGAAGATGAGGTCGAGCGAGCCGGACTAGGTTGCGATCCCGGGTAGTGCAGCGCATTTGCGAGCGAGGACGAGGACGAGGACGATGCGTACGTCGCTTGCGGGTAGTGCTGGACGGCTGGCTGACTCTGCTGCCACTGGGATGGCTGCGGGTTGTGAACGGGCTGCTGGGTGTGCATAGGCTGGTACCTAAATGCACACTATCAGGCACGCAGACGCATGGGACGGGAATGAACACCCTTACTGGGGCTGCGGGACGGGCGCTGGGGCCCAGGACTGCTGCATGGGCATTGCAGGGGCCTGGGCAACCTGGGGATGCTGGTCGTACTCGGTGTACGGCGGCGGGTTACCAGAATAGGCCATCGGCTGCTGCTGCTGCTGCTGTTGCGGGTAGAATGAAGGCTGGGCGAACGTCTGCGACGACGGCCCAAGGGTAAGCGAGCTCAGGTGGCGAGCGACTAGCGGCTGGTCAGTAACCGGATGCCCGAAACGCGCTAGACACACCGTGCGAGGTCGGCGTAGTGGCGACGAACGGATACCCGTTCAGCACACGGCGCGTGTCAGAGCCTGGAGCCTGCTGGCCCTGGCCCTGATAGCCGTACTGCGCCTGCTGCTGGCCGTTGTACCATCCGTTGCCATCGTTCATTGCGGCGAGCTCACACCGCGCCTGGAACGCGTTATAGCACGAAACGGAAGAGAACGTTCCTCGGCCCGCTCCGGTGAAAAGTCCGATCGGAAGTGCGCGTCGCGCATGCACGTCCGCCACAAAATGAGCGAAATATTATGAACAAGCGAAATCTGACTCAAAACATAAGAAAACTGTAGACTACATTCTTCAATAGAAAGTATCATTCTCAATGGCATATATATGCGCTCGTTCTCAACTGCAATTTCATTCTAGAAGCACGATACGCGTTATCCATGGCTCCTGTAAGACGCAGTACTCCTAATCAGGTCTCACCCATTCATTCTTTCATCTTATTGCAATAGTAAATGGGAAGGTTCGAATGTCAACAGGTAGGATCTCCCTTGAGGCGCTCACGCGACGATTGTCACCGTCAACAGTACAACAACACCATCTGTCGCGATGCCTGCACATGCTCGTGAGTTTACTCTCCTAAAGTTGTTGAATGCACCCGCCATGGTTTACGCCGTCTGCTCCCGGCTTGAGGAGCCCGGTGAGATTCTGGGCCACCGTTTGATAGTGCGCGCCAGGCCCGATGTCGGACCCGCGCACGGCGGCGGCGACGAACTTGTCACTGAGAAGTTCCCCTCTGTCAGTGCTTTCCAAACAGTCACACAAACGTCTCAGCTCACCGGCCGATGTCGTAGCCGTTGGGCACGATGTCGTGGTGGTGCGCGAGGTCCATCTCCTGTGACAGCGCGAGGAACAGCGCGCCCGTACCCGCTTGGCGCCACATTCGCAGATGGTTACCTGTGAGTAAGGAATGGTCAGCGGTCAATATCGTGCAGGAGATGGAGATGGAGCGCAGCTCACCGCCATTGAGCGTTTCCAAGCACGTCCCGAGGTTGATGTCGCCAAAGTCCTCGCGATAGATGTTCGTCTGGTCGAAGCGTCCCTGGCCGTCGCCGAGGTCGGCCTGCTGGAAGCCGCCGCCGTGCTGGCCGAGGCACTCCGTCGAGAACCCGAGGCTTTGCACGTACGTCAGGAAGCCGGTGTCCGTGAGCACCGCGCGCGAGGACTGCCCGCTGATGATCACCTGCAAGTGCGCCGCTCAGCACACACTCACACAGACCACCCTCACTCGCAGTATGAGAGACTCACATTCAACGGCTCGCCCAGGTCGCCGGCCGCCCAGTCGAGCATGCGCCCGCCGCCGTCCGCGGGGTTCTTGAACGTCGCGCGGTCCGTCGCGACGGCCGCTGCGCTCGCGCAGAGGGAAGCAAAGAGAAAGGCTGCTGCGAGCATGGGGAGGGGGAAAGGGCGAGAAGGGCGGCAGATCTGAATCGAAGGCTGAGGAGATCTAAGCCACACTCCCCAACGCGAGCTATATGCGAAACGCGCACCGCGTGCGGCCTGGATTCGCGGGCAGCATGCTGGCATCACCTGATCGCGCCGTTCCAGCAGCTTAAAGCCAACAACGCCGGGCCCGCGTCGCCGTATTCTGCAATGGTGGCCGGAGGAAACAAACACATCTACCTGCTCCGGTCAGGGAATGGCCCCGCCAGAAGGCAGTCGAAAGGGGTCACCGGAGGAGAGAGCACGCGTGCAGGGCGCGAGATTGCAAATTGTACAACGGTGAGTGCTCCGGTGCGGATGAAGCGACGATGATCTGCAACTTGAAGTGCACAGCATGAGTTTGCATGAAGGCCCGGCTGGTAAAAATAGGACGTGAATCCTGGGGTAAAGCTCTGAGTAACTGGCTACATATGCAGCAACCATGCTGTAGGGAGGGCGGCTGTTGTCCATTGCGCATACTTGCGCACCGAGGAGTGCAACGCGCAGTGTACGGCGTTCAGCTGGAGATTGGCCAGTTGTTTATCCTGTGTTTATCTTCCATTCCATTTCACTGATCCTGTGGCGAGTGCTGTATTAGCCCGGTGCGGCGATGCTGATCGGCGGGCATCTGAGGGCGTGCGGGCAGGTTCACATTCTGTCACGATGCGCCTGGTCAGCGGAAGGAACAAGCATAAGACAGGACGTACGCCAGAACACCCCTAGCTTCCCCTTCGCCTGCTTATCGCACCCACCTCTTTCTTCCCTCCCGTCCTCCCATGCACTTCCGCGCCGCATCGTTGCTCGTGGCGGGCGTTCTCTCGACGGGCGCGCTCGCGCTGGGGATCAACTGCCGCGGCTCGAGCAGGTGCGGCGACCAGCCGGGCGACACGCTGCAGCGCATCTACGACCTCATCCAGCGCGAGATCGACCCCGCGTTCTTCTTCCCGAACGGCCGCCAGATTGCCTGCGCGAGCAGCGTGTGCGCGTTCCTGCAGAACACGCAGGGCGCGAGCGGCCAGCTGATCAAGGACATCCTCACGGACCTGCGCGACCACGACTGCAAGATCTGCGGCTCGGTGCCCACGCTGTTCCGCAACGGCACGAACGACGTCGACAAGGGCGAGCTCACGCTCAACTTCGTCAGCCAGCCGTGCGGCGACGCGACCGCGTCGTGCCTTGGCATGCTGCCGCAGTTCCAGTAGATGGTCGTGGATTCACACAGCGTACCGCAGAGAGGGGTAGTTCTGACGCATGAAGAAACGCTTTATTGTTGGGTGCCAAGTACCACCTCCGGGATCGTAGCAGTTGGACTAAGATACCACTGAATGAGCTGAAGGTGTGAGCACCCGTGTCGCGGCTATTCGTCAAAACCAGAGAGCCGTCGCGCAGGAGAGTATAATAAGAGTGTCCTCGCAAGTCATGTCAACCCGAACGCAGGCGTTCGACGTGGTGACAAGGCTGTAAACGAGTGGTACGCAGCCGCTCGCCGCCGGAGATGAATCCGCAGACGTAATTTGATGAATATCGCGCTGTGGCCCGACACCATGCAAGGGACGGCGCGATGGCGCGTCAAACCACACAATAGACGGGGTCACGAGCTGCAGGAGTTGTACCACGGTCGGAGAACTTATGAGTACGAAGTGAAGTCAGCTAATCAATCCCAGTGAAAACGGCTATGAGCGCAAACGAGCCTGAGAGAGCGATCGCAACCCAAGAAAAAACCTCCGAGCAGAATTTGAGCGCGAGCGAGCGGCTGAGAGCGATCCCGAATTAGAGGTGCACGAGCAGAAAACGCTCTATGGCGCTCAAGGATTCTGCCCCAGTCTCTGGCACGGGGAATCTGGGACTTAGACATTTTCGTCCACGAGCTGCCTTTGGGGGCGCAGTTTTCTCTCTTCCTTCTGCCGCCACGTCGACCTGCGTCGACCTGTATTGCCCCTGCCGCCCGCCCAGCTCGCACGCGGGATCGCACGCGGGCAATGTCTGGCCGCGCTCGGCCTTCTTGCGACAGCCCTGTGCCCCGCGCGAACTGGTTGACGCCGTTCTGGACGGGATGAACGACTGCGGTACGCCGATACAGCATGCACTCTTTTTTTTAACACTCATATACATACCAGGCGTTTACACACCTGCCGCGTCAAGCTCCCTGAGGATGATGGCGAAACTGGTGCGCTAACATAGCTGCTCATGCGCGCGCCATGGACTGACATGTAAAGGTCCCAGGTACCCCTTCTCGACAGTCTTGCGGGCCCGCCGCGCCGGTCACCAACCATAGTATGTCCTATTCTACTCTGTCGTCGCCCTGGTCTGACTGTGCCCCGCAGGCCTGCTCTGTATTTGTCCGGGTGATGGGTGGAGGCTGGCGGGCCCGTGTACATATACATTAGTTAGACGGCTTGCCTGCTTAGCTAGCTTTTGCAATTAAAATTTCGCTATTTTCTGTACAGAGAACGTGCCGGGAACGATTTAAGAGCAGCAAATGAACAGATCCTATTGGAAGAACCTGTCCTGGGCGTGCGGAAGGGGCTATCAAAAGGGCTCGCTCGCGCTCTGTCGGGCTCAGCGGCTCTTTCTCGCTCTCCCGGGCTCGATCCCGAGCAGCAAACCGCTCGATTTTTGAGCTTGAGCGAGCGCTGTCGGGCTCGACCGAGCGCAGTTGATACGCTCGTTTTCGCTCTTTCGCGCTCGATATCTGCACTGCCCGTTTTCACTGGGAATCAATCTCCGCTCACGGCCTCCCCAGCATTTCTGCGCTACAGCCTCCCTCGAGGCATCGCAGCGCACCTGACGACTTCACACTCATACCTGGCGGCGGACCAGAACGATGGAGTCATATGAACGTATCAGATTAGCGGGATGGAGACATGGGTACAAGGAAACACGCGACGAGAGGAACAAGGAAAACACAGACTGGGTCGGTCTCTGCGATACGAGGTACGCCACCATGCCCGTGTCCACGATCAGAAGCGCATGAACAGCCACTCAGGCTCACGGGCCAGACACAGTTCAGTGACGGCCTGCCACAACAGGATGTTGAGCTCGCCGCCGCCGACGAAAAGGTCCCCAGCCCTGAGGCCCTGGTCGGCGAAGCGCTTGAGGCTGGAACCCTCCCAAATATCGACGCCGTCGTCGTTGTAGTGAATGCCGCGACCAGCGTCATCGGCATCGCCATCTTCGGCACGACCAGCGTCGTCTGTGCCGCGGTCACCGTCGCCTTCGCCGTGATCACCGCCATTCCCTGCGTCGTCGGCACCGTCACCTCCGTCACCTCCGTCGTCGCCATCTCCAGTGTCGTCGCAGTTGCCGTGACCGACGTCGTTGCTGTCGTTGTTGCCATGGTCACGACCATTGTCGGCGTCATCGCCGCCTTCGGCATTGGTGCTCACGTCGTCACTCCCCGCGGCATTGAAGTTGCCATTGGCTGGGACACGGCGCGGCACCCAGTCGCCTCTCTCAAGCTCGGAGGCCGCCGCCGAGGATAGCGCATCGGCCTCGGAACCTTCGCGCGAAACCCAATCGCCGCGCTCGAGTGCAGACGCTGCCACAGAGGAGAGCGCATCCTCTGCCTCGATGCCGCGCGAATCGACACGGTGCTCCTCCCCGTCCAAAGCACCGCACGACTCGACCTGGGAGGGGTCGCTTCGGGCGGACACGATACTGCCCGCGTCAACGCGTGGCTCGGCGAGAGCCTCGACGCGGAGCGAATGACCGACGGCCTCGTTCTCTTCGTTATCAGAAGGCACGAGGCCTTCAGCCGGCACCACGTCGTGGGTGCCAACAGGGAAGTGTTTATCGGCATTGGAGGCAGACTCGTCGGTGCTGGTTTCGTCACTCTGCGCACGATGGTTAGAACAAAGGTAGGCCACCGCTGCAGATGCCAACTGACCGTGGTAGACGAAGACTCGTACCCCTCGTCGGGTTGGTTGGCGGCAGGTGCTGTCGCCGTATAGCTGTAAATGGTTGTTGGGGTCACCGGGCTCGATGACCCCACGTTGCTCGCGCGTGCTTGCTGGGCGCGGGGCGGTGACCCCGGCGCCGTTTGCTGTTGTACAGCGGGTATCTGACCGGCTAGCGGGACACCCGAGTCAGCCATCGTCGATATGGGATGGAGGAGGGAAAGCAGCGTACGTTCAAACCCCATGTCAGCCTCGTATAGGGCGTCGAGGCTTTCGACGAAGGCCTGGAGGCATGGCTCCGTCCTCACGATGGTGGCTGGGCGGTCGCCGCCAGCGCCCCCGCGAAGGCCTGACTCGGCGAGGTGGACGACGGTGTGCGACGGCGGCGGCCCGTAGCGGGCTGCCAGCGTTGAGCGCCAAGACCCATGCTGGCGATGCCAGCCTATCTTGTCGTAAAACATTTTTCGATCGAGGATAGGAAGGATGTCGTCGGTCAAGTTGGAGGAAGGATGTCAACCTGCAGATCGGACTTCGCCGGTTTTTCATCCGACCCAACCGTCAACAGGATCACGTGCAGTCCGAACTCCGATCGATTCGACCCAATTCTTCCAGTTTCTCCGGTTCTCTATTAGCGTGGCAGAGGTCGAGGGGTCGAAAGGCAATATTGGCCGCAGTCTCTATTAATCCATTGACAGTACTGGAACGATCGAAGGTTGAGAAATCCAGAGACCATCAACCAGTGATCGACCCGGGACCGGAAGGCTGCCGGAAGGAGTTCAACGGGTCGGACTTGAAGGCCACCTGACTGCCTGCCATTGCCAAGCACCACCATCCTGCCCTAGCGCGCATAGGTATGTAGGTAGTGGTCGAGCCACGCGATGCCATTACCGGTTCTGCGTGCTCAGCGCTTTCTTATCGCCAACGCCGAGGAGGACGCCATACGACGGTTCTGTGTCTGTCCTTCGTCTTGCGTTCGTCGCCGTGACGGCGCTGGCATTTGAATTGACCCGCATGGGTTACAGGCAGGTGGGCGCCGGATGAGGGACTCTAGCCGCCCGTTGACCTGGAACGCCGACTCTTGCAGTAGTTGTCGCTGTCCGAGTGGAGCTCAAGAGCGCGCGCGGGGCCTGGGCAAGGGTTTGCCTGACACTGCCTGCATGAGAACCAGCTTCTATGAATCTGGAGCGTAGCCTTTCAAGCCGACATCAGCAGACTCTATCTGTTCTCTTTACATTCAGTTGCAAGCAGATAAGGGCACGCCGTCATGCAGGTGCACCAGCAGCCCGCAACAGAACCGCGATGTCTCTACTGTCGTGCCTAGCGGCTCACCCATTCCTCGCTGCACTTGCTTGCCTTGCCGTCTACTGGACAAACCGCGTGTCGCGGATCCTGTGCGTCCACTGGCGCCTCAGTCGCTCCCCTCTGCGCAAATTGCCTGGCCCGCGCGGCGTGTGGAGCTGGTTCTTCGGACATACTGGCGCTCTGGCGAACGGCCCGGCCATGCAAGCTCTCGAGACCTGGAGGCTCGATTACGGCGAGACCTTCGTCGTCCGCGGTGCCTTTGGCGTGAGTTCGAGCACCCAATTTTTCCAGCGATTTGCCAGGCTTTCTCTCCCCAGAAACAAATATTGATCACCACGGACTTGTGTGCCCTTGCGCATATAATTTCTGACAGTGGTATGTTCGTTAAAACCGAGGCTGAGCTGGCCGGCATGGAAGCGTTTCTGGGTCGTAATGGTGAGCCTGATCCACTGTCCATGTCCATTCGGTGTTTAATTTGTTAGGCGTGATTTGGACCCAAGGCTCGTGGCTTCATGCCCACGCTTCGAGGCTTGCTCAACACGAGTACATTCAGGGGACCAGCATGCGAAGCAGGTGCGCGGCTGGCCTGGGTCCCCGTATGCTCATCGGCAGTTCCTGACGCGTCGACGTACTCAGCGTCGAATTCTAAACCCGGCATTCGGGCACGCTGCAGTCAGCGGTGTGCTACCGACGTTCTTGGAGGGATCCTCAAAGGTATGATATGAACATACGTGCGCGCACAGTGCTGAGGCGTGCTCTAGCTCTGCGAACTGTGGCATAACGCGTGCATAGCCGGCGGTGGCACGGCGCGCATCGATGCCATGGAATGGTTCAGCAAAGCAACCCTGTCCATTATCTCGCGCGCTGGTAAGATTGGGCCCTAAATCACTTTCCCACGTCATATGAAAGTACAGCTTTTGACTACGACGCCCGCACGCTGAACGAGGGTGGCGAGACAAGCAGCATCGCGGCCGCGGTGACGGCTCTCTTTCGAAGCGACATGGAGCCAGTGGGCTATCTGAGAAACGTCGTTAACAACCACTTCCCTCTCTTGCGGGTTATCTTTGTACGCTCTTCATTTTGTTCCGCCATGGAAGGAGTCAGCACTGACCGCCATGATTTTCTGGCCTAGCCCGACAGGACGAGTCGCCTCGCCGCTGAATGTAGGGCCTGGCTGCACGAAGCTGGCGAGGAGATAGTAGAGGATCGAAAGACCGCTGTGCTGGCCGAGGGAGGATCCTCCAGGAAGGCTCAGTCTGGTGGAAGCGACCTGATGAGTCTGCTCTTGCGAGCCAACCTCGCCGATGACCTGAACCCATCCCTCCGACTGTCCAACGCGGAGGTCGTCGCTCAAGTGCCCACGTTTGTCATTGCGGGATACATATCCTCCAGGTTCGTCGGACGCGCAGACACTCACAGCTCGCTTACGCGACGCACAGCGTAACCCTTTCCTGGGCCATGCACTCCTTGGCAAATTCCTCTGAGACCCAGGCGAAGCTGCGCGCAGAGGTTCAGCAGGTGCCAACAGAGACCCCGTCGCTCGACATGCTGATCAGTCTTCCGTACCTCGACTGCGTCGTCCGGGAGACGCTCCGGTTGTATGACTTCGTCACATATATCGTACGGGAAGCAGCCAAGGAAGACCACATTCCATTGGGGGAGGCGGCCATGGATCGCGATGGCAGGACCCTTTCCCACATCCAGTGATGATATATTTTTTCGCGAAGTACACCATTCCTAACATTTCGTCTCAGCGTTCAGCCCGGTGACGAAGTGATGATACCGGTTTGGCTGGTCAATCGTAGCCAGCGTATCTGGGGCCCCGATGCCAACGAATTCCGGTCAGTAAGCCTGATCCATCTTGGGTGAGTCCTTGTTTACACAAGGCAGGCCTGAAAGGTGGGAACGAATGCCAGCAAAGGCGTCGGAGATCCCAGGCATCACGCCGGGCCACTTGACCTTCGGCGGTGGCCCGCGCGCGTGCGTGGGCCACCGGTTTGCGGTCGCAGAGATCAAGGCGCTGCTATTCCACATCGTCCGCGGGTTCGACTTTCGGCTCGCCGTTGAGCCCGAGGAGATTTGGGCCAGGTCAGGTTCCCTTCTGCAGCCCCAACTTCGCAGCGATAATAGCGTCCAGCTACCTCTCGTCCTCACGCCCATTGGCTGAATGTAGGCCGCACATTGTTCGTTATGGTCCTTCCTGCACAATTTTAGGCTTCCCAAGGCCAGTGAGATCTCCGCCACGCCGTGAACTGGACGGTGCATTGTCACTGTGCCAGTGGTGCTGGCCGTCAATATTCGGGCTGAGCTGCGAAAGCTGTAATCCCTCATCATATCATCCAGTCATATTTCTCAGCAGATAGCGTGGATTCGAAGATGGGCAAGAGCTCGGGGAACGACTTGTGATAGCACCACTGCCGATTTGTTCGGCCGCGGTCGGCTGGGGCCGGGTTGTCCAGTGGCAGGGTTGTCCTCCTGCCTGCACTAGACCGCATTCACAGTGCGCAGATCCAAATTCACATCGTCAGACTACTGCCGCTCACCTACGCGATCTAATTGGCTATCACGCACATGTGCCGTCCAGTCTGGTTGCCTGCCGCCTGACTATTAGCGCGCATCGCTGCCTATTGCTGAATCCGAGCGGCTTTTACGACAGCTTTCCATTGATTCCCCGCCCATATCAGCCCGTTGAGCTGCCCAAATGCCAGCATTCAGGACAAACCCGATACAGACGGCCTTCCGCTGTCGTGGGGCCTGTCTCCGCGCATTCTGCACATGGCCGATGCGCGTCCAGGCTTCGGCGGCCACGCTCCCATAAAGCTCGCGCGAACCTGCCCCATACTGTGCACGGCCTTGTTGGGTGCTAGACCGCGATGCCAGTCACACCTCAAGGACTATCCGGCCCATTTCTCCTCGCCCTTTCGGGGCTTGTCGCGTATTGGACAACCCGCCTCGGATGGATTATTCTTGTCTTCTGGCGCAACAGTCGCTCCCCTCTCCGCAACCTGCCAGGCCCACGGGGTACGTCGAGCTGGATTGCCGGACATACCGTCGAATTGGTCACCGGCGAGGCCATGGAGGCACTGGAAGCCTGGACGCGCAAATACGGTGATAACGTCGTCATCCGCGGGCCATTCGGCGTAAGCTTCCTCATCACCGACGACACCGGCGCGATGCTGAACCCGAGTCTCATTAAGAAAAACATATTGGTCACCACGGACCTTCGGGCTATAACACACGTCCTTTTCGCTAATTACGTTTTTCAAAGACCTCCGGCCGAGCGGCGTACCCTGGCGTCATTCGTGGGTACACAAGGTGCGCCAATGCTGTCGGCGCAGGAGTTCCTTCTCAATCCTGTATGCAGGCGTCATCTGGGCTGAAGGTAGGAGACATATACCCTCGTTCTCGTGTCTACGGTGCAATGACCGTATTTCAATCAGAGGAACAACATATGAATCAAGTAAGAAACTCCCATTCGCTCTAGCGCAAATCTTTGCTCACCTGCCGTCCTAGCGTCGGGTGCTGAATCCGGCGTTTGGGCATGCCCAAGTGCGGGACATCACGCCGATGTTCCTAGAAGATTCGGTGAAGGTGAGACATGGGTCGCATACAACCCTGTGAGCTAAAAGCAGTCACAGCTGCGCGAAATATGGATCAATATGTGTATAGCCGCTGGGGGGACGGCGCGGGTGGATGCCATCGGGTGGCTAAGCAAAGCGGCGCTAGCGATAATCGCCCATACAGGTAGTACAGGCCAGCAGA
This sequence comes from Auricularia cornea, assembly GCA_030578095.1. Lineage (NCBI taxonomy): Eukaryota > Fungi > Basidiomycota > Agaricomycetes > Auriculariales > Auriculariaceae > Auricularia > Auricularia cornea. The sequence continues at coordinate 2,129,470 of JARLTE010000008.1, forward strand.
GCGCTTTTTTTCCTTGTTCTGATCTGGCGGCCATGCGAAGGGTTTGACTATGACGCTGGTACATTAAACGAGCACGGGAGAACAAGCAAAATGGCAACGGCTCTCAACGATATCTTTCGCACAGACACCAAGCCCGAACATTTCGTTCAAACCGTCTTGTCTGCCTACCTACCTTACTACCGCAAGCTCTTCGTAAGTCGATCCACTCCATCATTAAGGATTTGCAATATTGACGGAAGAATGCAGCCCGATGAAGTCACACGTCGGTTCAACAAGTGCCGGGTGTCTATGGACGAGGTCGGAATGGAAATACTGAGGAACAAGAAGGCCGCCGTTCTCTCGGAAGCCGGCTTGCTGGCAAAGGATCTTCCTCGAGGAAAAGACCTTATGAGTCTTCTTCTCCGTGCCAACCTTGCCGCCGACCTCGACCCTTCCTCGCAGCTATCAGACGCAGAGGCTCTCGCGCAGATCCCCACATTTCTCTTTGCGGCGTATGAGACGACCAGGTGGGCATCGTCCACACTTTCAGTGGCCCTCCGCTCAGCGCTCCCCAAGCAACACAACCGCTTGGGCTCTATATTCTTTGGCGAAGTACCCAGAAATGCAGGAGAGGCTGCGCGCGGAGCTCCAGAATATAAGCACGGATACCCCAACGCTCGACCTGCTGAATAAACTCTCCTACCTCGACCACGTCGTACGCGAGACGATCCGGCTTTACAACATAACCACATACATTACTCGAGAGGTACTCAAAGACGACTTGATACCTCTGGGACGACCAGCGGACGGACGAGACGGAACGGCGCTCGCGCACATTGGGTACGAGTCTGCCGTGAGACGGACGTCTCACTGTTTAACCGAAGTACAAACTTCCTTTCTCGATCCCAGTGTTCAGCAAGGCGACCAGGTCATTGTGCCAATCTGGCTCATCAATCGCAGCGAACGGATCTGGGGACCCGACGCCAATGAATTTCGGTAAGCCAACTGGGCTCCGAGTAAGCAGCCCTCTGATCTTTCCGATGCAGGCCGGAGAGATGGGAAAACGTGCCCGAGGAGGCGAGCACAATTCCAGGGATCACACCCGGCCTTATGAGCTTCAGCGGCGGTCCGCGTGCGTGCGTTGGGCACCGCTTTGCGGTCGCAGAGATCAAGGCGCTGCTATTCCACATCGTCCGCGGGTTCGAGTTTCGGCTGGCTGTGGAACCCGGAGAGATATGGTCCAGGTCGGGCCCGCTTCTGCATCCCCAACTTCGCAGCGACAATAGCGTGCAGCTGCCTCTGTTGATCACACCCATCGCCTAGCCGTAGCCGCCGCCAGTGACTATGTGCCATAATACAAGCCGCTGTAACTTTGTGTTGGCACTGTGCGATATACTAATGGGATCAATATCAGTCATTGACGTGGTCATTACAGAGCATCAATATTATTCAACACTAGACGGCTCAGTACCCGGAAGAGCCAGCGAGCATTGTAAATAGACGAACGGACCTACCCCTAAAACGCTGGATATTGTGATGTTGGTTTATTGACCCGCGGGGACGCGCGACCATGCCGGAGTCGCGTTGAGACGGGCTGGCGGGGGAAGCGGTACGATATGCGTTGTGGGCTGAACACTGGCAAAGGTGTATTTTCCGTCTTCCTCCATGTTGCTATCCCTATCTATAGCGGATAGAACAATGTCAACCAGTGTCTCGGAGGCGAGAAGGGAGACGTACTGCCTTGGACCGCGAGGAATGGGACACCCTCTGATTCTACCCTGCGGGCGTCGGCGGCCGCCCTGCGTCGCTTACGGCGGAGAGCATATATCTCATAGACAGTGAAGAGTAGCACGACGACGACGACCCCGGCTATGCTGCCATAAAGAGCGGGACGGTTCGTCGAATTGGTGGTACTGGGTCCCTGAACTTTGCATGTTTATCAGCACGCGTGCATTGGGAGAATGCGGCGAAGCCGTAACACACAGTAAACAGCGGCAGACTCGGTCTTGGGGCGTTTGAAAGGCAGTTCCGTCGATGATGCGTCAGGCGCACTGGGCACCGTGCTGCTGTCGATGCTCAGACTGGGGTTGACTCGCAGTACTAATGTTGAACGGGTTATAGTATGAGCACGACCCTTGCGAAGGCGACTTGCCAGGAGTTCCAGCATCCATTGCGGCATCATGACTGGGAAAGCCTGTGATATGTGAATTTTCGTGCACGACGGAAGAGAATGTCGCGAGCGGCGCGCCAGCGCGTGGCTGGAGGACGGAGTGTGAGGGTTCGGGTCTCCTCACCTGAAGGGGTATCCCTCGCTCTGCGCGCCTGAGATTCGCGTCGTGAGGAGGCCACAAAGCCCGCTATCCCGATGTACATAGTCGAGCTCGCAGCAAGGGATTGTGGGCCAAGTCGAGGGTGCCGAGGGTCGTGCGTGCTGACCAGTCACAGTCGTCCGCGCGAGATGCTCGTCGTTACGGGGAACAAGAGACAAGCGTGCAGCCGGCGGCGAGGGCGGTGACTTGCTAGACACAATCTGCGGCACCAGTTGCCTGGCGGTGCCGCAACCTCGGCCTGCTGCTTGACAAGCTGAGGGAAGTCTCTGACGGTCGCGAACAATACAAGGCGGGTACAATACGCCTGTCATAACGCAGAACCCGCGTACGGAAGCGCAAAGTAATGGTATACAATGTCCAAGACGGATGTAACCAAGTTGCAAGCGCGTCGGAGTTTGCCAGATTGTCGAACTTCCGGCGGCCTGGAGGCAGATTCTCCAATCCACAATAGTCTCATTCATGTAACTGTAGCTATGTCTACAGTGGACCACCCGTCCTATTCTCCTGAACATTGCGGACATGGTCTTACTTCCCATATTGCGTGCCGGAAGCCGGGAAGCGACCCAGAGTACTCGTTGTTGGTCCTGCGCTGGTAGTACCTACGTACGACTATATGTGCAGGCAGGGAATATATGTGTATGACCTGGTACGCCTGTGTCGAAACGGCTCTAGTCTCTTGGGCCGGGCCTGCCACCGTAAACTGCGAGATCCGGGCTTAACGCTTGCATGCACCGAGAGGAGTACCCCAGCAGTCAGAGCGATCCCGGCGCAGGTACCTCAACGGTCGGCCACTCGAAAGACACCGAATCTCATTGGCTAGTCGGCGTCTCCTCATAAGTGCAAAGCACAACATCTTTGGCGCGGCCTCCCTTGTTCGAAAACCTCCCCCAAGGCCGCGACGATAAGGAATTAGCCATGAAGCCCCGGTCGCCGTCGTTGTTCAAGAAAAACAAGCCCAAGAAGCTCCTCAATGCCGCCGCCGCACCCAAGGCCGCGATGAGCAAGTCGAGCGCGTCGTTCAAGCGGGCTGCCCGCAGGGCGAGGGACAACAAGCCCAAGGAGATCAAGGTCCTGCCCGTCACCATCCTCTCTGGCTTCCTGGTGAGCGTCCGGCATCCCTCTAGTTGCGGCTCTCGGCCGTGGCAACCCCGCGGTCGATGCCACCGCGCACTGAAGCCGACATTGACGCATCCTCTAGGGTAGCGGCAAGACAACAGTCCTCAAACACATCCTCCAGAGCACCGACCATGGCCTGCGCATTGCCGTCATTGTGAACGACATCGGAGCGTACGTTCGACAGCCCTGCATCCACCTCGCTCCAGCTCCCCACCATCCACCCGCTTCGTCGTCTCACGTGCTCATTCATTGCATCCAGAATCAACGTCGATGGCCAACACATCAAGCGCACGCAGGAGAAGGTCGTCGAGCTCCAGAACGGCTGCATCTGCTGCACGCTGCGCGGCGATCTCCTTGAGGAGCTCCTTCGCATCCACGACCTCGGACAGTACGACTACATCATCATCGAGAGCAGCGGCATCAGCGAGCCCCAGCAGGTCGCTGAGTCTTTCGACCCAAAGGTCGCCGAGATGATGATGATCCTCGGGTCCGACGCCCAGGGCCTCGACGAGAGCATGAAGAAGGCTCTCAAGAGAATGTGAGTCGTCTTTTCCCCTCCTTCATGCCTGTGCTCCCATGACTAATCGGTCGTTGTTGCTCAGCATCAAGGCCGGCGGTCTCGACAAGTTTGCCGTCCTCGACACGGCCGTTACCGTCATCGACGCGTTCACGATGCTCCACGACTTCGAGACCGACGAAATCATGTCGAATCGGCGAGACGACGCCGACCCGGAGACGGGAGAAGGCGAGCAGACGGTCTCTCACCTCTTGGTGGACCAGATCGAGTTCGCCAATGTTGTCATCCTCAACAAAATCAGCATGGTTCGGCTCCATTTTCCCACCCGCAACAAATCAACTTCTGATGCAACTCCACCCCTAGGTCGACGAGGAAACTCGCCGCACGTTGCGCAGCCTCATCTACAGGCTCAACCATAACGCCAAGATTATCGAGGCGGACTTTGGCAAGGTCGACGTGAAGGAGATGGTCAACACGAAGATGTTCAATCTCGAGAAGGCCCAACTTGGCGCTGGCTGGCTGCAGGACATCCATGAGATGGCGCTTCGTCAGGCAAGTCACTCGTGGTCTCACATGCATGAGACTGCGTTCACACCGCCCGCCTAGGTCAACGGGAAGAACGTTATCACGCCGAAGCCGGAGACGGAGGAGTACAACGTCCGCAACTTCGTCTACAATCGCTCGCGGCCCTTCCACCCGCGGCGTCTCTGGACGCTCATCTACAACAAGTTCATCCTCCGGATGGATCAGGAGGAGGACGAGGAGGACGAGGACGATGAGGACGAGGACGATGCGATGGACGAGGACGACAAGGACGGCGACAAAGACTCGGACTCCGAAGGCGACGGCAAGGACGCCGCGGACGACCCCGACGCCCTCATCCCGCCGGAGGACCCCGAGATCATCAAGAACCGCGCCGCGGACCCGCTCCTCAAGCGGCTCTTCCGCTCCAAGGGCGGCATCTTCCTTGCGACGCGCCCCGATCAAATGGGCGACTGGTCCCAGGCCGGCGCGCAGCTCGAGCTAGTCGGCAGCACGCCGTGGTTCATCACGCTCCCTGAGGAGGAGTGGCTCACGGGCAACGCGGACGTCGACGCTATGGTCCGCAACGATATGGCAGCCGGCGGCGAGTGGGGCGATCGGCGCCAGGAGCTCGTCTTCATCGGTGAGAAGCTCGACATCAAGGCGCTCGAGGCGTGGCTAGACAGCGCGCTGCTCAACGACGAGGAGTGGGAGCAGTGGCAGGCGGTAATGAGGGACAGTAACCTCGACAATGCCGCCAAGGTGGAGAAACTGCAGGATATATTCGAGGATGGCTTCCCGGACTGGCCAAGCCACGAGGATCATGACCACCCGCACTGACACTCAGAGCCTTGTCGCACTTAGACTGGCATGTGTGAACTCAAAACTGATCTTTGCCTGTCTGATCCCCGTCCTGTACCTCCCGCACCAATCTTATGCATAGAGCGATAACAATCGTACACGAGAATTCGCTACCTCCTATGCATCGATGTCCGCAGTTTCTAATCTGCTGGATGGGTGATGGCAAGGTGAGAAGGTGTGCACCGTTGAAGAACCCGTCCCCGTTTCTCGGCGTGGAGGTCGAGCCTAATACGACCGCCCAACATGTACAGCGACGGGATTCTTTGGTACACCCCAAGTGTCTACCTTAACAAGGACCCGAACATCGAACCCCCTATATAGAGCGATCCTGCCCTCACTCTTCGACACAGCTAGACACAGCATCGTGGCGTTTTCATTGTGAGCCGAGCTCGATGCGAGGCCGTCCTCTGTTCAGCCAACCAGTTTAGTCCAACCCTTCCTCTCGTGTTACTGTTGTCCGGGGAGGTGCGCCACGTCTCGAGTGGTATGTACAACGGGCGCTTCGTGAGCTCGCTAAAGGAACGGTGGGTAAACGTAATAAGGATCGCGGGACCACCCAGAAGGTCGAGTGTAAATGTCCTTCGCAGCAAACATGCCTTCCGCCTACACAGGACTCGGTGGAGGGCCGGCTGCCGACTTGCGAAGGTGGCGCACCCACGACCGCCCGCGTGCGGGGCTGAGCGTGCTGGCAGTGTCGTCGCTCATATCAAGGAACTGTGAGACGATTGCGCCGTTGGCAGTATGTGAAGAGCCAGCGACGGGAGAGGGCGAAGCACCATGCCGTGGCTCCACCATCTGGGTATGCGGGTCGATCGCCTGTCTGCCGGCTCGTACGCGGACCAGGAGGACGATGAGGAACACTATTGACAGCGTCCCTGCAATAGCGGCAATGATAGCAGCTCCCAGGGTGGCCGCAGAGATGCCGTGCGAGGGATTGGAACATGTCGCCACTGGTGGAAATGACGGGTCCTCCTGGATGAATCCACCCTGTTGGCCCGCGGAGGCCGTGGGGAGCACCATGGACTCGGGAAACATCATTGGAGTGACGGCTGGGACAGTTGCGAAAGCCGTGCTCGACCAGAGACTGGAGGATGAAGGGACGGGTTCACTGACGGTCCCGCCCTGCGCCTCTGCGCCTGGCCCAGAGGCCTCAATAGCTACCCCCAAGGATGTGGAGGTACGCGCGAGGGAAGAGAATGCGCCGATATCAGAGTCTTGGGCCGGATTGAGGATGAATACCATCCCTCTATGGCAGTAGGGTTCGGCATGCAGATAGATGGGGCGCGACTGAGAGAAAAAACTGTGAACCACATGGAAGCAGGACAACGATCAACGTACGTCCGACACCAAGATGCTCAATTCCGGCTGGTCCACCCCGCGAGACGTCGAGCGGAGCCCGCCAGGAAGCGGCGTACATGGATCCTCCAGCGACTTGCTCTGAACGACAGTGATATTCGGGCTCGCAGCGGTGTTTGCGATGACGAAGTGGACCTCATGGTTCACTGCGCATGACACCGCGTCAGCTCGGACAGCCGGTGGAGTGAATACACGTCGGGACGCACACGGGGCAGACACCGTCGCGGGGGTAAACACCAGCCCCTGCGTGCCGACGCCGACGTAGCTCTGCGGCGGGGGCGCCCTCGCGCTCGCATTCGCGCGGGCGGAGGCTGCGCACGCGACTGTCGCAGCGAGCATGCGCATGGGGGGACGGAGGGGCGGCACGGGCCCACCCTGCTGAATGCATCGCTATAACTGGCGGCATGGCGCAGCGACTAGAACAGGACATGTATACTGCCGCCTGCCACACGGGGCGGCTACCGCCAGTACAACACGCGAAATCGACCCGATTAAGGCAAGACGGGACGGCCCTGAGAAGGCGACGGCGGCCTACAGTGCGCTGTAGATCGCCATAGTACGCACCTGACAGCATCCGCGGTGAATTGATGACGACAATGGGGACAGCTTGGTCGGCCTACGGCCTTGCTTGGTGCGCTTGACCGCCGTCGGTGTGGTGCAAACGGGCTTGGCACTGGGGTAGCTTGCGGTCGCGAAGGAGTATGCTCAGATCGCGTCCGTGAATCTGCGGCCCACTGGAAGTACGACTGCAAATCACTACTTAGTCCTGGTACAAAAGATCAGCCAGATTTCCGGCTGCTGCGACGTACTACTCACCTTCACGCGCCCTTCCCCGAAAAACAAGAGCAAACGTCAGTGACGAGTCAGCGTGCAAAATTGTTGAACAACACGTGCGCCGATTTCTTATGTTCTATAAGTGACCAAATCAAAATACACTGTCCAGCCAGGCCTCGTAGTCGTACACCGGCTCATCCCCGTCCATGCCTGCGGACGGCATTACCTGCCGCAGGTAGTCAATCGTCGTCGCAGGTAGGACGGCCATCCGCAGGTCGAGCTCCGACACCACGGGCTGCGCGCGGGATCAACGTGTGGGGCGGGTTCGGTTGGAGAGATGGCGCACCTTATCAACTGCAATGCCTCTGAATGCTTCGCGCAGCTGCTCGGGCGTCGTCTGGTCCTCTGTGATATCGACCTATTCCGCGACTCAGAATCAGCGGTGCCCTCATGATTGAGAGGCAGCAGAGGGCGTACGAGCAGGTTGATAAACGCTTCGTACGTGACTGCGCCGTACATCTGTACGAGCTGGTCGTAGATGATATCCATGTCCGAGTCCTAGCGGACGCCCGATCGTCAACACACCACGGCCAGGATTGCGAGGTCACGCTCACCGAATACACAATGCCCAGCGACGCCAGCGCGCCGGCCAGCTCCGCGGGATGGAGCGTGTTAGTCTCGTCCCGGTCGAAGTATCTGAAAGTGCTCTCGAACTGCTCGAGCTGCGCCGGCGTCAGGTTTGTCATGTTCCGCGACACAATCTGCGTCCCGCGTCAGCGTCAGTGTCCGCGGCAGGATGGACGGATGGAGATGCGCACCTGGTTGTCGATGAACGCGATCTTCTTTGCGACGTTCTGCGTGAGTAGCGTAAGCTCAAAGTCGAGGTCCTGGTGCGTGAACACGGTGTAGTCGTTCTCCTCCACGTTCGCCGCGGCGCACTCGTCCTCCGCTGTCTTGACGGTGGAGAGCTGCTCCGTGAGCGGTGGTAGCCGCGTTTGTATCGACTTCGCAGAGGCTTGTTGGTCCTGATATGCAGTCGCACTCAGTCTATGCGACGAGAAAGGCCGGCACGGGGATGCACCTCGAGTGGCCCTTCAAGCGACGCGAGCTCCGAGGAAATCTTGCGCAGCTGCCGCTCGAATTGATTCGCGAGTTCCGCAAAGGCTTTCCGAAGGGTCTCCTTGATCCTGATAGTAGACAAATCAGTGCCAAACCGCACGAGATTGAGCGCAAAGCCGCACGCACTCGCGTATCTGTGCATTGATAGCACGCGATCGTGTGGCCTCCGCCGCCTCTAATCGCGCCCACTCCGAGTCGATATCCTAGCGTGCGGGTCAACACCAAGCAACGCTCCAGAAAAAAGTACGGACCTGCGGCAGCAGCCCGGGAGCGGGAACCCATTCCCTCAGCCCGTACGTCCGCAGCCTCGTCTGGATGTTCCCGTACAGGGTCCCGAGTTCTTGCTTCTCGGTGACCCACGAGCGCTTCGAGGAGGCTTTGTATGCGGCGAACGCCGCGGCGGCAGCGCGCGCCTCGGGATATGAGATGCCGCGCAGCGACGCCTGCGCCCATTCGTCCTGCACGGCGCGCACCGCGGCCAGCAGGACACGCGCGCGGCGCTCGTAGTCGTTCTTGCTCATCCAGACGGACTGCATGAGCTCGGCGAATTTCTCGACGCGCCGCGCGACCGTCTCGGCTTGGTCCATCGACGAGAATGCGTGGAAGAAGGACGCGATGTAGGTCATGACACTGCGCTCGTCGGGCTTGTTGTCGCACAGGTCTTCCACCTCGAGAAGTTGCTGGTCTGGGAGTCAGCATGTGCGTAGATTGAGAGCCGCGGAGACTGCAACGGACAGGAATGCCCAGGTGTTCCTGCGCGACGCGAAACGCGAGACGCGTGTTACCATGTCTATCCGTCTGTGGTGCGCGTTAGTTCGCCAGAGACGCGTGTCAAAGTCCAAAGCCTGCCTTGTCGAGGTTGTTATAGTCGAGCAGGTCTGGCCGGTGGCAATGTATAAGCGCGCAGCTACGGGAAAGCGTCAGCACCGGCGCGTAGGATGCAATGCCGAAGGCGGTGGCGTACAGCGCAAGCCCATCCTGCCACGAGTACGTGAAGTCCTGCACGTCGACCTCCTTGTACGGCGCCGTCTTGCGCTGGCACCAGAGAAGCAGGCCCTCCTTCGCTGACACGCCCTCCTCGCTGCGCACCGCGTCAGTCACGCACACGAGAACGGGCGAATTGCGCGCACTTGATGTCCGCGATGGTGAATCGGAGAATCAAGGTCCATATCATGCCCAGGATGAGCTTGAGGTTGCCGTCGATGATGTCTGAAACGCGGTCGGGCTCGGGTGGCACGGCCGAACCGGGGACGCGGCTCACCCTCGGGGCCGATGTTGGTAAGCTTGACGCCGCGCGAGGTGATGAACTCGAGGGCGAGGTTGACGTTCTCGGCCTTCTGGACGCGCATGCGCGGGTTGCGGTTGTACCGGCCGAGCGAGACGTCGCCTACGCGCATGAGCGGACGGCGATTGCACGATCGTCAGCGGTGGCGTGCGTACCCATGATTTCCTGCATATCCCAGCGCATCAGCGACGCGCGAGCACGAGCTGGGAAAAGGGCGCGTACCATGAGCTGGATGAGGCGGACGCCGTCGCTGAGGTCTTTGACGAGCGAGGACATGGGCGGGTAGCCGCCTTCTTCGAGCTTTGTATTGAGCCTGCCGTCGGCGGATTTGTTACTTAAGTAAGACTTTGGACGAGTAAGTAACACACCATTTACAGAATGTACGCTCCTGCATGTCCCTAGAGCGTGCCTCGAGCGAGTCCATGGCGGGCGACTGCATCGGGCGTTGAAGAGAGGCGCGGCGAGTTGAAGCTCCGGCGACGCGTCTTGACTCTTGCCCTCCTGTCCCGGCCTTCCGTCCCCGCGCAGCGATGGCCACGGCTCAGTTCGACAACATATTCCATGGCCTGAAGCCAGACCTCGGCAGTGCGCACAGTGGCCGCCAGTGCGGCTCTGCGGCCCAACTGACGCATGGCGCCCAGAAATCCGATTTGCACAGAGCGGGCTGGCGTGGAAGGCCCTGCAGGGCGACCACACGGCGGTCATCGCCTCAGGCAACATCAAATGGGCCCAGTGGCTCCGCGTCGCGCGCAATTTCCAGCTGCGCGTCGGGCTCAAGGACAACCGGCGCCGCGAGACCTTCGACGGCTTCCAGCGCGAGGTATGCGAAATTGTGGCGAAAAACGCGTCTTTTTCACGCGTAAATCCGCCGACAAGGACCATGACAAGCTCGTGGGCATATTCAAGACCTACTACGACGTCGTGCTCGAGAGCAAGGACATCAGCTATAAGGGCTGGAACTGGGGCACCACAGACTTCCAGGGTACGCACGCGAAAAAACGGTTGCAGTCTCCCATTCTAACATTACCCAGGCGAGGACCTCGCGTTCTTGGTATCGAACAAGACAGCATTCGAGGTCCCCATGAAATATGTCGCCAACTCTAACATCGCCGGCAAGACGGAGGTGTCGGTGGAGTTCGCGCCTCTGGATGGTTCCAGCGCGGAGAAGAAGTCCACGCGCCGCTATGACGAGCTCGTAGAGATGCGCTTCTTCGTCCCTGGCGTCGTCGAGCGGGCCGCGGACGACGACGACGACAAGGACAAGGAGAAAAAGAGCGACGACGACGACGACGAGCAGAGCGCCGCCCAGGTCTTCCACGACGCCATTCGCGACCGCGCAGAAATCGGACAGGGTATCATGGGCGAGAGTATCGTGCTTTTCGAGGACGTGCTCGTCATCACGCCCCGTGGACGTTACGATATCGACATGTTCACCGACTTCATGCGGTTGCGCGGCAAGACCTACGATTACAAGATCATGTACAGCGCTATCAACCGCTTGTTCCTGTTGCCCAAGGCGGACGACGTGCACGTACAGTTCATTGTATGTGCTGCTTTGCTGAGTCTATTTGCCACGCTCACATTCATGAAACAGATTGGATTGGACCCGCCGATACGGCAGGGTCAGACCAAATACCCGTATCTGGTCACGATGTTCTCGCGGGACCAGGAGCTGGAAATTGACCTGGCGTTGGACGAGTGCGTTCTACGGCCCAGGAAGCTGCTCTTGGTGACTAAGCGTTTCACAGGGAGACGATTAACACCAAGTACGAAGGGCGGCTAGACAAGCATTACGAAACCGCCATGTACCAGGTCGTCTCGAGCGTCTTCCGCGGGCTAACCAACAAGAAGATAACTGGCACATCCTCATTCCAATCGTGCGCACCGCCTTTCCATACTTTCTCTCTCTCACTGACACATTGTAGTGTGGGCGGTCACCCGAGCATCAAATGCAATTTGAAGGCCTCGCAGGGCGAGCTTTTCGTGCTCGAAAAGGCGCTTTTCTTCGTCACAAAACAGCCTACGCTCATCGACTTCGCGGACATTCACCAAGTGGTATTCTCGCGCCTGGGCGGTGGCATGGCGTCCGCGCGCACAATCGACGTCAAGGTCGTCAAGCAGACCGGGCCCGAGCTCGTGTTCACGAGCATGAACAAGGAGGAGCACGAGGGCCTCGAAGCCTTCCTCAAGGGCAAGAAGGTCAAGACGAAGAATGAGATGGGCGACGACCTCATTGCCGCTGCCATGGGCGATGGCGACGACGAGGACGAGGAGATGCAGAGTGTTGCGAGCGACGACGAGGCGCCTGCAAGACCACGCATGGCGAACGATGACGACGAGGACAGCGAGGAAGGCGAGTACCGCCTGCTCTGGCGCTTGTGTTCTATCTTCCTTACTCGCCTTCTCCAGACGAGGACTTCCAGGCTTCCTCTTCAGACGAAGGCTCGCCGTCAGATTCATCGGACGAGGACTCTGACGCAGCGAGCGATGCGTCGGACGACATGGTCAATGCCGCGAAAGCGAAGGCTAAGGCGAAAGCGAAGAGCAAGTCCAAGGACAAGGAGGGCTCGCCAGGCGCGTCGCCGCCAAAGAAGAAAAAGAAGCCATCTGCAGCGGCGGACGGCGACACGCCCAAGAAGAAGAAAAAGAAGAGCCTCGGCGCCGGCACAGCGGACGAGCCGATGGACGTCGACGACGACGAGCCCAAGGCGAAGGCGAAGCCAAAGCCAAAGCCGAAACCCAAAGTGCGCGAGGGCGAGGAGGACGAACCGGCCAAAAAGAAGCAAAAACGAACGTCCGACTGAACGTGGCCAGCCATCGTCAATGCTATCTTGTTTGCGTGATCTCTCTCCCGTCTCCCTTCGTCTGCTTGCTGCTCTCTGTATTACTTTGTAGCCCCCCTTTTGTATAGATTCTCGCGCGCGCTCACGATGCCGAACTGTCATTGGCACGTCTCGATCGGAGTTCTCGACTTTGCTGTGTCAACATGTCAGGCTTCGGGGAACTCGCTCCTGCATTTCAACCGACACCGTCATGTCAGCGCCCGCCTCGCTCCGCGCCGCCGCCCGCGTCGTGGCGCGCTCCTCGACGCGCGCGCGCGTACCCGCGCTCCGCCGCGGCCTCGCGTCCAGCGCGGGCGAGCACGCGCCCAAGAAGAGCAGCGACATGCCCTGGATAGTACGTAGACGCGTCCATTGATCCCGCGGCGAACCGGCGCCCCTCCAAGTTTTTCGCTCGCTCACGTTCCCATGCCTCTCCGTTGGTAGATTGCATCTACCGCTGTCTTTGGGTCTGCAGTGAGTGACTACCCCCGCTGTGAGGCGACCCGCATGCTGAGCGAAATTCGTGCCGCTGCGGTAGTTCGTGTACCTCGTCGGGCCCGGCGCGAAGAAGACCGGCGAGCACGCGCACCACCGCCATGGGGACGGCCTCGACGCGAAGGGCGAGCATGCGCCCAAGCAGCAGAGCGAGCCCGAGCCCGAGCCCGAGTCCAAGGATGACGAGGTGCGCGTTCGCGCGAGCGATGACGCGATGACGTCGATCCCTGATGCCCGGCAATCCATCGTGCCTGCAGCAGAATGAGGACAAGAAGTCCGAGGGCGGGATGAAGGACTCAGAGGGCACAGAGGCCTCTGCCCAGGACATTAAGGACTCCATTCAGCGCGGCGAGGTGCGTTTCTGAAGTTCTCTACTCCGTGCTGCGAGGGCCGACGCATTTTGCGCGACGCACAGAAAACCGATGCACCAAAGGAGGCACTTGATGCCGAGAAAAAGGGCCAGTCAGCCGGTAGCGGAAGCGGGGGAGGCTTACCGACGGAGGACGCGGAGGGGAACAAGGTCGACCCGAAGGAAGTCACGGAATCCGCGCAGAAGGGACTTGTACGCGCTCCTTTGGCCCGATCATCACCTACTGATTTGTGTTCGTGTAATTCGCAGAATGAGGACTCGCCGAAGGATGCGAAGAAGGCCGAGGAGGCCAAGTCCAGAAAGTGATCATTGACCAAGAACGTGGCGAACGCTATCCGTAGGCGCCGCCTCCGATAATAAATAGTTTCGTGATTCATCCAAGGCGCACGAGCAACGCTTCCCTGCTATATCACAACACGTCAAGCAGAGCGTCATATTGTACCGATGAACTTGAACGACTGGTCGGGACTCTCGTGCAGCTACTGCGGCGAGGGTAGATCGGTGCAGTCTGCTTGAATATTGCCATCTCGTTGGACTCAGATTCACATTCATCTCTTCCTAATACAGCGCCCAGCTTGTGATCACTGCGGCGCTTTTGTTTGCCAGCGGGAGGCGTTGCCAGGCGCCGCGGAGTGCATTCGTAGCCCGTTCAACAGTAAAGGTTGGCCGGCGGGTTGGCACAGTGGAGATAATGCCTCTGGATAGTCTCTGCCCCGCTGAGGCAACAACGCCTTCTTGAGTCTGGTTCAATGACTGGACTCGAAGGCGGAGGCCGGCGTATAGGCCTGGGGTTCGCCAGGTCTGAGCCCTCGGAATGAAGCCCCGGAGTGCCATCAGACAGCAATGTACGCCCCTAACTCCTGAAGAGCCTGAGCAGTGATGTGCATGCATACGTCAAGGGCCTGAGACATTTGTAGATACAGTAGTATAGCATGTAAGGACCGGAGGGTGACTCCGCCTGGCGTTAGCCGCGGCGCTCGGGGATGGCGGCTTGCCGTGTCCTTGGGGCGTCGCAACTCAGCCTACGCTGGGTGCGCCGGGTACGGGATCGTCCAATGGTTGAAGACGCGACGCGACCGGCGGACCGGGGGCGAGTCGGCCTGCCTTTTTGTTTTCCTCTCGCCTGATGCATTCACTGTTGGCTACAATATGCGACCCATTGAGAATAGTTCATCTCAAGTACAACCAGTACATCATTCTGGAAGTCATTAGGCCTTGCAGTCCCGTTGTTCAGCCAGTGTTGTACACTATTTGTATATGCTTAGGTACCTTGATCGTCAGACGTCAGACAGTCAGAAAGGCCTGCCGGACGTGAGAATTGCTGAAAAGTCTGGGTACCTCTCAGTATACGGACGCATCACAGGGGCCCAAAGCTGTCGCATTGCAGGCACTGCTTCTTGTGTCGACACAAGTGCTCCCAAGTGATGCTCGTGGAGGGTTTCATGCCAAAAAGTGCAGTGCAGTCAGGCCGGCTATATTATTTGCTCGTAATTCCCTTGAGAGTCATGCTCTGGCATCGTGAGCGGCAGGACAACAACCGCCTCTACGGCTGGCGGACTTGGAACGCCCGCCGGGAAAATCCGCTCGCCTGGATTGGTCCCGTGACCGGGCGCTCGTCCTCCGCCCACGGTGACGATGGAGAATCCGCACACCGAGCGCCAGGCCGTTCTACTCGAACGCGTTCTCAAGAACCTGGTACATGCAGCGACTCCCGCTGCGACGCTTCCTGACGCAACTGCAGGAGAACTGTCACGAAGCCATCGCCGAACTCAACCGTTGCATTGATGTAGGCTGCATCGCGGGCTCCGTTCTTGGTCGCTGGCGCGCTGAACGCTCGTTAGGACGTATGCTCAGCTAATTCCGAGATTACGGTAGCAGCGGACCTGGCGCAACGCTACCGCAAGAACGTGGCGTACAACCTTGAGGCGACGTCGCTGAAACCGTCCGCGGAGATCGAGAAGAGGTATCTTCCTCATGGCATGCGTGGCGATACTCATATTTCATGTAGGACATCTAGTGACGCGTAACTGGCTAGTTGCTCGCTATCTGGCCCTCCCTCACGCCGACGCATCGCGCTTGTTGCCGCGCTTGGTGCCATTTACCCAGAAATATACTATACCTCTCACATGCCTCAATGTCCTCGGCGCGCCGAGATGCGCGATTCAAGTATCTCTATTTTTGCAAGCTTCGTTTGGGGAGCATACAGCACCGGTTCGTCTATCTGCTTTTGGCCAACTCCTCTACCTGCTCGAACCAGCGTTTCGCTTCGGAGCCCCATCCGCCCAGACGCCTCCACTTCCCTCCGCGCTCGGCGGGGTCGGCCGCCAGGGCCACAGTATTGCGCTTGCGAACGCGTCGGTGCTGCATGATAGTCCAGAGCAAGATACTCTCGCGGTCCCAGAAGACAGAGCGCCACGTCTCGTTGCACCCCGGAGCGCATGGCTCGCCGATGCCGAAGATGCGTTCTATGGTGCGCCGGAAGACGCGCGGGAAGTAGAGCACGAACGGCGGGTCGAGCCCTGCCGGCGTCGGTCGACGCGCTCACAGTCGAGAGATACTTACAGATGACGTCCGTCGCGCTTTGCGCCGGAAGGCCACCCAGACTGTTGGTCGCGTTTCCGTCCATGACCCATTCATCGTGCGTGTCGATGAACCCTTTGACGCGGGCGTAGAAGACCTCGCGCGGTGCCTTTGCGATGCGGTTGAGCAGCGCGCGCATATGCGTACGCAGGGACCCACTTGCACCCAGTCCGGCTCCCAGCGTTCCTTGTCCAAGCTCAGCCCGGGGATGCCGAGCAGTCGGGTGAGGCGCGCAAGCATGGTCGTCTGACGCTGGATCTGAGCCCCTCCGGGAGGGGCCGGAAACAGCACGCACCTTGCCCGTACCGCTATTGCCGACGACAAGGATGCGATAGCGTCCCTGGGAGTCGCCCCGCAGAGGCGGGATAGGCGTCGACATGGCGGTAGCGGGTCAAGGTGCTCGAGTCACCGCGAACTCCGCCGGTCCCGCACTCGAAGCATAAAAATCCAAGGTAAACCTCGTCACGTGATGGCAGTGCGGTTGAAGACCCGGACAACGTAAGTACAAGCGGTGACTTGCCTTATGTTTACCTCGCGCCTACACAACGGATTCATTCAACATTGTGGCCCATGTGTTTACTAGTCCAGGCCGGACGTTCGCGGTTGAAAGCATCCGCCGCCGTCCGTTATCGGCGCTTACCGCCGGCCGGCCGAGCAGTCGCCTTGGAGCCCTGCGCGCGCGCAGTGGGATCCTGGGACTTAGGGGTACTCTATACTCTTGCGGGACGCGTTTTTATAACTTCAGCTGGTCGAGAGGGGACTTCAAGCGGTTTTTTCTCACTGTCCGGAGCTATCACGGCTGCCGCCGGATGTGCTCCTCCTCGTACCGTGCCTTGTGTATCGACTCTACGTCGCCTGGATGGTCTCTCACAATATAAGGTAATTATTACCCCTTTTTGGTTCGCACTTTGCATGAAATGAGGCCAAGATGGCAAAGGCATGTGGGTTTATGTAGTGTCTAAGGCTCCTAGAAATCACAAAAGCTACCCAATTCCATCAGTGAGACACACACATAGTACCCGGGGTAATTTCATGTCTCAATGGCCGTACTGAAAGAGGCATCAAGAGGCACGGTACGAGGAGGAGCACATCCGGCGGCAGCCGTGATAGCTCCGGACAGTGAGAAAAAACCGCTTGAAGTCCCCTCTCGACCAGCTGAGGTTATAAAAACGCGTCCCGCAAGAGTATAGAGTACCCCTAAGCCCCAGGATCCCACTGCGCGCGCGCAGGGCTCCAAGGCAACTGCTCGGCCGGCCGGCGGTAAGCGCCGATAACGGACGGCGGCGGATGCTTTCAACCGCGAACGTCCGGCCTGGACTAGTTTACCCGTCACCGCAAATTTTATACTTCCGATAACTGTGAATGCCTCTGCCCTGAATCAGTGGGACTTGCGATGAGTTTGTCTGAGTGTGTTGTGCGCTATTTGCGCCTGCTTTGCTCGGAGTGGTGCCCATCTTGACAACGCACACTTCAATTGTATACGATATACTGTAATGATTTATCTCTTCCATTCGTCGGTCAGTGTCCCCGACCTAGAGCAAAATGCCCCTACGCGCTCTTGACTAGCAACCACGCGAGCTCAGCGGCCCTTTCGTGGCCCACTAGTTCAACCAAGCCCTCGGGCTCAAGGAAATCGTGGTCCGCATACTCAAATCCTGGGACAACCGTCTGCGGCCCCCAAGTCAGTCAACTATATTCTCTAGTAAAGAACCGCACTCACCTCACTGATCAGGCACCCGTCTACGCTTGTTTCTCCGCCCTCCACGTCGGGGAGCAGGAAGCTCGCCTTGTATTTGCCTCCCTCCACGATCCACTGTATCCTCTCGCCTGCCAGGACATCCTGGCCCACGACGAACGTCTCAATCCGCGCCTCGCCCATGGGACGGGTCCCGTTCACGACCTCATCGGCGTGGATGATCACGTAGCGCGCCCTGCCCTTGTGAAGCGTGTGGACCGTCCTTCCCAGTTGATCGTCAGCATGAGAGCTCCGAGTCCGGACTGGAGGAGGGCTCACTTCGCCTTGTTCCTGTGGAACCGCCCGAAGCTGCTGGCTTGCGTCAGGAGGTAATGGATGCTCGTGCTCGCGCTGCGTGTCAAATCCGCCAGGACGCTGCCGTTCGCCGTGGAGTCCGCGGCTGCAGATGTCGTCGCCTCCGTGAAACGCGATGCGGCCGACAGCCCGCTCTCGTAAGATGGGTGAAAGGGGTTCGCCACGCGCCGCTTGTCGCGGTCCGTCTCGACGAAGTAGCCGCCCTGATGCAGGGAGCGCGTGTGAGCATGTACATCATGGCGAACATGGTGGAGGATGAGAAGGAGACGATGAGCGAGACACGCACCTCCGGATGCTTCACCATCTTGAGCGCAGCAACGAGGGCAAGAGAACGCGCTGGCTCCTTTGCGGCAGCGCCGAGCTTAGAAATGCTGGCGCCACCGCTGATGGAGGAAAATGTAGGGCGGATGGGCTGCGCGAGGGTAGGGTCGACGACAGACATGGTGGGCGATTCAACCTGCGAGTCCGCGACGCGGGTGTGTGCTTTATGTATCTGGGATCTTTATCAGTGTGCTCATCGCGCCCTGATGTGAGTATATATACCGGTGATATATAAGGTCCCCGGTCCACGTCGCGGCGGCGATCTCGGATTTGTCGGCGCGAGCGGCACCGTGAGCGCCCGGACTTGGCGGAGAATCTCACTTCGGGATCCTCCGAGTGATCATGACGTCCCGCGCGTCCTCGACAAAGCTTCGGTGCACTTTCAACTTGAATCATGCAATTTGCGATGGAACGTTGGCCTGGGATCTGTAGGCTTGCTGTGATAACAGCATTATAAATCACTGTTGACGCTGACCTCGATTAAGTGCTGTACCGAGCAAATGCCTTTGCAAGAGAAGCGCTTTGCAAATCGTAGCATCGCATTGGGAGAGCAATGTGCACCGCAGATCCTGATCGGCGCGTCGGCTTTTGCAGGCATACGAAATAACTGCAAGGCTGAATAGAGAGCGGTGCGCGTTCTGGAGGACGTCGCGGACAAGAGATCTGCAAATCTACGGAATCAGAGACCCGGGACCGTAGCATAGCGTCTTGTCGAAATAGCGTTCAGCACGTGGCGATTTTAGTTTCTAAGGGTTGACCGAGGAGGGGAAGGTGCGCATGAGACCTAGCGACGCAGGGGATCGGGAACTCAGGGTGCATGCAACCGCAGCATTGCCGTTATACCCGCTGAGGGCGTAGATTGCCGCGCGTCCCATTCCACGTGGAATGTGCACTGCGACACAGAGCGCAGCGTGTGGGCTGAGCGGCAAGCTGTAGACGGCTGCTCTCGGGTCTGTGAACGCGATCCGCTTGTCCCGGACTCCCATGGATGGTAGCGAAGCCTCGTTTTGAATATGGTAGCACACTGTGATACTGTGCAGCAGAGGGTTCTGAGCTTGGGGGACGAGCATCGCGGAAGCAAGGCAGCCACATCGTCGCAATTCTCGGCATGTGTAGCGCACTGTCCACTGTAGTCCTGGATTGCCGCCCGGCAACCGCACGCTGCACCCTGTGCTACAAGTGAGGTCCCCGGAGTGGGGGATGTGCAGGACGAGAGGCGGGAGCGACAACGGCTGGGGTTGCCGGTGATCTCACTGGGGGATCTGAACTGTCGAATCAGTGATGCTGGCAGGTGCAGGGCAAGGCACGCAGGTGCCAAAGTCTAATCTCGTTCAGTAGCTGCAGCGGGCGGTGCCGGGAGGATGAGCGCGAGGCAGTGGGTTGTTTGGCAGACTACGGGCGACGGAATGCGGATAAATGCCCTCTTGGTGTGCAGGGCGGGCGCCTGGCGCTGGTCACACGGTGCTGGCTGTTTGTGGGATTTTCAGTGGGACGTTGGGGTGAGATAGGCCGGAGCTCGGGCACGAGGCAGCGAGATAGGCCAGGACGGGTGTTTGGCAAGCAGGCTAGGCGAGCGACGGCGCTGATGATGATGGGCAGAAGCGGCAGGGCCGGGCATGGCGACGGGGACGGTTGCTCTGGCGATGGCTGCGGGAGGGGACGTTGGCTCGGGCGGGCGGGCGGGCGGCGTCAGGCTCGGGCTGTTTAGAAAAAGAGATTGGAGGGAAGCAGGAGCGACGTCGGGTGGCGGTGTGAAGCAAGAGAGGCCTGGGAATTTGCGTCAGACTCGGGCTCGGCTGACTTTGCAGCTTCACCCGCTCCTTGTCACTTGCCTCTTGCCTCTTACTGCCATGTCCTGGAGACAGGCGTTCAATCGCTCTGCCAACCGCTCCACAACGCCCACGCCCGGCGCCCCAGACGGCGGCGACTCGGGCGACGACGCGCCCAACGGCAGCAACGGCTCCCTGGGCGGCCGCGTTGGCCTGCTCACCATCAGAGTCACCGCCGCCCGCGCGCTCGCCGCGACGTCCATCCCGGCCGCCATCCGCACCATGCTCTCCAGCCCCCAGGCGAAGGCCGCCGCCGGCGTCAATCCGTCGACGGTGACGCTCCAGCGCGCCAACATGAAAAAGGGCCACAGAGCGCAGGACAGCGTGCAGCGCAAGAACTGCTGGTGGCTGCCCTACGCCGTCCTGGAGTTTGTGCGTCCTAAATTCCCATTAATTCTGCCGTGCTGACACCATTTTCCCGCATCCCAGGACGTGAACCAGGTCCTCATCGATGCAATGGGCGGCCAGCTCACAGACCCTGTATACATGTACCAAGCCCAATTGTCCGTCGTCTTCTCCCGCAACCTCCTCATAACTCACCGAACACTCAAGCGACGTATCACGGACGTCAGAAATCTCGCTGCAGCTGTACCTGCGCACCGGCGAGACCTCGGCGTCGTCAGGCCAGTACGACATGGGTCTCAACGACCAGTTCCTCGGCGGCATCAAGTTCGTCCCCGCCCTCGACGGCAACGCCCACGAGGACCAGTGGTACGAGCTCACCGGCGGCACGGGCGCCGGGCAAATCCAGATCGGCTTCCAGTACGAGGCCGAAAACGTAAGTCCCGTCTCGACGCGAATCACCGTGTACAGCGCTCTGATTATTATTCTCCTCACCTATTCGCAGAACCGCAACCTGACAATAGACAGCTTTGAGCTGCTCACGGTCATCGGCAAGGGCAGCTTCGGCAAGGTAAACGCTTGGGACGCATCGCGCCGGCGAGGCTGACCGGCCCGCCCAGGTGATGCAAGTGCGCAAGCGAGACACAGGCCGGATATACGCGCTCAAGACCATCCGGAAAGCCCATGTCGCGTCCCGAAACGAGATTGAGCACACCCTCGCCGAGCGGATGGTGCTCGCGCGCGTCAACAACCCGTTCATCGTGCCCTTGAAGTTCTCCTTCCAGTCCGAGGCCAAGCTCTACCTCGTGCTCGCCTTCGTCAACGGCGGCGAGTTGTTCCGCCACTTGCAGGTAAGCGAAGCACGGATCCGCCTCCTCGTTTCGAAGATAGGCGCGCTGAGCGAGATTCCCACGAATGCAGAACGAAGGGCGTTTCAACGAGGAGCGCTCGCGCTTCTATTGCGCCGAGCTTCTCCTGGCGCTCGAGCACCTGCACGACTTCAACGTCATTTACCGGTTCGTCGGCGCGTCATTGTCCGTAAACGGACACGCGAAGCTGATCCTCGGCCTGACACAGTGACCTGAAACCGGAGAACATCCTTCTGGACTACAACGGGCACATAGCGCTGTGTGACTTCGGTCTGTGCAAGCAGAACATGACCGAGAACGATACGACGACCACGTTCTGTGGCACACCCGAGTATCTGTCCCCGGAGATCATCCAAGGCGCCGCGTACAGTACGTGATCACCGTCGTCCTCGTCCTCGATCATGACTGACACGCGCTGCGCAGCGAAAACGGTTGATTGGTGGACGTTGGGCGTTCTGTTGTACGAGATGCTCTGCGGGTACGTCCGGATCCCATCTTGCGCAAACATCATGCATGCAAGATTGGCGCTGACGACCTCGACTGCCGTGTCTGCAGCTTACCGCCGTTCTACGACGGCGAATCGACGGACGAGATGTACAAGAAGATCCTGAACGACCCGCTGGTCTTCTCGGACGACGTGCAGCCCGACGCGCGCAGCGTGCTGAAGGGCTTGCTGACGCGCGAGCCGGCGAAGCGGCTGGGCGCGAACGGCGCGGGCGAGATCAAGGCGCACCCGTTCTTCGCGAACCACATCGACTTCGTGAAGCTGCTGGCAAAGCGCATCCAGCCGCCGTTCAAGCCGAGCGTCGCGAGCGCGGTCGACACGAGCAACTTCGACCCGCAGTTCACGCACGAGGCGCCGACGGACTCGGTCGTCGAGAGCTCGGAGCACCTCTCGGAGACGTTCCAGCGCAAGTTCGCCGACTTCTCGTACGACGGCTCGCGCCTGCAGGCCAGCCCCGCATAGCGCGCGCAGCGACAGTGCGCGCGCAGCACCCCGATTCCCCGCCCCTCGCCGATACCTCCTCCCATCGCCCGCTTGCTTGGCCACGCCAATGTATCTCGTACCACTCACTCCACTCGTATCTCCGCTCGCTACTTCCTCGCACAGATCTCTCGCGCTGCCCCGATCTCACACATACAGACATCCCTGCTAGCTGGTCTCTCCCGCATACGGTAATTTTATTCGCGCATCCATATCGCCCCCGCCCGCCCTGTCCGACCCCGACGCTCGCTCACCCTCGTCCCCGTACTCCCGCTCCATAGGATACAGTTCTGCTTTTCGTCAATTCGGTAGTTTACCAGACACACTCGTTATCCTCATCTTTATAACGGTTTGCTTCTGCCCCTTTTGGACTCGTTCAAAACCCTTGTGACATATGCGACCGCGTCGCGTCTCAACACGCTCCATAGCACGCCTCAGACGACGCGTAGTGAGTCGTGGCCTTTCAAGGAATTCGCCAATTCGGATACCAATCAACGAGCATCGCATCTCCGAGGACAAAGAGAATTCAGTCTAGGGCAAGGGATGCATGCAGTTGTTGCTATATGTACAAGTGTAGCGTGCTCATCGATATCGGTGGTACATACGGGAAAACATGAGAAGCGGGGCAGAAGCGCAGCAGAGCATGGGAGAGGGAGAACAAGATGCGAGAACCGAAACGACACGTACCTATGATGGTGGGGCGGTAAATAGACTATAGCAAGCGTTCGGGCATGCGACAAAAGCAAGCAGGGATAACATCGGTGACTTGGTTGGGGGTTGCATGGATAAGCATCGACGGGACGGGACGACAGCGAGGGGCACATATTCGTTTTGTACAGCCGTCCGCGCGGCCTGCCACCGGCGCGACGGCGCGTTGGAGAACGTCTACGGGCGGCGCGCGCGCATGCGGCCGTTGGACGTGGCCCAGCCGTTCTCGGCCAGCAGCGGCTTGTCGCCGAACTTGAGCAGGTCGTACAGCGCGGCGATGTGGTCGCCCTTCTGCTCGAGCGAATCGATGACCTCCTTGAGCTGCTCGGCGACGACGTTGCGCTTCACGACGTTCGACGCGGCGTCCATCAGCTTGTACTGGTCCGCGAGGTCGACATACAGCCTATACCCCCGTCAGCAATGGGCCATACATTCGCGTTCTTGGACGTACCCTTTGTAGTGCGTGAAGTCGTCCTCAAGCTCGCGCAGCACCCGCGCAAGGACAGTCTGCGGCGGCAAGCGGTCCTTCTCGACACCCTCGGCCTCCGCGAAGCCCTCGTCGTCCACGTCCTCGGCGGCGGCGCCCCACTGCTCGGGTATGTCGGGCGGTGCGCTGTGGAATCGACCTGGGCCGCTCGTCCGCTTGCGCCGGTGGCACACGGTGCAGGTCTGCTCGTCGTGCTCGGGCGCATTCGTGAACATGCGCCTCAGCCGGTCGCCGCGCATCGTCACGTCCGCCTCGACGGGCATCTTCGTGATCTGGCGTTTAGAGAGCACGGGGATGGGACCTTGGACTGGAGGCGCCGACGCAGATTTCGGTGGCGGGAGCGGCCGTTCGGTGAGGGCGGGGGACTGAGCTCGCGAAGATGGCAAGGAATGGGTCTGTGGGACGGTGTCAGTGGAGCAGTGAGAACGAGTTTCAAGCGGCGGACACGCACCTCGCGGAAAGACTTAAAACGCCCAGTGCCATCCGCGCGTAGCGACCGCTCCGTGCGACGCTCGTCCAGCTCGGTCTCGATCCTGCTCACCTCCTCAGGCTCAATGAACATGGGCGGGCGTTCGCTGCCGGCAGTCGCGCCGCCTGTCCGATGGAACCAGTCATTGTCGTGCGACACTTCGCGGATCTGACTTCGTCTGGACTCGGGGCGCGCGCCGACCCCATGTCGTCGATAGCTTTCCTCCGCGCGCATTTCCTGGGTCGGCTCCTCGGGGACGGCGCTGAGGCCCTGCGGGTCCGCTTCCTCATCGCCATCAACGGATGCCGGGGGCGAGACGAGCGACTGCGAGTGGTGTGAGACCATGCTCTTCTCGCGGCGGCGCTCGAGGCCGTCCTCGATCACGTCGCGCAGGCGCTCGACCTCATCGCTTAGCCGGTCCACCTCGTCGCGCAGCTCCTCGATCTCCGCAATCTTGGCACGCATCTGCGCGGCGTCGCTGTCGCGCAGCGTGCGCAGCTCGTGAATTGCGGCTTGGTGCGACTCAAGCTCGCGGGTCATGCGCGCTAGTTGAGTGCGTAGTTGTGCGACGAGGTTCTCTAGAGCTGCGGATATTTGTTAGCCCCCATGTGTGTTGGTGAAAGCGAGTGATGAATGGCAACTGACATTTCTTCTCCTCGACGGCCTCCTTGTAGCGGGCCTCCCATACGCGGTCGTTGGCAGCGTTAGCAGCGTTGGCTCGGATCCTGTCGCGGTCCTTCCGTTCGCGCGCCTCAGCATCCAAGACACGAGTCCGTTCTCGAGCGACCTCCGCGCGGCATGCGTCGAGCTCGTGTTCGAGCTCGCGTACTCGTCTCCGGGCGGCGCCGTTCTCAGTCTCGAGGTCGGCTAAGCGGGCTGCCAGCTCCTCGATGGCATCAGAGACGGCCTGAGCATTGGGCATGCCGCCAGCGAGGTGGTCGTAGTGCGAATACTCCTCGTCTGCATCGTAATACGAGGCGCCTGCGCGGGCGGGAGAGGCCACCGCCGCGGTAATGCCTGTCACGTCCGGCAGGTGTATACGGCTGCCCTTGACGGACATGCGGGCGGGCGTTTGCGTTCTTCTGTGTGTTGGGCGGGCAGGCGTGGCGGACGGGGGCATGTTGCCCATGTCGTTGAACGGCGCGCGTTGGCGGGTCTTTTGTTGTTGCGCGAGCAAGACGTCCTGCTTCGCTTTCGCAAGGTCGGTCGAGAGCCCTTTGGCCATGCGCTCGAACCTGGAGCCGTCCTGCGTGGAGTCGTCCCGCGCGGTGGGCGTGGACGCCGTTTTGGAGCCGCCGGACGGGATGCGCTGCTGCTGGGCGGGTGGTGGTCGCGGATAGGAGGGCGTGGAGGTCATGGCGGGCATGACGGTGACGGGCTCCTGCTGGGCGATGAAGGGCAGCGGTTGGGCGCGCGGGCGCTTGGGCGAGAAGGCCTGGCGGCTGAGGGCGTCGGCGAGGCGCGGGCTCTGCGGGGCGGGCTCGACGTCGGAGCGGCGGGCGACGGTGGACACGTCGGAGACGGCGTCGTCGGTCTCGCGCGGGTGCGAGCGGAAGCGGCCGCTGCGGGCGACGCGGTCGAGCTGGGCGCCGGGCTCGAGGACGGCCGGGCGCGGGGCGTCGCCGCGGGCGGAGCGCGGGGTGCGGGTGATGTTGAAGAGCGACATGTCGGCCGGGATGCCCATGTCGTCGAGCGGGCGCTGCGCGTCGAACTCGCCGCCGGGGCTGCCGTAGCGCGGCGCGAGCCCGGCGGACAGCGTCAGCGCCGACGCGTGGTGGGCGGCCGTCGACACCGTCTGCCCCTCGCCGTGCGTGTCCTCGCCGTCGCGGTACGAGTCCAGCGCGCGGTGCCGGCCGCCGAACTGGTACTGCAGCGACGACCGCTCGCTCACGTCGTCGAACGCGTCGAGCGGGATGTGCCGCGGCAGCTCGATGCTGTAGTCCGGCGACGGCAGGCACCCGGCCAGCTCGCGCTCGGTGCGCAGGCGCTGGCGGTCGTGCTCGTCGTGTTCGATGCTCCACTCGCCCGCGCTCATTGTGGTCTGTACAGCAGAGGGGGCAAGGTTGCGGGAAGAACCAACGGATGTAAAACTCGTGACGCGCCGCCGGTTCGGTCACGTGCAAATTCATTCTCCGATCCCGGGTATCACGGCGGTAATGATTATTCCTCTTCCTCTTGTTTTAGTTCTACAACGCTATCCTCGTCCTGCCGTCTCGTAGCCCTCTCGCAGTTTGCATTGTGTTTCCCTCGGCCAGGTGGTATCTTGCAACCCGCGCACCTCAGCGCCGCCATTGCTCTAGAAACGGTGGCGTGGGATACAGCAAGGTCATATTTGTCCTTCAGCTCTGCCTGGACGTCCTTAATCCTGGCACCCGGCTGCGCCTCGACGTAAGCTCGCATCAGCTGCATTGGGCTTGAGTACGTCATCCTTCAGCCTGGTCGACTGGCTTACCTCGAGTGCATCGTCCTTCAGTATGCGCTTTCGTCCAGGATTGGGCGACGGGCGCGACACCTTGCCAGTCTCCCGGACGTTGCGAATCGTCCGTTTCACCGTCGGAAGGCTGACGCCTATCTTTTCTGCTATCTGCGCCCTTGTGTGCGTCGGCTTCATGCGCATGATCTCTTCCTTTGTCGAGTCTGGGACATGGCGGCGCGGCATGGTGAAAGGTGCTGGATGACGTTTGTGCTTCCGGTGGCGCCCGACATCGCGTGGAGCTTCAGCGTCGAACCCACCGTCGCCGATCGCTGAATTGCGTATTCGACTCTGGCCGCCTACTGAATCGACCCGACTTGATGGATTGAGTGCAGTTCTATCCTCTCTCTGAGTGCAGTTCTATCCTCTCTCATGCCGGCTTTGCGCCGCAGCCTTCCTCCCATCAACCGCTGCTCAGGTTCTAAGAAAGTCCTGTTTGCAACGCGCCACGGCTCTGGGCTGCACAGTCCGTTTTATGAGGCTGGTCTGGAGCGTTGCGCTTCGCCTTCGTGGTCTGTCCGCGGGTCTCTGCCTTTATAATGCATCCTCAGGACCGGTTGGAGGGATCTCGCGCGTAGCCATCGGACACTTGTACATACATCGCAGGGAGTCAGGAAATTCAGCGCCTCCTGGGGGTCCTGCGTTCTTTGCACGATCTTTCCTTCTCCCAAATTGCAAGAGTCAGGAAATGCAAAGCATACATAACTCCAATTTTAGCGCGCAGTGGGGACTGCTGGCGGTCAATTTCAGTAGGTAAAGAAGCATCTAGTATGGTGTGAAGCTCAGGTCCTTGCTTGCCTCGGTTCTCAGTGGAGAATGCCGGAAACGAGCTTGGTGAAGAAGCCTTCAAGCCGCTTGTAAATCACCGAAATATATAGTTTCATTACAAGGGGGACGGAATCAGGGCTTGAGAATGGTCCTGTATATAAGCCACACAGATTAAGGCTGGGCAATTGGACGCCGATGGTCGCGAACGCAAGGCAAGGAGCGGAGCACCAGTCGGGAACGGCCGTCGCGTTTTCGCGTTCCAAATTTCTCTCAGCCACCCGGTCACCGCTCGACGCCATGGACGGAGGCGAACGGCCGCACAAGGCGCACCGCGCGTCCAAGGTGGACAAGAAGGGCAAGGGCAAGGCCACCGGAGGCTTCAACGAAAAGGCGTTCGCGCCGCGCTCTGGACGTCGCGCAGACAAGCAGGGCCGGCGCAAGGCAGAAAAGGACCAGACGCGTCTGCACGTCCCGCTCGTCGACCGCACGCCGGACGATGTCCCGCCGCCCGTCGTCATTGCCGTCGTTGGCCCGCCCGGCGTGGGCAAGACGACGCTCGTTAAGAGCCTGGTCAAACGCTTTACGAAGCATACACTCTCCGAGGTCAAGGGGCCCATTACTGTCGTCAGCGGTACGCCGATGCTTTTCTGCATCTCGTCTACTATTCTAATGTCTTTTTGTAGGCAAGAAACGTCGCCTCACGTTCATTGAATGCAACAACGACCTCAACTCGATGATCGACATTGCCAAAATCGCAGACCTCGTCCTGCTCATGATAGACGGCAGCTTCGGCTTTGAAATGGTGCGCAAACGATCCTAAGCCTCGAGCCTCACACTGACCGTGCTGCAGGAAACGTTCGAGTTCCTCAACATCCTACAGTCGCACGGCTTCCCCAAGGTCATCGGCGTGCTGAGCCACCTGGACCTCATCAAAAAGGCGCACACGCTGCGCGAGACGAAGAAGACGCTGAAGAAGCGGTTCTGGACGGAGATATACCAGGGCGCGAAGCTATTCTACCTCTCGGGCGTGCTCAACGGGCGCTACCCCGACACGGAGATCCAGAACCTCTGCCGCTTTATCTCGGTCATGAAGTTCCGCCCGCTCGTCTTCCGCAACACCCACCCGTACATGCTCGCGGACCGCCTCGAGGACCTCACGCCGCGCGAGCAGGTGCGCCTCGATCCCAAGTGCGACCGCACCGTCACACTCTACGGCTACCTGCGCGGGACGAACCTCCGCGAAAGCACGCTCGTGCATATCCCCGGCGCGGGCGACTTTGCGCTCAAGAGCATCTCGCTGCTTGGCGACCCGTGTCCGCTCCCTACCATCGAGAGCGAGCGTAGGAGGAAGCTGAGCGAGAAGCACAAGCTCATCCATGCGCCCATGAGCGACGTGGGCGGCGTCATGTACGACAAGGACGCCGTCTATATCAACGTCCCCGGAAGCTTCACGCGGCGGCAGGATGGCGAGGAAGACGCCAGTGCGCTGCGCTTCATCTGTTGCCCGTTCCACGCGCTGACCTTCTTTGCGCGGCAGTACCGCAGGGCGAGGGCGAGCAGATGGTTATGGACCTGCAGGACGTCACGTACGATCTCGCGGACGGCATCTCGAGGAGCCAAATCCAGCTGCTCGGGACGTCTTCTGCACCGCTCAAGGTTGACGACGACAGCGACGAGGATGACGAGGAAGAGGACGCCGGCTCTGCGTCGGGCTCTGACGACGAGGACGGCGAGGAAGACGACGACGACCTCTCGGATATAGACCACGACCAGGAGGCAACCGGTGACCGCGGGCGCACGTCCATGCGCTCTCACGCTCGCGCCGCTCAAGGCCTGTCACTCAGCGAAAAGCGTCGCGGCGAAGACGTCGAATACGCCGACTCTGACTCGGACCTGGGCGAAGGCTCGGGCGACAGGATGAAGGGAGACGACGAGAGCGACCTCGACCTTGCAGATGAAGACGACGATAATGGGGAAGATGACGATGACGAGGAGGGCGTCACCCCGCACTGGAAACGAAATCTCGCAGCGAAGGCGTCAGAGGCCTTCGACCGTAACAAGCAGCGGCGGAAACGCGACTGGATGAAGCTCATCTATCGCACGGCCCTCACACCCGCGCAGATCCTCAGCGGCGAGACGGAGGAGCAGCCAAATATCGAGGACGACGACGATGACGAGCTGTTCAAATTCAAGAGCAAGGAGAACGTCAGCGCCGAAGAGGTCTTCGACCAGACCAAGGAGCCGATATCGTCCGAAACTCTGGCCGAGTGGGATGATGAGGAGATGCTCGATTCTATACGGCACCTCTTTATCACTGGCGGTGATGCGCCTGGCGGTGAGGGCGACGGAGCAGCGCCCGCGGGCGAAGGGGACGAATGGGAAGGCGTTGACGATGACGGCGACGTCGACATGGACGATGAGGAGGGCGGCGCGAAACCTGCTCAAACTGCCGAGGAGGCCCGCGCGGCCGCCCTCGCAGCGAAGAAGGAGGCGCTGAAGCGCAAGTTCGACGAGCAGTACGACGACCCGGACGAAGCTGGCAAGCAGGACTTCTACGACGAAAAGAAGGACGAGATGGCGCGACAGCTGAAGCTCAACCGCGCCGAGCTCGAAGGGCTCGACGCCGAGGCGCGCGCGCTGGTCGAGGGTTACCGCGCGGGGTCGTACGTGCGCCTGGAGCTTGAGGACGTCCCGTGCGAGCTCATCACGCACTTCGACCCCACGTACCCGCTCGTCGTTGGCGGCTTGCTCCCCGCCGAGGAGCGCTTCGGCTTCATCCAGGCGCGCATCAAGAAGCACCGCTGGCAGACGCGCATTCTCAAGACGAACGACCCCTTGATTCTCTCTGTGGGCTGGCGGCGCTTCCAGACAGTGCCGATCTACTCGCTGGACGATCACAGCATACGGATGCGCATGCTCAAGTACACCCCTGAGCATATGCATTGCTACGCCACCTTCTACGGCCCTGTAGCACTCCCCAACACTGGCTTCTGCGCGTTCAAGGGGATCGACCCGGAGACGGCGGCTTTCCGCATCGCGGCGACCGGCGTTGTGCTCGACGTCGACCGGTCGACGAAGATCGTCAAGAAGATCAAACTCACTGGTGTGCCCATGAAAATCTTCAAGAACACCGCCTTCGTGCGCGACATGTTCAGTTCTGCGCTCGAGGTCGCCAAGTTCGAGGGCGCGACGATCAAAACCGTTTCCGGCATCCGCGGACAGATTAAGAAGGCGCTCCCGAAGCCCGACGGCGCGTTCCGCGCCACGTTCGAGGACAAGGTGCTCATGAGCGGTACGTCTTGGCCGTCGCTTATCGATCATCCTGATATGGATGCAAACCCTCCGTTCTTATCTTACATCGGACTTCTGTCGCAGATATAATCTTTCTACGCGCGTGGTATGCCGTGGAGCCGCGGAAGTACTACAACCCGGTTACGTCGCTGCTCCAGGCCGACAAGGCGGCGTGGCAAGGGATGCGGTTGACTGGGCAAGTGCGCCGGGAGCAGGGCGTCAAGACGCCGCTAAATGTTAACTCCACGTACAAGGTACGCGCAAGTCGCGTTTGTTATTCGCCGCTTACTGCGTCATGCTGACTCATCGGACCGCGGCACGCCAGCCCGTCGCGCGGCCGCCGCGCAAGTTCAACCCTTTGAGGGTGCCGAAGGCGTTGCAGGCGTCACTGCCCTACGCGTCCAAGCCGCGAGTCATGAAGCCGCAGCGGCGCCAGACCTATTTGCAGAAGCGCGCGGTCGTCCTCGAGCCGGAGGAAAAGCGCGCGATCACTCTCCTACAGCAAATGCGGGCGCTGCGTAAGGACCAGGTGGCGCGCCGCAAGGACAAGCAGGAGGAACGGCGCGCCGCGCACAAGAAAAAGCAGGAGAAGGTCGAGGGCGAGCGGGAGAAGAAGCAGAAGGAGGAGCGCAAGGAGCATATGCGCGTTGCTGGCATCAAGCGCAAGCGCGAGGAGAGTCATGCTGGAGGCTCCGGGAAGCGACGACGATCGACCTCGAGTCATAGCTAGATACTAGCATACAGTCTGCGCACTGTTTTCGTATCATTATTGCAATTCCATTGGTGGATCCCTGAGGCCGGGCTGGATTGGGCAGGCCCCGAGGGAGCTGTCTTGGATGGTACCGATTCCCCAGTTCTTCTGCGGGTCGGCTGCGGTTCTCACGGGCGCCGGGACTGACTCAAATAGGCGCCGGAGATATAAAGTGTGGCCGTTGGCATCAGGCTTGCGCACACTGCGGCACGCCGGGCGACTTTTCCAAGCTCAGCTCGCGCCTCCTTGTCTCGTTCCACTTCTCCACCGTCGCAGCCCGCCGCCATGTCGGACTCGTCGTCCACCGAGCACGCGGAGAAGGCGCCCGCGCCCCGCAAGCAGCCGTTCTGGCGTCGCGAGAAGGCAAAGCCCGCAGACGGCGCCGTCGACCCCGAGTCCAAGCCCGCCGACGCCGTCGTCGTCAAGCCGGCCGTCGCGGAGGCTGAGATCCAGCCCGTCGGCTTCTTCGAGCTCTTCAGGTGTGTCGCGGCCTGCCACAAACGCCAGGGTCTCGTTCTCACGCGCCATTGCCGCCGCCGCCAGATACGCGACCAAGTTCGAGCTTTTCCTCAACCTCATCGGCCTCGTTGCCGCCGCAGCCGCGGGCGCAGCCCAGGTGCGCTACCCGCCCAGCCGCGAGGCCGCGATTGGATGCCAGCTCGCTGACCATCGCCTACAACAGCCGTTGATGTCTCTGCTGTTCGGCAAGCTGACACAGGCATTCGTCACGTTCCAAACCGCCATCTACGTCAACGGTGAAGCGGGCGCCGTCGCAGCTGGCGAGGCGTTCAAGAAGACTGCGGCCGAGACGGCATCCTACCTCGTCTACCTTGGTGCGTGCATACACCCCTAACAGCCCGTTGCATCTAACCGAGTGCGGTGCGCAGGCATTGGCATGTTTGTCGTAACATACACATACATGGTCATCTGGACCTACACCGGCGAGGTCAACGCGAAGCGCGTCCGCGAGCACTATCTCCGCGCCGTATTGCGCCAGGACATCGCCTTCTTTGACAAGCTCGGCGCCGGCGAGGTCACCACGCGCATTCAGACCGACTGCCGTAAGTAGCTTATTAATGGGCGGCAGGTACGCGACGCTCATTAAACCGTTTAGATCTCGTCCAGCAAGGCATCTCGGAGAAGGTTGCGCGTAAGTGGAACCACGTGTGTCCAGATTCGCCATCGCTCATCGCGGTGCAGTTTCCGTCAGCTTTATCGGCGCTTTCATCACGTATGTCGCACGCACTCATCACAGCGCCCATTGCCTGACGCATCCTTGCCCATCCGCAGCGGTTTCGTTCGTACGTGCCTGGCACTCATTGACCATTCTCAGTCTAATTCCTGGCCTCATCGGCTTTTAGTCGCCTATATTCAGTCCTGGAAACTAGCGCTCGCGCTGTCCTCCATCCTGCCATGCATCATGTTCGCTGGTGGTTTCATGAACGTCTTCATTGGGCGATACGTCAAGATGGCTTTGGACTCCACCGCAAAGGGTGGTACTCTTGCGGAGGAGGTCATCGCCACCGTACGGACGGCGCAGGCGTTCGGCTCCCAGAAGATCTTGTCCGGTCTTTACGACAAGTTCCTCGATGTTGCGAACAAGTACGACTCCAAGCAGGCGGTCGTTCATGGTGTCGGCC
Source organism: Auricularia cornea (assembly GCA_030578095.1). Taxonomy (NCBI): domain Eukaryota; kingdom Fungi; phylum Basidiomycota; class Agaricomycetes; order Auriculariales; family Auriculariaceae; genus Auricularia; species Auricularia cornea. Next base: position 2,162,579 of record JARLTE010000008.1, read on the forward strand.
TCGGAGGCGAGTGCCAGCAGTGTTCAATTAGTGGCGTTGTCTGACACTTCATTCAGCCTTCTACTTCATCATCTACTCGTCCTATGGTCTTGGTTGGTAGCCAATGCTGCTTATTTGATCTGAATCTAACGGATTACAATCTCAGCGTTCTACTTCGGTACCACGCTCATCATCTCGGGTGAAGGTAAGCCCCTACCTCATCTTGCGCTCCATTGCGGCCGGTTGACCCCTTGTCAGTGAGCCCCGGAAAGGTTGTCAACGTGTTCTTCGCGATCATGATCGGCTCTTTCTCGATGGCCATGCTTGCGCCCGAGCTGCAATGTCAGTCCTGTTTTTGACCGGTGGGGACCGGTGGGCTTACGTAACACTGCGCAGCCATTTCCCAGGGCCGCGGAGCTGCCGCCAAGCTTTTCAGCACCATCGACCGTGTTCCGCCCATCGACTCCTCCGACCCGTCCGGTCGCAAGCTCGACACCGTCGAGGGCCGCATCACCTTTGAGGACGTCAAGTTCAAGTATCCCTCGCGCCCGGACGTGCCCATCCTCAAGGGCCTCAACATCACCTTCGAGGCCGGAAAAACCGCGGCGCTTGTCGGTGAGTTTTTGTTCCACGGACAATCCCCCTGCACGCCGGTGTCCCTGTCGATCATCGGCTGATGGCGGCGGTGCTTCGCACAGGTGCATCCGGAAGTGGCAAGTCGACTGTGGTGCAGCTTGTCGAGCGCTTCTACGACCCCGAGTCCGGCTCGGTCAAGTTCGACGGCGTCGACATCCGCGAACTCAACCTCAAATGGCTGCGCAGTCAGATCGGTCTCGTCTCGCAGGAGCCGGTCCTGTTCGCCACCACCATCAAGGGCAATGTCGCACACGGTCTCATTGGCACGCCGTTCGAGAATGCGGACGAGGAGAAGAAGATGGAGCTCATCCGTGACGCATGCATCAAGGCCAATGCGGATGGTTTCATCAGCCACCTGCCTAACGGCTATGAGACCATGGTCGGCGAGCGCGGTTTCCTCCTCTCTGGTGGACAGAAGCGTGAGTTACTTGTTTCCTGAGATCGCGTTTGGGTAATCTCAATATCTACTGCAGAACGTATCGCCATCGCTCGTGCTATCGTATCGGACCCCAAGGTTCTCCTTCTGGACGAAGCTGTAAGTTTCAGGTTCACACCTCCGGGACGGAGATTAACATGGTCAATTAGACGAGCGCGCTCGACACGCAATCCGAGGGTGTCGTTCAGAACGCTCTGGACAAGGCCGCCGCAGGTCGTACCACGATCACCATTGCTCATCGTCTGTCGACCATCAAGAACGCAAACCAGATCTTCGTCGTTGGCGGTGGCGAGATTCTCGAGCAGGGCACCCACAACGAGCTCATCGCTGACCCGAACGGCGCCTACGCGCGACTCGTCGAGGCGCAGCGTCTCCGTGAAGCTGAGGCCCCGACTGGCGACATCACCCCCAGCGATGAGGACGCTGAGCCGGCCGAGAAGACTGCCGCTGAAATCGAGGAGGACGCAAAGAAGGAGCTTCCGCTCGGCCGCCGCACCTCGTCTGTAGGTTCTGTTACCAGCGCTGTCCTCCGCCAGAAGGCTGCGGAGCGGGCAGAGGAGGAGGAGAAAGAGTACGGTATTGTCTTCCTCTTCCGTCGCATGGGCCGCATCAACAAGTCCGAGTGGAAGAGCTACGTCTTCGGCGCATTCTTCGCTGTTGCTACTGTACGAGTTTTCATCGTGGTTTCGTTCGCGTCTCGTGCTCATACATCTGCAGGGATCGGTCTACCCGGCTTTCGGCATCGTCTACGGCCACGCCATCAACGGCTTCTCGCAGCCCACCGACCACGGCAAGCGCGTGGCTGGCGACCGCAATGCGCTCTGGTTCTTCTTGATCGCCATCCTGTCGACGTTCGCCATCGCGCTCCAGAGCTACACCTTCGCCCACGCCGCTGCTGTTCTGACGGCACGTGTTCGCCAGATCAGCTTCAAGGCCATGCTGCGCCAGGACAGTGCGTGTACCCCTTTTATCCCGCGTTGCTTCGTTTCTCATCCCTGGTGCAGTTGAATTCTTTGACCGCGAGGAAAACAGCGTACGCTCCTCCATTTGCACCTTCCCCTCAGTCGCTGATCCCCTCATTTAGACCGGTAGCCTCACTTCCAGCCTGAGTGAGAACGCCCAGAAGATTCAGGGTCTGGCGGGTATTACTCTTGGAACGTGCGTCAGAAAGCTGTTGGGCGAGGGGACCTTTTGCTGACTAGGCTTTAGCATTTTCTCGAGTTGTGCCACGCTCGTAGTTGGCTCTATTATCGGCCTTGCCTACGGTTGGAAGCTCGCCTTGGTTGGCATTGGTGCGTCAGAGGACCACCCCTAACTTTATGTAAGCTAATCTGGACTGTCCGCAGCTTGCGTTCCATTTGTGCTTTTCGGTGGATACGTCAGGCTGGTGGGTGACATCGCATTTTGTGTATCCCACGGGTCCTGACGGTCGTTCCAGCGTGTCGTCGTGCTCAAGGACCAGGTCAACAAGAAGCTGCATGAGCAGTCGGCTCAAGTCGCTTGCGAGGCTGCCGCCGCTATCCGCACTGTCGCCTCCCTCGTCCGTGAGGACGACTGCTGCAAGATCTACAGCGACAGCCTCGAGGAACCTCTCAGGACGTCCAACCATGCCACCATCCGTAGCACTGCCCTCTTCGCGCTCACTCAGTCGTTGGCCTTCTGGGTCATCTCGCTGGTTTTCTGGTACGGCTCCCGCCTCGTCGCCTCGTTCGAGTACACGACCCAGCAGTTCTTCATCTGCCTCATGAGCGTCACGTTCGGCTCCATCCAGGCCGGAAACGTCTTCACCTTCGTCCCGGACATGTCGTCCGCCAAGGGTGCCTCTTCGGATGTCGTCACGCTCATGGATGCCCGCCCTGAGGTCGACGCCGAGGCTACGGATGGCATCATTCTGAAGCAGGTCGAGGGCCGCGTTGTGTTCGACGACGTCCACTTCCGTTACCCGACTCGTCCCGGTGTCCGTGTTCTCCGCGGTCTCAACATCACCATCGAGCCCGGCACCTTCGTCGCCCTCGTAGGCGCTTCGGGATGCGGCAAGAGTACTGTCATCCAGCTTACGGAGCGTTTCTACGACCCCACGGCAGGAAAGGTCACCCTCGACGGAACCGCCTTGACGGAACTCAACGTTCAGGAGTTCCGCAAGCACATCGCGCTTGTCTCTCAGGAGCCGACCCTCTACGCTGGCACCATCCGCTTCAACATCTTGCTTGGTGCCATCAAGCCCCACGAGGAGGTTACCCAGGAGGAGATCGAACAGGCTTGCCGCGACGCGAACATCCTGGAATTCATTCAGTCCCTGCCCGAGTACGCACGCGCGCCAAACCTTGTACTTTCCTTGCTTACGGCTTTCCAGCGGCTTCGAGACGGACGTCGGTGGCAAGGGTTCTCAACTCTCCGGCGGACAGAAACGTGAGATTGTTTACGCCGCGCTTGGATAATTTCTCACATCTTATTTCAGAGCGCATTGCAATTGCCCGCGCCCTGCTCCGCAACCCCAAGGTTTTGTTACTTGACGAAGCGACCTCTGCTCTGGACTCGACGTCGGAGAAGGTCGTACAAGAAGCATTAGACAAGGCCGCCCGCGGCCGTACGACCATTGCGATTGCGCATCGTCTCAGCACGATTCAAAACGCGGACTGCATCTACTTCATCAAAGATGGACGTGTCGAAGAGTCCGGCACGCACGACCAGCTCCTCGCTCGCGGCGGCGCGTACGCGGAGTATGTCCAGTTACAAGCTCTGAGCCGCGCGACATGATTTTATGCACCTTACGCTGTGCACTGCTTCGTTTCACCTGCTACATCATACATTTCTGCCACAGTAATCGGTAATTAGGGCTCCACATAGCACAAATAGAGGATCATCATCCACAGTCGTTACCCCAATGCATAGTTTCTTTCCGAGATCCTACAATTACATGCGCGACTCAGAACGCTCCGCACCCCCACCCTGGACGCACTGCACACCAATGTGGTTGAAGAGCAATCGCGCGGATGCCGCGCTGCACCATCCGATAACGGATGTCGTGCAATCTCTCAAGCGATTTCGATGAGTTGCGCCGAACGCTGTCCGGACTCCAGTAGACCTCCGCAAGAGCTGCCGAACGAGGCCATACAATGGGATCCAGATTGGCAGGGTCGCTCTGCTCGCTCCAGAGCAGCGTTTGGCCGCCGAGGATGAGACTGCGCTGTTGTTCGGGAATTCCGGCGTAAGGGGAGAAGCTGTAAATCTGCGCGGACTGAAGTCAGGTCTGGCTTTCGGTGGCTATTAGTGCAACTTCGGATTACCTGTTGCCACGACTTGAAGGGGTCGCACCAAGAGCCGCCGATGCTACCACCAAGCCACATCCCCGCGCCACAATCCTTGTTTCCTGCGTGAGAGCAGTGAATAAAACCCTGCTGAGGCCCTCACCAGGTAGAAATAGTCGGATGGCGCTTGAACGACGCGGAAGCCTTTTGCCGTGACTGCGGCAACGGTACTCGACGATATCCAGCACCTGAATAGCGTCGGAAACAGGATGAACATGTAAGATAGCAGGGACGCACGTGACTACGGTCGACTTGTCCAACGTCACGTTATGGTTGAGTGCCATCTCTGGTCAAAAGCCCGTTATGGAATTTCCCGCGGAACTTCGATGCTGCGTACCCTCCCACACCACAGGAGTTTTTCCCTGTTTTATAAGTGCTTGATGTGTCCTGCGTTGAATTATATAACCCATCGCAGGGCAGGCCGAGTACGTCCTGCTTACTTCTGAGTGAAATTGTCCAGGGCCTGCTCAACCGTCTTCCCTGACTGCTGCAAATCCTTCTGTGTCGCTTCATCCTGCAGGGATTCCGGTGAGACTTCTAAAGGCTGTCTTCCAGTATGTTCACGCACCTCCTTATAGCAGTTGAAGTTCACCTCGTCGCCTCCAGAGCTGAAGTACTTGCCAGGAAGTTTCGAGGCGAGAGCAGAGAACATCCTGGCAGTGAACTCGACCGTCTTGGGAGACGCTATGCGCAGCTGGCCGGAGGGAGGTTCGGCAGCGTAGCCTCCCCACTGCTTCATTTCGGGACACGCAACATGTTCCGGGTACGCCTTAGAGACGGCACCTGAATGGCCGGGAGAGTCGATCTCCATGATGATGTCCACGCCCCGCTGTACGTTCTGAGTTTCTGTCGCGATGTGCATGCGCGACTGAGAGCTTACCACAGCCGCGTATTGACCAAGTTCTTGGAGGTCGGCCGTGGTGTAGATGAGCTCTTGGTCGTATGCACCCTTTCGCGCAAGCTCCGGGTAGCCCTCGACTTCTACCGGGAAGCTCTGGCTGTCGCTCACGTGCCAGTGAAAGGTGTTCATCTTAGACGTCTTGAGCAAAGAATACGAGCTCGAGCGAGCGCTACAAACCTTGACCATATACATTGCGTCAAATGTGCGCTTCAGGTCGTCAACGGAATAGCTGAGACTGTCAGCTAACGCTGAACTAGCCGGCTCTCGTCTTACAAATTGCGTGCAGTGTCGAGCATGAATCCTCGATATGGCTGGCCCACACGTGAGACGAGGGATGCGGGTAGTAAGATGAGCGTACGAATGCAGGGGAGTCGCTAATTTGTATGGGGGCTTCCAAGGTGTATCTCTGCTTCGTGAGATGAGGTCCAACTATGGACCGCGGCGCACTTACATATGCTGGTGCGGCATGAATTTGAATGTGGGTATCCCTGGAATATCCGAGGGTGTACCAGATTTGTTCAAAGGTCGAGAGGCCACGTAGTATGCCGAGGGTCGAGTTGGCGGTGAGCACGGCTTCCTGGCCGTCGGCGGGGATTGTTAGCGAGTACGCTTCATTCTGCACGAAATCGCGTGAGCCCGAGCGTGCCGCCTGGCGCAGCCTGAACACGCACGCGTTTCTCTATATGGTCAGTCGCCTCCTCTGCTATCGGTCGCGCGGCGTGTCGACCGAGCAGCTGGACGTTCAAGAGCGGTAGCTGCGGTGCGCGCGCGATGGTTTCGGCGTCTCCCTTGCCGCGGTCGATGACCATTCGACGATGGTTGTCGTTGGCGATATGGAGCTCTGTCCGCGCCGCGGCATCCACCAGATCCCGTGGCGGGTTTGGAATGGACAGCTTGACGCTGAACGTTGGCGAAAGGCGGACAGCGACCGTCCCCGTGGACATCGACTTCGGCGCCGGCCACAGCGCGTCCACGGCCGCTAGACGGGACAGAACGGCGACGCATAGGAGTACATGGGCGACCATTATTGCATGGGTTCGTGCGCCAGTTCCAGGGTCTGTGGAGGTGAAGCAGCTGAATATGCGCTGGCAGGACACGGAGCTGGATCGACGTCTTGGCGCGGCCTGCCGGGCGCTTAGCGTGTCACCGTGCACTGCGGATCCATTCGAAGCAAAACAAAATATCCGGCATCTGCATCCTCGTCTCTTGGTGCCTGTGGGCGACAAAGTGCGAGGACAGAGAAGTCGCGGCGCTCGAACCGCGCGCTGTTGAATTTAGCTCCTCCTCAGGGATCTCCCACAAATAGGTGCGGATGCGCCGCGCCGGTTGACATCGACCGGTGCTCCCGGTAGCTCTCCACTGTGCTACCTACCACCACCAAGTGGTCGCTTGCGAGCAGTATGTCTTCCAACGAGTATCGCAGCTTTGCGATTGCCGGAGTCGGTCGCTTGGGTCAATTCATTGCGACAGAGCTGCTCGACCAGGGAGCTTCTGTGGTGGCCCTGACGAGAGGAGACAACAACGAGATCGTCTCGCTCGGTATTCCCCAGAGGGTCGTCGATTACAGCTCACTGGACTCTCTCATCGGTGCACTGAAAGACGTCGATGTGGTCGTATCGACTGTCAATGGACCCGGATTTTACGCGCAACGGCTGTTGGCGGATGCGGCGAAGCACGTTGGTGTCAAGCTCTTTGTCCCCTCGTAGGCCAAGGCCGTAGAAAATACTATGCTCCTGCTAACTGTTCTCAGTGAGTTCGGTGTCTGCACCCAGAAGATCACTTGGGGTCCAATGATGTTCAAGCCCGAGTTTCATCGGTACTTGGACTTGATCAACCTCCCGTGCGTATTCTGGACTATCATTTGATTTGTAGGTTATAGATTCAAGTTTCGCAGAAGGGCCATATTCTATAACGGCGCCTTCTCGGACGTCGGGGCGTGAGTAACGACCGCCAATACGACCGGCGTTGACTCCTCTCACAGTCGCTGGGGCGTGGACATCCCAAACAAGACTGCGACGATCGTCGGTGCAGGCATGACCCTCATGACTTGGACGGCTCGTGCAGACATTGCGCGCTTCGTAGCCTACGTCCTCACGCACCTACCGCCCGAGGAGCTCCACGGGAGAGTATTCGGCATCGAAGGAAGCCGTGCCACATTCATGGACTCCGTTTCTCTCGTTGAGAAACACAAGCTGCGCGGCGAGAATTTCCACGTCGATCACCGCGACGCCGCGATCGTTCGCAAGGAGGTCGAGGCGAACGGCATGGCTGGCATTCCGGACTTCGTCGCGCTTCTCATCGAGGACGGCACCTGCAATGTCGAGGATTTCAAGGCAAATCATCTTTTCCCTGGCTTCGAGCCGATGTCACTCGACGATGCGATAGCGAAATACTGGTGATTCTTTGTTGTTGTAACTATGTACAGACCAGTCGACACAAATGTACACCACTGAGCGACTTGTCCGTCCATCATGGACATGTCAGGCATTGCATTTCTCCGGCTGAACGGCGCAGAACTCAGGTTGCAGCGCGATGGCACGTACGCCGCGCTGGACCATCCTGTACCGGATATCATGCAGCCGCGGGAGCGCCTCCGTCGCGTTGCGCGCGAGGCCGTTGGGCTGGTTAGCGCCGGTCCAGAAGATCTCTGCACTCGTTGCGCTGCGCGGCCATGAAATTGGGTCGAGGTTCGACGGGTCGCTCTGCTCGGTCCACAGAAGATTCTGTCCTCCGAGGACGAGGCTGTGTTGCGCGGTTGTTAAGCTCGCGAATGGCTGGAAGGAGTACATCTGTGGCGCATGAATGAGAACGGGAAACGGAGAAGCAGGAACCGCCCGTGGGGCGGAACACAGTACCTTCTGCCATGTCTTGAAGGGATCGCACCACGAGTTGCCGATGTTGTTACCGAGGAATTCGCCGCCGCCGCAATCGAGGTAGAAGTAATCGGACGGAGCGTGGACAAGGCGGAAGCCCTTCGCTGCAACCTGCTTTGCGTTGGCGGACGATTGCCAAACCATCACAATGGTCTTGTTGGACAACGTCACTGTATGGTCTAGCACCATCTCTATCGTTCGTGTGAGCGCTGTGGCGAATGCATGCGCAAGTTTCCCACCTTCCCAAACAACGGGGGTCTTCCCCGCAGCCGCAAGAGCAGAATGGGTCCGCTTCGTGAACGCGCTCAGGGCCTGCTCGAAAGTTTGGTTCTTCGCCTTGAGCGCAGCCTGTGTGACAGAGTCCTTGGTGTAGCAGTTGCTGTTGACCTCGTCGCCACCCGTGCTGAAGAACTTTCCGGGCATCTTGGACGCGGCGGACTTGAACATGCCCTCCGCGAACGCGATCGCATCGTCGGATGCCAGGCGGAGCTGGCCTGAGGGCGGTTCGGCCGCGAAAGAAGACCAGGGTTGCGACTCCACGCAGGCCATCATGTTGGGATGGGACTTTGCGATGACAGACATATGCCCGGGAGAGTCGATCTCCATGATCACGTCCACGCCACGCTATTGCTTGTGAGCGACAAGGCACACTGGTACTGCAGAGGACTTACCGCGGCTGCATACGAGACGACATCCTGGACATCTGCGAGGGTGTACTTTCTGGATGGCGAGTATGCTCCCTTATCGGCGAGCTCTTCGAACCCCTCAATGACTAGTGGGAAGCTTTGACTATCCACGACATGCCAATGGAAGACGTTCATCTGGACGAGGGGTCGATGAGTCCATGTCCGCATCTCGGCCAGCGGAGCTCGCACCTTCACCCAGCTCATAGCATCGAGCGTACGCTTGATATCAGCCACCGGGAAGAAGTTGCGCGCCGTGTCAAGCATGAAGCCACGGTACGGCTGTATTCATCGCGCCGCTGTCAGCCTCGCGCCGCGTGACGAAACGACGAATATAGCCACGCACGAAGGCTGGTGTGTCCGAGATCGCCAGGGGCGTCTGCACGGCGTAGATATCCGCATCCAGCGTGTACCAGAGCTGCTCGAATGTCGTGAGGCCGCGCAGCAGGCCGAGGCTCGTCGGCGCAACGAGCGTCGCGTCCGAGCCGTCCGCGGGCACCGTGAGGGTGTACGACTCGACGCGCGCCGTGAGGTCTTTCACGGCCTCGCTGGCGATAGGCGCCACCGCCGGCGCGTTGGGCGCGAGGCGGACGGTCAGCCGCTGCAGCTGCTTCGCCTGCTGCACCTTCGTCTTGTCCGACGCGCCGCGGCCGGGGACGAGCCGCTCGTGCTTGTCCATCGCGATGAAGTTCTTGCTGCGCGCGACGGCGGCGGACAGGTCAGCCGGCGCGTTGGGCACGGCGAGGTCGATCGCGAACGAGGGTGCGAGCCGCAGGAACGTCGAGCCCGCGGTCATCGACTTCGGGTTCGGCCATACCGCCTGGCCCAGCGCGCAGAAGAGCAGGACGGCGGCGAGCGGGGGCAGCATGGTGCAGGGCAGACGGGGGTCACACGCGCTGGCTGGTGCAGGTGGAGACGCATCTTATAGGAAGCGGCGTGTTGAGCTGGAGGCTGCCACTGACAGGGCCACATGGCCGACGCGAAGCATGCGCGAAGCCGCGCCGCCGCACTCCGCCGCCGCGTCTCCCCGCACGGGATCCTGCCTGCGGCGATTGCGTCGGACTGAAAACAAATGCCTCGATCAGTTCTAAATTTCGTCTTTTCGAGAAAGAAACGACGTGAGCTGTCGGCGGAGAGGGATACGGCGGGGATGGGCGGGGTACTTAGTGGCCCAGTGATCATGCAGCTTCCTCACATGGATGCGGATCATGGGCCACAAATAGACAGACTGGCAGAAGAAACCAGTGGATGGTTTTGCATATAGTATTGTACTGTATGTATGATCCTTTGAACCACACTCTCTCGATCCTAAGAATCAACCGCGACCCACAAGCGGCATCTTCGTCGCCCTTCAGGAGGATTAGCTTGTGCAACAGGGGAGATGAATCGCAGGAGCTCACATGAGGGTGATCTGCAGGGTCTGCACCGAGTTCGGGAGGCTCGCGATGTGGACAATCGTGCTCGCAACATGCTCGACGTCGTAGACGGCCTCCGCCTTCGTCGAGCCATCCGGCTGCAGCGTACCCTTGCCGAGCGGGGCGCCCATATCCGTCAGGCAGTTCCCTGAGGAACTTCCATGAATCTATTCAAAGCAACCTAGGGGAGGATAAGACGTACCGATGTCGAACTGCGTGCAGGTAATGTCGAAGTTCCTCCCGTCCAGCGCAGTGCTCTTGGTGAGTCCAAGGAGGGCGTGCTTCGACGCGGCGTACGCCGAAGTATGCGGACGAGGCGTCTGCGCGGAGACGGAGCCGTTGTTGATGATACGTCCGCCTGGCGGGCTCTGCTTCTTGAAGTGGCGGAAGGCGTGCTGCGTGCAGATAAAAGCCGCGGTGAGGTTCACGTCGATGACCTTGCGGAAGGTTTCAACGGGAAGGTCCTCAAGCGGGACCTGGGGCGCGTCCATCCCGGCGTTCTGCGAGGGATTTCGATCGGCAAGAGTGTATAGCAGAGATTGAGACGTACGTTAAAGAGTAGGTCGACTCGCCCTGTGGGACGGAGGTCAAGCCGTGGTTGGGGGAGAAGCCTCTGTCATGCTCACCGAAGACGTCGACTGTCATTTGGAACAGCCGGGCGACATACGCGTCGTCCACAATATCGCCAGGCACCGCAATGGTCTCACCGTCACACATGCGTTGGGTCTCCTCGAGCTGCTGCTCCCGGCGAGCCGCCAGGGCGAGCTTCCAGCCAGCCTTCGACAGCGCAATCGCGCACGCCCGGCCGATTCCTGGGGTTTCAATCGTATCGCTGACACACTTTCGCAGGAAGCCTGCTCACCAGAAGACGCGCCTGTGACGATAGCGACTTTCGCAGTGGGTGAAGAAGACATAGTGCTGTACACCAGGGCCGGGCGGCCGGTGCGGAGGCAAGGGCACACTCGGGCCGGTGCTCGACGCACATCACGTCCAGGGACGTCAGGTCGAGCGTCAAGGCACGCGACTGCATGCCTAAAAACACATGTTCCGTGGTGAGATTGCGTGTGCTGGTTGCAAGCAGCGTTGCGAGCTCAGCACGCTCCAACAGGGCCAATCTCGTTGAAGATCACTTGTGGATCGAAACCCGAAGAATAGACCAACTAATGGAGCCGCTCGTGTTCTAAGACGGGTAGTATAGCGTGGTTCTGAAACTTCGCGTCCAGAGTAGTATGTGGAAGGAGATCAGGTCATGTTGCTGGCTCGCCGAGCCGCGGAGTTAAGTTCGCGCCTAGTTTTGAGGCCGGCAACGTGGCCAGAAATCCGAGAGATTTTCGGGAGGATACCCGGAGTGAGTTGGGAAAGGCATGGCGACTGGCGCAAGACTGCTTTGTCTGTAAACATTGCGGAATGCTGGGACTTCTGACTCGGAGGCCAGGTGAAAGGGCGTATTGTCTGCCGGAATTTGCCGCAACGCTTACCGTTCTCCTTCGTCTCCTTTTTTTGCCCGCCATGTCGGTGTCGCTCAACCCAGCCCAGCAGCTTTCGTTCCAGCGTGCGTGAGGCGGCCCTCTGGCTGTCCAAATATGCTGACAGCAAAGCTTAGGGCCGCTTACTTCGCTGGTCAAGCGGACATTGAGCATTAGCAACCCCAACCCTCAGCCCGTTGCGTTCAAGGTCAAGACGACTGCCCCCAAGGTGCGCAGGACCTTGCTAGGGTATCGAAGTCGCTTACCCGCTCTAGCTGTACTGCGTACGGCCGAACTCTGGCAGGATAGAACCAAATGAAACCGTGGACGTGCTGGGTGTGTCATTCGCGCGTGCTCACCTCGGATACGTGGCTCATATCCTGGTAGTCATGCTCCTTCCCATGAAGGAGGACCCGCCTGCCTCGACCAAGTGCAAGGACAAATTCCTTGTGCAAAGCATTACCATCAACCCGGACAAGGACCAGCTTGCCCTGCCTGAAATCGTAAGCGCACCCTTTCCCTTCACCTCACGACCAAGCCCCTTACACTCAGCCTGCGTCACTGGCAGTGGGCGACACCAGAGGGCGGCCAGGCACCTCACGTTCACCAACAGAAGATTAAGGTCGCGTGGCTCCAGCCTGAGGGCCTCCCGTCGACCGAGGAGGCAGACGAGAGCGAATACCCGAGTGTCCTGACCAACCAAGACGACTCCACTGTGAGCGTGCAATCTGCTCGAAATTTTGACTCCCACGCTAACACCGGACATCAGCGCTATGACACCGTCCGCCAGGCGCCGTCGCTGAACGGCTACTCGCAGGTGCTGCCCTCGGGTATCTCTGAGCCGCAGCTTGTTGGCCCCGGTGCCGCCACGCCGCCCATGCGCACTGTCTCGCCCGCCGCCCATTACCACGACAGCACGGAGGATCATGTCGAGGCGGCCCCGCCCATCATTGCCGTGCACACGCCACCGCGCACGCCGCCGCCGGTCGTGCACCAGCAACAGCCCGACCACAGCGCCCAGCTTGCCGAGGCCCAGGCTGAGGTGCAGCGCCTGCGCGCCCTGCTCGCCAGCATCCCCGAGCCGGCCACCGAGCTCCGGAGGCGCAAAGGCCTTGCCGCAGACGACGACGCGAAGAGCGACAAGACCGAGGACGGCCAGGCCTTCGAGCAGGCGCTCGTCGAGGGCTACTCGCCACAGCAGGTCGCCATCATCGCTTTCGCTGTCTTCCTCTTCACATATCTGTTCTTCTAAGTCGGGCTTGAGGATGCAGCCAGCCATACTCCCGCCGCACTTGGCAAGCGACTGCCCGTGGAACGGCAAACGGTTCTTTGTGCATATCGATCTACCCGCTTCTCCCTCTCGCCAGGATTACACCCCGTCGCGGAATCCCCGTTTTTGTCAGACTACATATCGAACGTCTTGTTTTGAAGTGCATTCCGTTGTCGAATGTATATACACACTCTCTAGATAGGTTGCCTCGGTGCTGCTATGGACCTCCCACTATTTGCCCATGCCTTTCATATCGCCGTCCTTGGCCGTGGGAACGGAATGTGGAACCAGATCAGGCCGTTGCTGCCGCCCCTCTCGTCCTTCCCCTTTTCAGGAGGTTGCCGCCCACCGCTGGGCACAACACGCGTCTACCACGCAGAAACACGCAAGCTGCACGCATTGCGCATTACGGCCGTATACTCCCAGTTGGATTCCTTCGCAAAGGAGCTCAGTATAGCCTGCAAAGGGCTTGCGTCGAAAGCTGGTGCACACATCGTGTCTCGACCGCCACCCGCTGCGGATTCTGGCTCAGTAAAAGACCTCTGCGGCATCTTGCAGGGGTGTTACACAAAACTTGCACGTAGCAGTGCTCGCCGCTGGTGGTGGAGTTTGCGACGTTCAGCCAGTTCATCGTGCCTGGTGACCGAAGCGCTGGAACTCTGAACTGTGAACACAAACCATCAGCATGGTCCACTCCGAGCTGGAGCGCGCCGCACTGGACGGTAGTTGCAACTTTGGAAGAGTGGGCGCCATCAAATATCTGGTTCTTCTTGACTATGGAGGAACTGGATCAAGTCCGCTGGGCCCTTGTGCGCTGTTAAGGTCGCCTCAGTGCTCCCTGGCAACGAATGGCGTAGTGCTCATCCACGACACACTGGAGCATGGCCGCATGGCTGTGGGCATGGACGCAGTGAGGGGGCTGGCTGTAGGACTTGCTGGCGGCGGCTCGCCAGTCAAGTTTCACCAACTGACAGTAATTGCCAGCACTCCCTCAGACTGTTGCTTCGGCATAGCGCCACATGACGCGCTGCTTCTCTAGTTCTGTGCCACAGTCTGACGTGCTCGCGCAGACGGAGCGCCAGTGCTGCATGTGCCTCCCCCGGAATTCGTGCCTCTCCCGATGCCACAGAAATCCGCGATTCCCACTCCCCGACTATTTTCAGACGCTGAAATACCTTCAGTTGGCTATTTACCTCGCTGCGACGGCAACTAAACCGCTTCTGGGCCATCCTCGGCGCACGTTCGACCTGGCAATGACGAGTTTCTGCCGCAATGGCGTGCACCGTTCTATGGGTCCCGGCGCGACGGACAGGTGTTTATCTCGCAGAAGGGCTAAAGTGCTTGATCTCGAGACGCGGGCTGACAGATCTGCTTCGGCCGGGTGACGACAATCCGACAATCATCTCGCCCCGACTTGCTGGAATCTCCACCTCTGGCATGCCGTCCGCATGGGTCCTGACACACTATAAAGGCCGCGCCCACTGCTTTCCGGTACACCATCCCTCGATTTCTCCGTTCCCTCCCCCCTTGCCAGAATGCAACTTTCCTTCCGCTTCGCGTTCCTCGCTCTCGCCGCGGGCCTCGTCACTGCCAGCCCCGCCCCGGCGCCGGCGCCTGTATTGGAGAAGCGCGCGCAGCCCAAGGGTATTGACGTCTCCAACTACCAGCCCTCGATCAACTGGGCCACCGTCAAGGCGAACGGCATCTCCTTTGCGTATATCAAAGCGACCGAGGGCACCAGTACGTCTCAGCCACGATGGCCCCCTCCGCTGCTGACGGAGCTGCCCCCGGATAGCGTACACAAGCCCATCGTTCTCGTCACAGTATACCGGCTCGTATAACCAGAGCATCATCCGCGGGGCGTACCACTTCGCTCATCCGAACTCCTCTAGCGGTGAGCCCATATAAGGCTGGAAAACTCAGGCTCACAGTCCTCATATGTAGGTGCTACGCAGGCGACATACTTTCTCGCTCACGGCGGTGAGTGACGCGCGTTGAGAGTCGCCCGCTCGTAGCTGACTCGAAGCGGAGGTGGATGGTCCGCTGACGGCCGGACGCTCCCTGGCGCACTCGACATCGAGTGTGAGCCTCGAGACCGTCTTTGAACCCAAATGGAGCTCACGCCCTCTCAGACAATCCGAGCGGCGCGACGTGCTACGGTCTCTCCCAGTCGGCGATGGTCAGCTGGATCCGGGACTTCAGCAACACGTATCACGCAAAGACCACTCGTTACCCAGGCAAGCACACTACAGCGCGTGTATGTCTGTAGTCTGACCTCTCACAGTGATCTACACGACGACGGACTGGTGGACGCAGTGCACCGGGAACAGCGCGGCGTTTGCGAGCACGAGTCCGCTCTGGATCGCCCGCTATTCATCCAGCGTCGGAACGCTCCCTGCAGGCTGGAGGTCAGTCCAGGCCATCATACGAGCGGGTTCGAATGACTGAGACTCCATTCCTTAGCTACCACACATTTTGGCAGCACTCGGACAATGCCAGCCCTAACCCCGGCGACGCTGATGTCTTCAACGGCGATGCCGCTGGGCTCGGCCGCATGGCGAGGGGTTCTTGAGCGATAAGTACAGCTCGTCGACGATTGAACTGCGCGCGAACCTGTATGATTGTACTGTAACAATATGGACAATTTCTTGAACTTGCATCTTTACACACCGTGCCTCCAAAGGAACGCTCGTCGTATCAGTCAGAACGCAGAGGGATCGCGGGTGACGTCTACGCGCTGCCCCTTGACCATCTGGCTTGCCCCTCGCACTTTCCCCTGAACATCAGCGAACTCCATCTGCTCCCACAGCTCCTGGATGCGGTCGACGCTCTTGATGAACCGCTGCCTGACTGCTTCCCAGTCGCCATGCACAATCTTCCCGTCGCGTTTGAGGAACTTGCCATCCACGAGAACGTGCTTGACGTCTGCAACATTCGAGTGCAGGATCACGGCGGCAACGGGGTCGCGCCAGCCAAGCATGTTGGGCGATGTCCCGTCAAACACGACGATGTCCGCCTTCGCGCCGACGCGGATGACACCGATATCGTCCCGGCGCAGGGCGCGGCCGCCGTTGCGCGTGGCCAGCAGGAATGCCTGCTCAACGGTCATCGGCGTGTTGGTCTGGACCTTGTAGTCGCGCAACGACTTTCCATACACGCGCTGACGCGTCGTCTGAAGGAACAGACGCGCCTGCCCGACGATGTCTGTGCTGAACGAGCAATGCGTGTCGACGCCCAACGAGGCATGGTCAAGGAAGAGATGGCTGAATGGGTGGTCGTGCCCATAGTGCATCTCTGACTCTGGAGTTATCGAGATGAACTGGTTCGTTTTGCGCAGCAGCGACATGTCAGTCGCGCTCATCCAGCTGCCGTGCGCGAAGATGACGGGGATATTAGCATCCAAGAAACCGTATTTCTGCATGATCTGGGGTAGGCATTCGCCTGCAAATTCGGGATATGAGAAAATTGGCGAGGACTCTACTCAAACGCGTACCGCCCCATGGTCCGCCGGAGTAATGGGAAGTGAATGCGCTCGATTGAATGTCCCTGACGAATACCATGTGAACATGCGACGACTCCCGAGGGGTATGCACTCACTTAGCAGCCTGCAGAACAGCCTGGACAGTCTCTGCAGGCTGGTCAATTGCTTCGTCAAACCCCACAGCAAGCTAGTGCCAGGGATAGGTTACCTCGTGAAAACGCAGGGCACGGTTCATATGATCACATACCGTTGTGGGTGTTCCTTTCCATTTTCCTGCATCGTAAAGCGAGCGCAAGTCGGCCAACTGATGCTGGATGGTGAAGCCATTGGTCAAGCTCTGAACTGCGTATGCCCAGAAGATCCTGAGCCCGCTATCCACACTGGCGTCAAGCCCGGCGGCGCTCGTTTCCTTGCTCCAAGTGTGTCGCGCGTGGTCCACAATGCTCGTCACACCAGCGTTGAGCGCCTCGTAGTTGCCAGCCAGAGTGCCAATGTACACGTCTTCACCGGTCCATTCGTATTGCGCCTTGGCGTTGCCGCCGCCCGAGAAGCGCTGGAAGTACTCCATGAGCGAAACGTCCGCACAGAGCGTCTTGAAGGCCGTCTGCCATCCATGCCGGTGTGTGTCGACGAAGCCGGGTGACACGATCTGCCCGCGCACATCGACAGTCTGCGTGCCCTCCGGGAGCGGCGGGCTGGACGAAGGACCGTATAGCCCGGCGATGCGGTCGCCCACGATGTGCACGGATGTGTCGCGGAGGACTTGAAGGCGCTCGCTCTGGCCGTCGTATGCAATCACCGTACCGCCCTGTAGTAAGATGCTGGTGCTGCTAGCCATGGTGCGTAGAGAAGCGGGAAGAGTTGTGCGACGGCTGACCGGGCCATGACGGAAGCGGGGTAAGATGCTTGGATGACAACGGATCGAC
Source organism: Auricularia cornea (assembly GCA_030578095.1). Classification (NCBI taxonomy): domain Eukaryota; kingdom Fungi; phylum Basidiomycota; class Agaricomycetes; order Auriculariales; family Auriculariaceae; genus Auricularia; species Auricularia cornea. The sequence goes on from JARLTE010000008.1 coordinate 2,179,953, forward strand.
AGCGTACGGATATCTTCTCACCCGAAGGATGCACAAGTCCGAGTGAAAATATGAGCACCCCTTTGTAGCACATTGAAAGAGGACATGCAACCGCCTAACAGTGTCGTTAGATGATTACTTATTGCACCCGCGGCCTCAGTGCTGCCTAAACGGGCGACCGATCATAAAGCCCCGATTTCAAAGGGATACCGAGGCATATGAGCCGTTTGTGTTTTGTGGAGTAGATATTGGATACCATAACGTGAGGGGATCGGGGGACCCTCGAGATGCGCAGCGATCAACAGCTGGTGAGCAAAAGACTCGAAAGACGACATATGCACGTTTGAGCCGTCAACGATTGGCCTCTACACCCCTCCTGCGGAGGATAAGTATCTTCATGGCCTTATGCACCTCTTTGCAGGCAAATGGTCAGCATTTTGGACAGGGATGTTTCCATTAGTCAGCAATGGAGGTCGGCGGAGGTAAATACTTGTGTGTGCCTATTTGCACAGGTATGCTCCGTGTTGTACCGGTAGACGAATAGTCTTGTAACTATAGACACGTTACTGGCTGAGCGCTCGCCGGGGTCGCATTTCGGTGTTTGGTGGTGTTCGCGACCCGCGGCTCGCAGCCGTAAAGACATTCCGTGTCGTGAGCCATAGGAAACGCGAAGAAGCAAACCAACCGAGACGCGGTCCCGCAACAACGAAGTGGACAAAACCAAACGCGGTGTAATCCATTCTCCCAGATACAAATGCAACAGATTAGATGAGACGCATGTAGAGTAAATATGTGGTCCTCAGCTGATAATACAGGTCTCCTTGTCCGCTTCCTCCGCCTGGCGGTCCATCTCGGCCAGGCGCGCCTTGTCCGCGTCAGTCAACAACTGCACGCACGCGCATCAGTACCTGCATACCGCTTTCCAGACATCAAGAACATACCCCCTTGCGCTCGCGGTCCCGCAGTGCCTTGCGCCGGCTTTCCGCTTCCGCCCTCGCGCGCCTACGCAGCGGCAAAGACGACGGGTGGACGCCAGGAGCCGAACAGCGGATCAAACAGCGGTTTCGGCGGGTTTGGAGTGGAGGAGGAAGCAGAGGTGGGCGCTTCGCTCGACGCGGGCATAGGGAGAGGCTCGCACCGGTCTGTCTTGCTGAATGGGTTCGGCACCTTCGCCTTCGGCGCGGGCTGGGGCGGCGCGGGGCCTGAAGACGAGCTAGCAGTCGTAGGCGTCTTCGCAACCTTGGGTGCGGGCTGTGGCGCGGGTGCGGTGGCCGTTCGCGCCGGCGGCCTTGATGGGGGAGTCGCGGCGGCCTTGGTCGCAGCCGTCTTGGCAGCCGCGATGTTGCGTTTCAGCGCGGCGAGGGCAGCCTGCGCGCCGGGTGCGTTCTGGCCGGGGCGTCCGCCTGCGAGCGTTGATTTCGACGTGGTAGACGCTGATGATGATGTATTCGTCGACGGGCCCGAGCACGCGTGATCGCTGGCATATCTGTGTTCAGCGCAGTATTTCTGCCGACATGCCTGTTCGAGAGAGTACAGATTAGCGCAGACCGTGGGCGGTGATGGGCACCTGGATCGTACCTGGCATTGAATGGGTTGGACCAGCTTCTTGGTGCACCCGCGCGCGCGACAGACGGGCATCTTGGTCTGGGCGCGCCTGCGCTTCTCCTCGTCGACGAGAACGGCACACTCGGTGTCAAAGTGCCGTTCCATGCGCACGTTCGGGTCCGTGCCCTTGGCGTAGGCGATCGGGACGCTGCAGAACGGGCAGTTGGGCGCAATGCGGTCGCCGGCGCTGGGATCATATTTGGCACAGCTGTGTGCGTCAGGCTGAAAGTGCTCCAGACACTGGTGGGCAGTGGTCAGTTATCGTACGTGGCTCGCAGTGCAGGGGACGCGCGTACGTATTTGTGGCTGCAGTGGGTGCACTTGAACGGGAGGAAGTCGACGAGCATGCAGCTCGGGTGCTCGCACTGCTCGCCGATCGCAAGCATGCCGCCGTCGGTTTTCGTCGTCGCAGACATGCTGGAGGTGGGCGGGGGGAGATGGTGGTGGTTGCGGGAAGAGAGAGGTCGTCGGAGTGGCTGACGCGTCTGCGTCCGATTCCAGAATGCGGGCGACGGAGCACAGCCCCAACACAGCCTTTTGCCCTCGCCTTTCCGGACATGACCGTCACTTTCTACTTTGTAAGCCGTTCGCGCGCCATCCAGCTTGTTCTGCGCGCTGACGCGGCCCAGATCCGCCACGGCCAGTCCGTAGACAACACCGTGCGTGCTTAGAATCCCGGGATAGCGCGCCGTTGTCATGCCAGGCTCACTGTGGCGGGTCGTGTGAGCAGAAGACGACGATATGGGCCGGCTGGAAGGACTCGCCGCTCACCAACCATGGTGCGCCTTTTATGCCTGGGCTCATACCCCTGTGGCCAATCTTGCTCATCGTCGGCCGCGTCGCGCAGGACAACGAGTACGTCGTTCGGCCGAATTGGACTATGGCTGATTCGCTGGCGCCCGACCTTCCCGCCCACAGCAAGCGGACGCGCTCGGAGCCTCGTTCACGAGCACGCCGCTCACCGCGATATACGCCTCGCCGCTCAAGCGCGCCCACAGCACGGCGAAGGCGCTCGCGGCTGGCCAGCCCGACGGCGCGGCCATTCCTTTTGTCGTGACGCCCGACCTGCGGGAACAGTTGCGTCTAGACTCTCTTTGCCCGCCAGCTGGCCGCGCCCTGACTGTGTGGCTCCAGGGGCTTCGGAATCGCCGAGGGCCGCACACACGTGTATAGCGGCACGCTCGACCTCCAGCGCGGCATCTTCCCCGTCATCCGCGGCCGCACCGAGCGCTACCCCGAGGGCGAGTCGCGCGACGACGTCCGCGCGCGCGGCCGCCGCGTCCTCGCCACCTTCCTCATGCCCCACGTCCTCGCCGCGCGCGGCCGCCCCGCGGGCGAGACCCACGTCGCCGTCGTCAGCCACGGGATCTGCATTGCGGAGCTGCTCGGCGCGATCCTCGAGCGCGTGCCCAGCGCGAGCCGCGGCGAGTACTGGTTCGGCGGCGTGCACAACACGGGTTGGCACGCCATGGAAGTCGGCCTGCTGGTGCGTGCCCCCTCCATTATGTAACAGCGCAGGGTCGGGTGGCTGAATGAATGGGCGGCTCGCACTCTACAGGACGAGGAGCCCGGTGTCGCGGATGCGCCTGCCGATGTGAATGCGGCGGCGCTGTGGGTGAATGTGACGCACGTCAACAACAGTGCCCACCTTGCCAGCGTGCCCAAAGCACCCGGCGGCCTGGGCAGCGTCCCGCACGACCCGAACCAGGCCAAGATCACCGCCTATCTCTCCGGCAACACGCGCGCCGTTGAGATCGAGGCTGTCGAGTAGGCCCTCAGACCTTCCGTCCTTCCTCACATCCCTTCCCTCACATTACTAGATTCTGAACATTCGTCACGATAGACCGCCCCACCGCACGTTCCGTATGTACATACAGGCAGTTTCCTGCTTTGTTTTGTCCCTTGCTTTGCCGCGGCGCGGCGAATACACACGTAGACTCGAGAGGTTCATGGATTCCAGAAGGGGGTTACTTGAATGCTTAGTACAAGTTCCACCCCAAGCCGGCGACAACGGTTCATCGACATCTATTGCAGTATATATTGGAAAAGCAAGCATATCCTAACCAAATCGGTGAGTGATGCATGATGATCCAACCACGACCGAAATGAAGCCCAGCGCTGGATCCGTCCACCTATGACTGACTACTCCGAATTCGAAGCGTTGTCTGAATCGCCTTCGTCCGACGCATCATTGTCTGAATCGCCTTCGTCCAACGCGTCATTGTCTGAATCTTCGTCTGGCGGCAAATCGAACTCTTCATCGGCCTGGTGGGCGGCGGACCAGCGTGCGCTGTTGGCGGCGACACGTTCGCGCGCCGCCGTATCCTGGATACCTTCTGCGAAGCGCGCAGCCAGCCGCGGAGCGTGCTCCTGCTGGAGCCGTGTCAAGACCGTTGCGAGGCTGAAGGCGCCGCAGGGGCTTGTGAGGTCGTAGCCAGCGCATGCGTATTCCATGATGTTGACCTGCAGCCAGTCTGAGCGCGACAGGCCGGGGCGGCCGCAACCATGTGAATCGTACCTCGACCGGGCAGTCGAGCGCGGGCCGCGTCGCCCACGCCGTCGTCACTACAGCGAGAGGTCCCCTGATGTAGAGGCCGAAGACGGGGAACTCGAGCACTTCCAGCGCCGCGAGGAATTTGGCAGCCGCGGTGAGCGCCATGCGCAGGCAGTTCTCGTGCTCGGGGCTGGGCTCGTCGTTGATGGGGTCCGTGCCGTCGACGGTCAGGAGAACTGGGAGTGAAACTCTGGGCGCATCATGGGTTTCCGCACCGTAAGCGTTCCAGGTTCCCGACGGCCCTGCAGTAGCACCTTTACCAGAATATCAGGCGGACTGCAGACCCCTTCTGGAAAACAGGCATCTTACCTTGCGTTTCAGCGTCCGGAGCGTGTGCGGCTTGCAGCGGCGGATCGTCTGGGCGAGGGTAATGGGCCTGAGCGGTTTCGACGATGGTGCAGTCATTGTCCGGGGAATGTCCCCCCTCCCATTTTGGCGCGAAAAGAAGCGGATAGCGACTTGGGATCTGACCGGTTATGAAATTCGGGCATTGACCAAGTTCTGCGGGCCATGGCGCATCGATGGTCAACATAGAATCGCATAATCCCGTGAGCGGGGACTCGAACGCCCGCCGCAGTGTAGTACGCCCTGTATCATCCCTGGATGACTCTAAGGTCGCCAGATGGCTATGATTGATGATGAGGGGGTGGCGCAGCGCGTCCATATGAGTGTATTCCGCACGACGTTGATCCGCATGCCTCTGGATGACGCTTCCTGAGTATTTCCTTGCATCCGAGCCAGTGACGCTCAAACAATCCAAGTAATCGTTCCTGGGCAACGCGAATTGGACCCTCCCAGTGCTGAATGGATCTGTCATGAGCGGAGACAGGGTGAACAACAATCGCACATACTGAAGGCGAAGATCCGGACTCGAGCCAGACGCTAACAGGTGCATCATGGCCTCGAAATGCCCTATCCATGACCCGAAGCAAGCTTCGCCAGAAGCGATTCGAGACGCTTTTGCGAGCGCGCAGATGCGAAGAACGGGTGCAAGGCTCGTTGTCATGGCCGGGAGCACCATGTCGCCCATGTGGGTCCCCGCGGCCCGCGTGCCCAACTCAAACAATTCCCGGCGAAGATCGACGAGGTCGTAAGGGACGATCGGTATGTAGTCCTGAGCTTGGTCTTGGTAATCAAAGAGCTAGGAGGCGAAGGGCTTACTTGGCGCATCCAACTCGCTGGCCACAGGAACTGGACCACGTCAGCGTACCAGCGATAGATGGAGACACTGCGATCCAGGTTAGACCCCAGATATTGCGAAAAGTCGGGCTGGGCGCGAATGTCCAAGCACATGAACGCGTGAGAGAATGCATATCGATCCAGGAGCCAATGTTGCAAGAAATTAAACTTCCGCTGACTCAAGCAGACGAATCTGTGACATCGTGAATCTCCACGGTGGATGTAAGACGGTGATCTTACTCTGCAAAACGGAAACGCAGATTAGGCACGCTGGCATGAGCACTGACAAGGGATTAGAAATGGAGGTAAAAAGGCAGCTTGACAGCCATACAGTTGTGCATCGTCGATGTAACGGTCCAAGGTCGCAAAATCGCGAGGTCGCGTACTTGGCAGCATGAGTGGTACGGCGAGCACCGCCGGACTATGTCCGCACCTGTCGTCGATATGCGTAGGAGGATGCTCCCGAGCATCTTGTAGCCAACGCTCGAAGCACTGGTGCGATGCATCAATCTGGTCCACACGCCAGGGAAAGATGTCGCTAGGTGGAATGACCTGGCCTGCTTGTCGTTCGACAGCTATGTGCGGCGCAAGAGAAAGGATCATGCGAGCGAAAACCAAGACATGCGTCGTGTCAGCAAGATCAAAAAAACCATCGCGCAGGAGACCGCCTTCCATGGAAAATGGTGCATGGCACAGGTGGACTACGGGCTCGAGTGAAGTCAGATATGCGACGGTGAGTGAGGGGCAAATTAGACAGACCGGATCTGACGTCAACTGTCCCTCCGACCACCCAACCACAAGCTGCAGCTTGCACCCGTCGCCAGCGTGCGCTATGCCAACAATGGGCCCACGAATGTTCCAAGACGACCGATGGTGCAAGGCACTTTCCATGGCTTTGTATATGGCGCCATAGGTGGCTACGACGAGGACGCACAGTGCTGGAGCTCGCATGCGCCCTGCGAGCATACAACGTTGCAGCCGAGGGTCGAGGGGAGCCACTAGGACGGAGTTCAGCGTGGCTCGCTCAGATTGTTGCACTGGCTCTTCCAGCTCCCTTCGAACAGGCTCCTGAGCGGAGAGGTCGCTTGGAGCGAAGTGGGATAGCGGAAGGAAGGCCAGAGCGGTTGCGGCGTCGTACTCATCGTCCTGGTGTACGTCAGATTGCGAACGCCCCACTGCGAACCAGGTGTTCTGACTGACAGCATCAGTGCAAAAGAGCGTGGTAGAACATAGACGTACATGACGACAACGTCGAGGTTACACCTCTTCAGGCAGATCTCAATCAGTAAGGCAACGGGCTTCGCCATTGAGACGTTGGGTTGTTTAAACAGCAGAACTTGGTGCACAGCAAGCAATGTGTTTCCCAATTCACAAAGTAGGAGTTCCGGGTTGCCAGAGAGCGACGATGACTGCGATGCAGTCGATGATAACAACACACCGCGCGTTGACAAACCGTCGGCAATGTGCTGCGGTATCGGCTGAGCGCATTGCGCGTATAACTGGGCTACGAGGCCGGGGCACTGCGGCACAGATGCGGGTGCGCTATGAATGACCCTGGTGGAAGACATGTCACTCGAAACGTCGTGCTGTGAACGTTTTTTAAGTGTGAGATACAACACAGCCACAACCTTCGATTCTCCGGCTGAGTCAGTGAATGCGTCGGATTCGGCTGCGTTCGAAATTGAAATTTCGCACAACCGGACTCGTCCAACCTGTCGGACATCTTGAAAGGTACATACACTGAGCCCTTTGCAAAACAAACAGGAATCCCGAAAAAGGAGAGATCGGTCGGGCCGGGTCGAAGCCCCGACCAAGCCTCGCCGAACCCCGCCCGGTCGTCCATTGCGCTGCGTGCATATCCCGTGAAGGCCTGCAGTACGTCATGGGCGATGCATCATAGTGTATGCTAGGTATCCCGCACGACAAACCGGTGCTCAGACGTCTGTGCTGTCTCCTCCCCGCTGCTCCGGCTCCGTGCACACTCCACCAACGTCCGTCCGATTCCGTCGCCGCTGACGCGTCCAGTTTGGATGTCTGCGAATCGCGCTCCAACGTTGCTCCGAGAAAAAATGCGAGGCCCAAAGGCCTGTGGGCAACCGGGCGGGGTTCGGCGGGGCTTGGTCGGAGCTTCGGCCGGGCCCGCCCGATCTCACTGTTTTTCGGATTTCCTGTTTGTGTTGCAAAGGGCTGTACGTCCAACCCTGCGTGAGACCCTTTTCATGGGTAGATGCACAGCTATACGCACAACCATGCCTCAACGCACTAGTCATCGCCATCGGTGTGCGTGTTCAGACCCTTCAGGTTGCCATCCAGGTCGGGGACCCTGCTATGATCGTCCGTCGCAAACATGAATCAAGGATTTTAAGGGTACTTAGTACATCGACGTCCTTGTCAGGTATTGATTGATGAGGATACGGCCACGAACGGCAGTTCTGGTGACTCTTTGAACTTGTGGACAGCAAAAAATATACATGACCCTACCATGGCAAGTAATATCGGCTGGGAACACGCGCTTGACTATTTCCTCATGTTTACATTTTCCTGTTTCCGCTCTTTTTGTCATATGGCTGCACACAGCCACGTCTACAAAGCGGCAGAAGAGTGCACAACACGCTCGACCGTACGTTACTACGTATGATCATGATGACTCCGTGCTCATAATTCCGGGGCGTGTCCCGCCCCTAAGTAATTTTACGTGACCAATCCAGTGCCCGCGCCGACGTGGCGTGCTTCCCCCGGTTTCCCAGGCTTTCATGATTTCGGCAGACTCAACTCCATGTATGGCCCAGCTCCAGCAAGTGAGCGTCATACCTCGCAAGTAGCGAGACATTGTATACATGCAGCTTCCTCAAGTCTCTGGTGCGAAGGCCCGACTTGGGCTCGACGGGCGCTTACTATGACGGAACGGGTCCGCGGACGGCTTGGCCCAACCGAAGGCAGGCCGGCGCATTTCATTTTTGGGCTTCGTAGCACCGCCTTCCTGGCAGGCAGGAAGGAAGGGCAGTGTCGGAGCTACGGGTTGTGCGTAAGTCGAAGATCGCAGGCTATCATGAGTCTTTGACGATGAATGACACAAAGCACATTACAAGCGAGGCGCGCCGTGTCGCTTGTACATCGACTTTCGCGGCAGGCTAATGCACAATACTCCGTGCACGATTTAAAAAGACCAAGGTATCTATCTTGGGGACGTATCTCATAACCCCATCAACTGGATATTTACGGCGAAAGCTCACATGGCCAAAGGCTCTCAGAAGTATGGTGTCGCATGTTCACCACCGTCTCACCCGCTGAGAATATTGCAGTAATTCAGAGGCAAATAGCCAAGCATCTTCCAAGTGTGTTACCCGTTGTATCATAAGTATAAGGACAAGCTGATCGCAATGGCAGGAAATCCGCATCGGCGTCAGTATTGACAAATTTATCTTCTTTTTGGCTAAGCTAACCTTCCGAATGGGTAGCCTTGCAGGTAATGCGGGAGGACACAGCGGCGAAGGCGATTGGACATCATTGTGGATGCTCGATCGTCGCGCCGTGAAGATTGCGTGTCTATCTTCAAGAATATGGACAAAGAAATCGCTCGAAGATCATAATAAGGGATTCCTCCAGCAGCACCTACTGTACCAGGAAGCTATGCGGTTCTACGTCGATGTAGAGAAGATAAAAGCGGTAATTGAATAGTGTACCCGTTTATCGCTCACTCACAGACCATCCAGGTGACGGTAGATCCGCTTTTGCAGCCCAGACTGAAGAATATTATTGCAACCATAGGGATGAGGAACAGCTCCCCTTTTACACTTGACTGTTTCAGGACTACGAAACCACTACCAGGCATGGACCTCATACCTCACTTACAGTTGGTCCTTCATATCGTTGAACTGTCTCAAAACATCAAGGATAAGATCAATGTGGAGGCAGAATGCAGGGCCAATTTTGACGTACTGATCAAAGCTATTCTGGACCGACCCGAAGAGAACGTGGCTGTTATGTGGGCACTATCTCCCAAACACTCACTGTGGGCCTGCTGACATGCGGTCACCCAACACAGGTTTGAGCGCTCTCTTAATGTGCCAAGTAACCCTCTGCACACAGTCTTGGAGCCAACTGAGAAGCAGAATCTCGACCATCGCAAGAACGTCATCACAGAACTGGAACGGTATTTAGCGGCCCACCACAAATACCTGTTGGACGAGCACACCTGGACTAAAACCAATATGAAGAACATCGACGGCGGATCCGACCTCGAAGCGAAAACATATGCCATGAATCAGAAATCTCTGGCAAACATGTCGATATGGTCGAACGGCAAGGTGGACATCCGGGACAAGCGAACGAAGACAGAGAAAATCTACCAAGAAATCTCAAGCACGTTCGTCGATGGTGGTCCAGACGGTCTATATCAACAAGTCAAGGCTCGTTTCGACACGATGGAGTTCGTGGGGGCGAAATGCGACGTGATCAGCATTTTCAAACTCAACCTCGCGCCGGCGAATCCAAAGGTCCAACAACTTCAAGAAGTTATGAAACAGCTCAACACCGAGAAATACAATGAGTTCGCTTTCGTCCGTCGAACTGAAGCGGAATCCAAAGGCGATAAAGGAAGCCACCTCGGAAGGTTCCAGTGTTGCGGCCAGCCGGCAACCGCGCAGAGCGAGAGCCTACGAGTGGAACACCACCCGCAGCCCACCCTCACACGGACCGCATCTCTCTCCCTAGGAGACACCCCAACCCGACCCTTGACTCTCGCCCGCAACGGTGGAAGCGCAGAGCAGGCGTACGGAGGGAGAGAGACCCCCGAGAGGGTCCCGACGGGAGTTCCGCTCGAGTCTCTGGAGGGGACCCAGGGCTGATGAGGAGTACTCGCCTCTACTCCCACGCACCCAAGGTCTACGACGTGTGGGACCCGAGGCCTCGGACCAGAGGTGGGGCGCCGCCGCGGCCCAGAGGCGCGGCGGTGCTGGAGGAACGCTCCCAGGCCAAGTGCACGCACAAAGACTCTGAGAGACCAAGAATCCAAAGACTAGGGTACATCACGGATCTCGCGCTTGCTTATATACCCTCCCCACGGGCCTCCGTGAGAGTTCCGTCTGGGTCGTCAGCGGGTCGTCCTTGCCTTCGGGAGTCCCGGCGGAACATAACCCCCCCCAAGGACGAGCCGCGACGTGCCGTGTGTGTCATGGAACCTACCCTCGACGGTCCCCTTGTGGACCGGGTCGAGGAGTTCGCGATCCTCGCCGACAGCGAACGGTTGTTTGGTGTCATCACGTTGTACTTCCCTCGCCTCGTCGGTACCCAGTTATTGTCCCTCACCGAGCAGTGGATGCGCCTCCGCGTCGGATTCGATCGCCCCGGGGTTCGCTCGGAAATGCACGCGCGAGAGATGTTGGTGCGCGGTCGCGTCTCCTTGGTTGAGTCGCGTGGTTCGCTCGGGCTGCCGGACGCGACTGCCACGCTCGAGCTTCTCCGCGTCCTCGTGGGTGCCGCTCGCCATTATGCCTTGCGCATCCGACAGTACTTCCCCGGCGCCCCGGGCGCTGCTCGTTTCGCCGCCCTTGAGGAGGGCGAAATGTGGGAGACGATCCCCGCGTGCGACGCGTCGCTTGTCGAGTGTGCGAGGGAGGAGCACCTGTACCAGCTCGGGTTCTCCGCCCGAGTCGGGGGTGTGCGATTCCCGCAGCTCCTGACGCGCCACCAGAGCGTGTACTCTTCGATAAGCCAGGTGCGTACCTCCGTGTCATCCCCGTCCCCTCGGTCGGCTGATGTGCGTAGTGCGCCCGCTGCGCGTTCACCGGGGAGATGTGTTTTTCTTGGGTAACGGAGGAGTCGTGCGCTCGCTGCCTTGCGTGCGGGTGTTCGTGCGTCGGGTACCGACCGGACCTTCGCGCGGGGCTGGAGTACTACCGTCTCCCGGACGCGTGGTTGTCTCCCGAAGTGGGCATGTCGTTCGTGCCCAAGAGCGCCAAGGAGGACGAGAAGGGCGAGGAGGACGAGGAGGACGAGGAGGACCCGTGCGAGAGTTCCGACGGGGGTCCGCGTGCCATTGGGGGCCCAGACAGGGGGGACGCGGGACTCTGGCGCCTCCGTCCGTAGTTCCGTCGCATGTGGTTACCGGCGTATATGTACTGGCCAGTCGCGACGTGCGAGGTCTCCTCCTCCCTCGTCACCTTTCACTGCTGTTCGCCCAGTTGTCGTGTCGTCCCCATGAAGATCATGCCCCGCTTCGTGCCCGACATGCCGGCGGTCGCGCGGCTGTCCCTCGACGAGGTCCGCGTGGCGTTCACCGAAGCACGCACCCGGGAGTTCCTCTTCGGTCGTCTGGACGACCTGTACAGTCCGAACGGGACGGGGGAGCTGATCTTGCGCTCCGAGCTCGAGCGGTGGATCCTCTTCGACCAGTTCGTGGAGACGCCCAGCGCTCGCGAGATCGAGGTGAGGTTGCGTGCCTCCGTCGTAGCTGCCCTAGACAAGTTCGACGTCGCGTGTGCGCGTGCCGGGGATGTCCGGGCTGCCGACCGCGAGGAGCTCAACCTCGCCGTCACCACGGCCGTCTTCCGCTGGCAGGAGACGATCATGGAGCGCGCCACGTTCACTCCCAACGAGCAAGAGTGGTATCGGACGCCGATCGACGAGGCGGCCGGCGCGACGTGGGACGTGGGCTACCACGGCCCCGACTTGCGCAACGAGCGGGTCGCCTTCAGCGCTTACGTGGGCGAGCTGCGCGACCACCTCGAGGCGCTCGAGAATGCACCTCCGCCGATTCCGAGGGTGGGAAGGGCGGTAACGCCGCTTGTAGGTGCGGGAGTCCCGACGGGACTTCCGTCCCCGTCGCTATGGGTGCGGTCGCTCCTGTCCGGGCCGCTGCCCGAGGATGCTTCGCCGTCCGACGACGATTTCGTTCCCAGTGACTCGGGTGATGACGAGGAGGGGGAGTCGAGCTTCGAGTTCGTCGAGGACGTTCGCTCTCGTCCTTCCCGATGGGCGGACGGAGACCCCGCCCTCGTCGCGGTGCGTCGTTTGCTCTCGCACCGGGGTTCGTCGTGCGGTACTGACACGGGCGTCGCCTTCTAGTGCGAAAACTGCGCCGGTGCGGGATTGGTCTGTACCGTTCGGCTCAACCTTACGACTCGGGTGCCCGGGGTGTGTCAGCGGTGCGCGGTCCGTCGGATCCGCTGCCAGGGTGCCGTCTGGGAGGGTATGACTGCGCCGCCGCCGCCCTCGCCGTCGGGACTGGGAGGGGGTGGGGACGACTTGTCGCGCCTCGAGCAGTCGGTTTCGGCATTGAACCAGGCCAACGCGGACCTCCGCGCGGAGGTGTCCGGGCTGCGTTCGAGCCTGGAGGAGACGGGGGCGCGTTTCTCCGCCCTGCTGGAATTTGTCTCGTTGTCGTTCGGCTTCAGCTCCGTGCCGGCCGACGAGTCTTCTTAGTGTAGTCTTCCTCTTCGTCTACCGCGTGCTAGTTTTCTCGAATATAAAATGTGGGGGGTGCGAACGTCGGGGCGAGCGCTGCCGCGGCGGGGCTCAGCCAGTCTGTAATCGCAGGCAACGAAGATGAAGTGACTCAGCGGGAGGTCTGCGGCGGGGGCGTGGACCCTCCCTAAACATGGTGGCTGGGCGTGCGGCCCCGTGCGTATGGGGCCGTCACTCTGCGGGATCGGTTCGCCATCTCTGTCCTTGTCGTACGCGCGCGCGCGGAGGTGTTCTGCGCTCGCCTTGGTGGCAACTCGTGCGCTCGCTGGCGTCGGGACCCGTTCGTCGGTCACAGCGCCCTTCGTGCGGGTCGCAAGCGAGAGCCGTTTTCGTAACAGTCGGCGCCTTCGTCCTGGGTCGTTCGGAGAGGTATCGTTGTCCTTCGCCGGGACCGTGCGGTGCGAAGGGAGAGGTCGGGTTGAGAAGAGTGAGAGTTGGTATATGGAGAGAGTTGTTTGGCCTCGGGTCTCGTGAGGGTGAGGGAGCAGCGAGGCGGCACGGGCATCGTTACACCGCGCCGCGATGGTGTGTTAGTCTTTGGATTATGTTGCGGCCAGCCGGCAACCGCGCAGAGCGAGAGCCTACGAGTGGAACACCACCCGCAGCCCACCCTCACACGGACCGCATCTCTCTCCCTAGGAGACACCCCAACCCGACCCTTGACTCTCGCCCGCAACGGTGGAAGCGCAGAGCAGGCGTACGGAGGGAGAGAGACCCCCGAGAGGGTCCCGACGGGAGTTCCGCTCGAGTCTCTGGAGGGGACCCAGGGCTGATGAGGAGTACTCGCCTCTACTCCCACGCACCCAAGGTCTACGACGTGTGGGACCCGAGGCCTCGGACCAGAGGTGGGGCGCCGCCGCGGCCCAGAGGCGCGGCGGTGCTGGAGGAACGCTCCCAGGCCAAGTGCACGCACAAAGACTCTGAGAGACCAAGAATCCAAAGACTAGGGTACATCACGGATCTCGCGCTTGCTTATATACCCTCCCCACGGGCCTCCGTGAGAGTTCCGTCTGGGTCGTCAGCGGGTCGTCCTTGCCTTCGGGAGTCCCGGCGGAACATCCAGCCCTCAGTCGGACGCTTCGTTGTCGAGGGAAATACAAACGATATCATTGGCTCGAGCGTCTTTGAACTTAGTAAGAGTTGCGCGCATTTGACTCCGGTCTTAGTAACTAAGTACGCTGGCCCAGATCAAAGATATTCCCTCCGAGAGATATTTCAGAATGCCATTGCCAAGAAGTTGGAAGATCTGAAAGGACAGACGGGCTTTTGTAAGGGTTCGGTACCTCCGAAGTCCTTGCTATAGAAGTCTTTGCTTGCGAGAGCCTTGCGCGCTCGAGTCGTGAGTGGCAAAGTTGGTCTCTTGAAACAAAGCTTGAGGCGAATCCCGCTTGCGGGACCCGCCTTAAGTACAGCCCGGGCATCTACCTAGTCATACAAGAAGATGCGCGGGACCGAGAAATATTGTCCGTGCCAACGAGGGAGAAATGCAGAAGGGAACCCGGCGGGAGGCACGAGACCTCCCGCCGCAGTAGGACGGGTCCGGGATCGCCGAGCGTCGGCGCGCTCCCGCCGCGCGAGGCATCCAGGCACCGCTTGCTGCGAGACGTGTTTGAGGTCGTCGAGCGTCGCGCGAGCCGCGCGAGTCACCGCGCGCGCGAGTCGCTGCGCGAGCCGCGGCGCGAGCCGCCCGAGAGCCGCGTTCTTGCATTCGCCCTCCCGCGTCGCACCGCGACGCGCTCTTGAGTCGTAATCGTAATCTTGAGGTCTTGAAAGTCGTATTCGTCGTTCGCTGGTGTCCTAAGCTGTGAACCGTAAGCCGTGAGTCGTGAGTCGTGAGTTGCCGTCTTGACGACCGCCTAATCCTGCTCGCCGAGCGCGCCCTGCAGCGACGACACGAAGGAGCTAGGCGCGGTGGGCTGCTGATGCTCCACGTCCTCCGCGCTGAACTGCACGGAACTTGCAAGGAACCAGCTAAGACTGCTATCTGAATCAAGGAGAACTACTATGAAGATGATCACTACTAAGAATGAACAACTCCAAAGAAGAACGGCCGCTACTACTAAGCTACCTAGTGCAGAGCACACAGTAGAATCCCAGCAGAACGTAGAAATAGGTGTATAGAGGGGGAGAGTGGTCACCACGAATCGTTCCGCGAACGGGATTCGATGCTTGGGGAAGGACGTTCTGAGAAGCCCAGGTTCCGCGCAAGCGAGTTGAGAGTTCAATCCACACACACGAAGTGGAGGACGAAGTTGGTTCGCGCAAGCGAGAGACGGATGATGCACAGATCGACGAACGAAGTGCGCACCTGAGAGAGATTGTTGAGGGTCGAGATCGAAAGCTGAGGCCGACGCTACGGCTGAGACGCGAGAGAAGACGAGAGGACGAGGGCGAAGACAAGTCACGCGACGCGGTTCGCGGAGACGCTGACCGCAACGACGCTGAGAGTGAGGGAGGTGCCGAACTCTACCCGGCTCGAACGGGACTCAAGTTGCAACCGAGCCTCAACCAGACCACTGGGCTGCTCTCACCGGGCTCGATACCGGGCTACGACGTTGGTCAGGAAGTACTAGAGATTGAGTGGGGATCGCCATCTGGCTATATACATGTGAGAGTCCAAAATCAGGGGTGGGAGCCCCGTCTGCCTTTCCGGGAAGCGAAGACGCGTACATACGGTCCACGAACTGCGGAGACACAGCGAACCGTCATTTCTCCGTCGCTGGAGCCAATGAGAGTGCGTCGAACGAGTCATAGAACGCGACCGAAGGTGGAGGAATGACTCTGCCGATCGTGAACGGCGTGGCGAACGAGTGCCGGGAGCGTGATGGATAATCCAGGCTGTGCCGAACCTTGCGCTAGGGTCCGGGATACTGGTCGACCGGGTTCGAGATTCACGTTGCCAAGGGCGGAAAGAGTCTTGGGACGAGGGCTGGCCTCTGCCGTGGCGTTGCCGGGCTTGCGCGTTCGTGGTTCGTGCCAGGGCGCCGGTGCAGCTGACCTTGCATCGCGTTCGAGAATGTCCCATTGCACACGTTCGCGCGGATTCCGCAGCGTCGTTCGTTGATCCAGGAGAGTGCTGAGTGCCGGGGGAACCGGAGAGGGGGGCGCGCGAAGGGAGTTCGCGGCGCAGTTCGCGGTGAGCGCACGGAGTTCGCGGTTGACGCTCCTCGAGCGAATGGCTATGAACCACCGTCCTTGTGTGCTCAGGAGCGTGGTGCATTACGCGAGTTGTATGCAGGAACGCGTCGTCGTGAAGTTGGTGGAAGACGAGGGAGGCGGCGAACCGAGTTCGCGCTCGCAGTTCGCGCTGGCGGGTCACGCCGGCTGGGCCCGAACCGCATACACGGCGCACGAACGAACTTCGTGCAACTAGTTCTGCGTACCGCTGGCTTGTTCCTTGTCAACGAGAGCTTGAATCGAGATCGAGTGCGTGTTCGCGGTGGTGGTAGTCGTTCGCCGTGGCTGGTTCGCGCTGAAGTTGTACCGCGAACTGAGGCGAATTCGCGCAATTTTCGAGTGGGTTGATTTCTGCCCGATCAGCGCCCAAGTCGTCCTGCTGTACCGGCGGCGCGGGCTGCACCACGTCCTCCTCGAGCTGCTGCTGCTGCTCGGCCTGCGTTTCCGTCGCGTGCTCGTTCGAGATTCTCAGCGCCAGCGTATTGTCCGCGAGGTCCTGCTGCTGCTCGACCGGCAGCGGCGAGCCTACTATGCTCATCGCGACGTCGTTGGAGCCAACGTTCGTGTATGTCGTAGCCGGGAAGCCGAGGTGGTCCTGCATGTCCGCCATCTGCTGCTGGGCCGGGTGTCCAACGCCGGGGTGCGGCGGCGACGGCGTCATGAGGTCGAACGGAGTCGAGGCTGGTCCGCGCGGCGGGTCGTTCGCCCAGTCGTGATGACCGAAGTTGAATTGGTTGACCGCGTGCTGGAGCTGGGCTGGCGGCGCGTGCGCCTGAGGCATGGCGATGCCTGGCGGTAGCGAGGGTGCGAACGGAGGGACGGGGAAGAACGGAGTGCCGAAGTGCACCACCTGCGGGTAGAACTGCGGTGCCGGCGCGTTGTTGACCTGCGCCGTGACGTCCGCGAATGGCTGCGCGTTCGTAGATGCCGTCGTCAGTCCCGTCGTCGGTGGAGGTGTAGCCAGAGTCGCGGCTTGCGCGCCGTTCGACGGCGGCGCGTTCTCGTTGCCCGCAGGTGCACGCTTCGACCGTGGATGCTCGCGACGCTTCCGCTGGTTGCCTGGCATCGTCGTCAACGTCGCCTCGAAGCAGGGCGACGATGTACTCGCCGACTGCCTTCGAGATCTTATCCTGGTCGTTGGCGAAGTGCCTGTTGCCGACGTTGCCGTTGTAGTACGCCCGCGGCGCACGCGGCGGCTGATTGCCAGTGCGCGTCGGGTAGTAGTTGAAGCTGGGTTGAGCTGGGATGGGAGCGGCGCCGTGCCGCCCAAGGACGCCCTGTATAGTGTTCATAACCGTGGCCGTAAAATCGAGCATGTCGCGCGCGCCGACATAGTCGTCGTCGCGGCGCCTGTCGTCGTCGCGGCGCCTGTCGCGCCTGTCTCGGTCGCGATGGCTCATGAAGGAAGGAGGTGCTGTACTGAGTACTAGATGCGGGGGCCCGAAGGTGGGGCATCCCCTGGTCGCCTGCGCGCATTTATGAGGACAAGGAGCTGTGTCGAGATCCCGGTCGAGCGCGCCTTCCCCTTTCAGGCTGATTCCGATGCCGGCCACAGGTAAAGCTACCGGCTGCCTGGCGCTCTTCTTCCCAAACGCTCGATCAGCGTCAATACCCATCGCCTCGCAGTACTCGCGCAGTGGCTCCAGGTGCTCAATATCACCGTATTTTTCGATGGTGCTGTCTCCCGTTGACCACAGTACCTCGAATTGAGCCTCTGGTCCTTGCCCAAAATGCGTAACTATCTTTTGCACCTGAACACTTGTCGGCCGCTGTCCCAGCCCTAGGATCTGCCTCCACTGTCTACCTGGGAACCTTGTATCGTCGTTCGGCACATACTCTCGTAGCAGTGATGCATGAAATACTGGGTGAATACCCCGCTTCAGCATCTCGCGACTCAGTCCTAACCTGAACGTCGCGCCTTTCTCGATCGTCTCCTCGATCTTAAAAGGCCCTATATACTTCGGCACCAGCTTTCGCGCATGAGACTTGGGCAACTTCATGTTCTTGGTGCTCAGGTACACCCAGTCCCCCGTCTCAAACGGTGCATATCGCCGCTTTCTGTTTGCCTGTGTCGTTTGCTTCACCCGGGCTGCGATAATAGCATCGTGCGCCTCCATTATCGCATCGCGCATTGTTTCTGCGAACTTCTGGACCCCCGGGAACTCGCTGTCGCGGTCCCAGAGCACCGATCTTGGGTTCTGTCCATAGTTCAGAAAAAATGGCGTGTATCCCGTTGTGGCAGATCTCGCGCTATTCATGGCAAACTCGATTGCTGGGAGCTTGCTAGCCCAGTCACGCTGCGTCTCCGAGACACATTGACGAATCATCTGACCCAGGGTGCGATTCGCGCGCTCTGTCGCCCCGTCCGTCTGCGGATGATACGCCGAAGACATCCGGAGCTGAGTACCGGTGAGTTCATGCAACCGCCTCCAGAATTCGCTCGTAAACAGCGTATCCCGGTCGCTCACAATCGCCTCAGGCATCCCATGCAACCTGTAGACATGATTGAAGAACGTCTCAGCCATGTTGTAAGCCTTGTCCGTCACTTTGACCGGAATCAGGTGCACCATACTGCTGAGGTGGTCGATCACGACGCATATGCGATCGAACCGGCCATTCTGACCCTTGGACAGCGGTAGTGGACCCACAAAATCGATTCCCACTACCTGCCATGGCCTCCGAGGAACCGGCAGGGTTTTCAACAGCCCAAGCGGCCTCTGGGTGTTATCCTTTGTTGCCCGGCAGATCTGGCATGTCTCAACGTACGCCCGCACGTCCTTGATCATGTCCTTCCACCAGACCTGATCTCTCAGGTAACAGAGAGTCTTGTGAGCCCCCAGATGCGCTAGAATCGAGTGCGCTTGCTCAATTACGCATTCACGGACCTTCCGTCCCCCGGCCGTCACATCCGGTATGCATAATAGCTCCTCTTGCCCGCTTGTCATGAGAATGAGTTGATTACTCCCAGATCCTTCGATACGGAAGTTTCTGTAGTGAGTCGGTTGCGCTAGGATCTCGCGAAAGAAACGATCCTCATCATAACGTCCTCCCACTAGCTCCTGCAAATTCGAATCTGTGCCTGCGTCTCCCAGCACTCGAACAAGCTGTTGCCTTGCTTCGGACCTGGTTACGTCCTTGTCTCCTGGCGTTCCTGTGTTCGGTAACAGCTCTGATGCGCCACCGGACAAAGTTCTCTTTGTTCGTTGGCTCATGTCTCCGTTGATTGCACGCTTATCCAGAGATCCAGTACCGTCGGTCTCTTCAAGATCTCCATCAACGTCGGGCTCCTGGTCACTCGCTGCACTAGTCTGCGGCGAGCCCTCTGATCGCTCCGACTCGTCGCCGGTAACCGTACCTTCTCCAGATTCGGTTTCCGTCACTTCTTGCGGTTTTGGTCGGCTCGCACGCCTCAAACGAATCTCAGGTACTGGTGGTGCCTTCTCTCCCCTGAGCCTTGCGCTCCGGCGAGGCTTGTCTTCACTCTCGTCATCTTCCGAGCTAGACTCATCACCTCGCCCTCCAGATCGGTTTTCTGGCATCAGCACTGCTCGTCCTACGAACACCGGAGCAGAGACGCGTTTCCAGTCCGCTAGCTCATCGGCAGACTCATCAGACTTGTCCTGTACGTATTCCGCATCCGCACGAACCGTTCCTGGTTGTTCATCGCTATACAACCTCGATAACCCGTCCGCGAGGATGTTCTCCTCCCCCGGAATGTAGGTTATCTCGAAGTCGAACTCACTAAGCAGATGCAGCCATCGCGCTTGTCTCGCGCTGAGATCCTTCTGCGTCATGAAGTGCTGAAGCGTCCGATGGTCCGTACAGATCCTGAACCTCGTACCATGGAGCAGTCCCCGGAAGCGTTTCAGCGATTCCACAATAGCAAGCAGTTCCCTCTCGTGCACGGGATAGTTTTGTTGCGCACTGTTAAACTTTCCCGACCAGAAAGTGATTGTTCTAGCAGTGGCTACTTCGCTTCCCTGTGAAATGTACCCACTGGCCCCAGTTAACGACGCGTCCGTTATCAAGTTAATCGGACCATTCTTCATGGAATAGTCTATTGCATGACGCCGCTTTTCGCGGTGCTCATGCACGATTGTCTTGACTTGATCGAACGCGCGCTGCTCGGTGAATCCCCATCTCCAACTTTTGGTAGACCCTACCAGCCGGGTGAGAACCCCCATCGGTATTCTAATACCTTTGCAGTCGGGCGCAAGAAAACCCACCGCACCTAGGAAGCTCATCAGGAGCCCTTTGGTTGTTGGCGTCGGCCATGCGAGCACGGACGTGACCTTCGCGGGGTCCATCTTGATCCCCTCGGAGTCGATCACGTGACCAAGGATATTCAATTCATCTGCGAACAACTGCATCTTCTCGGGGTTCAAGTAGAACTTTTCCCTTCTCAGAACGTCTAAAATGATCCGAAGATGCTTCAAGTGGTCCTCTGCGGTGTCCGAGTACACTATAATATCGTCCAGATAGACATCCATAAACACACCTATGTATGGTGCGAATATGTGATTCATTAGAGTCTGGTATGTCGCGGGTCCATTGCAATCACCAATCTGCAACACTTGACTGACCATTGTCCCGTCTGGTGTGTTGAACAGTGTCCGCGGCACGTGTTCCGGAACTATTCTGATTTGTTCATATGCGTCTTTCCCGTCAATGAGACTCCTCCACGGCTTACGCACAACATTCCTCAGTATAGTCTCTATATCCGGCAAGGGTGCGGCTACTTTCTTCGTGTTTGCATTCCGTGCGCGGCAGTCAATGACAGTCCGAATCTTCAAGACGCCATCTTTGCTCTTGGGTTTCGGGATAATCAGCATCGGTGAACAGCTGCCCCCTGCTGCAAGCCGCCAGCGTCCTGTATTCAGGTAGGCCATCTTCTTGTCATTCCATTGCTCTCGCATCGCGTCCGGGCATCGGGATGCACGGTATGGGTACACCCGCTTCTCATCGAGGAGTGGGATTTCATGATTAATCGCGCGCAACGGTGGCAATGGTTCCTTGGCTGCCGTCTTGAATAAGTCCGCTGCTTCACAAAAGATGATCTTCCGCAGTTCCTCAATCTTCCGGTCCACTATCTCAGCCCGCGCAGAGCTAAGCACCACCATCCCCGGTCCTTTAAGCTCTTTGGCCGTGTCTGAGCCAACATGGACTCGAGTCGGGTTTAATCCGATGAGTACCTCGTGTTCCCACATAAATTTAGTACCCAGGATCAAGTCGTACGTGTCAACATTCGCTACTTCGAATACCCGCTCCTCACGGATGTTCTGGTATTCGAAGTTTGCTGTGGCCTCCACGTTCACCTTAGAACGTGATCCCGTAATCGCCAATTGCAACGTCAGCGGCTCTT
Organism: Auricularia cornea; assembly: GCA_030578095.1. Classification (NCBI taxonomy): domain Eukaryota; kingdom Fungi; phylum Basidiomycota; class Agaricomycetes; order Auriculariales; family Auriculariaceae; genus Auricularia; species Auricularia cornea. Next base: position 2,201,273 of record JARLTE010000008.1, read on the forward strand.
CCTTCTGCTGCATCTCAAGCTGCAGCTGGTCCGCCAATGTTGTGCTTACGAAATCTGTTAGGGACCCAGAGTCAATCAGTGCCCGCGCGGGCTGCCCGTTAAGTTTCACGTGAACAATAACTGGCATTGGAAACACGTTACGGTCATTACGCACACGCATACCTCCCCGCGACACCGCACTGATCGTCTCCTGCTGCTTCCTAGAGCTCGTCCGAGCTGTCTTCGTCGATCGAGACGGCGCCGCTCGGGAGAGACCAACCGTCGCTTGAGACGACGTCGCTGGTTTCCCCGTTGCTTGAACCGGCTGACGTCCCGCCGCAGTCTGCGGCGGTTGCCCAGTCTTCGTACACCGTGATGAAGTCGAAGAGCTGGGTCTCGCGGTTAAGCAATATAGCTGTCGCGGACGCTCTAGAATCGCGTCAGCGCTCTGCGCTCGTCTAGTTGCAGCACAGTACTCACGGGATGTCCCTCGTGTTGCCGAGGGTATCCGCGTACGGCGGCCGCACCAGGACGCCATGTCGATAGACCTCGTCGTCGAGGGTGTCGAACGCTCCCGCGTCCGTCCCCTGCGCTCGGGGTGGGTAGTGGAAGTCCCCTTGGGCGTTGCGTCGTCCTTGCACGAAGGCGCTTGCCACGTTACCGTCGAGCCTCGCGAACTCGGCAAGCCATTGCGGCTGCACGAGGAGCTTAGCCCTCTGGCGCACGACCGGCCACCAGGGGACGGGCCTCTCGCTGTTCGCCCAGTGGTTGACGTCGCGGCGCGGCCACCAGGCTGTGGCCAAGCGCCGGCCTGGGAGGTACAGTAGGTGCCACTCGCGCCCTCCAAGAGCGTCTGGCTCATTGTCCTGTTCCTCGGGCTCGACGAGCGCCGCCTGTACGTCATGAACTGGTCAGACCACCAGTTCCCGTGCATGCGCAAGTTACTTACCAGCTTCGCGTTGCCTTCTAGATACTCCGTGCCGCGTATGAGGTCCCGGACGTGTACGCCCTCGAGCAGCTCGCGTCTCGAGACGACGAAGCTCAAGTCGGAGACGAGGTCGTGAATCCAGTAAGCACGACCGTTGCTCTGCACAACCCAGCGGTCCTCTGGGTCAAGCCCTGCCGCTAGCGCATCCTCCCAGCTCGAGACCGCATGAAACTCGCCGTCAATCAGCGTGCGGTCCGTCGCCAGGCGGACAGCGCCTTCCACCCACGGTAGACGCGGGACGGTAGCCTGAATAAGCTGGTCGCCATCGTTCCTGGTCAGGAACATCTTGTCATATACGAGTGCGCGCACATCGACGCCGTAGTCGAGTAGCCCAAAGCGCGGAATGATGTACGTAGCCGGGCGCAGCGTATCGACCACCTTCCAAGTGTCGAAGCCGGGCTGCGGCTCTGGTCCTTCGCCAGCGCCGTACACCTTGAAGCGCAGTTCTGGAACCAGGCCCTGCTCGCGAGCGCTGCCAGCGCTGTGGAACCGGGTGAAACAGTCGTGGATCTTGGCGGCCACAACCTCGGCCGGCTGTTCCGCCGGGACTCCCGAAAGCAAGGACGATCCGCTGACGACTCAGACGGAACTCTCACGGAGGCCCGTGGAGGAGGTATATAGGCAAGCGCGAGACCCACGATGTACCCTAGTCTTTGGATTCTTGGTCTCTCAGAGTCTTTGTGCGTGCACTTGGCCTGGGAGCGTTCCTCCAGCACCGCCGCGCCTCTGGGCCGCGGCGGCGCCCCACCTCTGGTCCGAGGCCTCGGGTCCCGCACGTCGTAGACCCTGGGTGCGTGGGAGTAGAGGCGAGTACTCCTCATCAGCCCCGGGTCCCCTCCAGAGCCCCGGACGGAACTCCCGTCGGGACCCTCTCGGGGGTCTCTCTCCCTCCGTACGCCTGCTCTGCGCCTCCACCGTTGCGGGCGAGAGTCAAGGGTCGGGTTGGGGTGTCTCCTAGAGAGAGAGATGCGGTCCGTGTGAGGGTGGGCTGCGGGTGGTGTTCCACTCGTAGGCTCTCGCTCTGTGCGGTTGCCGGCTGGCCGCAACATAATCCAAAGACTAACACACCATCGCGGCGCGGTGTAACGATGCCCGTGCCGCCTCGCTGCTCCCTCATCCTCACGAGACCCGAGGCCAAACAACTCTCTCCCCATATACCAGTTCTCACTCTTCTCGACCCGACCTCTCCCTTCGCACCACGCGGTCTCGGCGAAGGACAACGACACCTCCCCGAACGACCTAGGACGAAGGCGCCGACTGTTCCGAAACGGCTCTCGCTTGCAACCCGCACGAAAGGTGCTGTGACCGACGAACGGGTCCCGACGCCAGCGGGCGCACGAGTTGCCACCGAAGCGAACGCAGAACACCCCGGCGCGCGCACGTACGACAAGGACGGTAATGGCGAACCGATCCCGCAGAGTGACGGCCCCATACGCACGGGGCCGCACGCCCAGCCACCACACCCAGGGAGGGTCCAAGCCCTCGCCGCAGACCTCCCGCTGAGTCACTTTCTCTTCGCTACCCGCGGACCTCAGGCCGGCTAAGCCCCACTACGGCAGCACTCGCCCGGACGTTCGCACCCCCCACATTTTATATATTCAAGAAAAACCAGCACACGCTTAGACGAAGGAGAAAGACTACGCTAAGAGGACTCGTCCGTCGGCACGGAGCTGAAGCCAAACGACAGCGAGACGAACTCCAACAAAGCGGAGAACCGCGCCCCTGTCTCTTCCAGGCTCGAGCGCAACCCGGACACCTCCGCGCGGAGGTCCGCGTTGGCCTGGTTCAGCGCCGAAACCGACTGCTCGAGACGCGAAAGGTCGTCCACGCCTCCACCCAATTCCGAGGGCGACGACGGCGGGGGCGCAGTCATTCCTTCCCACACGGCGCCGCGGCAGCGGATCCGACGGACCGCGCACCGCTGACACACTCCGGGCACCCGAGTCGTGAGGTTGAGACGAACGGTGCAGACCTGTCCCGCGATATCGCAGTTCTCGCACTAGGAACGACGCGTCGTCAGCATTGCGTCGTGAGGCCTCCCCCGGCGCAAGAACAAGAACGCACCGCGACGAGGGCGGGATCGCCGTTCGACCACCGGCTGGGACGAGCACGAACGTCTTCGACGAACTCGAAACCCGACTCTTCGCCTTCGTCGTCGCCCGAGTCGTCGCCGGGAACGAAATCCTCGTCGGATGGTGAGGCGTCTTCGGGCAACGGCCCAGACAGGAGCGATCGCACCCACAACGACGGAGACGCGAGTCCCGCCGGGACTCCCGCGTCAAGCAGCGACGTCGCTGTCGTCCTCCCAACCCTCGGAGCCGGCGGGGGCGCCTCCTCGAGTGCCTCCAGGTGGCTCCGCAGCTCGCCCACGTAGGCGCTGAAGGCGATCCGTTCGTTGCGCAAGTCGGGGCCGTGGTAGCCCACGTCCCACGTCGCACCGACCGCCTCGTCAATCGGCGACCGATACCACTCTCGCTCGTTGGGAGTGAACGTGGCGCGCTCCATGATCGTCTCCTGCCAGCGGAAGACGGCCGTGGTAACGGCAAGGTCGAGCTCCTCGCGGTCCGCGGCCAGAACGTCCCCGGCGCGCGCGCATGCGACATCGAACTTGTCCAGGGCGGCCACGACGTCGGCGCGTAGCCCCACTTCGATCTCGCGGGCGCTCGGTGTCTCCACGAACTGGTCGAAGAGGATCCACCGCTCGAGCTCGGAGCGCAGTATTAGCTCCCCTGTCCCGTTCGGACTGTACAGATCGTCCAGACGGCCGAAGAGGAACTCCCGAGCGCACACTTCGGTAAACGCGGCGCGGACCTCGCCGAGGGACAGCCGCGTGACCGCCGACAAGTCGGGGACGAAGCGGGGCATGATCTTCATAGGGAACGACGCGACGACTGGGCGGCCAACAACAAGTGGTGAGGGAGAGGGAGAGGCCTCACACGTCGCGACTGGCCAGTAAATATACGCCGGTAACCACATGCGACGGAACTACGGACGGAGGCGCCAGAGTCCCGCGTCCCCCCTGTCTGGACCCCCGACGGCGCGCGGACCCCCGTCGGAACTCTCGCTCGGGTCCTCCTCGTCTCCCTCGTCTTCTTCGTCCTCCTTGGCGCTCTTCGGCACGAACGACATGCCCACTTCGGGGGACAACCACGCGTCGGGGAGTCGATAATACTCGAGCCCGGCGCGGAGGTCCGGCCGGTACCCGACGCACGAACACCCGCACGCGAGGCAGCGAGCGCACGATTCTTCCGCCACCCAAGAGAAACACATCTCCCCGGTGAACGCGCAACGGGCGCACTGCGCGTATCAAGCGACTGGAAGATGAGGGACTGTATGGAGGTACGCACCTGGCTTACCGAGGAGTACACACTCTGGTGGCGCGTCAGAAGCTGCGGAACCCGTACGCCCCCGACCCGAGCGGAGAATCCGAGCTGGTACAGGTGCTCCTCCCTCGCGCGGTCGACGAGCGACGCGTCGCACGCAGGAACCGTCTCCCACGTCTCGCCGGGTTTGAGGAAAGAGAAGCGGGCGGCACCGGGAGCATCGGGGAAGTACTGGCGGACGCGCAGGGCGTAGTGACGAGCGGCACCCACGAGCACGCGGAGAAGCTCGAGCGTCGCGGTCGCATCTGGCAACCCGAGCGAGCCGCGCGACTCGACCAAGGAGACGCGGCCGCGTACCAACATCTCTCGCGCGTGCATCTCCGAGCGAACCCCGGGGCGATCGAAGCCAACGCGAAGGCGCATCCACTGCTCGGTGAGGGACATCAACTGAGTGCCGACGAGGCGAGGGAAGTACAACGCGACAACGCCAAACAACCGCTCGCTGTCGGCAAGGATCGCGAACTCCTCGACGCGGTCGACAAGAGGACCATCGAGGGTAGGTTCCATGACACAGACGGCTCGTCGCGGCTCGTCCTTGGGGGGGGTTATGTTCCGCCGGGACTCCCGAAAGCAAGGACGATCCGCTGACGACTCAGACGGAACTCTCACGGAGGCCCGTGGAGGAGGTATATAGGCAAGCGCGAGACCCACGATGTACCCTAGTCTTTGGATTCTTGGTCTCTCAGAGTCTTTGTGCGTGCACTTGGCCTGGGAGCGTTCCTCCAGCACCGCCGCGCCTCTGGGCCGCGGCGGCGCCCCACCTCTGGTCCGAGGCCTCGGGTCCCGCACGTCGTAGACCCTGGGTGCGTGGGAGTAGAGGCGAGTACTCCTCATCAGCCCCGGGTCCCCTCCAGAGCCCCGGACGGAACTCCCGTCGGGACCCTCTCGGGGGTCTCTCTCCCTCCGTACGCCTGCTCTGCGCCTCCACCGTTGCGGGCGAGAGTCAAGGGTCGGGTTGGGGTGTCTCCTAGAGAGAGAGATGCGGTCCGTGTGAGGGTGGGCTGCGGGTGGTGTTCCACTCGTAGGCTCTCGCTCTGTGCGGTTGCCGGCTGGCCGCAACATAATCCAAAGACTAACACACCATCGCGGCGCGGTGTAACGATGCCCGTGCCGCCTCGCTGCTCCCTCATCCTCACGAGACCCGAGGCCAAACAACTCTCTCCCCATATACCAGTTCTCACTCTTCTCGACCCGACCTCTCCCTTCGCACCACGCGGTCTCGGCGAAGGACAACGACACCTCCCCGAACGACCTAGGACGAAGGCGCCGACTGTTCCGAAACGGCTCTCGCTTGCAACCCGCACGAAAGGTGCTGTGACCGACGAACGGGTCCCGACGCCAGCGGGCGCACGAGTTGCCACCGAAGCGAACGCAGAACACCCCGGCGCGCGCACGTACGACAAGGACGGTAATGGCGAACCGATCCCGCAGAGTGACGGCCCCATACGCACGGGGCCGCACGCCCAGCCACCACACCCAGGGAGGGTCCAAGCCCTCGCCGCAGACCTCCCGCTGAGTCACTTTCTCTTCGCTACCCGCGGACCTCAGGCCGGCTAAGCCCCACTACGGCAGCACTCGCCCGGACGTTCGCACCCCCCCACATTTTATATATTCAAGAAAAACCAGCACACGCTTAGACGAAGGAGAAAGACTACGCTAAGAGGACTCGTCCGTCGGCACGGAGCTGAAGCCAAACGACAGCGAGACGAACTCCAACAAAGCGGAGAACCGCGCCCCTGTCTCTTCCAGGCTCGAGCGCAACCCGGACACCTCCGCGCGGAGGTCCGCGTTGGCCTGGTTCAGCGCCGAAACCGACTGCTCGAGACGCGAAAGGTCGTCCACGCCTCCACCCAATTCCGAGGGCGACGACGGCGGGGGCGCAGTCATTCCTTCCCACACGGCGCCGCGGCAGCGGATCCGACGGACCGCGCACCGCTGACACACTCCGGGCACCCGAGTCGTGAGGTTGAGACGAACGGTGCAGACCTGTCCCGCGATATCGCAGTTCTCGCACTAGGAACGACGCGTCGTCAGCATTGCGTCGTGAGGCCTCCCCCGGCGCAAGAACAAGAACGCACCGCGACGAGGGCGGGATCGCCGTTCGACCACCGGCTGGGACGAGCACGAACGTCTTCGACGAACTCGAAACCCGACTCTTCGCCTTCGTCGTCGCCCGAGTCGTCGCCGGGAACGAAATCCTCGTCGGATGGTGAGGCGTCTTCGGGCAACGGCCCAGACAGGAGCGATCGCACCCACAACGACGGAGACGCGAGTCCCGCCGGGACTCCCGCGTCAAGCAGCGACGTCGCTGTCGTCCTCCCAACCCTCGGAGCCGGCGGGGGCGCCTCCTCGAGTGCCTCCAGGTGGCTCCGCAGCTCGCCCACGTAGGCGCTGAAGGCGATCCGTTCGTTGCGCAAGTCGGGGCCGTGGTAGCCCACGTCCCACGTCGCACCGACCGCCTCGTCAATCGGCGACCGATACCACTCTCGCTCGTTGGGAGTGAACGTGGCGCGCTCCATGATCGTCTCCTGCCAGCGGAAGACGGCCGTGGTAACGGCAAGGTCGAGCTCCTCGCGGTCCGCGGCCAGAACGTCCCCGGCGCGCGCGCATGCGACATCGAACTTGTCCAGGGCGGCCACGACGTCGGCGCGTAGCCCCACTTCGATCTCGCGGGCGCTCGGTGTCTCCACGAACTGGTCGAAGAGGATCCACCGCTCGAGCTCGGAGCGCAGTATTAGCTCCCCTGTCCCGTTCGGACTGTACAGATCGTCCAGACGGCCGAAGAGGAACTCCCGAGCGCACACTTCGGTAAACGCGGCGCGGACCTCGCCGAGGGACAGCCGCGTGACCGCCGACAAGTCGGGGACGAAGCGGGGCATGATCTTCATAGGGAACGACGCGACGACTGGGCGGCCAACAACAAGTGGTGAGGGAGAGGGAGAGGCCTCACACGTCGCGACTGGCCAGTAAATATACGCCGGTAACCACATGCGACGGAACTACGGACGGAGGCGCCAGAGTCCCGCGTCCCCCCTGTCTGGACCCCCGACGGCGCGCGGACCCCCGTCGGAACTCTCGCTCGGGTCCTCCTCGTCTCCCTCGTCTTCTTCGTCCTCCTTGGCGCTCTTCGGCACGAACGACATGCCCACTTCGGGGGACAACCACGCGTCGGGGAGTCGATAATACTCGAGCCCGGCGCGGAGGTCCGGCCGGTACCCGACGCACGAACACCCGCACGCGAGGCAGCGAGCGCACGATTCTTCCGCCACCCAAGAGAAACACATCTCCCCGGTGAACGCGCAACGGGCGCACTGCGCGTATCAAGCGACTGGAAGATGAGGGACTGTATGGAGGTACGCACCTGGCTTACCGAGGAGTACACACTCTGGTGGCGCGTCAGAAGCTGCGGAACCCGTACGCCCCCGACCCGAGCGGAGAATCCGAGCTGGTACAGGTGCTCCTCCCTCACGCGGTCGACGAGCGACGCGTCGCACGCAGGAACCGTCTCCCACGTCTCGCCGGGTTTGAGGAAAGAGAAGCGGGCGGCACCGGGAGCATCGGGGAAGTACTGGCGGACGCGCAGGGCGTAGTGACGAGCGGCACCCACGAGCACGCGGAGAAGCTCGAGCGTCGCGGTCGCATCTGGCAACCCGAGCGAGCCGCGCGACTCGACCAAGGAGACGCGGCCGCGTACCAACATCTCTCGCGCGTGCATCTCCGAGCGAACCCCGGGGCGATCGAAGCCAACGCGAAGGCGCATCCACTGCTCGGTGAGGGACATCAACTGAGTGCCGACGAGGCGAGGGAAGTACAACGCGACAACGCCAAACAACCGCTCGCTGTCGGCAAGGATCGCGAACTCCTCGACGCGGTCGACAAGAGGACCATCGAGGGTAGGTTCCATGACACAGACGGCTCGTCGCGGCTCGTCCTTGGGGGGGGTTATGTTCCGCCGGGACTCCCGAAAGCAAGGACGATCCGCTGACGACTCAGACGGAACTCTCACGGAGGCCCGTGGAGGAGGTATATAGGCAAGCGCGAGACCCACGATGTACCCTAGTCTTTGGATTCTTGGTCTCTCAGAGTCTTTGTGCGTGCACTTGGCCTGGGAGCGTTCCTCCAGCACCGCCGCGCCTCTGGGCCGCGGCGGCGCCCCACCTCTGGTCCGAGGCCTCGGGTCCCGCACGTCGTAGACCCTGGGTGCGTGGGAGTAGAGGCGAGTACTCCTCATCAGCCCCGGGTCCCCTCCAGAGCCCCGGACGGAACTCCCGTCGGGACCCTCTCGGGGGTCTCTCTCCCTCCGTACGCCTGCTCTGCGCCTCCACCGTTGCGGGCGAGAGTCAAGGGTCGGGTTGGGGTGTCTCCTAGAGAGAGAGATGCGGTCCGTGTGAGGGTGGGCTGCGGGTGGTGTTCCACTCGTAGGCTCTCGCTCTGTGCGGTTGCCGGCTGGCCGCAACACCGGCGCGAGCTTGTAGTTGACGTCGGAGACGACGAACTCGGGTTCGGTATTAACCGGAGACATTGCTGCGATGCGAATAGCGGCGAGTCGAACAGATCCTGCGGGGACGAAGGACTGTTTCCCTCGCCCCTTTCCTCTTATACGAGATGTATTTTCCGTCCTATCCCGTTGCGGTGCAGACCCTGAGACTCTTGGCCCACGCGGTTTCGCCTCCCGCAACTTGTGACAGTTATTCGCATCATGCCCGGTCTCATGACAATTGAAACACAAGTTTCTAGCTCTGTGCTCGTCTCTCTGAGCTCGCGTGAGCTTGGCACCAATGGGAATTGCTGAAGCCACGGCAGCAGCTTTCGTCTTTGCCGGCTTTACTGCCGCCGTTTGAGCTGCTCCTGCTCTGGCTTGAGATCCGCCTGTGCTTTCAGATACGTGTTTAACCGTATCCGCGCGCGCCCCCGCCGATCTGGTCATCCAGTTTCTCCTGGGAAACCGTTTCGGGCGCTGAGACGAGTAACTCTCCGTCCTCTCCTTTCGCAGCTCCTTGACGCGTTCCTGCTCGCGTTTCTCCGCGCGATCCGCATAGTCTATCAGTGTTTCCAGTGTGTCCCACTCTACAGACCGACGCTTCTCCCGCCAGAACATACGGATATAGGAGTCTACTCCGTTCCAGAAGATGTTCTTAATCTCCCAGGCAGACACCTCCGGGAACCGCATCTGCAGGTTCTCCAAGTCCTGATCAAAATCCTTAACAGTGCGACCATACTGCTTCGAAGTCATAAGCTTGTCACGAAGGTTCGATCGGAAATCGCTCAGGAAACAATGCTCGAAGAGGGCCATGTATATTTGGTCCACGCTCCACCGGTCTGGATGACGCGCTACAAAGCGCATATACCACTTGAGAGCCTTGCCCTTCAAAGTGTACATAGTCATCTGAGTAGCTTGAAGCCCTTGAATCCGCTTGAGGCTGCGCCAGAAATCCCATTTCGCGATGTACGCGTCAAACAAATCCAAGTCGATTTCGCCACTGTAGGATGGAACCTCGAGCTTTACATCGCGCCAAAGATCGTCGCCAAGACCGCCAGGAGCTGCTGCAGCAGGCCCAGGAACAGGCGGAGGTACAGGAGGACCACCGGCTCCGCCGCCGCCTGGGCCTCCGGGACCGCCTCCACCGCCTCCTGGACCTCCGGGAACACCTCCCCCGCCGCCTGGACCGCCGGGAGCACCTCCACCGCCACCTGGGACGCCGGGAGCACCTCCTCCTCCAGCGCCACCGCCTCCAGCGCCACCGCCGCCGTTCCCATTGCCGCCGCCGCCAGACCCTCCTCCGCGACCGTCTCCCCCGCCTCTGCCACCATCTCCGCGGCCAGAAAACGGATGAGATGGGCTAGGCGGACCGCCCGTGGCTGGGTTTGGCCTGTCGGAGTCGCTCGACGAGCTGTGGGCTCGTCCTCGGCGCGCAGAGCGCGGCGGAACTGCTCCACCACTTCCACCTCCTGTTTCCAATTGTAAAATGGGCAGGGAAGCTCGTGGTGGTTCTGTGGCTGTTCTATAAGCACGCGGCGAGTAACTGAACTCGAATGGGTTTGCGTACTCGTGTTTCGGCGACTGCTGGTCGTCGGAACTGCCTACGCTTCGCGAACGATCTCTTCGACCTGTTACACGATCAGCGAATAGTCCTCCAGGCGGAGGCATAGATCTATACCTTGCACTCGGGGCAGGTGGTCGGATGACACGCGGGTGAGGCTCGAAGCTTCCTGGTAACACGGACGGCTCCCGTTCGTGACGCTGCGACGGATCAAACGGTGGTCCCCAAACTGGGATTCCGACCGTTGGCGGCAGACTGGACCGTCCCCCAGCCGTTGGGGGAACGGGCGTTTCCCGCTCGTTCTTCATGGGCCTGCTGCTCGACGGCGCGTTGCCATACTCTGCGGGGTCAACTTGCTTCCCCTTTCGCTTATCTGAGACGTCGTCAGCGTGTGCAAGACCGTCGTCTGTGGGCACACCTATATCCACACGTGTTCGTGTATCCGTCACTGTCGCCGAGTGAACTGGTAGACCTGTTCGAGCAATCACGTCAGGCGTATTGAGACGGTCCCCCTCGTAATCACGCCATTGTCCTCGATAATAGACAATGATTTGCCTAGCATCAGTGCTCACAGATGAAGGAGACGGCGGAGGCGAAGCAACGAAAGTTTCCTCGCCCTCCGAGCTCGTCCCAGCCGAGTATCCGTTAGTTAACGACGAACTATCCGAGCTGCTTGAGTCGTCAGAGCTCTCGTATTCACGGAAGTCGGCCGCGAAATCCGCGCTGACAGGTGTAATTTGCGGTAACAGCGGCGGACCCCTGTCTGAGGGCGTACGAGGCGCAGAAGCCGGTCCATCAGGCTCAGTCTCAGGCACAGGATCCATGGGCAGCAAAGCAAATCTATTCGAGGTGTTAATATCGTTCTCGAAAGACTGGGCAGTATCTTCCCGCCAGCGCGCGACGCGCTGTGGGGTAATCCAAGGGCCCTGTCCATCCCGAGCATCCGCGATAGACTGCTCGGTGTACCAGCCGTTGTCATCCGCTTGAACTGGCGGTGCTGGTCCATTCTGCGGCGTAAGGTCAGCATAAGACGCGTATCCGCTCTCGGGATCACCGACCGTATCATGCTCGACAGGACCAGGCTCTTGGGGCCTGCCAGCGTCGGTATACGTCAGTTGGGTCGACGGGGAAGACCCTTGGTCTACCCCCGCACCCGGCAGGGAGCTGGGCTCCACCTGCTGCGCCATGAGGGAGCTGCGCTCGACCTCTTCGGCCGCCTGCACTGGGGAGCTCGGCTCGACCCTAGTGCCTTCCGGGGAGTGGCACTCGACCCGGGTAGGAGACGATTCACGGGCGGGGCTACGCTCCACGCCCAGACCGGACGTGCCTGGCTCAGGCACGCCCTCCAGACCAAAGGCGGCCTCGTGCGCGCGACGCAGGCGAGGCGGAGCAGAGGTCGTACGGGGTAGAAAGCGACCACTGCTGTCCCGAGGCTGAAGAGCTGCCCGGGCGCGCCGCAGAGACCTGCCACGCGTCTGGCGACGATCTCGGCCTCGACGGCCGAACGAATCTTCATAATCGTCGTAGCGGTCGTCCATGTCGTTGCTGTGGTCGTTTGAATCGTCTTCGTAGTCTGAAACGGGCAGCGGGACGTCAGTGGCGTCCATGCCGGGCTCGGTCATTTGCAACTGACCGAGCTGGTTTCCTAGACCGGTATCGGGCGCAACTACCGGAGCGCTGGGGTCTGTAAGCTCGAGAGAACCCGCTGGGGGCTGGTCGAGACTTACCGAGCCTGCGCCGGTGGGTGTGACCGGAGTCGGTGTAGGAGGAAGAGAGGGGTTGTCGGAGTTAACCATGTCGTCGGAGGGTGATCAATCCTCTGGCTAATGGTCAATTGAAGTTAAGAGAAAAATAGAAAGACACTCAAAAAATGTAAGGGTTCGGTACCTCCGAAGTCCTTGCTATAGAAGTCTTTGCTTGCGAGAGCCTTGCGCGCTCGAGTCGTGAGTGGCAAAGTTGGTCTCTTGAAACAAAGCTTGAGGCGAATCCCGCTTGCGGGACCCGCCTTAAGTACAGCCCGGGCATCTACCTAGTCATACAAGAAGATGCGCGGGACCGAGAAATATTGTCCGTGCCAACGAGGGAGAAATGCAGAAGGGAACCCGGCGGGAGGCACGAGACCTCCCGCCGCAGTAGGACGGGTCCGGGATCGCCGAGCGTCGGCGCGCTCCCGCCGCGCGAGGCATCCAGGCACCGCTTGCTGCGAGACGTGTTCGAGGTCGTCGAGCGTCGCGCGAGCCGCGCGAGTCACCGCGCGCGCGAGTCGCCGCGCGAGCCGCGGCGCGAGCCGCCCGAGAGCCGCGTTCTTGCAGCTTTGCGGTGCGGATGGCTTGCAACAGTCTATCATTTGGCACAAACTCATCCACTTCTGAATACCAGGTTCCAGCTCGAGACTCACATGTTAAAGAGCTTGAGAAACCCACATTGCTCGTCCCTCTGCTCATCGGAGAGTACAAACGCCCTACAGTCATCTTTGAACCACAGGGCCCGAATCAAACTCGGATATACCTCGTCTCCGCCGTTCATTACTTGGCCTCCGCGGGGATCACCGAGTTTCCTGTATATGGTATATGCACTGAAGGGACGCGGGCCGCGATCGTATGTGCCTGGGGCGAGAGACAGCAGCCTCCGTCACCGTCGAGCCGTAGTCTTGCACCGGGTTCCCGGTCGGCACCCCTCCCTCCTGTGATTGTATGTGATGATATCGGCGCAGTAGCGGAAGAGCTGACTCTGTATCCCTCACCCGTTTGTCTCTAGGTCAGAGTCATGGAAAGGGATCCCATGGTTTTCGATATCGCCGACGGGACGGACGCGCTGCATTTCGCAAGTTTCCTGGACTGGCTTCGCGTCAAGCACAAGGTGACCCTCGAGAACAAGCTGAGAGAATTGAAAGCCTTCGACGCGTACGTTGAGATGGCCGAAAACGCGAAGCGTGGTCGGCCTGGATGGGCGTCAAAGAAGAGGACTTAGAATTACTACAACACTACGTGCAGCTCGGCATGTACTAGATATGATATAGATACAGTCGGATTCCGATGAGATCTTGGAGATAGCCACTTGGCCATGGTACTTGTCTTGGTGATCCGTACACGCATTCCTGAGTACAATAAGGGAAGTCAGAGATGACAAATTCAGCCATTTCTCGTTGATTCCGCAGAATCGACACGAATCGGTGGATCGACCTTTGGAGTCAATTCGGCCAATTCAGAATTTCTCCGATTATCGACGTCGTTCGCTCGCAATGTGTGGAATCGATTCCTGGCGAATCGGCCTAGAATCGATATCACCCTGAGTACCCCTAATCCCGTCAAGTCGCCCAGCGGTGCACACGAATATGCAATGGAGATTCATGTCGGACCGGGAGCTAGGCCTGCTGTGTAGCAATGCGAGACGTCCAAGTTGCCGTATCCATTGTATGCTGGCCTCGAAGTCTACTACAATCTCGAGATATGACTGGGACCGTTTCGAATGCGGGAATGCACGAGAGAATCTATTTATCTCAGCTCTTATCATTGAGGATCAGTGCCCAAGGCGTAGTAATTGCGTGCGGCGACATCGAGGATGACGGCAAAGCATTGAGCTACAGGATCTGTGTGAGAACTGCTGTAAACAGCGGCAAATGGTCGTCACGTACCCTCAGGGCTGTACCCATTAGGCGTGTTTCCCTCTGAGGGACGACCGAAGTTGTAAGGATCGACAGCGCCGTGCACCCATCCGTCCGCATCAGTGACCTCTATCATGCGCGTAAGCGCCTTCTCAGCCTTGGCGACGTGCTTGTCCGAGCGCGTAATGACGGCGAAACGGTAGGAGGTGGCGGCGAGAAGCGCGGTGCCCGCGGAGTCCTCGAACTGATTGTCCTTGTCCATGTAGTTCGGGATACCGCCCACTTCAGACTATGGGCACATAAGCACCCTCCTACATCAGAATACAAAGACAGAGACACAGGGAGCTTACCTGGCGGGCCCACGCGGCGGTGAGGATCTCGTCGGTCCACGCGAGCAGGTCGGCCTGCTCGAGGCGCATCTGGCGCGCGACGTCCGACTTGGCGATCGTCTGCTGCACGCGCAGCATGCCGAACGCCGCCCACGCGTTGCCCGTGATCCAGAGGCCGGTGTCGTTCCACGAGCCCTCGAGGACGTGGCGCCACAGGTTCGTCTCGGGGTCGCGCAGGATGTCGCGGTAGCCCTGGCACTGTTGGTACGCGTTCACCAGCAGCGCCTTGCCCTCGCGGCCGCCCTGCGCGGCGCCGTAGTACGCGATGAAAGGCGGGGCCATGGAGATGAAGTCGGCCCTTCGACCGACGTGAGAAATGTCTCCTCCGCGAAGGGAGAGGGACTGACCAGGCCTGGAACGTCTCATTGCGGTGGGAGATGAGAACGCCCTTGTGGGGTGCGTCGTTCAGGAGGAAGTCGAGCTGCTCGGCGGCGCTGGTGGTGTACCGCTCCTCTCCCGTGGTAACGGAAGCGATGACATCGGTCACGCCGAGGCCTGAGACGCAGGGGCAGTCAGCTATACCATCGATTGGTAAGACGGAAAGTACGTACTGGCAGAGTCAGCAACGGAGCCCGTGTACCAAAGGGGCTTGTAGCCGGGGTGCTTGATCTGAGCCTGCGTGCGGTTCAGGAGCGCGGCGTCCATGGCGGCGATGGCGACGGGCGGGAGAGCGTCTCCACGCTTGGCCGGCAGAGTGCGCGCATCGAAGACGCTGAGATGGGGCGTGTCGAACTCGGTGACGGCCTCCATCATGGTTCCGATTTCCCAGCTTAACAATTGAATGCGTGAGGTATGGCAGTAGGATGTGCAGGGGCAGCATACCTTTCTCTGGAGATGGCGATCATGTTCTCGCGGACTTTGGCGATGGCCTCGCGCGAGAACTCGGGGATCACAGCCGCCAGCGAGGATGGGGACAAGGAGAGGGCTATAAGGAGCAAAGAGCGAATGTTCGACATGGCGGCAGTGGATGAACGAATTAGGAAACCCTGAGGGGGAGAGGGTCGGGGAAGAAGCTCGACTTCCAGTTTCGGGTGCGCAGGAATCTTATATAGTCTTTTACCCGGCGATCAGGATACTTGTGTGATGGCTGGACAAGCGCAGCAGTGATCCATTGTGTAGTGACATAATGATAATTCTGGAAGTTGTCAGCATGAGTTGCGTCCCTGCTCCTCATGTGCTGAGCAGTCCGCCCACCTTTGTTGTATGGTTTGAATGAATGTAGTCCGACTGCATTGCCTGAGGACTTGTTTGAGGATCAGATGCCGCGCTGGGTAAAGGGATCCAGTCCAAACCCCCGAAGCAGCTCGAAGCAGGCGTGAATGCTGCGGATGCGATCTGCATTGGTCAATCCCGAGCCCTCCATGAGTCCATCAGCGGATTTGCATTTGGTGCCCCTACGTTGATCAGACCGCTGCACCTCGGAGATTCGCTCGGCGCTGCGCACGAAAAGTCCGGCGGGTTGTACGGTGAGAGGGTGCTGGTCGCCACCGAGACGCCCCGACAACCATCGCAGAAACCAAAGATGTTGCCACAGAGCTGTGTCAGCGGGGCCCTCACATGCGGCAGAGCGGCCTCTTGGCAGAAGAAGAATGCCTTCGCCTCGTCGCGTCGGGGAGATGAGACAAGCGATCCGCGTGCAGCCGGCTGAATCTGAGCGCTTGAGCCGAGGTTTGGAACGCACACCTTGCAATGGCAAGAATAAAGACAGTACAGGCCACGCCGTGTGGTCGCCGATGACAATGAATTGAAACACATACTATAAGCACACAGGGCAACGAGCGGCCAGCCGAGCAAAAGATGCGCCGGTATGACCGCCTTCACGGACATTGCGGACAGCTAGGCCCAGCAACAATCATGGAAACCAAGAGGGCTCACGAAATTCGAAGCACGGAACAGCGCTACCTAGCGTTGCTGGAGGAATGCAGTCAGGCCTAACGAAGGGTGCTTTGGCAGACGTTCGTGTAACTCACCTCTTGCGCTTCTTTTTCGCAGGCGTGGGACCAGGTGCCTTTTTTGCCGGGCGCTTCTTGGGACCCCGCGCGCGACGCGTAGCAGGCGCGTCTGCATGCCATCAGGAATGCGAAATGGACCATGTCCGTCCGAACGGAACGCACCGTCTTCATCCTCTTCCTCGCTCTGGTCGGTGTCGCCATCTTCGTCCATGGGTGTTCCACTCTGGACGGTACTGCCCGCCCTGCTCTCCCCGGGGTCGTCCGCGCCGCTCTTGTCGTCGTCTTCCGAAGTCAAGTCGCTCGTGGAGTCACCGCCGCCCTTCGCGGGCGCGCCGCGACCGCGTCCTCTCCCGCCGCGCCCTCTACTCGGC
This sequence comes from Auricularia cornea, assembly GCA_030578095.1. NCBI lineage: Eukaryota > Fungi > Basidiomycota > Agaricomycetes > Auriculariales > Auriculariaceae > Auricularia > Auricularia cornea. The sequence goes on from JARLTE010000008.1 coordinate 2,217,980, forward strand.
GTGCGCCCTCCGCGTCCGCGCTGGGTCTTGCCCCTGGCGGGCGCCTTTCCACGCGCAGACGTTGTGGTTTCGGCTGGCGACGGTGGGCCGTCCGACGGAGACGGCGACGTGGCCGGTGCACGCGCGAGGCATAACGGCCAGATGTCTTCGAAGTCGACCAGGGAAAACTCTTTCTGGAAGAAGCCGTGTGTGCGCAAGTTGTCGGTTTCGGTTGGATGGCTGATTGGTGTCGGTGCGGGCGAGACGTCGACCCGCGGCCAGCTACCGCCTTCCTGAATTTCAAACGCGTATTAGCATGCGCCCAAGTACCAAGAACTATGCGGGCGCGATACACGCTCTGACTGGCCAGGCTCGGGACTCACATATTGTTCGAGCGCCGCCAGGTCGTACAGCGTGTTGAGCTTGTCCCAGATGTCTGCATCCGGCACCATGACGCCAGTCTCGCGTTGTATGCGCATGCGAATGCTGAGCATGTGGTTGTGCTTGTGAACGCCCACGGGTCGGGCGCGTGCAACGGCCTTGAAGAAAGCATTCTCGCCGGCGGGCGTGTCCAGGAACGCTCGGGGGGTCTCTTGAGTCTGCGGCGTGCTCGTAGTAGCGGTCTCGGCCTCTGCCATATCGCTGCTTTGGTGGCTCGACAGTGCAAAGACTGGTCAAGGATGGACGTGCAAGCTTGAATCGAGTGGCGGTAGCGCGTTTGAATCTCCGCAACTCGAGCTTCTTCTCCCGAGTTGTCGCGATGCATGAGAATTTGAGCCACCACCGCTACGACTACCTCCTTCCCGTTAATTTTTGCTCTAAATTTAATCTCATTACTCAAAAGGCACCCGCGTCTCTTGATCAAGGTGTTATACACAACCAAATTTCGATGCGCTCAGCTTTTCTAATGACGACAAATTGGGAGTCTGGACAGGTCTACAACACCAGTGCACGGGCGCATGAGATCGTCTCAACGTCCCTTCTGAGTGCCTCCGCGCGCGGGCCGGGCTACAGTATGCATGAGCACGAAGTCTGCCCGAACGCCGAGCAACTCACCCTCCACACGGTGTAATACTCCGGCTGACCTTCGCGCTTGGTGCTTCTTTTCTTGTAATTGAGGTCGAGAACCCCATTCACCAGCAAAACGTCCAGCAACAGGCTGACTTTCCGCTGTGCTAGGGGAAGGACTCCCTCGAGCTGTCTCCCAGTCCCATGGAACTGCGGGAGTTGGCCAGTGAACCGCTCACCCTTGGAGCCGTGCAAGAGGCAGACGAGGTCGGTCTTGCACGCTTTTAGAGTCCTCTGGGAGTCGCGCGACACGAACTCCAGCGCTGCGAGTGCGTTCCGCGCCCAGGCGGTGATGTCGATCGTCTCGACGGGCGCGCGCATGCGGCAAGCCGAGCAGTTGCCGCAGTTGCCGGTGGGGGCCTGGCCAAAGGGCGCGAGGATTGCGCGGCGGAGGCAAGAGCCCGCTAAGCCGTCCAGGCATGCGCGGTGCATAGCGCGGAGAGAGTTCATCACTTCGGTATGCAAGGCTTGCCCCTCGGGGCCGCGGGAATGCAGCGCAGTCGTTTCGCCGAAGGTCCGTTTCACGTCCCACATGTGCATGTCGGCGTGGGTGTGGAAGCTTCCGGTGCTGTAAACTGCATGCAATGAGAAAGAGGGCGTGGCAAGAAGGGCGAGTCAACGCACAAATGCAGCACTTCGCGGGGCGTCCATCTCTCCCCGCACGCCCACTGTCCTGGTACCAGTCATGCAGGGTCTTAGGCGTCCCGAGATGGGCTACGAATCGTACTGAAAGGCGGATTCGTCAACGCTGTAGTACATGCGACAACAACTCAATTGCGCATGCTTACCGTTCGGTTTGTCGATGCCCATGCCAAATGCAGACTGCGGCGTCCATGGTGAGAATCAATTCATCTCGCCGGCCATTTGACAGAGACGCACCGTGGCCACGATAACGCGGATATTACCTTCCTGCCATAGACGTGCTACCTTCGTCTGCTGCGCCGATGTCATACCGTTCTCAGCAGACGCGGCGCTATCCCAAGAATCGCCGCCGAAGTATTCCGCGGAGGTAATGTTCTCCTTATTGAGCGCCTCGACGATCTCCCTGCACGCTTTCTTGCGGCTGCAGTAAACGATGCCCGTCTCCGTGCCCTTCATCCTGCAGGATATAGCGAGTAAGCTGTGGGAACAGATCTATCCGAGTCATGAGGGCCGGTGACGCACTTCTGCACCTCCTCGCAAACGAAATTGACGAGCGCGGCTTCCTCCCTGCGCTCTCCTCGGTGCGTCTCGCAATAGCGCACCTCGTAGTAGAGGTTTGCGCGATCGAGTGGCTGCTGGACGCGCGCGGTGTGCGCGCCACCGTCCCGACAGACGGAGGTACGGAGCTCCTCGATGTGGGCGTCCGTCAGCGTCGCGCCCGCGAACGTCTTCGCGGTCTCAGGGTACCGTTCGATGAGGTCCTTCTTGATCTCCTTGTACTATTGGCGCCACTGTCAGCCTGTGGTGCCCGTCGTCTCGTACTCAGGGCGAGAACGCACCGCCGGTCTGAAGTCGGCCCACTGAGCGAGTCCGATTAGGGAACCCACACTCCTGACAGAAATGCGAGACCTTCATACTCACCGTGAACATACACTGGGCCTCGTCGATCACGAAGCGCTCGATGATGCCCCGTCTGTACAAGCCGCCCAGGATCGCGCGCATGTCGTTTTTCACCATCTGCTCCGGCGTCATAATAACGAACGGGGGCAGTGGGTATTCCCTGGTGGCGACCGGCCGTGAGAGAAGAGACTTGCTGTCGGACTCCAGCTCCTGCGGCTGTCCGCCGTAGAACCTGTATCAATCGTCTCCGTCAGGCGAGAAAAGATGAGGCAAGACACTGGCACCTACGGCATTACGGGCGCAGCCATTGGCCTATCGAGAATCATGAGGCATTGCTGGCGGAGGAGTGCGACGAGCGGGACTATAATGATCGTGATGCCCGATCGGGTATGCAGGGGCGGCAGCTGGGATTGGAAAGGACCTATCAGCATATGACTCGGAGGATGGGTAGACGTAGAAGGAGTGTACCAGAACAGCGACGGTCTTTCCGGCTCCCGTGGGTAGACGTAGGATAACGTCGCGGCCCTCGATCGCTGCGTGAACCGCGTCATATTGGCCGCTGCGGAACTCGTTCAAGTTGAATCTTTCGTGCAATATCTGCATCAGCTGCAGGAAAGGTCATATTGATGGCACAGAGCGTGAAATTGAGAGAAATATGTCTCACCGAGCTGTCGATGCTGGGCAAGGAGGAGACCGAGCGTTCGGGCGTCGGACTGGATTCGAGGAGAATCGGAGGGACCGCAGTGGCCCTGTCTGTACAGGGAGACGGCGCAGGAGACCGACGGAGACGCTTGACCTACGTTTGGAATGGTGAGACAGAGCGCGAAGAGGGGCGACGACATGCATACATTCAGTTGGATGAACTCGGCCTCCGAATTCGAACCGTCGCTGCCGTCTATCACGTCACGTCTTGCCTTGGTCCGCTTGTGGAGGATCTTCATGCTACTGAGAGTGACGGGTGTGCTGTACTGCTACCACGGGCGGGAGGGTAGGGCCGTGAATCTCGTTGGGAACATCGCCTGTAGGTATTTATGGTCAGCCATCCACCCCGCGCGCTCTCGCACGAGATTCACAGTTACCTAATGTTTCGTTGAGTTCGATAGCAGTTTCCATTGAGTTATTAACTTCGGAACAACTATCCCGGCCCTGTAGACAGCCTTCAGGCTTTCCCGGGGAACCTTCCCTGAGTACTGTCTTGACTCCTAGCTACCTGAAATGGCCGGTGGACGCCTCGGACTGCGCTCAGTCATAATACCAGTGAATACGAGGCTAGTAGAGTCTGTGTCCCATTCCAGGCTGAATCTGGGCTGAATCCAGGAAGCATCGAAGCGCCCAATTTGGACCGCTATCTGCCGTCGCGTCACTTGCCCTAGGCCTCCCGACGTGCTAAGCACCTAGCAGGCGTCGCAGGGCCGCTCGCCGCCAGGAACGATGGCCACCATCTACGACCGCTTCTACGCCCACACGTTCTCGGGCCTGGTCAACCAGACGTACGGCGCCGTGGGCATCGCGACGTTCTGCGTGACCGTGTACGAGATTCTGCGGCGCCAGCGGCGCGGCAGGGGCCTCAAGCGCCGGCCGGGCGACGACCCGCTGGGCAGCGTCGAGACGTGGGAGTTCGGCTATCTGTACCAGGGCCGGTGCTGGGCCGAGCGACCGTCGCCGCCGCTGCCGCGATGGCCACTGGCGTGGATGTGGCAGGCCATCCGGTTCCCCGAGGACAAGCTGCTTGAGCTCGTCGGCACCGACGCGACTCTCTATTGCCGGTTCCTACGGGGCTGCTGTGCGTGCATCCGCCACCCGTGCATGAGGAGTGCTCACTCCCCCCGCTCTCGCAGTGTATTTCGTGCTGCTGCACTCGGCCACAACGCTCCCGACGCTGCTCCCCATCCACATCTACTACTCGCCCATCACCATCTCCTATTCCAGCCTGGCACGCGGCTCGATCGCTTCGCTGGTCCAGGGCGGCGAGAAGTCGACGCGCTTGCTCGCAGTGCACGTCGCTTGCACGCTCTGGGTCGCTGTCAGCTGGATATGCGTTCTGCTGTGGTTGTGTCAGGGGGCCTTCAAGTTCCGCGAGACGACCATTCGCGCCGCCGCGGCTGAATTCGCTCTCGAGGATGCCGACGCACCACCCGGCCCGCCGCCGCCCACGCGCGGGCTACGTCTCCGCACCATCATGGTCACCAACATACCCGAGGAGCTTCGCGACGACAAGCTTCTTCGCGACTATTTCGAGTACTACCTATCGCACCCGCACGAGCCAACTGGCAGAACGTCCTCCCTCCCTGCAGTCATATCTCTCCTCGTGGACCGCATCACATGGTTCGTCCGCACTCGTGGCGGCAGGCACCACGGCTCCGAGAGCGACGAGGAGCCGCCTGTCGTCGAGAAGGTGGTGGTTATGCGCAAGATGACCGACCTGGCGTCATTGATGGAGCGGCGCGAGGACGTTCTGCGCAAACTCGAAACCGCACATGTCACGCTCGCGAAGAAGGTGCTGCTGGGTGTCAAGTCGCATCTCGCAGCAGAGGGCGGTCAAAATCTTATCTTGGAGCCAAAGCCGCGCGCGAAGTCGGTGTTCCGCAGGAAGAAGGCTATGGAGGAGGCGATCAACACCGAGACTCTCGATAAGGCAGGCATGAAGACCCTCGTGACGACCCTTGCACCTTTTGTGGACCAGTTCCAGCTCGGCCGGGACGACTCTCACCCAGAACAGACTTCTGCCTACGCCACCGTCTGGGACGCACTGTATTCTTTACCTCGTAGCGTCTTGAACCCGTACCAGCCGCTGATCAACCTGTCCTCACTCTTCCGCGGGGCAACTGTGCCTTCCATCGACTACTACACCGCGAAGCTCGGCTTATTGACTGCCCTCGTACACGAGAAGCGCTCCCGACAGCACGAGGAGTTCGAACCTGCCTCGACTGCCTTCGTTACCTTTGCGACTCCCTCAGATGCGAACCGCGCTCTGGAGGCGCTCCCGGCACATCCACGCAATCCACTCGAATGCGTCGCGAGCCTGGCGCCGGACTACGAGGACCTCGACTGGGCGCGCGTGATGAAGCGCGCGCTCAAGGCCGAGTTCGTGACGGACTGGATCGTGAACCTGGGCGTGTGGGCGTTCACGTGCTCCTGGATCTTCCCCGTCTCGCTATTCGTCAGTCTGTTCAACCTGCGCAACTTCTACGTGGTCATCCCCGGGCTGGAGCGGTACATGCAGCGGCACGAGAACCAGGAGACCGCGATCTCGGGCCTGCTGCCGACGGTGCTCGTCTCGCTGCTCGTCATCTTCGTGCCGATGCTGCTGCTGCTCATCGGCAAGAAGGCGCACACGATCATCACGCTCTCCAAGCTGCACGACCGCATTATGACGCGCTACCACAAGTTCCTCGTGTGCAACATCCTCATCTTCTTCTGCGTCGGTGTCTCCGCCCTGCAGTCCTTCCTCACGTCGGGCCTCAACGAGGACGCCAACATCATCGAGATCATCTCCGTCAGCTTTTCCACCGCCGGGCCGTTCTACGTTGGGTATGTATGCGTGCGAATCATTCCTGTGCTGCACTGTATTGACGCGGGTTTTGCCTTTGCACAGCTGGTGTGAGTGATCTGCAGGGCATGCATGTCGATCGCGGGGGTACTGATCTTGGCTCGTCCAGTCATATTCCAAACTGCCATGCACAGTGGTCTGGAAATTGGCCTTTGTGAGTCAAGTGGAGGATTATTCATTGAAAGTTTGCTGACGCTATTACAGATGGGGTTCGTGCGTTTATGCTGAAGCGTATCGTGTGTTGACCCTGCGTAGTTGCCGCTTCTGGTATACCCGGGCACGAAGGCAGCCACTACTCTCCGTCGTCGGGAGGTCGGCACACGGCCTCGCACTTTCAACTTTTACTGTACGCGACCCCCGCGCTGAACGATCGTACTCATCGCTCATCACATTCACAGACTGGCTTCCCAACCACGTCCTTGTCGTGACGATTACGATTCTGTTCAGCTGTTTGACCCCTCTCGTGATTCCCTTTGCCGTGTTGTACTTTGCTGTGGAAGCTGGTGAGTGACCCAGTTTGACCTGCCGAGCGTTGCTGACGCCGTCCCAGTCGTTATTAAAAATCAGGTATGTCCTTGCGCCGTGCTGTGCGCGTTCATGCTGACTCGCGGGTAGTTATTGCACGTGTACTCAAAGAAGTACGAGAATGACGGCAAAATCATTCTCATCCGCATCGTGCGCTACTCGCTGGACGGTGTTATGCTGGCGCAGGTTAGTCCGACGACCTGCGCGACTGTACCCATTGGCTAATGGTGTACTTAGGTCGTCTTGATGGCATTCATGATACTGCAACAGAAGGCACCGCACGCGATTGTGCTCGGTATCTTCGTGCTTTGCACTGCAATCACCAAGGTCTAGTGAGTATTCTTGCCACCACCGGCGGCAAGGGGCTGAATAAACTCGTAGCTTGACCCGTCGTATTCGCCGGCATTTCGTCATGGCTGACGAGTTCGAGGCCGCCGTCCACTGTGGGATGCCCGCACGCGACGAGCAGCCCGAGGACCCTACGGATGCAAAGGAGGAGGAAGAAAAGGCCGCGCGTGAGCAGGACCCGGAAGCCAACATTGGGGTGCCAATGCCCACGACGCGCATCGTCGAGCACCCGAGCCTACAGTTCCTCACGTGGCGGCTGCCGAGGGGCATGAACTTCTCGTACTCGTCTGTGCCCGTGCGGTCGAACCGGACTGCCGCGTACCGTCCGAACCCATTCACGCAGGCGGGTCGCGAGCAGAAGGTGCAGGCTCCGGACGTAGCGCAGTGGAGGCAGACAGTAGGCCCGCTGCAGGCGTCGCAGATCCTCGACCAGGACGACCCGCCCATTTCGAAGAGCGAGCGCGAGGAGCAGGAGCGCGAGGAGCCCAAGGCCATCGTGACGGCGCACCCGAAGAAGCAGCCGTGGGACGACCGGCCGCGGCTCGACCGGCCGTACGTGAACCCGTACTACGCGACGCCGCTCGACAACTTCCTGTGGCTGCCGCTCAACCCGTTCGGCGTGCTCGACCTCGACGAGAGCGCGGACATGCACCGCGCGCTGACGAGCGAGCCGCACGCCGGCAAGCTCGGCGTGTGGCTCAACGACGCGCCGACGATGGCGGGCAACGTCATCAGCATCGCGAGCGCGAGCGCCGCGCCGAGCGAGATGCGCGGGACGGTGCGCCGCGAGCTCAGCGGGCACGAGACGATCGTCGGGCTGCCCGAGGCGATCGAGCGCCGCGCGCGCTACGAGGTCGACATCGAGGACTCCGAGGGCGCGCAGCTCACGATGGGGCGCGGCGGGACGATACGGCTGCGCGCGACGCCGCAGGTGCACACGCGGCATCGGCGGCACCAGGAGGAGCACGAGCGGCCGAAGGTGTTCATCGAGGTCGACGCCGCGCAGACGGGCGGCGACAGCATGATCAGCGCGCGCGATGCATTGCTGGGCGAGCTGCTCGTCGAGGAGCAGCTCGCAACGGAGGAGCGTCTGCGGAGAGAGCATGCCGAGGAGCAGGCGCAGGGAAGTCGACTGTGGAAGTGGACGCGCGGGTGACCCGCGGCGCCGCTGTTTTTTTACGACCTGTCTGTCACGATGCGTTACGCGCTGGCTAACTTATCTGGATCTGGAGTTTGCATGTGGATGGGTGTGTCGCAGGCGGTTGGTGCTGCAATAATGAGATTCTGTAAATGGAGTGTGATAGTGTGAACGCCGAAGGGGGAGTTTCTTGACGCGTCCGGAGGCGCGTCAACTCCGCCCGTCTCTCCGCCAAATGACGACGCGTGAACAGGGCAAGGCGCCGTTTCCGCTGTCGCGCGTGCAGCGCATCATCAAGGCGGACAAGGTGCGCTTCAATCACTCTTAAAAGCATTACAACGTTCAACTCTGAACATAGGAAATGGGCACTGTCGCGAAAGAGGGTGTTGTTCTCATCGCGGTGGCCACCGTACGTGCCCCTCCGGAGCCCAAGATGCCCACTCACAGACCTGGCTAGGAATTATTTCTGCAACGCATCGCCAAGGCCAGCTCGCAGGTGGCCAAGGGCGAGAAGCGGGTCACGGTGCAGAACAAAGATGTCGGTACGGCATAGTTGCTGGCCGCATTGCCGGCGGCGGCTGACGGGCGCACGCCGCAGGACTGGTGGTCAAACGGTCCGAAGAGTACCACTTTCTGCGCGACATCCTGCTCCACGACACCGGCGATGCAGCGGACAAGGACAAGGGGAAGACGAAGAAGAAGAAGGAGTATGTGGAGACCGGCGACGACGACCGCGAGCTTGCGGAGGGCGAGCTGCCAGTGCCCGGCGAGCCCGAGCCCGAGCCGGAGCCGGAGACTGAGGAGGTGGAGATGGGCGAGGATGGCGGCGAGGACTCTGAGCCCCTTGTACACGACTCGGACAGTGATTCTGGGAGGGAATGACAGAATTGCGAGCGACGTTGAACTGCGCAAGTGCGCGCGACGGGATTGCCCGAACCAGGATCGAACCATGTCCCAGTCCAAGGACGTCGCAAAGGCCGCCGGCGACTCGCTCAACCCAAAGACCACCGAATACGAGTTCTTTGGGCCCCCAGGCGCCGTACGCCCGCCCCCTACGCGTCCTGCGCTCGTCAGCCCTGACACGCCCAACCCCTAGCTCGCGGTGACCATCGGCGTGCCCTTCCTGTCCTACGCGCTGTATTTTGGCTGCAACGAGCGCAACGGCTGCCCGCCAGGGCTCCAGCTCGCCAAGCTCAACGTGCAGACGTCGCTGACGAGCGCCGACTGGTGGCTGAGCCTGTGGGACACAAAGGCCGCGACGCTGTACCTCGGCTGGTACGCGTTCTGCGTCGTCGCCTGGGTCGTCCTGCCCGGCGACTGGGTCGAGGGCACGCTCATGCGCAACGGCCAGCGCAAAAAGTACAAGATCAACGGTGCGCATCCATCTCTTGGCCGAGCCCAACGCGGCCGCCGGCGTGCCCGCTGAGCCACGTGCAGCGTTCTCGACCTTCCTGCTCGCCATGGGCGCCGCCGCGGGCTACATCTTCCGCTTCGGCCCCGCCAGCTTCACCTTCCTCTACGAGCGCTTCGCCGGCTTCGCGACCGCCGCGCTGCTCATGTCCATCGTCCAGGCGCTGTACGTCTACTGGTCCTCATTCCAGAAGGGCGCCCTCCTCGCGCTCGGCGGGAACACCGGCAACCCCGTGTACGACGTGCGTCTGCCCCCGGGGAGACACCTGTGGCGTCGATCGCGCGCTGACGCGCCGTAGTTCTTCATCGGGCGCGAGCTCAACCCGAGCCTCGGCTCGTTCGACATCAAGACCTTCAACGAGATTCGCCCGGGCCTCATCCTCTGGTCGCTCATCGACATCAGCATGGCGTGCGAGCAGGCGACGCGCCTCGGCGGCTGGCCGTCGCCCGCCATGCTGCTCGTCTGCGCCTTCCAGATCTTCTACGTCGTCGATTGCCTGTACAACGAGGTATGCACCGCATTGTCTGTCACGACGAAACAGACCACTCATAGCGCGTCACAGCCGACGATGCTGACCACGATGGACATCACGACCGACGGCTTCGGCTTCATGCTCTCCGTCGGCGACCTGCTCTGGGTGCCCTTCGTGTACTCGCTCCAGGCGCGCTACCTCGCCTTCCACAACGTCGAACTCAGCTACCTCGCCATCGCGGGCATCCTCGGCACCAACTTCCTAGGATACTATATCTTCCGCGCCTCCAACGGCGAGAAGAACGACTTCCGTAACGGCCGCAACCCCAAGAGTGCGCCCTTTCCCTCTTTGACCCTCACCGCTCAGCTCATTTCAATCTGGTGATGTGTAGACCTGCAATTCTTTACGACCGAATCCGGCTCGAAGCTGCTCACCAGCGGATGGTGGGGCTGGCTGCGTCACCCCAACTACCTGTGCGTCTTAATGTCCCCGCGGTAAATTCCCCCCTCGCGCATGCTCACTCGACCTGTGCTCAGCGGCGACCTCATCATGGCGTTCTCCTGGAGCCTGCCGACCGGGTTCAACACGCCCATCACGTACTTCTACTTCGTGTACTTCTTCGTCCTGCTCGTCCACCGCGACTCGCGCGACGACCACAACTGCCACAAGAAGTGAGTTCGGTTCGGCTTATCTATGTCCTAGTGTTAACGTGATCGCTTGCGCAGGTACGGCAAGGACTGGGAAAAGTACAAGAAGCTGGTCAAGTACACGATCGTGCCATACGTTTACTAGCTGCTCAGTGTTGTCCTTGTTCTGGCCATGGGTTCTGTACACAGGACTGTATATCTACCGTAAAAATTTACTTGGCGTCTTTGTTGCACCATCTCTGGCGCTATCGCTGGAGTGAAAGGCGTAGGTTAGCAATGAGACAGGTTGGTCTGCCCTAGGTCGCGTTCGTCACCATTGCTGGCAACGGCATAAGCGTGCAAACTCCGCTACTTGACCTGAACTTGTACCCGTGCGCTTCCAACAGTCAGCTCGTGGACGACGAGCGAGTGTCTCTCGATGCTTGCTTTCGTAACTTCAGGCGCGCAAGCTTACCGTCACTGGCCCAGCGTGCTGTTCCTGCCGGTGTCTCGAATGCCGAGACAGTCTCTCTTCGCGTTGGACCGCTGGGCGTCTGTCGCAGCCAGTCGCCTCCTGCAGCCACACTGTCCGGTCACCTATACTCTCTTTTTGTGTTGGTGCACGACAAACGGACATCCCGTGCGCGTTTGCAGACAGCCACGCTCGTGATCATTGGGTCGGGTGAGTTTGCAAAGCCATCGCGGGATGCTCGTGTTGCCTTCCCATCTCCCTTACCGGCGCTTGTTACCGTGCTAGTCCAGATAACTAGGGAGTTCTTGCCGCGGCGTACCTGCCTGCAGTAGCTGCTTCGCACAACCAGAACACACGTCCGCCGCCGGCAGTCAGCAACGAGACGTCTGGTACACCTTTCAGACCAAGTCGTCCCGGTTCTCTGCTCCTGTAACTCTGTATGCGAACGAAGCGCCATCGTGGCGGAAGAGGGATGGCCGGGCATCCTTTGGTTCACGCGCCTGCTTGTGGCGCCGGCGAAGTTTGCGTTTGCGACCGACGAACCACCCACCCTCACCATTTGCTGTAGGAGCGGGATGCTTTGACCTGCACTGTACAGCATAACGCCAAGTGCTATGCGTTGCACTATAGTATAAAATCCGACGGCCGGGATTGCCCGCGCGACCCTCAACCTCGTTCGATCGTACCACTCCCATGTCCACTACTACCAAGGGCAGAGACGGCGACCCGCTCAACCCAAGGACCACAGGGTACGAATTCTTTGGTCCCCTCGGCGCTGTAAGTTGTCTCCGTGAGCTCTCATTCGAAGTAATTGCTCACTCTGCCGCAGCTCGCAATCATCATCGGCGTTCCCGCGGTAACCTATGCCCTGTACTTCGGATGCAGCAAGCACAACGGGTGTCCTCCCAGTCTCGGCTTTGCGATTCAGAGTCTGCATGCAGCATTGACGAGCGCGGAGTGGTGGCGACGCCTGTGGGACGCGAAGGCCGCGGCGATGTACCTGGGGTGGTACGCATTCTGCGTCCTCGCTTGGGTCATCCTCCCCGGACAGTGGATTGAGGGCACCGTCGTGCGCACCGGTCAGCGTAAGAAGTACAAAATCAACGGTGCGACTGTCCATTGCTCGGGCTGTGGCGTCGGCTGACCACCGAGGACAGCGTTCTCGACGTTACTCCTCGCCGTGGGAGGCACTGTGGGATATATCTTCTGCTTCGGCCCGGAGAGCTTCACGTTCCTCTACGACCGCTTCGCCGGGTTCGTGACGGCGTCGCTGCTCATGGTCTTGATACAATCGCTATATGCATACTGGTCCTCTTACCAGCCCGGCGCCGTGCTCGCACTTGGGGGAAACACTGGCAACCCCATATACGATGTCAGTACGCTCTCTCTCTCCATGTACGTACCGACTTCTGGCCTGACCAACTCGGCTGGGGCAGTTCTTCATAGGGCGCGAGCTTAACCCGCGCATCGGGTCGTTCGACATCAAGATGTTCAATGAGATCCGTCCTGGTCTCATCCTCTGGGTGCTCGTCGACATCAGCATGGCGTGCAAGCAGTCTGTCAGACTCGGGGCGTGGCCGACGCCGTCTATGCTGCTTGTCTGCGCGTTTCAAGCTTTTTATGTCGTGGACTGCCTCTACAACGAGGTGCCGCCTCCCATCTGCATCTGTAACACTGCGCTAATGGCTATGTTATGCAGCCCACAATGCTGACGACGATGGATGTCACGACTGACGGCTTCGGCTACATGCTCGCGGTGCCCATGATGTGGGTGCCGTTTGTGTACTCGCTCCAGGCGCGCTACCTTGTCTTCCACCCCGTCAAGTTGAGCCCGTTCGCTGTGGTGGCGATCTTCGGTACGAACGCGCTCGGGTACTACATCTTCCGCGCGTCCAATGGCGAGAAGAACGACTTCCGCAACGGCCGCAACCCGAAGAGTTTGTTCCCCAGACAAGTCCACTGTCGTTCCTCAGGCTGATGTATTCCCACAGACTTGCAGTTTTTTACGACTGCCTCAGGGTCGAAACTCTTGACCAGCGGCTGGTGGGGCAGGCTTCGGCATCCGAATTATCTGTGCGCGGCTCCCTTTATCCCTCGGCCCGCACTCACACGTGGTGTACAGTGGCGACCTGATCATGGCTCTCTCTTGGAGTTTGCCCACCGGCTTCAACACACCGATCACGTACTTCTACTTTATCTACTTCTTCATCCTCCTCGTGCACCGTGACCTGCGCGACAATCATAATTGCCACAAGAAGTGAGTCCAACGTCTTTTCCCAAAGGCTCCCACTCGCAGTGCTGACCCACGCGCAGGTACGGCAAGGACTGGGAGAAGTACAAGAAGATTGTCAAGTACACTATCATACCCTACATCTACTAGAGCGTGAGGGGGCTTATCGCACAGTTGTGATTCTCCATTCCTCCTTCGGCCGTGCGTGGGAGTAATGTACAGTACCAGATACGCCTCTTTGCACACTCAGCCAGTCTTGATTTTCATGTGAACCGACTTGGCTCTCGTCAGCTGGTCGTACCCTATCACAGATCCTCATGAACATTTCCACTACGCATCGTAGAGGTAGACGCACCATATTTACTGAGACTGATGCCCCGTCCGGAATTCTTGACACCGGTCCACGCGAGCGCGGGGTCGAGGAAGTCGCATCGGTTGAGGAAGACAGTGCCCGCCTCGAGCTCCTCGGCGAACCACTGGAAGGCCTCCTCGGACTTGGGGTTCGCGGCGGCGTTCGTCCAGACGGACGCGGTCAGGCCGTACGGCGAGTCGTTCATCAGCTTGAGCGCCTCCTCGTCCGAGGACACCTTCATGATGCCGATCACGGGCCCGAAGCTCTCCTCCATCATGATGTCCATAGCTACAGTCACTCTCAGCCCATGCGCGAGGGATTGTGAGGGGAAAGCGCACAGTGGTTCACGTCCACGAGGACCTGCGGTGCGACGTAGGTTGAATCTCTGCGAGGGAGTGCGAGTCAGCGGACTGAGCCTCGGGACGCAGGAAAGATGCTTCGTACGCCTTTGCTGCCACGAATAGGTCCTCCGAGACCAGTGCCTTCGCACCAGCAGCCACTGAGCGCTGTTATAGAAAAGAAAACCAGGGCGGTGAGGGAGGACACAACGCACCGGCGTCTGCGATCTGCTTGCGGATGCGCTTCGCACTCGCCAGGCTGACCACGGGGCCAAGGTCCGTCGACGGGTCCGTAGGATCACCCAGGTTGAATTTCTTGCCCATATTAATGGACGATTTGGCAGAATAGAGGGATTCCTGCGTACCTCGACGAGCTTGACGTATTTCTCGACAAATGGCTTGTATACTTTCTCGTGGACGTAGATGCGCTGTACCAACAAAATGAGAAACTGAGTTCTTAGGGAGACGGCGACAGGTCTGATACATACCTCAATCGCGCAGCAGCTCTGCCCCGAGTTAAAGAAAGCGCCTGTGGGATGTGAGGTCAGGCAAAACCTGAGTCACAAACAGTCTCACCCTCGACGAGCTCGGGAACCGTGTACTCCAAGTCCGCGTCCTCTCTGACATACGCGGGGTCCTTCCCACCCAGCTGTAAACTCTGTGAGGCGGGGTGACAATGGACGAGAAAGGGCACACCTCAAGCGCAACTCCCTTGAATCCCTCGGCAGCCACAGCGGCGCTTTCGACGGCCTGGCCACCCACAACGCTACCCGTGAAGCTAACAAACGCGACTGACTTGTGCTTGACGGCCTGCTCAGTCAACTCGGGCGAGAGATGTACGACTTGAAGAACTTGGGGAGGGAGCCCGGCGTTGCTGAACGCCTGCGCAAGACGCTCGGCGGACAACTGCATCGTGTATGGATGAGAGTCGGCGAGCCGAACATGCCTCCCTGCTCACCGGTGTCTGCGGAGAGGGTTTGAGAATCACAGAGTTGCCTGTCTATGGGTGAGACTGGCAAGCGAGAATTATGACGAAGGACTAACCGGCGACGATAGCAGGCAAGACGGAGTTGATCATCGTCAAGAACGGATAGCTGCGCAATCGCATATATTACGCAGTGAATGTGTGGTAAGTAGAATGCACGTACTTCCAAGGCGCGATGACAAGCACGACGCCCAGCGGTGCGCGCTTGATGAAGCGTCGAAAGCCCGGTTTATCGGTGTCGGTCAGCGGCACGTCCGCGAGCGCGGTCGGCGCAATATCAAGCATATATGCAGCACGGTCAAGCGTTCCGCGAACCTCGCCCGCGTTCTGAGTCACGGGCCTGCAGTAGAGGTGCTCAGCCTCAATGCGCGCTCAGATTTTGCGGGCGTCGCGCACCGGCCCATCTGGAGGCTCAGCTCCTTGGGGATCTCGTCCGCCATTTTCTTGAACTCCTCCTAATCAGGGGTCAGTTCATGCGAGACGAAAAAAACGCGCGTGGCGCGTACCATGAACCGGCGACCAAGGGCGATGCGCTGGCTGAGGGGAACGGTGCGCCATTGGCGCTGCGCGTCCGCCGCGGCACCGATAAGCGCGTCGAGCTCGGCAGGCGCGGGGTAGTGCCGCGTTACGAGGGGCTGCTGCGAGTGCGGGATGATCGTCGTCTGCGACATGGCCGTACGAGAAGAACGTCCGGGTGGCTGGGAATGCAGATTGGCTTCGGACTCGGAGAATCCGGGCCGGCAACTTTTAGCCGCCGCGGACTCGGATTTTGCGACTCTTCTTCCACCGTGACATGCGCGGGTCCTGTTGTCAGCGTTTACGCCGAACTCTTGCTCGATGGGTGACGCGCCCGCGATGAGCACTGTGGAACGCGTCCCGCCTAGGGATGCAGCGGTGCAACGCGACGCAGAGCTGGTCTACAACTACCATCGCATGGGCATGGCTCTGGAGCCCGCAGACGCCATATTCTGCCTCTGCAGCCTGGATACACGCGTCGCTGAACGCGCGGCGCAGCTATGGCTCGATGGTCTCGCTCCCTATCTTATCTATTCGGGCGGCGTGGGCAAGCTGACGGCCGACCGCTTCGTCGAGCCCGAGGCAGTCGTATTCGCGGCCATTGCGCGCCGCATGGGCGTGCCGGACGACAAGATCCTCGTGGAAACTGCGTCGACGAATACCGGAGAGAACGTGCGGTTCACCTATGCCCTGCTGCAGGAGCGTCAGCTCAGCCCGCGGTCCCTCATCCTGGTGCAGAAGCCGTACATGGAGCGCCGGACGTATGCTACATTCGTCAAGCAGTGGCCCGATCCCACCACTACCTTCTCCGTCACATCTCCGCAGCTGAGTCTGCTGGAGTACCCGAATGAGGAGAACCCGCTCGAGCTCGTCACGAGCATCATGGTTGGCGACCTTGTCCGTATTCGAGAGTATCCGGCGTTGGGCTTTCAGATCCACCAAGACATCCCTGATACTGTGTGGGAGGCAGCCCAGCGTCTCATTGCAGCAGGATATGATAGGCATTTGCCCTGAGGCGTTCACCCGTGCGCATAGAAGCTGGATACATGGTGTGCAATCTGTCCATCCGTGTCGGGTGTTCCGCGATGCTATTGGCTGGCCCTAAATGCTACAATTACACCAATTATTTTCTTGCGAATACAATGCCAGTTGGCCAGGTTGGAGAGTGATACGGTGTCTCGGCAAGACGATAGGTTCAAACTGCCGTATTCGAGTATTGTGCCTGCCCGCAAAATCAGTCGGCGTTTTCTTCAGAGTGCCCTAGCACCCGGATTGACTCGTCCGCCTTGCGAGTCACCCCGGATGCCGAGGTATATACGGTCAAGCAGGTCTTGAGGCACCTCCGCCTTCCGACAGGCCTCTGCGAATTCCTCCCGTTCAAGCTTGAGGTCTGCGATTTTGAGTAGCTCCTTGAGCAACGGGCAGACGTCTTTATGCGGCGTCTTCCCGCTTTTCCAGTGCGCCTTCTGGCACTCTTTTGTGCAGTATCGCACCATATGGCACTGGCTGCACACGAGCAAGCGCTTCTCGAGCTCGTGCTCCGGCTTGCCGCACCCCGCCGCGGCGCAGACGCGTCGGTCGCCGACGGTCCGTAGCAAATCGTACAACGACTCGTATGTCCCACCCGCGCTCTCCAGCCAAGCGTCGAGCCGGTTCCGCAGACAAACGGGCAGCTCGTCCGGCTTGGTCCCGCGCGCGTGGTGAATCCCCAGAGCAAAGTTGTGCAGGCGCTCCTTCGCCTCGACGTCCTTCACGGTGTCCGCGGCGCGCATGACGGAGCGGAGCAGCGCATCTTCTGCTCCATTGATAAGTCTACCGAACGCCCGCCGCCCGCCGACGGGGCTGGCGCGGATGCCCGCCAGCAGGATGGACAGGTGCCGGAGGAGCGAGAGCGGCGCCTGCGAGTCGTCCTCGTCCGAGCGGTGCGGCCAGCGCGCGTGGTCCGCGACGGCGAGGTCGAGGTGTCCGACGAGCGCGCGCAGGAAGGCGACGCGGTACATCTCCTCGTCGACGATGGTGCTCATCACATCGGGGCAGAGCAGGAAGATGTCCATGAACGTCATGTAGACCTGGCACTCGTGCAGCTTCGTGAACCACCTGAGCAAGGCGGGGCAGCTCGCGCGCGCGCCCAGCGGGAGCAGCTGCGCCGCGGACGTCGGCCACACGCCGTTGCGGTTGAAGCTCTGTTTCTGCAACATCCGCGCCGCCCCGGCGAAGCTCTCGTGGATCAGGTCGAAAAGCAGGATGACAGCGCATTCCAGGAGGTCGGAGTTGATGAGGTTGGCAGTGATATCGGGGTGCCCGGGGCCCATAGGGCAGCGGCGCATAACGGCCTTCAGCTGTGCTGTCAAAGGAGCGCGCTGCTCGTCGGTGCGCATGGTCGTCAAGAACAGCATAATGCCCGTCAGCAAGTCATGGCTGCTTCTACGAAGCAGGCGCAGCGTCGCTTTGTACTCCTTGTCAGATTCCGACTTCAGCTGGCCGCGCAGGCAGAAGACACAGGCAGTACAGAACGTCGGCTTGTCTGGATCTTTGAAGCCTGGTAATAGGCGGCGCGCGATTTCCTCCATCAAGCTCGAACGAAAGAGACAAGTTCAGGTGTTTGAGGGGGCCGGGGTGTGTGGAGGAAGGGGAAGAGTGGTTCGGCTTCGGAAACTCGTCGGACGGCCGCCACCGGAAGAATCGAGGTCATCTAAGCTTTTTGTCCCGGATTGTGCAGATATCTCGCCGGATACCAGTGTGAGAGGGTAGCCTAAGAACATGAGACATATTTTCCAGCCATCTGCTGGCTGCCCCATGGATTCACGCTGGATTGCGGAGCTCGTTCCCAGATTGCCACGTGCGTTCCTAAACGGTACCATTCATAACTGCGCCACACAGAGACAAGGCCTTTCCCGGGAAGCTTTCAGGAGCTCGAGAAGCATGATCGGGTGCAGCAGAGCCCGGTGTGGACATCGCACGAGCGTCGAGAAAAGGCCGAAATGATAAGTTCCGATCTGATAGCATATATGTACGAATTTCCCTCCGAAAGCTACAGAAAACGTACTGGACTCCGAGACGCACAGATCTGGGTGCATTGAAGAGCCTAGGGTACGGGGATCGCGACCCTGGCATCGGGAGCATATAGATGAAGTGAGATCGGCCGCAATGTCTCGGAGAGACTCGCCTTTGACCACCTTGTGCGCGATCGCAAGATCCCCGTGGCTCTTTGCGCAGTTCTGAGTAATGAGAACAAGCCCAATTGTAAATGCGTCGGAGGATGAGCGCAATCGATGTCCGACAGGACGAGCGGTAGGATCTCCGACCCTCATTGTCTCGGACGACTACCATGGCCACCTCCAATCCGCCCGCCAGCGCCCAGCAGATACGCGACCTCATCCAGGTGCGTTCCCCCCGACGTCCCGCCACCCCCGCCGACGCTGACCGCGTGCTGCAGGGCCCGCCAGACGCAGAGTGGCGGTACGCGGCGCTCGCCACAACGCGCTCCTGGGCCATCGCGGCGGCTGACCGGGCGTTTCAGCTACGAAATGCGGCGCGATTGCCAGGTGATCACCGACGGGCTGCTGCTGGGCCCGTTCCAGGTGTCCAAGGAACTCAATAAGCTCAAGGAGCTCGGCGTCACCCACATGTACGCGCGTATCGCATCTGCAGATAAGATCCGCTCACAGTGCGTGCCGCCAGCGTGTGCATACGCGACAGCAAGGAGGCCTTCTCGGTCAAGCCGCGCTTCGAGGGCCATTTCACGTATCTGGTGCTCGACGTCGAGGACTCGGAGGAGCAGAACCTCATCCGCAAGTTCCCCGAGTGCGTTATTGTCGCCCCATTCAGCCACCACACTGACGCTCCGGACTCGCAGGGCCAAGGCCTTCATAGATAATGCCATAAAGAGCGGCGGGAAGGTGCTTGTGCACTGCAATGGTGCGCTTGAATGCAGTGGATTGGCGTGATCACTAAGCACGTGCGCAGGTGGGATCAGCCTCTCGCCAGCCTTTGTGGTCATGTTCGTTATGGAGCAACACCACTTGTCCTGGGAGGACGCATTGCACATGGTCCAGAACCGGCGCTACTGCATCTCGCCCAACAGCGGGTTCCTTACCCAGATCAAGGCGAGTCTATTTCACCGCCCTAACCCATCCCGCTCACCCAGGCAATAATCAGGAATACGAGTCGATTTACCGGGCGCAGGCTGCGATACAGCGGGACCCCCGGGCCGCGTCGGGGCAACGGATGACGCGGCGCAAGCGCGAAGAGGACGAGGACGAGGCGGACGAGACGCGGTACGAAGACCGCAGCGGCACAAAACGCGCGCAGCTCGACCCGGACGTCCACGGCCTCGGTCTGCACCTACCGCTCACGGCTGTACGCGAGGACGACGACGTGGCGATGGACATGTGAACCACCCCCCTTCACTGACTCGCTCCCGCCTCGCCAATCTTGCTTGCTATCTGCGCTTTTCCCTCACTCGCTCCGTCCACTCACCCGTCCCGCACCCCCATCTTTCTGGTAATCGCGCTGCTAGGTGGCCATGCTTTCTCTTCATTGTGCAACAGATATATCCACGCAATAGTATTCCTCTCCTCAGGGACAGTTCCGATGTCGCCCTTTCCTCAGGCATAGCCAAGCGGTTCCCACGTCGCTGTCTGGTATGAAGACGCCGATCAGTCCTTTCGACGTAATTACGGGGAGATGCGAGTCCAACCGTGGGTCCAGTCGTGAGGAATATTGATACTGACATGGTCTGACAGTTGTTCCCAGCTGACGATGATGTGAGTTCTGGCCTGGCACGAGCATCATCGATTGCAATTCTCAACGAAGTTGAAGCACGGCCTATGATACTCAACATACCGCTATCACGACCATGAAGCACAATACTCATACTTCATTCAGCCGATGGGCGTGAGGAGGATAGGTAGCTGAACACTATTGTCGCTGTGAAGCCGAGGATGGAAGAGCTGACCCGACCGAGCCCATATCTCCGAGGGTTCTACGGCCAAACGAAACTCGAATCCCCGAACAATGGTGAAGAGGAGTGCTTTGATTTCTGCGACCGCGAACCGATGCCCGAGGCATGCGCGATCCCCGCCGCTGAAGGTCAAGTGGCCCGGCGTGATCCCTGGAATCGCCGTCGCCTTGTCTGGCAAATTTTCCCACCTCTCGGGCCTGATCCGGGTCAATACATTTCTGCAAAAATGGTCGAGATTATCTCACCGGAACTCGTTTGCATCGGCCCCCCAGATGGAATGACTGCGATTGACGAGCCAAATGGGCACGATCACTTCGTCGCCCTGCTGGAAGCTCCAAAGGAAGTTAGAAAGCTACCCTCTCAGCAAACGGGGCTGACATTACCGAATATGCGAGAGAGGCGTTCCATTGCGGTCCTTGGCAGGGCGCTCCAGCGGAATATGCCCGTCCTTGGAAGCTTCCCGCACAATGTAAGGGACGAAGCTGTATAGGCGGAGGGTCTCGCGAACGACGCGATCGAGGAATGAAAGACTGTTCAGCATGTCGAGAGTGGGAGTCTCTGTCGCCAGCTGCTGGATCTCCGCGCGCAACGTGTCCTGGGCTTCCGGGGATCTCGCCAGGGCGTACATGGCCCACGAAACAGTAATACTGTGAGATAGGTGGGCAACTAGCCTATGAGGAAACGCACTCTGTGAAGAAGACGTACGCAGACGATTCGTATCCCGCAAAGATGAACGTCGGGATCTGGGCAATGAGCTCCGCGTCTGACAATTGGAGGGCTGGGTCGCGGTTGGCTCGGAGAAGCCGACTCATCAAGTCACCCCCACTGATAGCCTGGTTCTTTTCGAGCGACCCGCCTTCCAAAATCACAGCTGCCTTGCGATCCTTGACTATCTCCACCCCAACGGCGCGCAACGAGGCCCCACATTCAGTAGCAAGGAGATACAGCTTGCTGGGCTGAGTGTCACCCGTGAGTCAGTGGTGGACTCTCAAGGAAACGAAGGGAGACATACGAATAATGTCTGCAAAAAAGGGAACTGCTTGTTGACGAGGTGTTGGAAGTAGTCGATTGGCTTGATATTGGCGTGAAAGACTGCTATCACTGCGTCTGCCAGTTTACTGGTCTTTCCATCTTCATTGAGCGTGCAGGCGTCGTAATCAAATGCTTCAGGAGATCATGAGAATCGGAGAGCATTCCAACGGCCGGTCGTATGTGCACACCTGCGTGTGCGATAATTGACTGTGTTGCTTTGGCGAGCCACTCGGTGACGTCAAGTCGTGCGATGCCACCGCTGGCGATGCACGCGCTATCCCACAGCTTGCAGAGCTCAAGCACAACTCAGCATGCTTCTATGACACAGAAACAAGAAGCCTCATACCTTTGACGAGCCCTCCAAAAACAGTGGAGTCACATCGCGGACTGCAGCATGCCCAAATGCAGGACCCAGGATTCGGCGCTGGGTGAACGCGTCAGCAAGGATCGGTGTACAGAAAACTGGCTCAGTTGCCAACCTGTCTAGTATGCTGTTCTCCTAAGTTTGATCTCATTAAACAAGCCTTGGAGCAAGGGTATGGGGTTACCTTGAGCCCAAATTACGCCTAAGAGAGAGTCAACACCGAGCGAGCTTGGGCAGGACACGATCCCCACCATTGCGGCCTAAAAAAGATTCCACATCGCGGCGCTCGCTCTCCGATTTGACAAAGGTATCGCCGGAAGATAGGACATGTGAAAGGGCCCGCAGGTCGGTGGTGACAAAAGTTTGTTTCTGAGGATGACACAATTCGAGAGTTCACTCTGAATGCGGGACGAAAGCGATGGATGGACTCACGCCTAATGCGCCGCGGATGACGAAGTTCTCGCCGTATTCGCGCTGCCAGGCTTTGAGGGCGTGCATGGCCGGACCAGACACCAGTGCGAGCTTATGCCCAAAAATCCAGCTCGACGCGCCGCGTGGGCCAGGCAGTTTACGCAGAGGAGAGCAGCTGTGCCGCCAAGCGACATACAGATACCGAGATAGGTGGGCCGCCCAGTATACGGCCAGGCATGCAAGTGCAGAAAGGAGGGGGCGGGCCGCTACGTGCACCGGGAGAGGCATCACCGCCGATTCAACGAGCAACAGCTCCGCTGCACGGCCAGTCTTTAAGTATCTGGTAGCCGCTGGATGTCAGAGTTGGCCGTCTGCTTCTCTCACCTCGAAAGGCGCCGCGACAGAGGTACAGAAGCCCGTTCCACGCAAGCAGCGTCGCGCAGATCAGGACCGACTGCGAGGCAGAGCTGCAGTCAGCCTGACAAAGTCCCGATGTAGCCACAGCACACCCGAATGCGAATGATGTCAGGCAGACACGGGCACGACGATCAGCAGCAATTCAACGTGAACCACTACTCTGGGGCAGTTGACGGTTTACAGCCATTCCGGGCTGCCCGTGCTGTCAGCGCTCAATGTAGATGGTAGGCATATGACAGTCGGCGGCTCACCCATGCTTCGTACTACAGCCGCTTGACTCGAAGCGCTCAGCGCTCATGCTCGCCGTTGAGTGAATCGGTAACCAGTCACTGGCACGTCGATTTGCACTCCGATCCCAAAACCGCTGTTGATGACGACAATACTTACTACATCACTCCAGGTTGCAGTCAACAACAGGGTTGCAGCCTCAGGGCCAGCGCTCGCCACAAGCTGCGCGCCATGAAAATGTATTCGGACGGCCACGGGCCACGTCGCGTCGACGGATGGGCAGGACTGGCTCGAACTTGGTTGATGACAGAAGCCAACGCGGGCATTGATCGGAGTTCGTACAGCACGTGATCTTGTTGACGGTTGGGTCGGATGAAAAACCGGCGAAGTCCGATCTGCAGGTTGACATCCTTCCTCCAAGTTCAACTTGACCGACGACATCCTTCCTATCCTCGATCGCACAATGTTCTACAACAGAATAGGCTGGCATCGCCAGCATGGCTCTTGGCGCTCGATGCTGGCAGCCCGCCACGGGCCCCCGCCGCCGCACACCGTCGTTCACCTGGCCGAGTCGGGCCTTCGCGGGGGCGCTGGCGGCGACCGCCCACCCGGCATCGTGAGGACGGAGCCATGCCTCCAGGCCTTTGTCGAAAGCCTCGACGCCCTATACGAGGCTGACATGGGGTTTGAACGTACGCTGCCTTCCCTCCTCCACAGCGACGATGGCTGACTTGGGTGTCCCGCCAGCCGGTCAGATACGCGCTGTACAACAGCAAACGGCGCTGGGGTCACCGCCCCGCGCCCAGCAAGTACGCGCGAGCAACGTGGGGTCATCGAGCCCGGTGACCCCATCGACCTTTTACTATAATACGGCGACAGCACCTGCCGCCAACCAACCCGACGAGGGGAACGAATCTTCGTCTACCACAGTTAGTACTGTTCTCCAGCCGCAGCGTACCATAGCCCTCATTGTCTGTGCAGGGTGACGAAGCCAGCACCGACGAGTCGGCCTCCAATGTCAATGGCAATGAGCACTCCCATGCCTCTGCGCTCGAATACGGCGACGGTTTCGAGGCCGATGCGCTGTCCTCGGCGGCAGCCTCCCTGCTCGAGCGCGGCCACTGGGTTCCGCGTCGTTCCCCAGCGAATGGCAACTCTGATGACCAGGGGACCGACGACGTGAGCAACGGGAGTGCTAACGGTGGTGATGATGCGGACAACGACCATGGCGATGGGGACAACGGCAGCGGCGACGTCCACCACGACAGCGACGACGAAGAGACGGGAAATGGCGATGACGCCGATGACGGTGCCGGCGGGGCTGGTAGTGGCAGTGGCTCGGGCACCGACAATGACTCGAGCACCGACAATGACTCGAGCACCGACAACGACTCGAGCACCAACGCCGCCGCTCACGGCACCGATGACGATGTCGCCGACGATGAGTACAGTGATGGAGACAGCACCGCCGACGATGCTGGGAACGGCGTTCACTACAACGACCACGGCGTCGATATTTGGGATGGTTCCAGCCTCCAGCACTTCGACGAACAGGGCCTGAGGGCTGGGGACCTTTTCGACGGCGGGCGCAACATCCTGCTTTGGCAGGCCCTCACTGAACTATGCTTCGCCCGTGAGCCTGAATGGCAGTCCAAGCGCTTCGACTAGTAGACACGAGCATGGTGACGCACCTCATATCGCCAAAGACCTGTCCAGTCTGTGTTTTCCTTTTCTCTCTCGCCGTCGGCCCATTTCCCTGTTCCTACGTTTTATCCCGCGAATCCGATACGTTCATGTGAACCCTTCGTCTTGGTCCACCGAGTCAGGCGTGAGTTCGAAGTCGCCAGGTGCGTTGCGATGCCTCGAGGTAGGCAGAAGCATAGAAATGCTGGGGAGAGCTTGCGACTCGCCGAGCGGAGATCGATTAGGCGACCTGGACTTGGCTGTAACTTGGCTGCGTACTTTTCACTCGGCAGTCGTGGTACCATACCATCCCTCATCTCGTGACTGTCGCGTGGCCTGACACGCCGCCGCGTTGTCCCCGGCATGGTGTGGGGCTACAGCGCGATTACAGCGCGATATTCATCAAATTACGTCCGCGTATTCATCAGGATCTCTGGCCACAGGCCTCTCGTTTGCAGCCATGCCACCACGTCGAACGCCCGCATTCCACCACAGTGACATGGCTTACAAGTACACTCCACGCATACACCCTCTCTGCGGCTGCCTGGCCTTTGACCGATACTATATTGACCATGACGCATATCTGCCTAAGCCTCCCGTGCACTCGATGATATCTTAATCCAATGGCTAAGTAGTATCCCGGAGGTGGTACCTGGCACTCAACGATAAAGCATTTTATGCATCAAAATATCACTCTGCGAGACGTTGCCTGCATTGCCGACCTTCGATTGGACCTGCGGCAGCATGCCAGGCACGACGCCGTCGGCGCGTCGCCGCACGGCTGGCTCACGAAGTTGAGCACGAGCTTCCTCTTCTCGACGTCGTTCGTGCCTGCAAAGCAGCATGAGGATTGAGCCCTGGCACTTGACTCCTAGCGCAAACGCGCTCGTTCGGCGTCAGAAGCGAGGCCGCGCTGAACTGCATGCTAGGACGGAGGGAGGAAAGAGCTGGCTACGAGAGGGGAGTAAAGGGGAAGTTACGGGTGGTTTAGGATATGGGCGTCGTTCAGCCAGTGCGACGAGTATTGTCGTGGCAGTGAAGGACCTCGTCAGTTCAAGACCGCCACTAGTGACAGATATGTGCCATAGTATGCAAATTATTCCGCACAAAAGAACATAGGACGGAGGAATAAGTTATTGTAAAGCCACTGTATGCGCATCTATGCGTGCTTCTTCTTTGCGGCGCGCTTTGCGAGCGTCTCTGTTCATCGAGAAAGTCAGCAGGATGTTCATGCGGAGCAGACGCAACGCACCCTGCCGCTTTATCCAGGCCTCCAGTGTGATGCCGAGGAAAACGATGCCTCCACCGATCCACTGGCCGGTGGTGAGCTTGTGGCGGTACACGACGACGGAGAGGAGCATCGTGAAGAGCTTGCGGGTCAGTGTGATGGTCCTGCGCCAAATCAGCATGGCGCATACGAGCGGGGAATCGGCGTACACTAGCGTCAGCGACCCGAAATTGCGCAGCGTCTCGAAGATGAAGAGCTGGCCGAGCGCGCCGGTCGCTGCGAACTGCGCGAGCGGCGGGAGCGCGCTGGGGTACTGCTCGAAGAATGCGCGGGCACCCGCAAACTCCGTGGCCCCGCCGCTGGGGTGGAGGACGGGGATGTAGGGCAGCGGGAGGATCGCGATGACGGTGGTGAGCAGCGTCGCGAAGAGGTTCATCCAGAACATCATCTGCTGCCCGCTGACGCCGTGGCGCGCGATGATCTCGTCCTGCGTGCTGTACACCGTCCCGTCCAGCGCGAGGTTGATGACGAGCAGCGCGAGGCCGAAGAGCTCGCGCTCAGCCGTCACGACCTGCGCGCTGTGCGACGGCTTCTTCTTCGCGTCCGAGTAGACCATGAAGAGCGCGATGCCGACCGTGAGCAGCGTCACGACGGCGTACTTGTACATCGGGTAGCGGCGGCGGTACAGGATCTTGTGCATGAGCATGACCGGCACCAGCTTGCACGACTTGCCCAGCACCATCGCCGGGTATGATATGTACGACAGCGCGACGAAGCCGAAGGGCGCAGCTGCAGTGAGTAGGACGGCGCATCTGAAGTAGCCCCAGAGCAGGTGGCTGGTGGAGTCTGGGTGCGGTTGCTTGCTGTGATGGTTCTGACCGCCATTTGCGACTTTGGCGTCGCCGTTGACGTGGCCGTTGGCCAGAGGTTTGCGGTCAAGACCGAGGGCCGAGGTGAGAGACTGGCCTGGTTGGCGGGTGTAGTAGAGATAAAGGAATGATGCCAGCGCGGCTACGGCGCTCTGAGCCGTGTTCATGGTAAGGATCGACGTGAATTTCGCCGTCGACGAGCCGTCTTTCGCGGTGAATTTTACAGACACTGCGAGGTCCAGTATGAGCACCATGCTCACGGAAGATGGAATACCGTTCTACATACTTCGTTCCTGGGCAATAGCCCATACCTGGCGGACCGTTCAGCGATTCTGCTGTGTCCGATCTCTTGCACGACATACCAGGAAGCACGCATACACGCCTCCGACGCAGAGTCCTAGACTGTACAAAATATGAAGAAGTGCTGCGACCGGAAACGGGGCTCAGACGCACTGTGCTACCGTGCCTGGCATGGTTGTAGCGGGGAGAGAGGGGTAAGTAGTACGTGGCGCGGCGCCAATTTGTTTGTCACGTCAACAACGCGCATGTCTTCCGCATCCGACTCTCACTCTGATTCGGACGATGTCCACCTCTCCGACATCGACATCGACGGCCCCGCAGCCTCCAGGTCCAAGGCTGCCTTCGCCCAGCCCACGTCCTTCGACGCGTACCTCACGGCGACCGCGACCCCGGCGAGGACCAGCAACGCGGTCTTTTCGTCGCTCGAACCACTCACTCCAGACGAGTACGCCAGCCTGGTTCAGCGCGCTCGCGTCGCAAAGCCGCTGGATGCTGTCCCGTTCTTTTCACTGTATGCCAACTCGGTCGACGCTGGGTTCAACGTCTTTTTCTATGGCTATGGCTCCAAGCTTGCTACCCTGGACAAATTTGCGCGCGCGGTCCTGGCTAGGCGCGGGCCAGTGGTCGTATCGCGGTGCTTCGACCCGAATTTTACCCTGAAGATATTGCTGGCAACATTAGCTCGTGCGACCGATGCTGCTGCACAGACATTGGAGGCGGTCACTTCTGCCCTGCCGAGCTTGGCTCACGCCCCACTGGTTCTGCTATTGCACTCCCTGGATAAAGCACCTCCGAAAGTCCGACATGCAGTCATGCGACTTGCGACGGAGGAGAACGTGCAAGTGATAGCCTCGCTGGACCACATTCGCGCGCCGGTGCTGTTCACACAGCGCGAGTTGTCGGGCTGGGTTTGGCATGATCTGACCACCCTCGCGCCCTACGATGCCGAGCTAGCGCACATCGACCCACTTGCACTCCGACAGCAAAAGGATTCGGGTGCTGCGGGCGTTGCTGCGGGGCAGGCTATCCCAACTATCACGGAGACGGGTGCAGCCCACGTCCTAGCGAGTGTCACTGCACGCGCGAAACGCGTGTTGAAGCTGCTCGCGGCGAATCAACTTGAAGCCGACGCCGGGGCCGAGCCCAGTGCACAGAGCGGGATGGAGTATGATGGTCTTCTGCACGCCTGCCGTGCAGATTTCATCGCTTCTAACGATACTGCGCTGCGTGCACTCCTGGGCGAATTCACAGACCACGGCCTCGTGCGCATCGAGAACGACATACTCTGGATTCCGCTGCGGAAGGACGTCCTGCAGCGGGTCATCGACAAAATGGGGAGCATCAAGTAGGAGACGTTTTACACCATCTCGCACGAGACGATCTCGAGTTCAATAATGCAATGTATCTTACTTACTAGATCCTGTAGCCTATAACGCTTTTTTGATCCCTTCCGCCCTCACATTCCATCCCTTCTTCGGGAACCCGGGCGCATTGCCCGTTGACGCGCCGTCCCATCCCTTCGCCATGAACG
The DNA here is from genome assembly GCA_030578095.1 of Auricularia cornea. Classification (NCBI taxonomy): domain Eukaryota; kingdom Fungi; phylum Basidiomycota; class Agaricomycetes; order Auriculariales; family Auriculariaceae; genus Auricularia; species Auricularia cornea. Next base: position 2,246,558 of record JARLTE010000008.1, read on the forward strand.
CGATTGCCTGCAGGAGCGCGCCGCTACCTGGGAAATACGGCGTGGGCACGCGCGTGCCGCCTATGGGCATGCCGGCGTCGTCGAACTCGAAGAGCGGGTGCAGCAGCCAGTCGACGGCGCGGTCCGTCTCGCCGAGGCGCGCCGCGGACATCGCGAGCAGGGGGAAGTCCCAGCCCCAGCATGAGGTGAGATTCCACGCCGTCCACACCTTCTCCGTCGTGCGCTTCGCGATGGCGTCGTCGAGCTTGGGCGTCGGCGGGAGCCAGCCGAAAAGCCCCGCGAGCGCGGGGTGGTCGTTGATGAAGGCGGGGTCGGTCCAGAAGGTATCTTCGATCCCTTCAAAGACGGTGTAGACACCTTGGGATACGGGAAGGGGCGCGAGCTTGGCCTTGACGTCCTGCCATTTCGAAGGAGCGCGTTCGCCGAGCCTGCAATGAAGACGATGTTGAGCATAGCCGCGAATGAAGGGTTATTGGTGCGTCCCACCTTTCCATCCACTTCTGCGCAATGTCGAGGCCTATATGCCAGTACGAGAGCTCAAACGCGGCGTTGATCGTCGAGTTGGGCGGCGTGTCCTCCGACACGGGGTACATCGGCGGCCCGAGATCATACCGTCCCGTCGTCGTGTTCCACCACGCAAACTCGGCCATCCATTCCGCGGTCTGGAACACGACGTCCCGCCACTCTCGCAGGACCGCGCGCGTGGGCGTGGAGCGCCACGAGTACTCCGCGAATACCAACGGGTGCGGCTGCTGCCAGATCAGCAGCTCGTTGATCGTGCCCGGCGCGGAGCGGCCTGTGGGGTCGGACATCTTGCCCCAGCGTGCGCCGGCCTTCCAGGGCTGCTGCACTTGCGCGCGGTCGATGGAAGACTGGAGGAACCGGGCGTACGGAGAAGACGAGCGCGCAAACGCGTCGTTGGACCACAGCAGCCAATGGGCCGAGTGCCAGTAATACATCTCCAGGTGGAATTTTCCGTACTGGGACTGCGTCAGAGAGGTCGCTCTCCTACAAGCGTGTTGGGACGTACCCAGCCGTTGTTGACAAGGCCAGACTGAGACTGATGTCAGCCATTGGTCGATCGAAATCTCACTTGAATGACGCACCTCCTGCTCGGGCAGGTCCCCTGCAGCGTTGACACGCATGAGATAGCGACTGAGAATAATCCTACGTTGAAGCTCCTGTGCGCGCGAGTCCGCAGAGCCTGTGAAGACATCCACAAAGCCACTATTGGCCCAAAAGTTCGCCCAGCCGGTGCGGGAAGATGCCTCCACCAGTGCCGCAGGAGGAGGGGGGAGCAGGGCAGATTTCTGCGAGTACTGCAAAGATAGCGCAAAGGAGCCGGTGGGAAGCGCAGGGCGCAGCCAAAATTGGTGTCCCTGTGCGCGCGTGACCTTGAACGCGCTCCCGCTGACGGATGTGTAGAACGTCGCGTTGCCCAGCGAGTCGAGCGAGTGCACGAACTCGGCCGACGTCGCGGTCACCCGGCGCACGGACGTCTGGTGGCGCGTCCAGTTCGCCGGGGCGAAGGAGCCGACGAACGGCGCCGAGAACTTGGACGAACCGTCGTTCCAGGGGAAGTCGACAAAGATGCCAAGCTGCCTGCGGTTCAGCAGGGGAGACGTGACGGAGACGGAGACGACGTCGGCGGACCCGTGCACCGAGGTGCGCACGGAGACGCGTTCTCCGAGCACGGTGAACGAGCTGGTGATAATGCCGCTCCAGAGGTCGAGCGACTGGCGCACGTTCCGCAGGTCGGACGCGTCCACGGAGGTGGGCTTCCCCTTCGCGTCGAAAAACGCGAAACCGACGCGCCCCAGGTTGACGCGGTTGGGGTTGGAGATGAGCCACTGCTGCAGGTCGGCGACGCCGCCGAAATTGTACTGCACGAGCTTGTCGTGGTTCATCCATTGCGCGCCCTTGTACGCGAGAACGTCGTCGAGCGTCCTGTTGGGCGGCAGGGTGTCGTTCTTCCAGCCCCAGACCTGTGACATGATCGCCCAGGGTTGGAAGGTCTGCAGCCCATCGATACCCGCCGAGAACGCGAAGTTGCCGTTGCCGAGTTGCAAGGGCGTGTCGATATTTGTGTCTTGACGCGTCGGGTTGAAGCGACTGACGACCGCGTGTCGGTCGATACGCGCCGCGGCAGACGCTGTCGCGGCAAAAGCAAGCAGAGCCGACCCCGTGGACACCAGCATTGTGCGTGCACGATACGAGCGCGAAGGGCGGCCGAGGGTACCGTCTCGTCATAGCACAGTCAATTATAAAGATGTGACCATCGCTGGCCGGGCCGCGGAGCGCGGGATTCCGCGCCCGGCGCGCGTTATGGCACCTTGGTCCCTGAAACCGAGGTCACGAGGGGGCAGGCGAGAAGAGGACAATTGCTTGGTACACCGCATACTGCTTCCGTTGTCAGTTCCAGGCTGACCCATGATGTCAGCCGCTGGAGCGCCGGTTCATTCCAATTTGTAGGAGAGGCAATCTAGTAGGAAGGCGGTGTCGTGGGAATCGGACAGGCGTGGATGTTTATTACTTCGGTGAACTCTGCAATCGTATTTGCCGACGCGTTCCTGAAAATTACCCGACTCACGGCGTGAGGCCGTTTGGTGTGGCAATTTCGACGCAGTGGTTGTTCCGCGACCACCACGCTGTGGAGAGTATAAATGGAGCGCTACATCCATCTCTCAAGCGCCACAGTCTCCCTCTGCCTTGCCCTCGTGTGTCTCGTGTCTTTGAAGATGGTTCAGACACTCCCGCTAGACGTTATTGCCGCGGTATTAGAGCACTGCTCGCTCGCCGACCTCGTCGTTGCATCCACACTCTCCCACGAGGTCCAATTAGAAGCCGAGCGCGTTCTATATCGCCACATTTTGATAACGAAGATGGACACCCTGAGGACACTTCTACACAGCATGGACGAGCGCCGCGGCGCGCTCGTTCGTCGCTTCGACGTCCTCACCTGGGACGACCCGAAATTCCAGCACATGGACGCGCACCAGCGCGAGATTGTTTTGGCCGCAAGGAAACGCACCGTGAGCCGCTTGCTGTGCCAGATGCCCGACCTCGAGTACTTCAGCAACGACTGGCCCGGCAGGCCCGGCCCCGACCTGCTCATCAAGCTGCCCCGTCGATTGCTTGGCTTGGACATAGCATGTGACTTCGACAAGGACGCGGTCTCCGTGCTGAGGCTGCAGCGGCGCCTGATCTCGCTGCGCATGACGAACTTCGGAGTGAACGACGGCGGCAAGGGGATACACCTTTGCCGCGCGGGGATCTGGGCGGACGCTATGTTCCTCCGACCGCTGGAGACCGTCGAGGGCCCACCCTGCTGCGTATTCAGGCTGCTGGAAGGGCGGAGCGTCCGACGGCTCGAGCTGACCAGAATGCTCCTTCCTAGTGAGATCGACACCATTGCTGTGGCACACTCGGTGTGCGGGTCGCTGGAGGCGGCAAAGATACTGGTCCTCTCTGAAGGTGATCGTGTAGTGCAGCACATGCGGCGGTTCCGCGCGCTTCGTCACCTGGAGATTAGGGAGCTAGGTTTCAAGCAAACCCCCCGCCCAGAGCGCGTCGACGCCGCGTGGGCGACAGCAGAAAGCATCGGCGCCGCCATTCGCACCTTTCCCCTGTTGCAGACATTCCGCCTGACGACAGCGTTCGGCCCGGCCTTTCGTCCCGAGGACATGGACGAGGAGTCTCGTCGTAACTTGGTTGTCGACTGGGCCAACGAAGCGTCGCCACACCTCGACTCGATCTGCATCGCCAAGGTACGCAACGGCCGCACACGTCCTCGCGCTCCCCTAATGGAATATTTCAGAGCGAATACCTCTCTGAGCGGAGGGAGCTCTTTTTGGGTCGGTGGAATATGAAGTGGCGCAGAATCGACGGTGTCTGGACGCAGTCCTGAGCGAGCATGGTCTGCCGGCCCAAGTCTATACTGTTTAACAGATAGGAAGTGTATGATTACCACTTTATGAGATCCCGAGTCCTCACCACAGAAAGAGCCCTGGAAACAGCCGTCCTCGGAGTTGGGCGTGTTGGTCATTGTTTGTTCAAGTATGCTGCAACCGTCTACTCGTCCTACCGGCGCCCTTGGCTGTCGCTCAACGCGGATGATAGCAGTTTCACTTCAATATCATTGCTCGAGTCACACGCACAAAGCATCTAGCTGACATCCATAGCATCGCCGACACCGCCGCGCACGATGGGCGTGACGGTCTCGTCCGCGATGAGCGAGCGCACGCTCTCGCGCGTCCAGGCCGTGGTGCCCTTGGCGAACTTGTACTGACGCTCCTTGGGCGGGCGCTCGTTCGGCGTCTCGTAGTTGCGGTACATGTCCGTGCGGCTCTTCGTGATCACGCACACGTCCACGTTCGAGCCGGACCCCAGGTCGTTAAAGATACCCGCCTGAATCGCAGCCGAGACGAGTGCGATGCCCTCTTCGCGCTGTACGAATTGTGTGAGCATTGAGCTATGGGAAAGAGGAAGAGGAGGATGCAAGACGCACGGTCATGTTGGGCTTCCACCGCGACTCGAAGACGGCCATTGCGGCCAACGAGCCAGAGCCCATCGTCACGTACGGCAGCTTGTCGGTGCTACCGTGCGGGTGGATGGTGAACAGGTGCGGGCCGGTCGCGTCGACGCCTGCCAGAACCAATGCAGCACCTACATGCCCTTGGTACCTGCGAACGTCAGTCAACAAGAACAACAGCGGCTATGGAACCGAAAGGCAGAACTAACCGGAAGAGCATTTGCTTGAGCATGGTCATGGCGGTCACGACACGCGCCTGGCGGCCAGTGGAGAGCTCGTGCAAGGCCATGTTGCTCGAGATGAGCGCGGTTGTGAACTCCGTATCCGCAGCCGTTCCAGCACCACAGCAGCGAATGTTTTCGGAGATGTAATGAATCTGGCGGAGACGACGGTTAGCGAGGGCGCGGGCGGAGGTGACGCGTCGCCGACCTTCTCGCAGTTCTTGTCCGCTACAATGTCGCCCTCCGTCGCACGCGTGTCGGCGCCGAGCACAATGCCGTCCGCGTACAGGCAGCCGACGATGGTCGTGCCCGTGCTCGTCGCCTTGGGCAGCGGGAGGCCCTTGTTCGAGAGGAACTGGTTCCTACAGCCCTCTGTCAGACTGTGTGCGCGCGCACGCATCTGAACGGCAGACGCACCGCCCAGTGTTGGAAAAGTCAAAGCCGGCGCCTCTGAAAGTAGCGTCCATGGTGAGTGGCGAGGGAGGTCGAACTGGAAGGACGCGTCTGCCCGCCGCGCGTCTGACGGAGATTCGGAGTCGGGGCCTGAACGTCACCCTCCCCCGAGCCTCCGCCCAGCCGCAGTCGTCCGCCGTACCCAGCATGGACTCGTGGAAGAACATCCAGGCATCGTTCACCGGTCTCAACATTGGCCAGACGGCTGGCAAGTTCGCCAAGACCGTCAACAGCAGCATGCAGGCCACCAAGTGAGTATTTACCTTCAAGCCTGGGGGCATTCCTGACTCTGTGCTCGCAGGTACGCGACTATATGCTCTGCGGCACTGGATACACGGGCTCACAGCTCTCAGGGAGCGCCTTGGTGCTGTTGCTGCCGACGAGATCACCGAGCTGCCGCAAGGTGGGCGTTGTCGGTCTAGGTTGGGCTATCGCCGTCGCTCACATCGTCTTCAGAGTACAAAGACCTTGAAGTATGCTCTAATTCGATTCAGCGGGCATGAGCATGACTTATATCTCTCAAGGCGCGCGTGGACGCGCTGCGCACGACGCATCTGAGCCTTCTCAAGTCAGTCGCAGCCAGTCCCGCAGCCAATTGACACGCTGACCGCCATCCTCACTACAGGATCACGAAGGTGTACGAGAGCGAGACGTACGACTACCCGACCCAGGTCCAGGAGTCGCTCGCCGAGCTCGGCGCCGGCTTCACGCACTCGGTCACCAACTTTGCCGCGACAAACCTCAAGGCACGTATCCCGGCGCTCAGCCTCTGCACCGCCATGCTCGCCAGCTAACACTTTCCCACGTAGGGTACGAATCTGCCAGTGCCGGCAGTCGCACCCCCGCCGCCGACGCAGCACAAGACGCTCCCGCATGCGCTTGCGCGCGCAGCGACCGCCGGCGCTGTCGCTGTCGGTCCCGAGGCCCGCCTCGGCAAGGGCCTCACGCTCTACGCCCAGGCTACTGATAAGGTGCGCGTCGTGGGGTCGGGCAGGCGAGGGCGGATGCTGATAGTGGTGCGTTAGATTGGCGAGGCCCGCCTTGCGCAGGACGAGGCCATCCGCGAGAACTTCCTCGCGCCGTGGCAGGTTACCCTGTCCAGCACCATCGCCGTCGCCATGAAGGCGCGCGCGGCCGTCAAGGCGTCCCGTCTCGAGCTTGACGCCGCGAAGCAAACGTACGCGGATTTACTCCTCTTGAGATTTCGCCCGCTAATTGCCGTCCTTTATTTAGACTGAAGAACTCTAACCCGTCGAAGCAGGAGCAGGCGCGGTTGGAGGTCGAGAACGCCGAGGACGACTTGGTGCAGAAGACCGAGGTCGCCATCAAGCTCATGAAGGCCGTCCTTGAAAACGTACGGCCCTTACCCAGCCCTTGCATGCCCCTCTGCACCCAGTCTGACGTGTCACTGCAGCCGGAGCCGCTGAAGAACCTGAACGAGCTCGTCAAGGCTCAGGTGCGTCGTGCCGTGGGGTGCCGCGGTCCCGCGAGTAACATGTTTGCAGCTGTTGTTCCATGCGCAGGCGGCGGAGGCGCTGCAGAGCGCACAGGGCGAGATTGAGGAGTTGAGCGTCGCGGCCGAGGGCGAGTACAGGTGCGTTCCCTTAAGTCTGCTGGGGCACTTATAGCGTTTCTAACTGGCTTGGGCAGGAAGTCCAGAGATCACTGAAGTACCCCTCTAAGTAATGTGCCAAGCCGCAGAGTCCTAGTAGCTCTCCTATTTTCGTCGTTCCTTCTCACTCTCTCCCATATGCCTGTCATCTCACCCCGTACCCGTACCGTCTGCCTGTGGACACTTGTTTGAGTGTGTAGCGTGCGCGATGGAGGAGCTGTTGCGAGAAAAGCCGAAACTGAAAGCCATACGAATTACGATATAGAACGGTCTTACGCCTCCTTTCCCCATTGTCGGTTTTGCCGCCCCTATACTAAGGTTCAGCCTATTGTGGACGAGTGACAGCAGCGAGAGGGCGAGAACGACCGACGGCTGGTCCCGGAACTGCAAGCAGCTTCTTCGTTATGCGACCACTCACTGGACTTCCTGTGGACATTGTGAATGCGATACTGGAGGCGGCGTACTTGACGCCATCCGGCCGGCCGGACTACGCGACACTGGGCCAATGTGCGCTGGTGAACCGAGCCTGGCGGGTGCACGCGCAGCGGCTGCACTTCCGCTGGCTGTCGGTGCGCACGCCCGAGTGCGTCGCGGGCCTTACTGCGCGATTGTTCGTCGAGCCGGAGACGCGGCACACGCGCGCGCTCAAGAACGCCGTGCGCATCGTCGAGCTCGGCCCGGCCGTCGAGCTCGACTTCCTCCTCGACGCCCTCGGGCCCGGCCGCTGCGCGTTCGTCTACGAGCTGCGCATCGACACGCTTGCGGACGACGTGCCCGCGCCCGTGCTCGACCGCCTGCGCGCGAGCGCGGGCCTGCGCACCCTGCGACTGGCGGCGCCCGGTGCGCGCGTCGCGCGCCAGATGGCAGACGCGTGCGTCGGGTTGGCAAGGCTCGAGCTAGCGCTCGCGCGCTTCGAGGAGGACGGCGCAGCGTCGGGCGAATGGGCGCCCGCTGGCCTGCGCGAGCTGCGCGTCGCGGCGGAGGTCGTGCTGCCCGACGCGCGGCCTGCATTCGACGCGCTCGTCGAGGCCGCCGCGCCCGGCCTCGAGGCGCTCTCGCTCGATGCACCCGACTACTGCCCGCCGCTTGGTCCGCCGGTCCAGCTCGACGGCCTGCGCTCGCTCAGCATCGACCGCTGGTCCGACGACCTCGCCGCCGCGCTCGCGGACCTGCCGCTGCTTGCTGAGCTACAGTTCTGGCGTACCGCCGTCGTTCGAACTACTGCCAGCCTCATCGACACTCTGCCTGTCCGTCTAGTCCACCTCGCTGTGCCTGCGGGCGACTCCTTCACTGCGGACCGCCGCAACCTCGAGGCCGAAGCCCTCCCACGCCTCACGACGCGTCTCACCCGACTACGAGTTGTCACTGTCCACACGGTTGGACTGCCTGCGGGGGCGGGCTGGTGGGCGCGTCAGCTCGTTGTATTGTGTAAGATGCACGGCATCGAGGTGCGCCGCCCGAGCACGCTCGAAATGATGTGCGAGGCAAGTGCCCCTGCTTCCCGTCACGCATAGCCAAGGTGCTCACGCACTGCGCCGCAGATCGACCTCATCCCGTGCACGGGCTTCCCGCGCTACCGCGAGGCGGCCAACTACAGCTACATGGCGCCGCTCGCGCTGCTCGCGCCGTCGCAGGACGACCTCGCCGCGCCACCGGCGCCGCCGCACCCCGACACTGTCGTGCCCGAGTGCCCGTCGCCCGACTCCTCGTCGGCGTCCTCGTCTGGCGAGTCGAGCGTCACTCCCACGGTCGATTGGATCGCTCATGCGCCCCTCCCTCCGGACTCGGTCAACGTTCTTGTCGCCGCGCAGGACGTACCATCCGGGCCAACCGACGTCGAGCCTGCACCCCGGACGTTTCGCAGTCGATGGCGCAAGGTGATGCATAGACTCAAGGTCATCCTCCCGCACCGCGTGCGCGTGTCGAGGTGACTCCCCATGCTTGTTCTTCTAGGGTCGATTTCTTGCGCTGTATCTAGACCGCATGTAGCCTTACTGTGTACTCATTACTTTGCTCGGAAGGAGTGGAATTCTACTTTTCTGTAGTTTGGGAACCGTTTTGCGTGCTATATTTTTCCCTATGGAAGGAAGAAACATGGATGGACTGAGCGGTGGATGATGCCAAACAGAAAGCATTTTAGATGAGAGAATAAGATGCGGTAATTTATGCGAACCAAGGTTGTATGCGACGGGAGGGCGGGGCAAATGCAAGTGGGGGGAAGCGGATGCGAGAGCAAGGTGTGAACTTTTGTGTCAGGGCTTGCGGAGGCCTCTAGAAGCCACCCATGCCCATGCCGCCCATGCCGCCGCCGGGCATGGGCGGCGCTGCCTTGTCCTCCGGCGCCTCGACGATGCATGCTTCCGACGTGGTGAGGAGGGACGCGACGCCGCTCGCGTCAACGAGCGCCGTGCGCACGACCTTGAGCGGGTCGACGATACCGGACGCGATCATGTCGACGTACTCGCCCTTGGCCGCGTCGTAGCCCCACTCAAACTTCTCGCCGTACTTCTCGACCACGTTGCCGACGACAACGCTGCCCTCCTCGCCCGCGTTCTCGACGATCTTGCGCGCCGGGCGGGAGAGCGCGGCGCGGATGATGCTCACGCCGAGCTGCTGGTCGAAGTTGCCGACCTGGATGTCGCCGAGCGCGCGCGACGCCTTGAGCAGCGCAACACCACCGCCGGGCAGGATGCCCTCCTCGACGGCGGCGCGCGTCGCGTTGAGCGCGTCGTCGTAGCGGTCCTTCTTCTCGCCGACCTCGACCTCGGACGCACCACCGACCTTGATCACGGCGACGCCGCCCGAGAGCTTGGCGAGGCGCTCGTGCAGCTTCGTGCGGTCGTAGTCGGACGTGGTGGGGTCGTTCGCGACGGCGCGGATCTGCTCGCAGCGCGCGGCGATCGCGTCCTTGGAGCCCTCGCCGTTGAGGAAGATGGTGTCCTCCTTGGTGATGGTGATCGAGCCGGACGAGCCGAGCAGGTCGGGCGTCGCGCGCTCGAGCTTGATGTCGAGCTCGTCGGTGAAGACGGTGCCGCCGGTGAGGATGGCAAGGTCGCCGAGGATGGACTTGCGGTTGTCGCCGAAGCCGGGCGCCTTGACGCACGCGACCTGCAGCTGGCCGCGCAGCTTGTTGAGGATGCACGCCGCGAGCGCCTCGCCGTCGACGTCCTCCGCGATGACGACGAGCGGGCGGCGCGCCTGCGCGGCGGCCTCGAGCGACGGCAGGATGTCCTGCAGCAGCGAGATCTTCTTCTCGCTCAGCAGCACGAGCGGCTTCTCGAACTCGACCTTCTGCGCCTTGACGTCGGTGATGAAGTACGGCGAGATGAAGCCGCGGTCGAACTTCATGCCCTCGGTGATCTCGATCTCGTCCTCGATCGTCTTGCCCTCCTTGACGGTGATGACGCCCTCCTTGCCGACCTTCTCCATTGCGGTCGCAATGAGCTGGCCGACGTGCGTGTCGCCGTTCGCGGAGATGGTGGCGACCTGGGCGATCTCCTCGGAGGTCGTGATCTCGCGCTTGTTCTGCTCAAGGAACGCGATGACCTTGTCAACGGCCTTCTGCGCGCCGCGGCGCAGGTCCATCGGGTTGCAGCCCGCGGCGACGTTCTTGACGCCCTCCGCGTAGATGGCGCGCGCGAGCACCGTCGCGGTCGTCGTGCCGTCGCCGGCAATTTCGTTCGTCTTGGACGCGACCTCCTGCACCAAGCTGGCGGCCAATCATGAGCGTCTATTATTAAGCGCAGGGCTGCCGGCAAGAAACGCGTACCGTGCACCGAGGTTCTCAAACTTGTCCTTGAGCGTGATGGCTTTTGCGACAGTTACACCGTCTGAAAATGGAGGTTAGAGGGGGGCGTTGAAAGAAAAAGAGTGACGAATGCATACCTTTTGTGATTTTAGGACCACCAAAGCTCTGCTCAATAATGACATTGCGGCCTGCGAGGTGACTACGGATTAGCAAGCGAAAAAGCGCATACACGCGTCGAGAGACGGACCCTTGGGGCCAAGAGTGACCGAGACGGCCTTTTCGAGGATGTCGACGCCGGTGAGGATGGAGGCGCGGCACTCGTTGGAAAACTTGATTTCCTTGTGGGCGCCGCGAGCCAGCACGGGCTTTGCGGACTTGGCTGCGCGGCGGGCGGCGGTCTTGACGTGGTGCATCGTGCTCAACGACTAGCTACTGAAAGCGAGTTGCGAGGTGCGGGGTGAGGGAGGCGAAGGCGAACGTTCCGGAACAAGAGCGCGCGCAATTTTTTCAAGCGACAGCAGACACCCGCTTTTTGCCGCTCCGTGTTTTCTCGCGCCTTCCATCGCTTTCTCAGCCAGCGACCACTCAGCTGCAAATGGTGCGTGCCGGCGACGGCGGCGACGAGGCATGTTTTGAGACTGAGCAACGCGCGTCGCAGGCCTCCCAGACGACCATCAAGTCCATTCGCGCGGTCCTGCCGCTCCTCGACCGCGTCCTCGTCCAGCGCCTCAAGGCCGAGACGGTGAGTGCAGGCCGCGCCCACAGCTGGGGACATCACAGACTGACTACGTTGTGTGCAGAAAACCGCGACTGGCATCTTCCTGCCCACGTCCGCGACGAACCAGCCGCTGCCGGAGGCGACCGTCATCGCCGTCGGCCCCGGCGCGCCCAACAAGGACGGCAACGTCGTCCCTGTCTCCGTCAAGGCGGGCGACAAGGTCCTCCTCCCTGGCTGGGGCGGCAACTCCATAAAGATCGGCGAGGACGTGCGTGCAAGCCCTTTCTAATTTTGGCTCGTGCTCATTGGCCGTCTGCTTCTCAGGAGTACCACATCTTCAAGGACGCTGAGATCCTCGCCAAGATCCAGGAGTGAACCTGTCGCCTGGTACACGCACAAAAGCACGGGGCGCGCGCTATCCGCTCCCGACTCGCATATTGCATACTTTCTTTATGGGCATCTAAATAATGAACGCATAGCTTTCCCGACCACTGCAATCAAACATCGACTCACCGCTCACTCTCTCTCAACCTTCTGTGCGCATTTCCGCGTATGTAAGGCGTGAGGCTGGTTCTTGTGGTCAACACGCCCATGCGTCGGTCATTGCCGGCGCCGATCGCGACTCTTCCATCGCGCTTGCCTCGATCCCTCACAAGTCGAGTGCCGTGCAATCAGCGAGGATAAAAAAGTGTAAGTATTCATAGATACAAGATACTGGCGCTTAGCGGACGAGCTGTGAGACGTTGGAGTAAGACTAGAACTTTCGTTCTTGACGTAACTCAGCAGACCAAACGTCGACCCGTTGGTCCTGAGGGCCGAGACTAAACGACTCGAGGTCTTGGGAAATATGGTCTGCAAGCTGAGAGGCTTTGTCTGCCGCATCGCAGATCACGACATAGCGCCATATGCGTCCCGCGCGGACGTCCGCGGGGAGATGCCGCCACAGCTGGGCGAGCCCTTCGCGCGGGCTGATCTGCTCGGCCGCATCGGCAGCGTGAAACGCGTAGATGTGGCGGCTGTCGATGAGCGCGCTGTCGATGCCGGGGAAGCTGTGTGTGGAGGGCAGCCAATACAGGGATTTTTTGCCGGGTGTGATGTGCTTGTGTGCCGCCAGGTCGTCGGCCGGCTCGAGCCTCGTTTCGCACTGTATCCCTCCACTGACGATGGGAAGACGAGGTGCGCCGCCAACGCCGAATAAGCGACCATGCATCCGTTGCGCGAGCGCACTCGTCGAGTAAGACTTGGTCAGACTCCGCGGGTCCAGCAGGTCAAAAAGTTCGAGCGCGCGCTCGCTGCTTTCCCAACGGATGGTCTCCCCAAGGATGCTGGCGAGCTCCTGCGTGGGTATGTAGTGGACGCCGGTGCCGGAGCTGGAGATCGCGCGGCCACCGGACTCGGACTCTTTGTATTTGCGATTCGGACGCAGGAAGACTACCGCGGAGCCCTCTCCGTTCACTCCTTCCACTGCGCTACCGATTATCCTGGGATTCGCGCAGAGCCGCCGGGCCGCGGTACGGGCTGCGGAGGCCGCATGGGCTTCGCGCGAACTGTCCTCAAGAACGTCCATAATCGTGAGAATGCAAGGTCCCCAGCGCCGCGCGAGCTCGACGGCATCAGTTGCATTGTGGCCAGCTGTCATGCTGAAGTTGGGTGTCAGCATACGGCTTCGAAAAACGCACTTTCAAAGGCGGGACCAAGACTGACGCGATTGCAGCAATCTCCGCGATTGTGGGCAACTCGGAGACGAGAGTTTTGGCGCGCCGCTGCTTGGCAAATTCCATGCGGCCTTGCTCCGGAGCCGTGTGGACGAGGCGGCCAATAATTCTGGTCCGGAAAGAGAGGCACGGTGAGATATTGTGGCAGTTGCCGTCCGACAGGGCCCATGAATCGCGTGGGAGCACGAAGCTGCTTTCGGCAGAGTGTCTCGTGACGCCGTTCTCCGTGAATAGGACGAACTTGGGACCGGCGAAGTGGATGGCGGTGGGAAGCCTGTGTTCAAGACGGCGCAGAAGGGCGTAGATCAAGAACATCGTCTTGCCTGCCAGTTCAAGTAACGTGAATGCCATGGACAGGATGCGCCTGTCGCCTAGCTGGGAACGCACCGATGCCTGGATGGCCGGCTATTATGATACAAGAATTGTCGGCATAATTGTGTTCGAGTGCGTCGTATAGGAGGTGGTATTCGTCGCGGACGACAAGTGTGTCCGGAAACCAAATAGGTGCCCAGAGCAACACGCGCAAGGGTTCGATATGCTGTAGGCACTCGTATCGCCGTTCTTTCACCCGATGACTTGCGACTGGTTGTTTGTCACCGAGCTTGTCCAGGAGCGCCGTAGCACTGGCAATCTCGTCGTTGTCGTCGTCCTCGTCATCGAGGAGGCTCGGATCGATTGAAACACTGATCCTCGGCCACCGCTGTCCCCATGCAGACAAGTATAGTGCTCGGAGTTGTTGCATGCATTCGTCCATTGTGAGGGAGAGGGACGACTCGGAGTTGACTCCCGCGGAGCTTGCCAAGATGCTTCGACCGGCCCGGGCCGGCGAACCGTTTGCTTCGCGCCACAAACCGGGAAAAATGAGCACGCGTCCCCAACGCGCCAGACGCGCCACGATCCCCCTGCCAGACGTCAGCGACAACGACGAGGCCACGAACGACGCGCCAAAGCCCAAGCCGGCGCGTGGCAGGAAGCGCAAGGCGGAAGACGACGATGGGCCGGTGGACGAGATCGAGGACATGCTCACGAATCCCAAGAGCAGGCTCGTGTCCGCAGACCTCGATGTGCGCCAGCTCTTCTACCAAGACGCGCGCGCCTAAGCTGAACTCGCGGCCATGCAGCGCGTCGTCACCGCAGAAGCATGGGCGTGTTTGAGCGCCGACGCGCGCGCCGTCCTGTCTGCATTGCTCCCCGCCGCTGCCTTCCCCGGTTTCGAAGTTCAGCTTGATCCGCGGCATCCTGCGCGACGCGACCAGGTGCCAAACGCCGCAGGGGCGGACCAGAGCGCAGACGCGGGTCAGCTTGTCGAGCTCGATCCTGCGTTCTTCAACTCAGCGCCATTCAAGGCTGCGCTCTCCACATTCCAGGTACGCGTCCTCTCGCTGCTGCACATCCTCTGAATTAAGTGCAATGCGCACAACAGGATCATCTCAGCAACGGCTACTTCTCGCGCGAGCACGTCAAGGAGCTCGGCGAATACGCAACCGCCTTGCGCGACGGCACCCTGCACGCCGCATGGAAGGACGATGCATGGGAGGAGCGCCTGAATGGCGAGTCCGAGCAGCAAACAGAACCAGCTGCGAGACGCCCGCCACCGAAAAAGTGCGTGTGTACATTCCTAGAGCCGCTCATGTATTCACCAACCCGCAATGCCACTGCAGAACGGTGGTACCGCGGCTTGTAGACCTCGTGAACGACGATGTTATACTCGTTGGTGATGTCCTGTCCTACGACAGGATGTTCAGCGGAGGCGTGCGCATCCGGAAAGACATCCTCGTGCGTCTCATGCCCACCCCGCCTCCCACCTACGCCTGACTCTTTGGAAGATACACGCCATCCACCCGCGGACACACGCCTTGACGGCCCTCTTCTCCTCGTCCTCCACCGAACCGCTCCCCGCGGAGCTGCTGGCGGATCCGCCGGACTTGAGCGGCGCGCATACGGAGGCGTCTGTGACGACGCCCGCGCAGCTGGAGACTGCTATTCTCAGCACGGACGGGCGTGTCGGGCGGGTACCGCGGCTCAGTGCCGCGGAGGCGAGCGAGGTCGCTTGGAAGAGCTTTGTACTTTGGCGCACGGGCGAAAGGCCCGGGGACGCGGAGAAAGGTGGCAGATCGGCGATGGGCATGCTTGTCGCGCTCAGGGATGCGTGGGTTGCTGGTGGACAGGCACAATAGGGATCGGGGTGGCACATATAGGATGGGTTATCGCACGTCTATTGATGCTGCGAATGGACAAAGCAAGTACACAAAGCAAGAAAGGCCGCGTCTTGTCGCGGTGATGCATCCAAGAAATACAGTTGTGAAAATATCAAGAAATAACCAAAAGATGTGACCAACGCGGGCCTACTGCGCGCCCTCAATGCGCTTCCGCCGCACCTCGATGTTCTTCGCGTCCTCTTTCCCTACGGTCCCGTCCAGATGATCAGCGCCACTCGGCCCCGCCTGCTCGAGAAAACGCACCTTTCTCATACGCCGCCCGCCCGTTCTCGTCCTTGCAGACCAGCGGCGCAATCTTCCTGCCCTTCGCGAGCTTCTCCGGTTTCTCGCCCGGGCGCGCCTCGCTCGCGAACTTCTCCTTCAGAAACGCATCCGCGATTGCCGTCGCGTCGGCGCGGAAGCGCGTCAGCTGCTGCGTGCTCGCCCACGCCGCGCCGCCGTCGTCGTCTTGCGGCTCCGGCTTGACCTTCGGCGACTCCGGCTTGACTGGCGGCGAGTGTGCTCTGACTTTTACTGGCGCGGGGGGCTTGAGCTGTGAATTGATGTTGACCTTCGACTCCGCGGAGCGCAGCGCGGCGTCGAGGTCCATGCCCTCGTCCACCTCGTCCGCGTCGTCGAAGTCGGCGGCGTCCCCGCGCGGCCCGTCGTACTCCCAGTCCGAGTCGTTGCCGTCCCCCTCGTCGCGCAGGTAGGCGTCCGCGCGATCGTACACTAGCAATGTGTCTTCCTCGAAGTCCTCGACCTTGGCCTTCCTGTCCGGCTCGGGCTTGGCCTTGACCTCCGCCTCGGGCTGGGGGTCGAGCCGCGCAATCTCAGCAGCGCGCTGCGCCGCTTCCTCCTGCGCGGCTTGCCGGAGGCGTTCGCGCTCGGCGTGCGCCGCGGCACGCTCCTCTGCCCTCCGCTCCGCCTGTGCGAGCGCGAATAGCCCGTCGGACACGCCGTTGCTGTACAGGCTGCGCTGGGGTGAGCTCTCTGGCAAACGACGTGCTTCTAAGGCAGACTTTTTGGCGTTACGCCCCTTGGCGGCTTTGTTGTTTGCGGTCCAGGTCAGGATCTGCGCGGCGAGGTAAGTATCCGAGAGAAGGGAGGGAAGAGGAGGGGAGTGTACGGACAAGGTTATGGCACCACTCCATTGCACGAGCCGCGGCGACTGTGCCCTCCGCTAGTCCTACAAACCGAGAAAGGTGAGAATGCCGGTGTGTCGTCGAGAGTGTGGGATTGGGATTGGGATACCGTAGAACGTCCAGGTGAGTCTGCTACGGTCTTCAAACGACGTGGAGTAGCATTTGACGTTGAAGAACGTCTCCATCGCGCCGGCGAGCGTCTGCGCCCACGTCGCCATCACCACCTTCGCACCCGTTGTGGAGCGGATGGTCACGACGGATGCGCCGGCTCTACATAAATACGCGGAGTGAGGGCGGGCTGAAAGGGACGCGTAGGTGTGCGGACCGTTTGACTTTTTGCTCCTGCGTCTCGGTCGCCATGATGTCTGCCTGCGAGACGTTGTGCGCCTGCATGAGTTTGTTCGCCATCCTTCGCGCGGGGTTGGTGAGACTCAGCACGGGCAATTGGCGCGTACCGCATTGCCTGGCGCGCCTCCTGCTCGCCCGTGCCGGCATGTGCAGCCAGCGTGAGCGCCTTCTTGATCCTCTCGAGGATGCCCGAGTCGACCTTGTCCACTGCACGACTTGACGGTGAGAGCCAGGTACACGGGAGGAAACACGGCGCGCGCACGCTTCGTCTTGGCCATGTCGGCCTCGGCGTTCTTGCCCTCCTCGTCGTCGATGGCTAGGGTCGTGACGCGTGCGATCACGCGTAGCTTCTCCTCGTCGGTTTTGACGCGCTTGGACGCGTTCCCGCCGCTCTTCCCGCGCGCACGCTTCCTGGACGACGTGCCGTTTAGCTCGTAGTCGTCGCTGCCATTGCCGTCGCCCTCTTCTTCTTCTTCCTCGGACGCGGACTCGATACCGTAATCAGAGTGCTCGCCCTCCGAGTCGTCGCTGGACAACTCCTTCCAGTTGGGCCTGGAGGTCGCGGATTGGCGCTTACTCCGCCGGAAGCCGTAATGGTCGTGTTCGGCGTCTTTGGCGAGGTCCTCGTTGTAGGACTGGAGGACGAACTCGGTCATGGTGGTGGGAACCACGGTCAAGGTTAGCGACGTCGGAGCTCACAGATCGCGTAACAACGTCGGTCAGCCTTTCCTCGGGTATTTTTCAAGCACGTTGCAAGCATTGAGCACAAAGCCTCATCGGATGTATATGCTTTGGGGCCGTTGACATGTTTGACATGGGAAAATAAATGGGCAACGGGGCCGGCATCGATATGTAACCGGGAAGGTCAGTGGCAGGAACAAGAGCGGGCACATGAAAGTGAGGGTCGGGGGTGGCGTTGGCGGGCGGCCGCCACTGTTCGGGGCAGCGTGCAGCGTGAAAAGAAGCGCAGGGCCAATGAGGGGCGGAGGAAAGCAGGGGAACATGAACGGTCGGGCGAAACCGGGCGGAGGCATCCTTTCTCTGCTTCGCGCCAGCATCATCGCCGGCCTGCTACTGGGCTCGTCCTTGAGCCGCCTGGCCAGCTGTACCAGCTTCAACCAGCACCAGCACCCGCTGCTCGCCCCCCGCCGCCAGCCGGTCGCCGCTTGCCGCGATGAGCAAGCCGCCAATGTGGGTCCTGCCGCGTCCGCGCGTGCGGCCGCGCGCCAGGACGCTGTATGCGCCGCCGTCGTTCTCGTTCACGACGCTGCACCACGGCTACCTGGACGGGCCTGGGCTGCCGCCGCTGCCGTCGCACTCGGCGGGCCGCGCGCCGGGCTCGGGCGCCGTGAATGCGCGATTCCAGTCGTCCCCGACGTCAGGCCAGCAGGCCTCGCCCTCCCAACTATCACAGTCCCAGCCTGATGGCCTCTCCCCGTTTTATACGGACGCACCTGTCTTCCAGCCCCAGGCCCCGGGCTCGTCGCCGTCGTCGTCCGCGCAGCCGTTTGGCCCGTCTCCGCTGCAGGTCTCACAGTACCCGCAACCGCCCCCCACGCCGCCCCTGCAGAACCCTGCACCCGTGAATGCTGGTCCGCGGTCCCTGCCGCTCCCCCAGACGTCCTCATCGCTGCCGGCGTCCATCGCGGCATTCCCGCCCATGTCTTACTACAACCAGCTGCTGTCCAGCATTCCCAGCGGCGCAGTCGCTCCGTTCCCGAGCAAAAAGACGCGCGCCGCGTTCTCATTGGAGAGCGCAGCATACGGCATCCCTAAGCAGCGCCAGCGGACCCTGTCTCCCGCGCCAGCGGCTTCGACGTCCTTCGTCGCGTCATCGATGCATCGAGCGCCCGCTGCCGAGGTGGATCTCAATCTCTCGGTACAGGTTGGCGAGGACGCGTACTTCCTCCTTCCAAACGCGCTCGGCGTGTCTGACGGCGTGGGGGGCTGGGCGCACCGCGCGCGCGGCATCGACTCGCCCATCCCGACGCCCGGCGGCCCGTCCGCGAGCGCGCTGTTTTCGCGCCGGTTGATGCACTTCTGCGCAGACGAAATCTCGGCGCTCAACCCGCTCCCTGAGATTTGGTCGAGCCCGGGCCCATCCGAGGTCCCGACCGCATCGACAGTGCTGCACGCTCCCGTGACCGTGCCGTCCCAAGCATCGCTGCTGACCGCCACTGCGCCGAAGGCGGCGCAGGAACAGCACAACACGGACCTTCTGGAGCCGGTTGCCGTGTTGCAGCGCGCGTACACTCGCGCGGTGGCGCTGTCCCGCGCAGACCATACCTTGTGCGGCTCGAGCACCGCTTTGCTCGCCATCCTGCTCGGCGACGAACTGCGCGTCGCGCACCTCGGCGACTGTGCGCTGTGTCTCATCCGCGGCGGACAGATGGTCTACCGCTCAGAAGAGCAACAGTGGAAGGTACGTTGTTGACAGCTTCGCGATCTGCACATCACGTGCCCCCCTTTTCCCCACATCGCCCCGCATTTGCGAAATCTCGTTTGTGCCATTGGCCAGACCCCCGCCCTTTCCTTTTTGGCAATTTTGCTTCCCTCCTTGGCCCCTCCCCTGTCCCTTCTGGGCTGACACACCTGGGATAGTTTAACCACCCGCTTCAACTCGGCCCGTCCTCGTCCACGGTGCCTGGCGACGCCCAGAGCATATCGCTCAAAGTCGAGACCGATGATATTCTTATTCTCTCGTCCGACGGTCTGTCGGATAACCTGTGGGACGAGGATGTACTCGACGAGGTGAACAAGTTCACGTCGCACGCCGACGGTGAGTCATGACAGTATAGCACGACCCGACCATGTGCTCATCCAGCCACGCAGATGGGTCTCTGGGTCCTGCATCGTCGAGCATTCGTCGGCATGCGATTCCTTCGTTGCTCTCCGAAGCGCTGTGCTCGCGCGCAAAGCGTGCATCGGAGAAGCGGCCACGGCATCCCGTCCGGACGGCTGCCGACGACACTGCTCAGGAAACCTCTTTAGAAGGGGCGCCTGACCTGTTCGACGAGGTGCCCTTCGCGCGCCGCGCGCGCGAGGAGGGCATTAAGTTCTCTGGCGGCAAGGCGGATGGTGCGTGTTCCTGCTCGACCCTCGCCTCGTTGATCGATGCTCATCCACGCTGTCGTATTCTTAGACATCTCCGTGCTCGTCGCCGTCATCTCCGCGCAGGACGACAAGCCCGACACGCCGGAATCGGCGAAGGGCTCCGCGTTCAGCTGGGCGGCGTCTGCGCCCCCAGCATTCGCCAAGGCGGCGCCGAGCCTCAACTCGAACCTGACCTTTTTCACCGCCTGGAGCTCGCAATGAGTCACCCGTAGACCCCGCGCCCGTCTCGTCCCGTACATTATATGCATCGCCCGCTCGCCCCGCTTTCGACCCTGCATCGCCAAAAAAGTAGCCCCAGCCTGCCCGTGGAACAAGGTACCAGGTATCTGTATATACAAGCCCCCCATCATTGCATCGCTCGCTTGCCCTTTTGATCACTTATTCCCTTCCCTCCTCCCTCTCTTCCTCTCTTCGCTGGCGTCTTGTATGTGCCTACCCCCCGCGCTTTTGGCGATGCCACCGATTTTGTACGACACCGACCCATCCTTGCGCTAATGAACCCCAAAGTGTACGAAGTAAACGCCCCAAGTGCAATGGAAATGTAGATTACGATGTGCCGAAATGGATTAGTTTGTGGTCTGGGGCACTGACTCTGTCGCTAGAGGTGTTCTCGCGCTTCGACAATTCGTTCAACTTGGACTCAGTACTCTGTCTTCCGACGAGTCCAAGTTCGGCCCGGGGTTAGTCTCCGCTGCAGACACTGGCGTATGATAAGATCGATAAGCCCGGGGGTTCTCACCGACACTTCAAGTTGAACCTGCACTTGTCTGGAGACCCATACAGTCCTTGGTACCCTCTCCCGTTGCATCTGAGTGGCCCTGCTGTCCTCGTGGCCCTTCATCCCGGGTCCTGCTCAAGCTCCAGCTGCTTGTGTCTCCCTGGCTCTCCTCTGCTCTGTCGCCGCGTTCGAGCACGCTGTTCAGCTACGTCTTTACGACCTTTGATTTCCAGCACGCGATGGCAATGTCGTTTCCACTCGAGCTGGTTGCGCAGGTGCTAGAGCACTGTCCGACGCCGACGCTCCTCGCGGCCGCACTCGCCTGTGCCAACCTCCAACGAGAGGCCGAACGAATGCTCTACTGCACTGTTACGCTACGATTCTCGGACTCGGTGCAGAATTTCTGCCATACTCTTTCTCTTGTCGACTCAGGCCGCCATCAGGAGCGCCGCGCCGCGGCCGTGCGTCACTTGTACATACGAACCAGCCTCGAGAGCGGCCCGGGAATGCTGCTTGATCTAGCCAACATCACCCCGGGCGCCGAGCTGGCGGGCCTCGTGCGCGGCGTGCTGCCCGGCCTTCGCAGCCTCGTCGAGTTTGAGTGCAACTGGTGCGGGCCGTCGCATGGCATCCTCGCCGCGCTGCCCCGCGGCCTGACCTTCCTGGCGCTCGCGTTCGACCTCGATGGGCCCGCAGCGGACGCGCTGCGGGCGCTCGACGCGCTGCGTGTGCTCTCCATTGCGGCCAGCATGGCCGTCGCGCTCTCGCCACCGGACCCCACCGTGCATCAGTGCGCGGCGCTTGCGCGGGACGCGGCGTGTCTGCCCGCGCTGCGCGACGTGTCGGCGCCGCACTGCTGCGCGCTGGCGCTCCTCCGCGGCCGCGCCGTCCGCGACGTCCACATCTCGACGCTGGTCACGCCGTTCCAGGTCGCAACGCTCCTTGCGGCGGCGTCGCCCACTCTCAAGAGCTTCGTTGCGACGCTGCTTTACGGGGGCGGGCTCGCGCTGGACACCGTCGCGCAGGCGAGTCCGCTCCTCGAGGAGCTGGAGCTCGTGGATACCGGCGTTGAGACCAGCCATTCGGCGACGGACGCCGGAGTAGAGAACGCGCTCCGGTCTCTCCGCCGCCTGCGCCTCTTCCGATTGTTTACTTCCTCGAGCGAGAGCTTTCTGCCAGACGCGATGGAAGAGAGCTCGCTGACAGACATGATCCTCCGCTGGACACGATCCGCGTCTCCGGCCCTGGAGCAGATTCGTATCGGTCGGGTCAGTCTCCCGGGTTCTCGCGTCGTTCACTCGCATGCTGAAAGGGCCACGCCTACAGATAAATATCACCGAGGCGGGTGGATTGGTCCGCTGGACGGCGGAGTGGCTCAGAAAGGACGGGAAATGGTTGCGGTCTTGATCCCCTCCTGCACTCTGGACATGAGAGAATGGACTAACCGGCGTTTCTGTCTATTATAATACAGGGAGAGGCACTGGATCGCATCGCAACTCTACTGACCCCAGGTGCGGTGTGCGCCCCGATGTGAACAGATGCTACTGGCTTCATGGCTACACGACAGGCACTCTTGTTAGAGAAAGATGCAAAGCCTTGCGCTGCAACCACAATCGACCCATCCCTCGCAATACGAAACAGCTCAGAGATCCTTCGGCAGCCCGGAAACTACCTCCAGAATATTGGCTCGCGTCATGTCCCAGCGCCAGAGCGGCTTGTGGTCGGCGCATTTGGGGCAGATGGCCTTTTCGACGGCTCGGTTGCAGGCCTCATCGGACAGCACAGTCGTGCCAGACGGGTTGTGCGTCATCTCCAGGATCATGTATCGCTTCAGGTTTTCCCACGGCGTGGGCTTGTCCAGCGGGTGCGACGCGGTCGAGCACGTCCCGCGATTGCCCGACGAGAAGTTGCCCTGCGGGTCGTGCAGCGCGACCGCGAAGGCAACGACGCGCCGCTGGCGCAGACTCAGGAGGCGCGTGAGGTGCAGCATGTCCATCGGCGGGACGGCCGCGAAGTCGATGTCGATGTCGAGCGAGTCTGCGGCGGCTTCGGCGCGGATGTCTTCCCAGCCGTAGCGCGACGCGAGGGCGTAGCGGTGCAGCGGCATAGCCTTCGCGACGGGCGCGTGCATAAGCAGGCGCACGAGCGAGAGCGCCGCGGCCATGTCGTACTTGTCTGCGGCCTGCGCGACGCGTTCGATGTCGGCCATGTCCGTGAGCTGCTCGGTGAACGGGACGTAGCGCCCACTGGCAATCTTGAGCAGGATGTCTAGAGTCTTCGCGTCTTCCTCGACGCGGATAGTCTGCAGCTGGCTCGGAGAGGGGTCGGGCTGCGCACTCGCAAACATGGTGCCGAAGAAGCCCGATGAACGCCGCAGAATGGAGGCGTCAATGCGGAATTGCACGCCTGCAGGCGTCTGTAACACGACATCGCCCTCATCGGCGAAGTCTGGGTGGTACCACGACTCGGTCGGGACGAGGTCCGTCATGAGCAGCGCGCAACGTGGAAGAAGGTCGCCAAGTGGCGCGCGTGGTTCGGAAACAGCCGGGGACGTCCTCGGCGCCCCGCCAGCGTCTCCCGCCAGCGTCAAACCTGATTGGGGTCACGATGCTCGGTGAGCCAGGTTACGGCGAAGTCTACGGCAGCAGCGACGGGGATAAGGTGTGCCGTGGCAGAGCCTACGTGGCCAATGGTGACCACCCAGGCTGGCAAAGTCATCCGAGTACACGGCGGTATCGGTGTATGTGACCCAGGAAAGTCCGTCGGGGAGGTTGACGGCGCAGCTGCATCGTTCGATGGGAGCGCCTGGAATTCGGTACTCGGCGAAGGCAGTGCAGACATCATAGTCAACGCCAAGGAGCAGAGAGCGTGCGCCGAGCATTCGGCCCAGGGGAGGTTCTCACCAAAGCGCTGCCAAAGCGGCATTCGAGATGCTGGTGAGCCATCAGCTCATACGCGCGAGGTCCCACGGCTGCGAAGGACCTCTGCGGATGTGGACTGCGCACCGCGCTAGGCAGCGTGCGCACGTACTCAGCAATGCGCCTCATTTCCGTGCTAGTTGTCGTCTGGGGATCGAAAGCTGGCATGTTCTCGAAAATGGTCTGTCGCCAGGCGTTTGGGATGCGAGGCCTCCACCAGTTGGCTGGGTCGCTGTTGTGCCCAGTCTGTGTGGGTACGACGAGGGTGCCGTCTGGACCAAGGACGTCCAGGATGGCCAGCTCGACGGCCTCGGCACCGCCGCAGACCCAACCCAGCGAAGAGAGCGATGAGTGGACGAGAACGGTCTTACTGCTACGGAGCCCCAAAGCCCCGAGATCACGTGCAAGTCCTCCTTTGCTTCCGACCACGACCTACCCTCCCGGGCGGGCTGCGTCAAGCTTAGTAGAGGCAATAAAAGCATGGCATCGCGCTCACGCAGTCACGGCAGCATGGCGAGCGGTTCAGATACGCCAAGTATACCCCCCAAACCACCATCCCCGTCACTCTCCCAACGCATCTTGAGCTCCCCGCACAAAGCCAAGCAAGCACTGACGGCCGCCTTTACAGGGAAAAAGCAAGGCCTTAAGTCGAGTATCGAAGTCAGACACAAACCGTACGCGCGTCCAAACGCGACGGGCTCCGGTCGAAACCAGCCAGACGCGCTGTCGCTCACCGACCTGGCCGAAGCGGCTATGTCGGCGTCGACAGCGCCGCAACAACTGGACCCACAGACCGCCCACGAAATCGATATGCAGTCAGCCCACACCAGTAACACAGACGGCTCCGAATACGGCGAGCCAACGATCAGAATCGACAGACACGCTGCGCCGCGAGAACTCGACATGGATACAGACGAAGGTGAATGCTCGCTACACGAAGACATTGACACTACCAAAAAACGCCTGCAGCAGGCTGTCATTCAGGCTGCAAACTGCCTTGCAATGATATATCGCTCGACGGAGGACGAAGACATCGCCGCATACTTGGACCCGGAGACGACCGCGAACATCCAGTACCTCGCCACCGCAGTTTGCATCCTACCCGAAACGTCAGCACTGGCGATACAATCCACGCTCGACTCGCAACTCGGCGCACTCGTCACAATAATCAAGGAACTGCGAAAGGACGTAGACGACGTCAAGAACGACACACAGCGAAGCATCGAGGCGTTCCGCGCCACCACCAGCAAACAGCTAGAGAAATTACAAACCGACACCGCGGCAAAGCTCGAGCGCATCGAGAAGATTCAACAGACGACAGTCGCGCCCGCCCCGGCCAGCGGGGATGCGAGGGCAGTCTTCGCGAGCGGCCCCACGTTCAAACCCGCCAGCCCGCCGTCAAACCAGCATATCCCGCATAATCAGACGAAGGCGCACCACCCATCGCGCCTCATCATTGGTATAAATGACCTACCCCCCACTGCCCCTCTTCCTGACGCAGA
Organism: Auricularia cornea; assembly: GCA_030578095.1. NCBI lineage: Eukaryota > Fungi > Basidiomycota > Agaricomycetes > Auriculariales > Auriculariaceae > Auricularia > Auricularia cornea. Next base: position 2,271,499 of record JARLTE010000008.1, read on the forward strand.
TAAACTCGCCACTGATATAAACGCAGCTTTAAAGCAGAACGACGCGTCGAAGCACCTGCTGGTCATCAACGTCAAGTGGAACAAGCGCCGCAACTGCATCCTGACCGTGCGGGACGGGCAGACCGGTGCTGAACTCGCAAAACATGCGCCACTCTTCTCGCATTTGATTGCGCCGACTCCGGACGCGATCACGGTGCGCGAAGACAAGAAGTGGTTCAAGATCCAAGTCAACGGAGTCCGCACCGGCACTCAAGATGCGCTAAACCGTAACCCGTACACTCCCGAGACCTTACACGCTGAGCTGTGTGCTAAGAACCCGGTCTACGCTAAAACATCCATTATCCAGGCACCGCGATTCACGCGCTCGCCACAAGAGCTCATGCAGCAACATTACTCGTCAATCGTCTTCGCGACGGATGACGAAGCCGCGTATCGACGCATCCTATTTGAACACAAGACGCTGAGCATGTTCAACAGATGGTGCAAGCTGACGGCTTTTGCAGATCGCCCACCGGTGAAGCAGTGCAAGGAATGCTGGTCCTTGAAGCACGACACCGCCCACTGCCCGGACCACAAGGCCCGCTGTCGACTCTGCGGGTCCCTCGATCACGACGAAGCTCGCCACGCGGCGAATTGCGCGGCCTGTCTGCCCACTGGTGATATGGACGTCGACCGGGCGCCATGCGCGCATGATCTCAATTGCATCAACTGCGAGAATGACGGCCGCAAAGACAACAACCACGCGTGCGACTCGAGGCGTTGCCCCGCCCGCCTCGAAATCTACGGCACGGCGCGCGACAGGGAGCGCCAAAAGCAACCTAAGAACACAACGGCGCCTGGCGCAGCTCCCAAGCGCACGATACGGAAGAAACCCGCCAAGACGACCAACACTGGCAGCGCCCAACCGGGAAACACGGTGTCGTCCCAGAACCGTTTCGCTGCACTCCGCGAACCGTCCATTGATAATCTACAGCGGCTGCTCCAAAGTGCGGGAGCGACCAACATTACACGGGAGCAGGCTGCAGCGGCGCTGAAAGGCATGACCGCGATTTACCACAGTTCGACCTCGGTCAACGACTGGGGCGTAGACGTCGCTGACCCCTCGAACGACAATCAATGGTGAATACATCCAATTTGACCACTGCCCCTATACACGTCGTGCAGTTTAACGCACAACACTCGTCCCCCACAATAACCACACTCCTGAACAAACACTGCCGCGACATTGATATTCTCTTATTACAGGAACCTCATTGGGCCGGCCTCGGCAACGATGCAAGTGGCAAACGAGTGCACGGACCGGTACGTAACGGGTCCTGGAAGATGATCATACCCGTCGAGTCGCAGTACGACGATGACCCGCGCCCGCGGGTGATGGTGTACTACAAGGCGAACCCGACCTTCCAGCTAGTGCATCGGACCGATATCATTAGCCACCCTGATGTGATGGTGATTGACCTCGTACAAGAGGGCCAACCGACGATCTGCCTCGTCAACATCTACAACTGCCCAGACCGTGCGAACAGATCCAGCTCAGTCGCATTCCGCTTGAGATACTTAAACCTACCCACTGATAGACCTGTAATTCTTGCAGGCGACTGGAACATCCACCACCCACTCTGGTCCATCAACGACGCGCGACCGACCGCAAATGCCGCTGCCATCGCAGACTGGTTGGACGACAAGGGCTTCACGATCCAGAACTCCAAGGGCGAGGCAACCTGGCACGCGCAGGGCCGAAGGCACGGCGAGTCCGTGATTGACCTCACGTTTTGCAACACACACGCGACGCAGTTGAACACTGTGAAGGAGTGGGCTCTGGACCCGCGCCTGTCGTACGGATCGGACCACACGGCGATTCGCTGGACAATCGATCCCGGTGTACGGGAGGTCGAGAACGTGTGTGGGCTCAAGTACAACATGAAAGATGTCGACGACAAAGAGTGGATTACCGCCTTTCAACAGAGGCTGGAACCAAAAAGGCACGCACTCACACCGCTGCTATCTCGCTCACATGCGATGGGCCCAAACGAACTTGACAAATGCACTGAAGTATTCCAGGATCTGCTCAATGACGCGACTGCAGCGGTCGCCAAACAGCGGAAACCCAGCGCAAGCGCAAAACCGTGGTGGGACCGCGAGCTCTCCGCGGCCGCGGAGCGTGTGAACGACGCAAAAGAGGCCCAAAAAGCGCATGTACGAGACTTGGGTACGAAGAGCCGCGCGCTGCACAGTAAGCTCTGCAAATCAAAAAACTACTTCCGCCGTCTATGCAAATTCAAGCGTTCTTCTTGGGCTAATGAGACACTTGCAAAGGCAACCGGCGACGAGATCTGGGGCTTCCGTGAATGGTCGAAGGGTGCGCGCAACTACCCATCGCCGGCAATTGATCGGGGCCCGGACCGTCCACGGGCTACGACACATGAAGAGAAATGCCAGGCACTGCGCGATGAGTTATACCAACCTCCTCCTGATCTTCCAATCCCTTTCCATCCCGATCTTGATAATCCACACGCTGACGATTTGCCATACGAAGATGTTACAGACACCGAAGTGCACGAAGCGCTGTCCTCCGCATCGTCCACATCCGCACCTGGTGAATCACAAGCTACGTACCAAGTGATCAAGTGGGCATGGTCATGTGCCTCAGAATTTATTGTAGGCATTGTCTGGCACTCAATACGCGGCGGATACCACCCGAAAATATTCCGAAGGGCGATCGCTGTGGCGTTGCGCAAGGCGAACAAGCCGGACTATTCCCAACCCCGCGCGTACCGACTGATCACGCTCCTTGAATGCCTGGGAAAGATCACCGAAAAGGTTGCCGCACGCCGCCTAACGTACATGGCCGGCAAACATGGCCTGGTCCCCCCGCAACAATTCGGGGGATGCGCAAACTCGTCGACAACAGACGCAATGCTCGCTTTTGTCAACGACGTGCATGCGGCTTGGAACAATGGACTGGTGACGTCCGCCCTTACCTTTGACATCAAAGGATATTTTGACTTCGTCAATCATGACAGACTGCTGACGACACTGCGCAGAAAGGGAATTCCGCTACAAATGGTGCGCTGGGTCCATAGCTTCCTGACCGAGCGACAAGCGGCCGTCTGCATCGACGGCATGCGTGGTAAAATGGCGCCCGTGCAAAATGGGATCCCACAGGGGTCACCCATCTCACCGATTCTCGCCGCATTTTACTCCGCTGAACTCATCGAACAGGCACAACGACCATTACCTGGGGCCGAAGCGCATGCACAAGACACACCGACCAAGATCAGCATGTTCATGTACGTCGACGACGGGATGATATATGTCTCCTCGAAGTCCCTCAAGACGAATGTCGCCCTCCTGGATGCGGCATACGATGATGCAGAGCGCTGGATGAAAAGTGCAGGACTAGCACCAGATGTTACCAAAAGGGAGTTGATGCATTACTCGCGCCGCAAGCTCACTGGCCGTGCAGAAGACGACTCACCGCCCATGACGTTCGTAGACCGGGATGGACAGGCACGTACCATCAAAGCTGGTGACCATGTCCGATGGCTCGGCGTTCACTTTGACCGCAGATTATCGTTCAACTACCACGCGCAGACCATGTCTGGGAAGGCATGCAACGCGGCTGGCCGACTTACGATGCTAGCGAACACAGTACGCGGCCTCTCGCTCATCAACGTACGACGCCTATACCAGGCATGCGTGGTGCCGATCATCACCTACGCGGCCGCGGTCTGGTGGCCAAACAAGAAAGGCCAAGGCGGTAAGCTAGTGGGCAAGAAACAGCACGAAAAGGACATGGAGAAGGCGCAGCGACGAGCTCTCCGAATCATTTGCGCGGCCTTCAAGACAACGCCTATTGTAGCCCTCGAGATCGAAGCGTCCATCCCGCCAGTGAGGCACACGCTCGACCAGACCGTGCGGCAATGCGGCATACGATTCAACAAGCTAAGTTTGACCAGCCCAATCATAGACCGTCTGCCCGATGATTGGAGACAGGGACAGCCGCCTTCATGCCCCCCACCGCTGCCACAGCGCAAGCCGGGTTCGAGGGCTGTCGCTGAGCAGAAGAAGACCACGCCGCTCCTTGAAGCGGCAGCGCACACAAGCCCGAAGGACGAACGCCTGTCACCGTACATGATGCCCCCCTGGCGACGCACGGCGGCCGCGTTCCGCGGCCGCTTCACCGTCTCAAACAAGAAACCAAAAACATCCAAGGCAGATGCTGCAAAGGACCACAAACGACGGTTAAATACCCTGACAGTACCATCCACTATCATTGCATACGCAGACGGCTCACAACAGTCCAGCGACGGCAAGAAACGGGTCGGCGCGGGCGTCTGCGTCTACCACAACGGCAGCGTCATCAAGGAAATTGCCATCGGCCTCGGAACCCGAGCAGAGGTGTACGATGGGGAGATGGCCGCTCTGATGCTGGCACTGCGTGCGGCAGTGAGCGCGGCGGCGGAGCGCGAACAAGTAACCCGGATTGCGCTCTTCTCCGACAACACGGCCGCTGTGGACGCCATCGTCGACCCAAGGCCAAGGGCTGGCCAGCTTTACGCTAAGTCTTTCTACGACATCGCAACCGCCTACCTCGACGCTCACCCTGGAAGCTCAATAGAGGTGGGATGGTGCCCAGGGCATCGGGACATCACTGGCAACGAGCGCGCGGACAAGCTCGCGAAGGCAGCAACCCGGAAGCCAAATGAAATCGGGCCTCGCCGCACACACGCGCACGCAAAGCGGTCCAGCAAGCGCACAACCCTGCGCAACTGGACGACCGAATGGCGGGACACGCCACGGACGGGCCACTTCGCTGCGGCCAACCGATTTGCGCCGTCACTCAAGCCGACAAAGCATTTCAATGCACTGTCCGGAGACCGCGAGGTATTCGGGCGCCTCATGCAATGCAGAACAGGCCATGGATTCTTCGGCGAGTACTACAGTCGCTTTGTTCCAAATGAGGACGTTGACTGCCCGTGCGGAGAAGAAATGCAGACCCGAGAGCACATCATCAGACACTGTCCAAAATACGAACGGCATCGAGACATGCTACGCGCAGTGTCGCGGGACCTGGTTCTGTCCGAAATACTTGGCACGAAGGACGGCATCCGCGCGCTCAGCCAATTCTTGAGCAAGACGGGAGCGTTCACGAAGACAGGAGAGCGGCGCGCGCTGCGCGCGCGCGCCCCGCGATGGGAAGATGAACCAGATGATGTCGGAGACTGGGACGAGGAGCGCGAAGAGGACGGCGAGGGATGAGAGGAGGTGAGGCCGCGGCAGCAGCGGCAGCGATACCCCGAGCGCGCGCGACGCGTGCACGCGCGCAAAAGACACTCAAACACTACGTCACGTTCGATTCTTGCGGTCACCCGCCTCTACCCTGGACAACTACACATTTCCCGATGCCTTGGACTCCTTGTTGACGGCTGAAAATGTAAGGCTGAATGCCTGATGTATCTGGTATACGTTTGTATTGGGCTGCGCGTCTTGGCGATCATCGCGCCTGCGGCGCAGATAATACATGGATTCAACAACAACAACCCGAGATCACGTGCAATGGACGCGCGCGTGCGTGGCGCATCTTGCGCGCGGTCCGGGCCAAAAGGAGGTCCAGGCATAAAGGGCGTCAAGCGGGACCCAAATTCAACAACGCCACCTCTTTCCAACTTGAACCCATCCTCAACGCTCTCGGCGAGGCTGCGAATACGATGACGATCGCTACCGGCCCACGGACAGACGGGGATACCGTGCTGCAGACGCCGTCCGGAGGCCAGTTTCGAACGCACTCGGCGGCTCTGGCTCGCGCATCTGGCTTCTTTGCTGCTCTGTTCGACGACGCTCGCCCGGACGCCACGTCGCCTGATGCTGTTGCCAACGTCATCTCTGTCGAAGAAGACGATCTGACCTTGAACGTGCTGGTGAATGTGGCCACCGGGCAGCCGTTTGCCTTCAACTCGGAGCTGCGCGACATGGCCGACATAGAACGCATCGCCCAAGCGGCAGAAAAGTACGACATCCCGGCCGTGCTTAGCATCCTCGAGGTTATGATGCATTCTCCCGTTGCCCGCGAGCAGCCTCTACGCCGCTACGCGCTTGCCGCACGCTGCGGCTGGACCTCTGTGCGCGCGGACGCCGAGAAGGAACTTCTCGACATGGAGCTTGACTATGCGAACCTTCCTCCCATGGACGTGCTGCATCTCGCGCGTCTTCTAAGGCTGCGTCAGCTTCGTATATCCACGCTAGCCCGCATGCTCGACGACCCTGAAGGCGAGTTCAGGAAGGGCAACAGCAGTCGGTGCGTCTCGGTCGGACACGTACTTTCACGACCGAGTGGCTGGGACAGTCTCAAGGCGGCCGTCATGTGGGAAATGAGCCGCAGACCGTCTGGATCCTCCATTCCGGCGCTCCTAGAGTCCTTTAGCGAGTCGACTGCGATGTGCTCGGATTGCGCGCTCAAGGGCTACTCCGAGAACGTGGTCCTGTGGACATGGAAACACACCTGCGACAAAATCGTCACGCTCATCGATGCGCTACCGACATCGCTTGACTGATTTTCAATAGAAGAAATGGTGCAACGTAGTCGTGCCCGCAGAACATTGTCGTTTGGTACTGATAGCCGTCAAAATTGACCTCCGCTGACGAGGTGCAGCGCTGCCGAAACTCGCTCCTGGCTCCTGTATTCGCATGAGCTCATGTAAAACAATGAGAACGATATCCTCTAGTGCAACGTTGTATAATGATTACTCTGACAGCAAATTTTACATCAAACTATATGGCATTCTTTCCCTTCTTCCCGTTGTAAAACTTGACGAGCTGGCCGCCCGCGGCGCCGTACGAGTCGTGCACCGCCAGATCGGCGCTGATCCAGCCAGGCAGCTTCGCTCGTACGCGCGTGGAGCTGTAACGCGCGTCGACGAAGATGAGCGCGGCCCAGTCGCCCTTGTGGCGGATTGCGCGTCCTGAAGCGGCCTCAGCGCGACGGCATTGCAGCAGCTCAGCGCGAATATACGCACCGACAGACTGGTTCACCGCGCGCATGCACATGTTCTCGTACATCTCCCTGTCGGCTCGGTCAGCGCTATGCGGGAAGAAAAACTTGGGTGGAAAGAAGCGTACATGCCAGCATCGCGCGCGCCGGGCTTCGGCGGCCCCGCGGCCTCGCGCACGAAGCGCATGCGCTCCTTGAGCTCGGGCGACTTGAGGTTCGCGTACGGCAGACCGACGAGGACGACGGCGCGCGCAAGGCCGTCCGAGAAGTTCAGGCCCTCGGAAAGCTTCGCGCCGACGACCGCCAGGAGGAGCGCGCCCTTGCCGTTCTGCGGGAAATTAGATACCGCCAATTGGAAGGTAAGTGGGAAAGGCAGACACACCCCGGACGCGATGGCCGCGCCGTATCCGCGCAGCACTTCCTCGACGGACGAGCCGTCGTTCGGTTCCGTGAAGAGCTGCCAGAGACGGTCGCGTGTTAGCGGGGGACTACTTTGCGAAGGAAGTGCGCGCGCACTGGCTTGCGTGCGCTGATCTTGTCCCACAAGCCGCTCTCCCTGAGGTGTGCTTGGACGGTAGCCAGAAACGCATACGACGGGAAGAAGACAACCATTCCGTCCGGAACGATGCGCACGAGATTGAGCAGCACCATAGCCAGGTCGGACATCTGCCATAGCCCGCCGTTCAGCCACGGTTTCCTCAGTGACCGGGGCCTGGTCGGCTTACAAGGGTCTTGTCCGAGCGCTTCTCGTAGTTGAACGTCAAGGACGAGCCCTGCGGTCCTTTGGACATCACAAGCGCGCATAGGTTCTCGCGCGGGATGACATGTCCGCAGGAAAAAGACGACAGCCGCTCGGGCTGCAGGAAGGGGAGGAGCTGTTGCTCAAACACGGATATCTGTATCGCCCGTGAGTCGGTCGCGATGCCCATGCGAGAGTCAAACATACCGGCGACATGGTCCCACCAGCGAGGACAACAGCGCGCGCCTCGTCGACGATCTCCTGGAAGTGCGGCGCTGGGTTGAGGAGTTGGTACTTGAGCTGCAGCGTGCCCTCGGCCGCGTTGACGTTGACAAATATCCGACCGTCGACCGAGGCGCCGCTGAGCGCAGCGATGAAGCCCTCCACAGCGTGGAGGGGTGGCGTAGTTAGGACCTTCTTCCCCCCGTTCTCCTTCTGCGCAGCCTTGTCCGTGTAGCTGCTGACCTTGCGGGCGAGCTTGCTGGTGCGCAGGTACGTGTGGATCTCAAGGAGGTTGATGCCCACTGCTTTCTTCCCCAGCGCTGCCTCCAGGTCGGGCACGGTCCACAGCCGCGACTCCTCCTTCCTCTTCAGCGTTTCCGCGCAGAATGTCTCGAGCGCCGTGAGGAAGTTGAGCAGGCGCCGCAGATGCAGGAGATGGGTGCCCGTAAGGCGTTTCTTGAATTTGCCATGGTAGATGTTCAGCTGCGAGAGCGACTCGCCCAGAGTCGTCAGGTTGAGCGCCACGGAGTGGATGGACAACATAGTGTCGATCAGGTTGTGAGCCTCGTCGATTATGACGACGTGGCCCTTCAGGTCTATGCCTGTCGCTTCTCGCGCCGATTTCTGCAAGAGCAGATTGTACGGGAGGGTGACGATCTGGCAGAGGTTAGTCTCGGTGCCCAATAGCTTGGACGAATAAGTACCTGCGCAGAAGCAACGGCGCGTCGTGATCCAAAGTATGGGCATGTTCGCAGTTCTTGCCCAAGAGTGACCAAGTCTTCAATGTCTTTGGGACTGGCCTATGTCCTGATATCAGCCCGGAGTAGCGGCAAGTCTGCTCTACGAACCAGAATGTGATCTCGAAAATCGAGCATTTGTGACAACTCATCCGGAGGGGGTAGATATTGACATCGTTTCCCCTTGTCGCCTGGTGCATGTCGTCAGTAAGGGTAGTAGGGCAGCAGGAGCAAGGGTAGAGATTAACCCGAAAGCATAGCTCGACATCCCTCGTCAATGTCGACGCCGCTACGCTTGAGCTCCTCGTTGATACAGAGGTTCTTGCGCGACGCAAGCGGAACCACACGCTTCGTTCTGCCGTCAGGAGTCTTGAGCAGCTCGACGCGGAGCTGTGACAGTTGTGTATGCGTTCTAGACGCGAAGTAGATCTTTGGGCGCGTAAGTGCGGCTTGACGCTGACCCGCGAACTCGCCACATACCTTCGTGCACACAGGATCGGGTTCGTCTTCGACGATGCGTGTGCGCCACGCCGCGACCGAGGTCGCAACTGCAGGCTCGTCTTCAGGCAGGAATGCGTCCTCGTCCTCGTCGTCGGATGCGGGATTGTGGTCCAGTTTCTGCAACACACATCCCGGTCAGTCCGCACCTCCACGAAGTACAACTCCATGAACGCACGCGACGCTTTGTCACGCGCGCCTGCTCCTTACGGCGCATAGCCAGCTCCTTATTCCGCGCCTTCTCCAGGCGCTCCTCGAGTTCCTCCTCCTGTGCCTCGAGGTCTCGCCGCATGCGCGCGATGGTCTGCTCGACGACCCAGGCAGGCTCTACGGTCTGTCAGCGGCCCCAGCAATAGACAGCCGGGGACACACCCTTGTCGTCCGTGCACGAGCTTTTCAGCGCGTCTAGCTGGCCGCGGCGCGCCCTCTCGCGGTCGTCCTCGAGCCACTGCAGCGCGCTGCAGATGAGGCTAAGCGTTTTGCCCTGGCCCGCGTTAATATCCGCCGACGAGGAGTGTAGAAGAGACTCACAGTGCCCGTTGGGCTTTCGAGGATGGCAAGCTTCGAAGCTTCGACGGCGGAGTACAAGTGCTTCATGAGCTCCAACTGGGTGTTGTGACTTGTCAATGGCAATCTCGATGCGGTTGGGTACATGCACAAACCTGAATGGAGTACGGAGGGAACGGAAATTGGGGAAAAGCGTCGGGTGTTGGCAGTGTCAGCGCCGTACTTTCGTCCATGGTGGCGGTCGGCATCAGGGTTCAGCAAGCGGAGGTTGAAGCGCGTCTGATTCCGGTGATGACCTCACCTCCCCCCCTTGTCCCAGGGGGGAGGTGTTTTGGGCGTTACCGTTGATAGTTGATGGTGCTACAGTCTGTAATATCCTCCATGTGTCCCGACCGATTGATAATTTACAGGCGTTACTAACAAGCATTCGAAAGCATGCATGAGGTATCAGGCATTGGGTGTCATTGAACTTCCCACTCAACCAGGTAGCTCCAACTCATACCCTGGCGACCGCGCGCGCGCTCATATGCTGCCCGTCCGTACCCGGTGGCGTCCTGACCACCAATGACTTTGACGATGGCCAGCTGCAGCGTCTGCCTGCTGTTCACGTCAACCTCGATAGTCCATCCGACGCGATAATCGGCGTGCAGCACGAGCGGCTGCATGTTCTGCGGGTGATCGCGCCCAGAAGGATCCTTGACGAGGATAATGGGCACGTATGAATCGTCCTCGGTGTCCTGTACATGGCGGCAGTACCGCTTGAGCACGAGAGTGTGTCTCCCAGGCGGGATGAACTTGGTGTCCGGCCGCAGCAGAATCTCGCTGTACCCGTACTCGCCAAAGTCGCCCGTGACGCGCGGCCGCTCGGGGAGGAGCATGTACTCCTCCCAGCCGAGCTGCATGTGCTGCGGCACGAACTGGTGCGTGCGCTCGCTGGGGTAGTGTCTGCGCCCGAACTCGCGGTTGTGCCCCGGGCCCGCGGCGCCGCAGAAGTGGATGGGCGCGAAGCGCTTGAGGTACGCGCCGTTGGTGAGCGCGCCGGCGCCCCACGTCGAGTCCATCAGCCGCCACTCGCCGTCGAGCTTCACGGCGTTCCACGCGTGGTTGCCCTCGTAGCGCGGGAGGTTGCGCGCCCCGCTCCCCGGTGGAGGCGGCTCGTAGCCGTAGCCCTTCCCATGCCCGTGGACCGTAATCACTTCCAAGCCGGCTGCCAGCGCCAGCGCGGCGTACAGCCCAGAGTACCCCTCGCACACAGCCATGCCGGTGCGCAGAGTATCGTCCACAGTCATCGGCCGCACGGTACCCGCAAGGAAGGTGGCAGCATCGTAGGCAATGTTGTGGTGCATCCATGTGAACAAAGCCCGGGCCTTGTCGACCTCGTCGTCGAACGGTGCGGTCAAGTCATAGCCGAGCTGCTGGATCGACTCGGCGTACTCGCGCGGGAACAGCGCAGCGTGAGCGTCTGCTTCTGAGAAGTCGCGATGGGCCGTGCACCAGTCGTCGTCCTCGTCGAAGTCGAAATTGGGTTGAGAGACGGCGGGTGCTGCTGAGGCAGGCCGCGCAGGTTTATTGCCCAGATTCACGGGCGGAGGGCGATTACCCCATGCTACAGGAGGAGGACCAGACTGAGTCTCAGTCTGATGGGTCTGCAACCGCGGTTTCGACGGTTTGGGTGCTACTGGAGGCGGCGGTGGCTTGTTGGCTACGGGCGGCGGTCCCGGCGGGGGCAGGTAACGAGACTTGGCAGTGGGCGCTGTGTCCGTGGTAGAGCTACTATCGGGCAGAGGCGGCCGTTTGGGCGCGATTGGGGGTCCTGGCTTCGCATGCGCCTGAGGTGGAGGTGGAGGAGGTACGGACGGCTGCGACGATCCGGGCGCCCGAGCAAAGAACTCGTCAAGCCAGGAGAAGAAGACCTCCTTGTCCTCGGGAGAGAGGTTGGCCCAGTCGACATGCACGTCCTCTGGCTCCTCAGCATACTCCTCGCCAGCAAGATCGGCCTGGCGCTGGTGCAGCGCTTGGACGGCGCCGGCTTTGCGAGACTGGTACGGGTCGGGGAGGTTGAGCTTGCTGCTGCTGGGCGAGACCCAGCGGTCGCGAACGTTGCCTGCGCTCTCGGTGGCTCTGTTCTTGAAGGCGACGACGGAGCGCATGACGGTGCAGGGGCTGAGAGGAAGAGAGTCTCGGCGATCCGGATTGCATCTCCGTTCCCCGCACTGCTTATTCCCAGATGGCAAGCATGGACGTAGACTCTGCACCGGCCGACAACGGCCCTGTGGGCATCACTGAAGGTGTGCAGGGCGCGCTTGATTCGCTCAGAACGCTCATTCGGGGCCTACACAGACGAGGCCGCTCTGTACGACCGCCAGATTCGTCTATGGGGCCTCGAAGCTCAGCAACGGTGAGCATGACCGTGCCAGACGCGTCGAGCACGCCCTCACGTGTCCACAGGATGCGAAATGCGGCGATACTGGTCATACGACTCAAAGGCGTCGCGACAGAAGTCATAAAGAACATCGTCCTCGCCGGTATCGGACGTTTGGTCGTGCTCGACCCCGACACGCTCCAGCCTGAGGACCTCGGCGCGTCGTTCTTCTTCCGAGATGGCGATGTCGGCAAAAAGGCGCGTGCACCTCGCTGTGTGGCCCACCAACATAATAAACATAGCCTCGGTTCAGCGCGTCGACGCGGCCAAGCCACATATCGAAAGCCTGAACCCTCTCGTCCAAGTAGACATACATTCAGACCCTCAAACATTGCTAGACGACGCGGCCCTCGACGCGCTCATACAAACAGTGGACCTTGTCATCCTGACAGACGCGGACCACAAAACCACCGTCCGTCCAATTCCGCCCCCCGCGCGCGCAGAGACCTCACCTCACTTCCCCGCCAGCTCCGCGTGAACGCGAGCACACGGCGGCACGCGAAACCCTTCTACGCTGGGGGGACCTACGGCCTGACAGGTTACGTCTTCGCCGACCTGCTCTCGCACGAATACGTCTCGACGTCAGTCCCTCCGTTCGCCACGCGCATCCCGCACTGAAAGAAACGCAACGTAAAGGCAGAAGACGCCCGGGGACGCCAACGCGCCGCCGAAGCAAGTGCGGAACACGATCGAGTACTGCCCGCTGGCCGACGCGCTCGCGTTCCGCTGGACGGCGCTCAAGAAGCGGCAGGCGCGCGAGGCGCAGCCCGCGCTCGTCTTCGCCATACTCGGTCAGCGCCCACCCACCGACGCTATCCTGCTCCGGCTGACGTCAAGATCACAGCGTTGTGGGAGTACGAGACGCAGCACGGCGCGCTGCCCGACTCGGCAGATGCGGCGGACGAGCTCGAGCAGCTCGCGAACGCGCGCATCAAGGCCTCGGGCATCCTCTCGAGCGTGTGCACGCAGCTCCCGCGCGAGGTCGCAGAGTAGGTCGCTTCTTTCGCGAGCCCACACGACAACACTGACCATGGGCTCAGGACGGCCGCAACGACCGCCGCGCACGAATTCAGCCCCGTCTGCGCCGTGCTCGGCGGCCTGCTCGCGCAGGACGTCCTGAAGGCGCTCGGCCGACGCGACCCGCCGATGGACAACTTGTTCGTCTTCGACGGCGTCACGGGCTCCGGCTCGGTGCTCTGCATGCGACCACCAGCCTCAGGCTGAATCGATCTTGTTGTTTTCGCGCGTATCTTTGTACAAGAGTAGAGTTCAAGAGCACAACAGAGCCTAGTCGTGTTGTGCGAAGCACTAGGAATACACTATGTGACGCAAACGCGTACGGGGGCGCGCAAACTAGGTATAAAAATACACGGGGGCGGAAGGGGAACTGCACTGCGCCTGCCGCTGCGTGGGCAGGCAATAAAGAGATGTGCGAGTGCAAGGGACCAAAGTCTGTGGCACGAAAGCGCGAAAGGGAGGTGCATAGTGAGGCGGGAGAGAGGGACAGGGAGCTGGAGAGGGATAGGGATGACGCGGGATAGGGAAATGGGGATGGACGAGAGCAATGGGCAAAGCAAGAAGCCGAGAACCAAAGTCACTGTCAGTCATGGATGTCCACAACTCCGTCCATTGCGCTGAGATGAGATAGTCCGGGGTGCGTCTAGTCCCACATCGACGGCGGCGGGTCGATGTCGCGCGGTCGGACCTGCCGCCAGTCGTCGCCGTCCTTGATCCACCAATAATACTCGTTGCGCGTGCTCTCCTCCTTCTGGAAGCACGCGGGCTTCCACTGCCCGTGCTCGAGCAGCATGTACGCGTGCGAGGGCATGCCCGGCGCGGGCTGCGCGCACATGAGCAGCATCGCGCTCGAGTTGAGCGCGGCGCGGCCCGTGCCAACGACGGCGAGCTGCATGCCCCACGCCTCGTCCTGGACACCGAGGATCTCCGTCGGAGGGTGCCCGTCGAGCGTGGCAAAGCCGTCGTCAGCGGGCGTGATTTCTATGCAGGGCACGTCGGGCCCGAAGTCGTAAATGCGGTGTGTGAAAGTCTTGTGGGCGACCTCGATCGCATCCTGCGGGGGTGTCAATCAATGGTGCCCACAGGCAGTACAAGTGCAACGTACAATATCGCCCGCGGCAACGAAGTGAGGCTCCGGAGTGATTTCGTCGATATAGGGTGTGAACGACGAGGTAAAGATGACTTCTGAAATATCGCAAACGGGCTTGCCGGCCGGGCCCCAGAAGTCAAGGGCCGCGCCTTCGACGGGAATTGTTTGCTGGCCAGCAGCGCCATCTTCGTTCTGGAGGGCCGTCAGGAAATGATCACGGGTGTAGAGCGGTGCGGTACTGACGTTCTGCGACGGTTCGTCGTCTTCAGGGAAAGGATCGTCCAGATCCGCCAGGGAGAAGTCCCAAATGTGTTCACGGCCTTCGCAGACCCAGGCATCGTCCGCATAGGCCGAGGACTCCGCGTAGTACTCGTCCACCTGGTCCGGGTAGTACGTGTCGGACGAGTCGGGATCAGTTGGCTACATTGAAACCACCATGAGTCTCCATCCCCGACGCATGAAGATGCGCAGACAACGTACCCATTCATCTTCGTCTTCGACGAGCGGCGTGTCAGGTGTGGGCGGGTACACCGAGCCGGGGGTGTCCGCCTGCAGCGGGCTGCCGGCAGTGTCGTCGCTCTCGTCAGAGTCGACCCAGTGGACGCGCGGGATATCGACGGTCAAGATGCGCTGCGTCTTGTCTTCGCCAGGAAGCGCTGAATCGAGCTGCTGCAGGATGGATGACGCGGCCGACAGCTGCTGTTGCAGTGTGTGGGCAAATATTCCGGTGCCCGCGTAGCCACCGTTGGCATCGCTATCGTGGGCGTCGCCATCAAATAAGGCGGCGGCGGCATCGTCGTCGGGCGATGCGATCATGGGGTCGGTGTGGGGGAAGTAAGCGGTGTAGCTCCCGTTGCTGCTGCGAGCAAATGACGCGCCGGCCGCATGGCCGCCATGCGCCGCCGGGTGGGAATACTCCGCAGGGGTGGGAGGGAACGATTCTTCTTCGCTCGACATTTCTGGAGAGTCTTGTTCGGCGATTAGAGCGTCTTGTGGTAGTAGAGTGTAGGGCGATGCAGTCTCGTCCTCCTCCTCTATATGTACGGCCGCGGTCCCAGCACAGGGGTCCATATCCAGTCTAGCCTGCGATCGAAAGGCGGGCACAAGCAGAATTTTCGTGGTCAGCTTTCAAATCAGACCGGGGGTGGGACGAAAGGGCGAGAGAAAGAGAGGGAGATAACTCACGGAAAATGCGGGGGCGGAATCGATGGCGATGGAAGCGCCGGGATTCTCGGAGGGCGCTGACACGGATGCCGCGGCCGGAACCAGAGCGGGCATGTCCCCGGCGTCCGCGCACAAAGGAGGCGTGGTGGGCGACTCGGGCGGGGCCTCCTCTTGGCGTCTGGGCGGGAGAGCGGCGCGGGACTGCGAGAGGTCGGGCGGCGGGCGCCGGCCGTGGTGTTGCTGCTGCTGGGGCCGCGGCCTTTGAACAACGGCCTTTGAGTTAGGACGCCCTCGGCGCATCCAATCCTTCAGGCTCGGCTGCGACAGAATTTTGGTTGCGCTCGGATGATGGAGGAAAAATGCAGAGAGCACGGCGAGAAAGTCGAGAAATTCGTGCTTATCGCCCCACTGCCCGGCCACATCAGCCAACGCCTTCCGCTGCGAGCGATGACAGTCAGCAAGGGCGCTTAGGCGGGAATACGGCCTCGGAACGTACATCGATGGACTGGAGGAGGCTGATGGCGAGCCCGATGTTGTGCTCGCGGAGGGCGGCCATGGCGGCGTCGAGCATCGACACCGCGATGTGGGCATTATGAAGAATGGACGACGACGGGGTCGGTTTCGCGAGGGCGCGGGCACGGCGCTTCGTGATGAGCGCGTTGCGGCGCTGCTGCTGGTAGGAGGGACAGGTCATTGCTCGGGGTGTTCGCTGGTGGGTGCTGGTGGTGGTAAGCGAAAAAGGAGCACAGGCTCAATCCGGAAGCAAACGGTAATCGGTCCTCGGCCCCGCAAAACGCGTGACGTACACGCGTTTGATATTCCGCACAGAATCCCCGCGAATGGGCCGGAAACACTTAGCTGACACATTCGACCCTCCCTGGCAATTCAATTCGCTACTAAAACATTGGCTGAAACGAGAAATGGCTACG
Source organism: Auricularia cornea (assembly GCA_030578095.1). Taxonomy (NCBI): domain Eukaryota; kingdom Fungi; phylum Basidiomycota; class Agaricomycetes; order Auriculariales; family Auriculariaceae; genus Auricularia; species Auricularia cornea. Next base: position 2,287,815 of record JARLTE010000008.1, read on the forward strand.
TCATGCATACAGCACAGGGCCCAGGGACCAATGGCAATAAAACTACACGAGAGGACGCTGTCGGTACCCTGAATCAGGAAACGACGACACGTCCACGGGCGAAAGGTCGTCATCTTCTACTAATCCACCCCCCACAGTGGATATGGCGCCAGCGCGCGTAAGTTCAGACGCATGGAAATGTTTCTCAGTCTCGGCGCCCGCGTTCCCCGGGACATGCGGAAACGCCGTCGGATACGCTCGCTGCCCGATTTCCTCGCGGATGTTGAGCACGATGCGGCTGACCATCAGGATGCAGATGGTCTGGTTGAACACCCAATTAATGTTGGTTAGGTCGGGCTGCGCCCGCGTTAGCTCGCATGATGCGCAAATGCCCTTCATAACCACAACACGCACGTCCGTAGTCTGTGTGCGAGGTGAGAATCATATTCGCAATGAAGGCTCCGCGTGCTGCATGTGACTTACTAGGAACACAATCAGGTTGACCGCCTTCGCGACAAACATGACACTGGAAAGTCTCTTTAGGACTCACACACAGCGCAAGCACATGCACGTACGCAAAGTAGGTGACGCCTGGGTGATGGGGACAGCATTAGCATTAGCCGCGATCGCGCACAGGCAGGCAGGCGCGCACCATCGCGATGTATGAGCTCTGCAAGCGGCACCCTCTGGTCGCCGGCGAGGCGGCGGACGCGAAGCGTGGAGTACAGCGTGAGCAGGAACACGAGTAGGTCAAACGCGGTCTGCGCGGGCCACAGGAACGCCAGCAGGTTGAAGCTGGAAGCAGTCCGCTCCCGGTCAGCGCGCCTTCCAGGGATAGTGCCCCGGCACGCACTATTGCCGCGGGTACCGCGTCACGCAGCCATATCGCCCGCGCCACACAGGGCTCTGCGTCGCGGCGGCCGTCACGACCTGTCCTCGCCATCCGTGTCAGCGGGGCGCGATGATGCAGGTGAGGAGAATGCGCGCACCCCGCCGAAGAGCAGCGTCGCGATGTAGACGATGAGCATCAACGCGAGCACCCCGCGCGAGCCGGCGAACAGCGCGCTCGTGCGCAGGATAACGATGGCTGGAGAGCGGCCCGGGGGTCAACCATCTGATACTCATACTGACAGTGACTGGCGCCGCGACGCACCGCCCATGACGGCGTCGCTGATGTACATGGCGACGGGTGGGAAGATGAGAAAGCGCCGACATCTGTGCGACGCGGGATGGCCAAGTTAGACAGGGGCACGCATTGACGCGGACGGGTGTGGGCTGCGCACGTCTGTCGGTGCAAAAGGCTGTTAGCAACGGCTGATCACACGCACGCGGGGCGCACCTCGGTTCCCACGTTCGGGTTGAGGATGACTGCCGGGAGGTGGGGGGCACAGCGTGAGTGCGCGGCCAGACGCGTGTGGTACGGACGACGCACAGGCGAGGACGACGCCGTACGCGACGAGCGGGAAGTATCGGTTCTGCAAGCACGACGACGGTCATCAATGGCAGGAAGCACGCGCGCAGGGTGCGGGCGCGACGCACGACGAAGAACAGCAGCTGGGTGGTGGACGGGCCGTGTCGCCTGCGGCACCACATCCAGGTCACTTCCGCGTCGAGCGTGATGGCCCAGTCGTAGTAGAGGATGACGATGCTCGCGAGCCAGTAGAGCTTCAAGCTGCCAATCGCGATCCAGTCTCAGTCACCGCAACACCCAACGCACGGACGCACGCACCTCTTCTCGTGAGCGGCCGCCAGGGCGACGTCGGCCTCCATCGAGGAGGGCACGACGAGCAGAGAAGGCGAAGCAGCGTGAGGACAAGAACGACGTCCTGCCTGCACAGCCGCCTGCTCTGCCGCGAGATGGAGATCGCTGCATGTCGAATCCGGAGCCCTATCATTATCATTATCAGATCAGGCCCTTGCCGCCCGTGATCCGCGAGCGTGGCAATCCTTACATATCCAGGTCTGGCGCCGTCTGCACGCACGCTGAAACTGGGCATAGATAGCGATACTGTATACCGAGTAGTAAAAGCCATAGTACATCCAAGCCAATAAAGCCCAAATGCGAGTAGAGTTGACGACGACGGAGTGAGGACTGCGGGGGAGCGGAGAAATGCGAGCGACGAGCCGGGCGGGGCGGGACGAGAAGGACGAAGATATGCTAGCGGTGCAACGGTGACGGTGGGGGTATGGGCAATAAAGTGTAAGGGGTGACATGTGCGTGTGCGACGAGGAAAGCGGGGGGAGAAATGAAGGATACAGCAAACGAGCGGACGGAGACGCGAGACGACCGGCGGCGGGGGGCTGGTGTTATTTTCTCTTCTCCTTCTTGGCCAGCTTTTCGCGGATCTCGGCGTTGCGCACCATCGCCTGCAAGTACTCGATCTTGCGCTCGTACCGCGCGCGCACCTCGTCGCGCTTCCGCCGGATCTCCGCGACCTCCGCGTCGACCGCGTCGCCCCCGCCGTCTGGCGACGTCGGCGAGCTACCGGCGCTGGCGGGCGTCCGCGGCACGGTTGGCGGCGCCGATTGCGGGAGCGGCAGGTGCGTACTGCTCCCCCCGCGCACGGAGCTATTCGAGCGTAACAAGCTGCCCCCGCTCGGCCTGAGCTTCGACGGCTTGCGCGACAAAACCGGCGCGGACGGCGAGGGCTTGATTTCCGCGGGCACGTCGTTCGGGACTAGCGTCCACGTCGACGGCGAGCGCTCGAGCCCGCGGTGGCCTGTTACGCTCCCGTCGCGCTGGTGTTTCGCCAGGGTAGACAGCTCAAGCCCGGAAAACGCGTCCAGAAGCCGCCGGCCCTCCGCTTCGACGTGCGCAATCTCGGACCGGATCTGGTCGGAGGACATGGCCATGAGCGTCGCCTGGTCGTGCGGCCGGTCGTCCGGCAGGATGGTGTCGTGGAAGCGGACGTTGAACGACGACGGCGGGCCGCGGCTCTTCGTGCTGCGGTGGCCGGTCCGGCGGGAGACGATGCTCATGGCGTCAGCCTGGGTTGTGCCCGTGGCGTCGCTTGTCATGGACGCAAACGAGTGTTGCTGCCGCAGCATGCGCACGCTCGCGGAGCTGGTGACGGTGATGGACGGGTGCGTCGCCTGCTTGCCGTGGAATGCGAACGACTGGCGGCCGGAGCGGATGGACGCCGAGTCGAACGGCGGGGCGGAGAAGGACGAGCGCGCGAGCGACTCCTGCGAGTTGCTGCGCGTCGTCGTCCCGCGGCGGAAGAGCGAGGACATCGCAGTGGCCACGGACCGGCTCGAGCGCACAGACGGCGGGCGCGCCGAGGACGGCGACGGCGCAGCGGCGGGCGCCTGCGTCTCCCCGTTGGCCACTGATGCGCGCGCGGTTAGCGAGCGAGCCGGTATGAGGCTGATGGCGCACCTGCCGGCCCCGGTATTCGAGCCTGGCTGGCGTCGGCGTGCTTGCCCGCGGGCGAGGTGAAGCGTTCGAAGAGGTTCTGGCGCAGGAGCCGGTACTGGTCGTCGCTGGCGGCGGGCGCGGGTCAGCGGGGGCGGCAGCGAGCGCGGAGACGGGCGTACTCGAGCAGGCCGCTCTCGTTGGCCGAGGCGAGCTCGTTGAGACGCTGTGCAAGAGACATACTGGGGCGGGGAGCAATGAGAAGCGCGCCGTTAGCAGCGGCAGATTATAAGGGACGGGTGGCGGCGCACGTCACGTTGTCCGTTTGCGGTTGCGGTACCGCCGCCGGGCGTGCGGGCTGTGGGTGCGCCTGGTGCAGGGCTGTCCCATACGCGGCCAGCTCGTCCTCGACCACAACGCGCTCCTTTAACTTGGACTTGTTGTACTGCGCCAGCGACTCAGCGGTTAGCCCGGAAAAGCTCCCTTGTATTGCCATTTCCGCGTACAAATTTCGAGCGGATGACCTGGGCGAGCGTCCGGTCGCCGTCGGGGGCGCCGTCGGGCAGCGGTTCGGGCTCGGCGCGGCGGGATGAGAAGAATCCCATCGCTGCATCGAGGCAGGCAACAGCAGCTTAGTTCGCGCCCAAACTCCGCACCCGCTCGACTCCCTTCCCAATGAGCACCAGCTTCCCGCCCGCCCCGCGCTCCCACGCCCGCCCCTCCTCGACGGTTATCTCGTACAGGCTGCGCACGCCCTGCAGCACGTGCGTCCGCCCGTCGGCCGTGCCCCAGACGCCCTTGCACCGCAGCACCTCCACGGCGGCCCCGTCCGGCAGCCGCTCGTCCCAGAGCATCCCCTGCAGCCACCGCTCCATGCGCCCCATCTCCTCCTCCGTCAGCTCAGGCACGGGCAGCACGACGCTCGAGATCCCATCCAGGTGATCATGATGCCCTGCGCTCTCAGCCCCGTGCGTGTGCTGTTCATCGTGCACCTCGGGCCGCGCCGCGTACGCGGACAGGTTCAGCACCTTGGCCAGGTCCAGCGCCCCGCGCGTCGTTCTATATACGGCCGTCGTCGGGTTCAGCGTGCCGATAATGGCCTCTAGCGCACCGACGTCGGCGGGAGTGGCGACGTCGACCTTGTTGACGAGGATCACGTCTGCGCAAGCCACCTGTCTGCAAAGCAATCAATCTAAGCCGCATACGCTGCGGATCCCATTCAACCTGCACGACAGACCCTGCTCTTCCCCTTCGGCCTGTCCACTGTCGCCGCGTAATTGCTGCATGCCAGCGTCAACACCGTTGCGCGCGACGATCAGCCCCCCATTCAATGCTCCTACCTTCAGACCAAACACGCCGTCCACGACGCAGACGACGCCGTCCAGGTATATGTCCGACATTTCCGAGTTCCTCCAGAATATGGGCGCCAGGGAGCCTGGCACTGCGGTGTCACAGACGATCCTTCAGGACAAGGGCATGGCCCGCTTACCAGGATCCGCGAGTCCCGTAGTCTCTAATAGAATATAGTCGAACGAGCCCTTCTTGCGCATGAGCTTCTCGATGGACGCGATGCCCGGGTCTTTGATGCTGCAGCACAGACAGCCGTTGGCGAGCTCGAGGTATTCCTCAGCCACCTCGCCCGGTGCGCCGTCTGCGCCAGCCAGGCCGATCGACTTGGCTGCGCGTCAATTGTAAGCGCGAAACCCATAGTGGAGGAGGTAGCGCGCACCTTCTATGTCCTGCAACGCGTCAAGGATGCGGCGTGAGAGCTAGGCGGACGTCGGACGAACAGCCGTGTCACTGAACTCGTTCATGATCACCGCGATGCGGAATCCGTGTCGTTCGGTGAGGATGTATCTGGGCACGCGTTAGATAGTGCATACGTGCTATAAAGGGAGGCGCGGGCGCACTTCAGCAAGGTCGATTTGCCCGCGCCGAGGAAGCCACATATGAGCGTCAGCGGAACGCGTTTCGTGTCTTGCTCGGGGACCAGAGGCACAGTTTCGACCAGCTCTCTGGCTCGCACTTCAGCTTCGTTCGCTGTTGCAGCAAGGGAGCGCGTACGGGATTTCGTCGTCGTCGTCATACATGCTCATGATCAAGCTTTGCGCGCCAGCCGGCTCAGTTCCGGCGCGATGTACTGAACATCCCCAAAAGAGCGAAGATCGTGCAATTCCCGATGCAACGCATGCCTGACAGTGAAACGGGTCGTTATATTGACCACGACGAGGTTGGGCTCAAACGCCGATATCCCCGACAATCTTATCAAGGCGGACTTTACGAGCAATCCCGCCGCGTTGCTTCCTGCTGTTGCGATGCGTGCACGACCAACAGCTCTGACCGTCCTCGCAGCGTCCCTTGGCGCCCATGCTCGTCTTCTGAAGGTCATATCCGGCTCTCAGCTCTCCACCTCGTCCGCCAGCGACTGCGCGAAGCATGCTTATCTAGGCACTTACGGCGACGCGCCTTCGTCCTACGCAGTCTACGAAGCCTTTGAGTCAGACAGCTCGTGCGCCGGTGCGGACCTGCATGTCAGCGACGGATATGAGCTCTTCCACGTCCAGGCGGCCGGAGTCGACGCGAGCGTGACTGGTGACTGGTCGTTCGCTGGCGCACTGCAGGATTTCCTGTTCTCCGTTGTCGACCCAGAGAGTGTCTCTGGGCCCCAGGTTGCGCTGCACGAGGCCCAGCAGGCAATTTTTTCTCTCCACGCGACAGAGTCCAGCGCCCTCCTCGCCATTCGGAAGTCGTCTGGCCCGGCACCCGCCTTCGCCGCTCTAGACGCGGCGCTCGAGCGGTCTCCCTATCTCTCCGCTGTCGCCCTGCCGACCAGCCCGCTCCCACTGCGCAAATCCGGAGAGACCTCCGCAGAAGAGGACCACCTCCAGGCTGTGCTCGATGACCTGGCCTTCAGCGGTGAAGTCGCCAGCGTCCTCAGCTCGCTCTCCCTCAAGGCCATGCACAGCGACGTCACTTGGCTTACCGGAGAGGACCCGAAGTCGCCCATCTGGTCGCGCCACAGCTACAGCGACGGCGCGCTGGTCGCGGCCGACTGGCTGCTCGGCCAGTTCGAGGCGAGCGGCGCGCGCTGCCGCCAGTGGCCGTTCCTTGACGGCTACGCGCCGGACGTCATCTGCGAGTACCCGGTGAGCGCGGCGGGCAACGCGTCCGCGCCGGCGTACATCCTCGGCGCGCACTACGACTCGCGCGGGTCGTGGGGCTCGACGCGCGCGCCGGGCGCGGACGACGACGGGTCCGGCACGACGCAGCTGCTGGCGATCGCGCGCGCCATCAAGGCGCGCGGCGTGCGCTTCCGCGCGCCCGTGCGGCTCGTCGCGTTCGCCGGCGAGGAGCAGGGCCTGCTCGGCAGCCGCGCGTACGCGCGCAAGCTGCGCGCGAACGGCGCGGACGTCGCGCTGATGATCCAGGCGGACATGCTCGCGTACCACGACCCCGCCGAGCCGCCGCAGCTCGGCCTGCCCGCGTTCATCCACACGCCCGTCGCGTCGCAGCTCGTCGGCAACCTCAGCGCGCTCTACGCGCCCGAGCTGCGCGTCGGCGTCACCGCCGCGTGCTGCAGCGACCACCAGAGCTTCGTCGAGCAGGGCTACGTCGCGACGCAGGTGTTCGAGCGTGCGGGGCCCATCATCGACCCCATGTACCACAACAGCGGCGACTTGGTGAACAGGACGGGATACGACCTCGAGCAGGTTCGCTCGATAGCGAAGGTCACGGTACGTCAACATGCGTGCGTTCGCGACCTTGGTTCTGACCCTTTATCACGTAGTTTGCAACGCTGCTTCATGCGGCTGGGTACGACCTGGAAGAATAGATGTATGGTATATGGGATACACATTTTGCATGGAACAAATGTCCATCAGAGTCGCGTGCTCGGGCAAGTCTGACGCAGACCTATAATCGTGCACACTGGAGCAAGGACACCCTCTCACGACACCGCGGGGCGCGTTGCCAAAATGGCCGGCCTCGCGGGGCCATGAGAAGGGGTTTAAAAGGTGGGGGGATGGAAGGTGAGTGGAGGAAATGGGGATTAGTGGGTAAGGACGCTAAACGGACGACAGAACACAAAGTAGAAAAGAACGGGAATTACGCGCGCTTGAACGCGTGCAGCAACTTCTCGACACGCGAGACCTTCTCATTCGCGACGTCCCCGGTGAGGGAACGCAGGACGTCGCTCTTCTCAGCGCCGACGGTGCTCGACGTGAACTGCATGCCGGGAAGCAAGAGAGCGCCGCGCAGACGGAACTCGTGCTCGGGCTCGATGTCCGCAAAGAGAGACGGGGACGCACCAACCCATTTCCCGCTGCGGTCGCGCACGCTCGATAGGTTCAGTGTGCCCGATTGCGTGTACTTGACGAACGGCGAGCGCTCAGCGAGCGGGCGGGACGCAAGGCTCATCGTGGAAGATTTGGCCGCTGTGTTCGTTCCAATGCTGGGCTTGGCTGCAGGGACCGGAGTGGGCTGCTCCGCGCTGACAGCGCGCGCGCGACGGCGGTATGCGCGCGCTTCGAAGCCGGAAGTGTTGAGGTCCCCGAGGCGGCCGGTGGCGAACAGATCCCTCTTGAACGACGTCAGGCTCTTGCTGCTGGTCATGCTGGCAATGGAAGACGACGACGAGGACTCTGGAACTCCAGGCTCTGACTGCTCGACTTCTGACTGAACGGTCTGCGAGGGCTTGGCGAACAGGAGGCCAGGAAGGATGCTCTCGGGGCGGACGCGACGGCGCACACCCACGGTGGCAATCTGCAGGTCTTCATCTTGGATGCTTTGCTTACGGACTCGCACAGGTTTGGCGAACAGTAGCTCGGGAAGGATGCTTTCGGGACGGACACGGCGGCGCTGGACTGTGCTCGCATCTTCATTAACGGGAGCTACTATGGGTTGAACTGTATGGGAAGTTTCAGCAAAGAACATATCAGGGAGCACACTCGAGTCGGGGCGAGCACGGCGACGCGTGGACCGCGCCGCCGCGCCCGTGCTTGCAACTTCGGCGAGCCGCGCCGCCGCCGACAGCTCGTCGACGAACGACGCGAGGCTCTTGGAGCTTCCGAAGCTGCGCAGCGACGACATGGAGAACGATGTATACATCATAGTGGGATGTGGGGATTGGGAGGTGAGGTTTAGGGGGTGTGAGGATAGGGGCAAAAATGCAACAGAAGGACCGGACAGGACTGGGGGAAGTCAAGCTGGTTACAGAACCGGAAGGTCCCGCAAGGCCTATAACAGGTGGGCGAGGTGGCGGTGGGCGGGAACAGTCGGATAGGTTTACCCGCGGAGGTCCGAGGGAGGCAGAGGATCGACATTCTCGAGCACACACGGTGGTTGTGTGCCCCGCCCCGGCGGATGCGGTGTCGTGGGAACATCGGGAGTGTAATTTAAGAGTAATCTCAGTTACTGCTTATAAATGAAACTGAAATCGTACGAGTGTTCCTAAGGAACTCATGAAGATAATCTTGATATAGGTTGTAAGATGATTGTGTCGTGCCTCGGAGATTACCGTCCCGATGTTCCCACGACACCGCATCCGCCGGGGCGGGGCACACAACCACCGTGTGTGCTCGAGAATGTCGATCCTCTGCCTCCCTCGGACCTCCGCGGGTAAACCTATCCGACTGTTCCCGCCCACCGCCACCTCGCCCACCTGTTATAGGCCTTGCGGGACCTTCCGGTTCTGTAACCAGCTTGACTTCCCCCAGTCCTGTCCGGTCCTTCTGTTGCATTTTTGCCCCTATCCTCACACCCCCTAAACCTCACCTCCCAATCCCCACATCCCACTATGATGTATACATCGTTCTCCATGTCGTCGCTGCGCAGCTTCGGAAGCTCCAAGAGCCTCGCGTCGTTCGTCGACGAGCTGTCGGCGGCGGCGCGGCTCGCCGAAGTTGCAAGCACGGGCGCGGCGGCGCGGTCCACGCGTCGCCGTGCTCGCCCCGACTCGAGTGTGCTCCCTGATATGTTCTTTGCTGAAACTTCCCATACAGTTCAACCCATAGTAGCTCCCGTTAATGAAGATGCGAGCACAGTCCAGCGCCGCCGTGTCCGTCCCGAAAGCATCCTTCCCGAGCTACTGTTCGCCAAACCTGTGCGAGTCCGTAAGCAAAGCATCCAAGATGAAGACCTGCAGATTGCCACCGTGGGTGTGCGCCGTCGCGTCCGCCCCGAGAGCATCCTTCCTGGCCTCCTGTTCGCCAAGCCCTCGCAGACCGTTCAGTCAGAAGTCGAGCAGTCAGAGCCTGGAGTTCCAGAGTCCTCGTCGTCGTCTTCCATTGCCAGCATGACCAGCAGCAAGAGCCTGACGTCGTTCAAGAGGGATCTGTTCGCCACCGGCCGCCTCGGGGACCTCAACACTTCCGGCTTCGAAGCGCGCGCATACCGCCGTCGCGCGCGCGCTGTCAGCGCGGAGCAGCCCACTCCGGTCCCTGCAGCCAAGCCCAGCATTGGAACGAACACAGCGGCCAAATCTTCCACGATGAGCCTTGCGTCCCGCCCGCTCGCTGAGCGCTCGCCGTTCGTCAAGTACACGCAATCGGGCACACTGAACCTATCGAGCGTGCGCGACCGCAGCGGGAAATGGGTTGGTGCGTCCCCGTCTCTCTTTGCGGACATCGAGCCCGAGCACGAGTTCCGTCTGCGCGGCGCTCTCTTGCTTCCCGGCATGCAGTTCACGTCGAGCACCGTCGGCGCTGAGAAGAGCGACGTCCTGCGTTCCCTCACCGGGGACGTCGCGAATGAGAAGGTCTCGCGTGTGGACAAGCTGCTGAACGCGTTCAAGCGCGCGTAATTCCCGTTCTTTTTCTACTTTGCGTTCTGTCGTCCGTTTAGCGTCCTTATCCCACTAATTCCCACCTCCCTCACTTACCTTCCATCCTCCCACTTTTTAACCCCCTTCTCATGGCTCCGAGGGGCCAGCCATTTTGGCAATGCGCCGCCCGGTGTTGTGAGAGGGTGTTCTTTTCCCGGCCAGTAGTGTTTATCGAGCAGGACTTCACCAGTCCTCGAACATGCAGATTCTATCAGCCCGAGCGCCTAACGCCGTTTTCGTCTCGTTGGGGTAGATAATGCGAACAACATGGGGACTAGGAGTCTCGACGTTGGTCATACTGTATAGAGGGCATGTTTGGCAGGTCAAATCAAGGTCCGACTCTACTCTTTCTCCTGCACACCGTGCTGCCCGGTTTTGATGACACAATGCGTACGCTCACTTGTGAATTGTGCAACCCTCCTGTGCCAGAGTCCTGGTGGCCGATGATTCGCGAGCATGCGCGCGCATTCAACCCTCTGACGACGCCTAGCACATGGGGGCACATGGGCCACACCCGCATTCTCCTCGGCGTGGGCTACGACGAATGCACGGCCTTTCATCTCACCGGGTACCGGATTCTGAGTGCTCCCATAGAACAGTGCGGCCGCAGTGGACTTTGCGACGGTATGGCTCGTTCAGGGCCGCCGAAGCCCCAGGCAGACCCTGACTCTGAACGGCGCATCAATGCAAGACGAGTCCATTGCGTGGTACACTCGGTTACCACCCGTGGGCGTGAGCGTGTATCCAGCGGTTTCGTCTGTTGTTGCGTATATTGTACAATGAGCCTATGTCAGAAAGGGACGGTCAGGCAATTAATGCAACCCTTGGAGTTGCTCCAAGAGGGCATTTAGCTCCTTCTCGGTGGTAGTCGTGGTAATGCGCTCAAACTCGCTGCTGCCCTGCATGATACGCTCGTAGTCGTCTGAGTCTGGCGCAACGTCGTAGAAGCGCTCGAGCAAGTCCCCGTCGATGAAGTTGGCCGCAGAGCGCTGCGCATCGGACACGCCATGCTCGGAGTGCGGCGCCCGCCATCTGTTGACCGCGCGTTAGCTCTAGCTTCTCATGTGAGGGTGCACGCACAAGTCATGCTTCGGGGCGCCCTTGTCGAGCACCTTCTCCATGTTGCGCTCCAGGGCGGAAAGGGCCCACGAGGCATCCTTGTCGGCCTCGGCGACGATGCCAATCCGACCGAGCGACGTGACAAACACCTGCTCCGGCACAATGGCAGCGCCGATGGTTGGCGCAGAAAGTCTGCCTGTATCGGTGTGAGCACTTGGGAAAACTAGATGGTACAGGCCGATCCTTACCTGGGATAAACTTGTTCACTTGGTCGCCCAAATGGTAGCTGCCGTCGATCTCAAGCTTGCGGTCGGTTGGGGACTCCTGGCGGAATGTATGCAAGTTGTAATCAATCTAAAAACAAGGCAAGTCAGCAGCGAAGTAAGTGACGACAACCGCGTTGCCTCACATTTGCGGTGATCACTGAACCGCTGCTCATAACGTCCAGGGCGAGAGGGAAGATGGGGCCGAAATGTCGTGCAACCGTCTGCAAGTTATCGTCTTGCCAGCGAAGTATCGCGATGGATGCAACGCTATCTCCAACGTAGATGGTGTCCCCGCGTGCAGCTAGCGAGGTTACGATGTAATTGTGGTTCCATTCCTTCTTCTGGCGGAGGGTGAGATGGGACGCGCGCTCTGCTTCCGATAGCGTGTTTCTGCGCAGCTCGTACAAGATAACCTTCGATGTTGTCAGTGAGTTGTTCTGACGGCGTAGGGGAGGTTGGGCTCGCGCACAGCAGTGTTAACCCCGGCCACGATCAGGCCATCGACGGACGTCAAAGAGAGCACAGCGCCCGGCACCTGGAGGAACGCCGTGAGCCACGATCCGCCGGTGCCCGAGTCTTCAAGAGAGCCGAAGACGAGGATGCGTCCGCGACTGGGCTCCATCTCGTTGTCCTTGATGTAGGCCGTGCCCACGACGAACATTTCTGTACGTGACTCGGGCATTATTGGCAGTGATGCCACGCTCGTAATCTCCTCGTTGTCGTCCAATTGCATACTGCTTAGAGCTATATAGTGGACCAACACTCAGACGCGAAGACTCGGGTACAATGGAACGTACTGTCGAAGGTGTCCTGATTCATGATCTTGAACGACGATGTCACGGTCTCGGGTTCGCCAAGGAGTACAGGCTGTGACTGTATGGTGCCAACGCCGAAAGCTTTTGCATGAGCATTGTAGGCGATGCGTCGTGGATTTTCAAGCCCCATAGGGATCTGAGACGGAGAGTCAGTCACCTACACTTCCGCGTCCGACAAAGACTTGCCGTTTTGATATGAAGCCGTTGGACTTGCTTTACGCGCGCGATGAGTAGACTGCCCGGCGAAATGAAGACTGTTGTATGCTCAAACCCAGGTGTATGCAGCGGAACGGCGTTCGTGATATCCTGAAGCATACCGTTGTTAGGGATCGCACGGGTTGTTGAGCATTGCAGACACGCACCTTCACAGCTAGCGCGGAGTGTTGCAAACGGCCAGAGTCCCAATACAGCACGGTGACCAAGCTCCCGCACGCGACGACGCGATCTCCGTCGCGCCTCAGACGCACAGGCAAACTCCCAAGACCGACGGTGCGCGGCGCCTCCAGTGTCCACTCCTTGGTGATACGGGCAGCGACGACAGTGCCGTTTGCACAGCCGGCGAGGACATGTCGGTTATCCCTGCCCTGCCCAAAGTCGACGAGAAGCACGCTGCATGCAAGCGCAGGCAGCTGCAGCGTCGCGTGCGCCGCCTCGTCGCGGAAGAGCGCGCCCATTCGGCGCACCTGCACCGTATTGTCCCATTTCGCGACTACGACGGCGTCCGTGACTCCCGTGCGGGGGTCCGCCGGCTCGATGCACAGAGCAGACCACTGCCCACGGAGTGTCCACTCGAGCTTCTGCCCCTTCGTCTCCAGAATCTCGTCGTTCTCCAGCCTAATGTAGACGAATGCGCCGTCGGAAAGCGCCAGGAGTGCCTGCGTGTACGAGCAGCTAGCGAGCACAATTCCCTGCGGATAATCCTTTCTGGAAATCTCCATCACCATATTGTTCACTAGAACCACTCGCTTGTTCGTGATTTGTAGCACGTAAGATGTCTCCGCCTGGTCCTTGTGCGCGAAGTTACTGGCAGCCAGCGTGGGTTCGCTCGTGACGAACGGGCCGTCTTCCACGGAAATATCTTCTCCCTCAATGTGCACGAATTTCGTGTCGACGTGCGAGGAAACGAGCATCCACTTGTCTTCTTTCGCCTCGGTGGATGCACGTAAGGGAAAGACGTTCTCGGTGTGCGGGAACGCATCGATGATGGCCAGCTGCTCGAGTTCCGCGCTTTTCTGAACGATGCGAAGAGAGCCAGTGCTGTAACCGCCGGAACATGTGATGACCTGGGGCTATCGGTGCTGTCAGTCTTGAGAAATGAGCAAAGTAGGAATGGGCGCACTTGGTTGGAGTTGTTGATGTCGACGACAACAGCGTCAACGATTGGGGCTAGGTTGCTGTATGTCTTCACAACCGAGATGTAGGAACCCGACGCGTCGGCGGCCGTCGACAGTCTTACGAGCTGGGAATCACCAAAATGTGACCCCACGTACAGAATGCCGTTGTCCAAGTATGTCAGCGTCGTTGCAGGCGAAGTCTAGAGAGAATGAGATACGCCTTGAGAGCAGAAGCGGAAAGCACTTGCCTGGCCAAGTAGCACGGGCGATATCGTCATATTGGCATTCTCATTCCGCGACACGCAGACGAGGACAAGCCGACCGTATACGTCGCCAATCAGAATACGCTCGTCGTCGACCATGGTCCACGCGCTGACGTCGCCCCATTTCCACGGCTCGGACACATGTATCTCGGCCAGGGCGGGCTCGGACGCCGCGGCCTTGCCTTTGCCGCTCGTCGACTGCCGCTTCTTCTTGCGCGCAGGCGACTCGTGCACGTCGGCGGGCGAGACCTTGTACACGCGCAGACTCGCGCCGCCGATGGTGAGGACGCAGCCGAGCGCGCGCAGGGGCGCGAGCGCGTGCGTGTTGTCGTTGAGCTTGCTGGTGAACAGGTGCTCCGTGCGGCCGCCGACGTCGCTCTCGTCGACGAGCACGGGGCGCGTGAGCACGCGCCGCTTGTCGTCGGTGTCGATGTGCAGGATGGCCAGGACGGGCACGTCGCCCTCCGCGGGCACGACGCACGCGCTGAGGATGCTGAGCTCGCGCAGGTTGCAGTCGAAGCACTCGTTGTCGAGCACACCGCGCTCTTCGTCCAGGCGCAGCGCGTGCAGCTTGCCCTTGTAGTGCATCGAGAACGCGTACTCGCTGTCGGGCGTCGCGAACGCGCCCGTGAAGAATTCCGCCGGCCGCGCGCCCCGCGCCTTGAGGTCGCGGTTGCACACCAGCACGAGCTTGTCGCCGCGCAGCTTGAGCACGAGCGCAGCCGGGTCTGGCATGTCCGTTGTCACGAGAAACCTGGGGCCTTTGAGCGCGACCATGTCCAGTACACGCGCGTGCAAGACCATATGCGCCGTGCGCTCGACGGCGCTGTCGGTCAGCGCATGCGCCTCGATGCGGTCGGCGTAGGCGACGATAAGCGCTAGGCTTCCATCGTCGAGCTCGAGCTTGAGCGAGCGCACGACCGAGCTCCCTGGGTGAACCGTGCTCACGACGCGCATTATGGTAAGCAGACAAGCAGCGCGCGCTGTTGCCGGTCTCGGGCCGACGTCAGCTTAGTCACACTATACAATCCGTGAACAGCTGAAATTGTCTCTTCGGGCTCGCGACAAAACGCATGGGCATAAGGACGGATGTATTGAGAGGAGTATAGAGAGCGGAAGACAGAGGAGAGTGTATACCAGGCCCTATCCATGCAGGTCGTAACAAGCAAAGTGACGATGTATGTACGAGTCCGGATCCATATACGGGTGCGTGATGTCGAGAGAGGCAAGCGCAGCGAGAGAGACGAGGGGAAAAGATCCAGAAGGGGGAAAGAGGAGCATGGCATCTTTGCCATGTTGCGACAGCAAAAACTCGAAATCAGACGAAGAGCGAGCTGACGAATATCTGCGCGCTCTGCACCACCGACGGTGCCTCCCACGTCCCCGGCATGGACACAGTCTCCTCCATGCCCTGCGGCGCGAAGTAGTAGCCTGCGACCAGCACGACGTAGGAGCAGATGAGGATAGTGCCGCGGTGGTAGTTGCTCTTCGCCTCAATGTAGGTATACGTGAGCAAGAAGATCGACAAGATAATGGCAATCACGTCCCAGCGCGGGAAGATGAGCCTGCAGAGGCGCGTCAGCATTTCTCGGGTGACCGCAGATAACGAGCACGTACGTGAAGATATCCGCACGCGACCCGGGGTGGTGCGGGTTCCACCATGCCGAGAACGCAACCATAGCCGGGATCTGCAACAAGCAAACCTGCAACGCGTATGCCGAACCAATCTCCATACTATGCGGGACGTGTCAACATTACAGCAGCAACGAGCGGCGGAAGGTGAGCGTACCTGAGCGCAATGTTACCGTTGAGCGCGAACGACATGGCGTTCATGAACTCGGTCGTGTTCGGCACGAGCGCGAAGAGGGTGATACCAAGAAGCTTCTCGTCGACACCCGAGCCAGCCAGCACAACGTCGACGACGTCGACGAGGATTTCTGTAAACGCGTACGTCAGCACTCATGCTCATGCGCCCGAGGCTGAACGTACCCGCGATCATCGCGTAAAGCGCTGTACACGCCAACAAGACAGTCGCGCTCGTGCCACGGCTCCAGTTAGGTGCATCGTGCCCACCATGTCCACCGCCATGTTCTCCGCCTTCCTCGCCGCCAGAGGCACGCATACGCATGGGCGACGTCTGATGGCGCAGGGCAGAGACAGTCGCGACGGCGACGGCGCGGGTGAACTCATCGGCGTTCACCTGCGCGGGCGGCTGCAGTCCGGTGCTCTTGACGGCCTGGTTGACGGACTCGATGAGCGGCGTGAAGCCCGGGCCGTAGCTCGTTCTCCGCGGCGACGCGGGAGGCTGCGGTCCAGAGCTTGACGCTGCTGCTGCAAAGTTCACTGCGCAGAGTGTAAGCAAAGAAAAGGAGGAGAGGCGAGCGACGGAGACCGACCAGAAGGTCCAGCGATGCTGCCTGTGGTGGTAGACACGCTCGTCTTCCGCGTGAGCGACTGGCGACGCGGCGCAAGGATGGCGGGCGGGTTAAGCAGCTTGTGGTAGATGGACATGCGGCCGGTGCCGCCGCCCGCGAGCTGGTCGAGCGGGTTGTGTAGCAGTTGCTGCGGGTTCTGCCAGATCTGCGACGCGTGCGTGCGCAGCGAGAACCAGAGCCCGACAAGGTACGACTACACAACGCCCGCCATTCAGCAGTCAGTCGTAATGATTGTGGGGCGGACGCACGAAGACCAGGATGAACGCGCAGAAGTACGACAATTTCTGAACTGTCGACAGGTAGAATGGGTCCTGCGCCGGGTTGGGGTGGTTGTAGTAGCAGCGCTTGCACACCCAGGGGTTCGACGTGCCGTTGCCCGGCGCCGGCGGGCATCCATCGCAGATCAGCTCAAACTGTACCCCAGAAATCAGCCTCAGGGAACAAGAAGGTGCGATAAGACGGGACTGACGTTCCCGTAGGTCTGGTAGAACAGCGTGGGCGTGAGGGCGCCGATAATGGCCATGATCAGCATGGTGGATGTGACACCCGCAGACTTGGCGTTGAAGGTCTGCTCCTTCTTGCGCACGGCACCGCAGAGCATACTCATGCCAGGCATGAGGAGCACACCGGCGAGGATGGAGCCGATGATGGAGCCCTCTACGAGCCCACCCTTTCCGTCGACGAGAGCGATGCCGTAGAGCAGGATCTCGATGATGGAGCCGAACGTCGCGTTGATGACGGCGCCCATGCCGATGCTACTCTGGGCCGAGATGCTCGCGACAGCCATGCCAATGAAGTACGACAGCGGGATCACACTAGCCAAAGACAGCACGAAGATGAAGGCGCGCGAGGCGAGGAACGCAAGCACACCGGTCAACGGGCGTCCCTCGTGCTCACGATGCTCCGCGTATTCGAGCAGGACCATGCCATCGAAAATAGCGAAAAAGACGACGGGGATCAAGTTCACGAAGAGGATGTTGACGCCACCAACAGTATACTTGTAGTACTGCCAACCCGCTGCGCGGTACGTGCAGAGCAGGACCGTGGAGTCGCCCGAGCCCGACGGGATGTTCTGGCCGGCGAAGAGGCGGGGGTACTTGGGCTGCGGAGCGTCGGCCTGCGCCTCGTTGTCCACCGAGGCGGGGTGCACAAGGATGACCGGGGCGGCGCAGAAGCGAATCCTGGTGGGACGGATGAACATGTGGTTGATGAGCTCCCAGTTGAGCTTCGCCATGGGGATGGTGAGGACGAGGGCCCAGCAGATGGTGCAGACGATGAGAAGCAGGGGTGCAATAATCGTGATGAGCAGAAGCCAAAAGACGGCGCGGCCGAGCCAGTCGTGGGACGAGGACTCGTCGGCGGCGTCGCCGTGATTCTCAGTCGAGCCGTAGATCTTGACGCCGCCAGTCGTGCGGACCTGCTTCCGGCCGTTGTTGAGCAAAGTCGAGCGCTCGCCTGCTGCGCCAGAGGCAAGGTTCGAGTTCCAGGATGACGAAGACTGGTGATTGCCAGCCCTGCGCGGCGGACGAATGGTGCCCTCCGGGCTGTGGGGGAAGTACGAGGGTTCGTCAGGCAGGCTGTTGTCCTCCTGGATGCCGACGAGCGAGGATGACTGCCTGACGGTGTGTGCGGAACGCGCGTCGACGCTGTTCTCGCGACTGGAGGAGTAGCGCGGGGTGGAGGTGCCGTCGTCGCCGTCCGCGAACGGGTCCTCGTCGTCGTCCTCGTCGTCGTCCTTGCGGTCCTGCTCAACGTATTTGCCGAACGGCCATGCGATGTACCAGCCGAGACCGAAGACCAGCCAGGCGTAGCGACGGCCGCCCTTGGGTGTGATTGCGAGGATGCCGGCGACGACGAAGCAGGCGAGCGCGAGCCACCAGCCGAAGACGACGGTCCAGAAGATGTTGCCGGGCAGCAGATGGCGCTCTGCGGCTGCGCTGGGGTCCGAGTGCAGCGCAGTCTCAGCGTTGCGGGTCACCGAGCGCGACTTTTTGTAGAGCGCCGGCTTCCAGATGGGCAGGCCGAAGGGGTGCTCGACGTTGATGAGCGACTGGCGCTCCTTGAGCGTGACGGGGTCCGCGTCCTCGTCGTCGGTGAGGCCGTCGCCCGAGTGCCGCGAGAGCACGTCCGCGGGCGGCTCGCGCTCGTCGTCCGAGCCGGCGTCTGAGTGCACGCGTACCATCGCCGCTGGGTCCAAGCAGCGGCCGCGGGAAAGGGGCGAGGGCGAGGGGGAAGGAAGGGGAAGGGGAGCCGAACGCCCAACTCCGCCGTCTCAGCTATGCCGCCCCGCGAGCTGCCCGGGCTCTACTGGGACGACGCCCGCCAGCGCTACTTCCCGCTCGCCTCCAGGCCGCGCCCGGCACCGCACACAACGCTGCAGCCCGTCCAGCCCGCCGACCACGCCCCGCGCCTGCCCAGCGAGCCCCAGCCGCGCATCGTGCGACGCGCTCAGTCGGCCCAGCGCCCCGACCGCGCTAGCGTCCGCCAGTGCGCGCCAGTCGGTTGCTACGCGGCGGCGCTGATGCGCATGTGTTTCTGCACAGCGAGCTTGCGGCCGGCCACTGGTCGCGTGCCACCTACGCCATAGACGGCGCCCTGCTCGGCCTCGGCGCACACGTCGCTGTGACCGCTTTTGGCGTATGAAATGCCTCTTGGAAGCAATACTATCCTGGTACTGAACAAGCACCCAGGTTATCCCGGATGACGCAGACGAAGGGCCGTCGAAACGGGGCCTCACCTTCGCCGTCGGCTGCTCGGACGGCGCAATCTTCAACTCGCGTCCCGGCCGCGGCGCCCGGCGACGCTGGCACGCAATCCACTACATGCAGTCCCGCGTACGTCCCCCGACGTCCCCCGGAGACCCCGCGCTCATCTCAAAGCAGGTGTCTGCCATCTGCGCATCTGGCCCAACCTGGATGTATGCAAGCACTCGCCGCGGCATCAACTCGTTTCTTACGTCATGAACCCCCAGAACGACCAGCTTTGGCAGTCCCTGCGAAATCTATTTCAGCTCGACGCCCGTCGAAAGCGCATTACGGTAACACTGGTCCCCTACCAAACGTCATTACCCCTATTCACGCGCGCACTGCGTTCAGAACGGTCTGTCTTTCGTTCGCCTCACGTGTCGTGCGCGACGTCCGCGCCGCCCAGTTCGACGGCCGCTCCGTCGCCCTCGGTCAGTCACACCTCCATTCTGATCCCCATCCCCTCTGATGTCAGCGAAGGCGGCGGCGGCGCAGTGACCCTGGTCGATGCCGAAGAAGGCCTCAAAGCCGTCTTCCCCGCCACCTCCGACGTCCTGACGCTCTCCTTCCCCGCTGGCTCCTCCGAGATCATCAGTGGCGCGCGCGACGGCACCGTGCGCATCTTCGACGTGCGTCTCCCGCCGAAGCAGCACGCGCCAGACATTCTGCAGGGCCGGCTTACGCGCCTCGGAACCTCTGCCGCGCATGTGCGCGTCGTGCAGGACAACATGCTCCTTGTCGGAAGCCTTGGCGGTCACCTGGAAATGCACGACCTGCGGTTTATGCGACGACGCCTGCCGAGTGGGGAGGGCGCAGAGCCTGTCATGATCCTGCGCGGTCATGTGAACTCCTATGCGATGAGCTTGGTGAGCCTTTCTTCTCCTTGCTCTACCACTCTCCTGACAACCCGCGCATCGCAGCCTATCGAAACCGACCCCGCAGAAGAGTTCCTCTTCGCTGCAGGCCAGGACCGCCGAGTGCGCATGTGGAGCCTGCGCACTGGCGCGTCTGTTTGCCCCAGCGACTCTGCAGGCTCGCATTTCCTCGGCCGCGAATTCCCTGGACCTATCGTGGGCCTACATGTCGATGCTGAGTCTGCGAACGGGCGAGGGCTATACGTCGTGTGCGAGGACAAGGTCGAGTATTTCACCTGACCGCACACGGCATGCTCCCCTCT
Organism: Auricularia cornea; assembly: GCA_030578095.1. Taxonomy (NCBI): domain Eukaryota; kingdom Fungi; phylum Basidiomycota; class Agaricomycetes; order Auriculariales; family Auriculariaceae; genus Auricularia; species Auricularia cornea. The sequence goes on from JARLTE010000008.1 coordinate 2,308,062, forward strand.
GGAGCAACCATCTTGTGCGCGTCTGACGCCAGCAAGAGCTCGCTGTGCTCTGATGCTCGCAGCGTCTGCAATGACTGTCCAGCAGACGAAAGAGGCGGTCGTGAGATTGACCACGCCTCGGACTTGCTGTGTCCCGGAGTCAGTGGGAGTGGGAGGGATTCACCCACAAGAACTTTGGAAGCTGTCGCTCCCCAGTTATGCGCGCTTTTATTCAGTATCTAACGGTCGGTACAAAACAGTAAAATCGCGTTCCTATTCAGCACATGTTCACTAGTAGATTCACGCATCGGCCATGACCTGGTCTTCCTGCGGCTGCTGCTGGACCGCCGCCGCCGCTGCCGCCGCATCGCGCTTCTTCCGCCGGGCCTCTTGGAGCCACGATTGGATGCGCACCTTCAGCTCCTCGTCTGCGGGGCGTGAGTGGACAAGCACAAACTCGAACGACACGGGAGACTCACTGGCAACGCAGTCCTCGATCTTGAGTGGCACACGGTTGAACGGGTCGGTCGGGTCGGAGAGCAGGTGCGCCTTGATTGTTGCGAGGTCGATGTTCGTCTTGGACGAGGGCAGCGTGACGGGATCCTTCATGAGCGTGTACATGAGCGGGTCTGCGCGAAGTCACAAATGCGCGTCAGCCGTCAGGACACCGAGGCTGCATGCATCGGGAGCACGCACCGAGGAACTCGTCCGGGATCTCGCCGACGTCGTCCTCCTCCTCGATGGTGAGCTTCATGGCCTCGACCTTCTCCACGAAGAGCACAAACTGCTGGATCTCCGCGTCGGGCTTGAGCACGTAGCGGCGCGCGACGGCGGCGGCGTGGAGGAAGGTGCTCTGCGAGTAGCTGCGGCCCTCATTCGCGACGGCGCGCACGAACTCGGGCTCCTCGCTCAGATTGAGGAAGACGTCCATGATCTCGGCGAGCAGCTCGCGCGGGCGGAAGCGGTACTTCTTCTCCATGTCCTTCACCTTGAGGTTGCCCGAGCGCGGGCCGGCCATCGTCTCGAGGTTGTACGCGAGCATCGCCGCGAGGCGCTCAACGATCTCGCCGCTCGTGAACGGCGCGCGCGTCTGCAGCGTGAACTTGCGGAAGAGGCCGAGGTTCACGGACGAGAGGTCGACGAAGAACGGCACGCCGTCCTGCAGCTGCTTCAGCCGGCTCTGCTTGTCGTTCCGCTCGTTCTCCGGCCGCGCGTTCCACTCGTCGACGTTCGCTATCTCCTGCTCCAGCTCGTAGATCTCGGACAACTTCCCGATCGACTCGTCCAGTGCGAACGTCGTGTCATTCATCAACAGGTTGATCAGTCGCGGGAAGAACTTGCTGTCCCTGACCAAGAGTCAGGGCAATATTGCGAAGACTAGGGGGTGCGTACTTCGACACCGTTTCGAGGGCCTCACGGTGGACGGGGTTGTCCCACATCTGCTGTAGAACATGGGTTATGCTTCGCCTACGATCAAGGTCAGATTGTGCAGCGCTGGTTGTGAGGCAGAAGCGAACCGATAGCCTACAGAGTGTCAACAGTCTGTTGCCCTGGCGAGAGGATGGAACGTACTGAATTTATCCCAGAATTGCGTGTGGGTTCCTGTCATTTCCACCTCGACGTAGAAGTTGAGCAGGGTGCGCATGAGATGCTTGAGGGCGATTGGGTTCGTGTTGATAAGGTCGCTAAACACGCCGACGTTGCGCGACTGGCCCCAGCCATCCGTACCGAGGAACAAAATCTGCGGAAGAACGCTGTGAGAAGCTTGGAGCAGTGCCCTCGAAAGGCAGCTCACCTGCACGCAGTCCGTCTTGATATAAGGGCTGTGGATGTACCATGTCGAAGTCAGGAATGTCAACAGGAATTCCAGCATTTCCTTCAGAGCCAGGGCGTTGATCAACTCCGGCTGCACTCTATCCAAGTATATCAGACATTGTCCCCGGGACCATGAAGCTTCCTTGCACTCACTGTAGCAAATGCGTGACGGGCTTGAGGATAATCTCGAAAAAGTACTCGGGGAGGTTCGCAAACGCCGGGTTGACCTCCTGCGGGAGAGGCAACCTGCGAGTCTTCGCTTAGCGTATGCACGTCAAGCAGCTGTCGGCTCACTCGATCTGTTGCGCAGGGAAGGTATGAGAGGGCTCCGCAACGCGGGTAAGCCACGCAGCAGTGAAGCCGCCGAATGTGAGGGTACGGAAGACCATGTCTGGCTCGAGCAGCTGCACGTGCATGGTGAGGAGGTACGAGGTGTATTTTGAGATCAACTCCTTGCACTGGCGCAGATCTTCCTCGGTCCCCTCCTACACAGGGAAATTTCAATAGAACGTCACGGGGCGGGGCATTCCACACATACCCGGCGGCCGTTCTGAATGTCGGACTGACTGCGACGAATGTTGCCTATTTCCTTGTGAATTTGATCATAGCGTGCGAGTGCACGCTGGTAGCCCAGGTGGCCGTAGGCTGCCGTCAAGTAGAAGATTTCTGTGATAAAATTGGGCGGAGCTGCGGTGGACTGTGAGCAACTAGGGCTGCACATGAGGACAAGCGAAGAACGGACCGGAAGGGGGAGTAAGGGTCTTTTTCCACTCGGCAGTTTGCTCGCTCGTGGCTTTGAGCTTTGTCTCGTCCTTAACGTCCACGCGGGTATAATGCGCGAGGTACTCTGGATCAATGCGGTCCAGCTATCAACGAAATTCAGGTTAACTCCAGAGGGCAGGATCAATATTTGCGCGCACCTTTGAGTACTTGGAGTCCATGAATGGCTCGGAGAAACGCAACAACACAGCGTAGATGTTCAGGAAGAAGCTGTCCGTCGCAACGAGACCGGCGTTCACCTTGAAGTAGCAGGGGAAAGCGTCATCACACCGAAGCACACGTGCGGAGCATACACGCACGTGACTACCTGAGCGTTTCCAGTTCGCGTTGAGGACACGCGAGAACAGCTCCAAGACAGCTTCGCGAGAACTCGGCGATGCGCGGACGAGAGCATTAAAGATCTGGAATAACGACGTCTGAAGCGCTGGTGTCAGAAAACGACGATGTAAGCACCGTAAGGGTTGTGTATACCTGCAATGCCACGAGGGTACCGCGAAGGCTCGCATTGGATGATTCGACGTCCGGGCGCGTCCGCTTTTCGGGCTCGGAAAAGTAGGTCTCTGGTATTTGTTTCTACGAAGAGGTCAGAAGTAGTAGGAGCTTTTAGGCGAGAGAGAGCATACCCATTCCGTAGGCATGATGTGCAGCCGTAACAGCGGACCGAGCAGGCATCCATACTCAAAGTGTGGTCCCGTGAGGTTGCTGGGACACCACCGCGGCAATCTGGTGATCATGGCAGCAACGGGCTTGCTTGACACGAGAACCTCGAGTGCAGAAACAGCCTGGCGCCAGCCGGCGTCGCCTCCTCCAAGACCTTCCCTGCGGAGCAAGGCTGGGTTCTTCCAGGCAACGAGCTCCACAACCGGGCCCAGTACATCCTCGAGGCCATCGTCTTCAAAACGGCGGCCAAGGTCCCCGATGAAGACCTCGATGTCGCCAGGGGGAAGAAGCATATTGTTTCCCACTGACAAAAGATGGCCAGTGAAGGACGAAGCCTTCATGAGCGCATCGACAAGTTCGTCGTGACCAGTTGGCCGCCTGCATCCTGAATTCAGATAGGCATCGAATCATTGGACGATACGCACGAGGTCGATTGAGGGAACATATCTGGGCTTTGGAGCGTCAGGCCCACATAGCTGATAATAAGCTCCCGAAGCTTGTCAATGGTAGGCATCGCCTTCGCCACATCGTCCTTGCTGTAGTTCTACGAGAGACGATTCAGTGAATGCTCAAGGTCGTAGGATGAATCTGGCTTACCTTCTTGATCAGCAGCGGGCGCGCAGCATTGACGCGTTTCCAGCATCCAACGAGATACTCGAACACTGTCTGGTCTGCAGGCAGAGATGCGGCAACCTGAAGAACCTCCGGGTCATCTCTGTGGAAGGTGTGAACAGAGTTCCGGTGTGCGCAGGCGGGTTCGTTACGCACGACATGACATTGGGGTCCAGCTCCAGGCGCGAGATGAGCAGCTGGTCCACGATGTCCGAGTCCAGACGAAGAGGCTTATTGGCATCTGAACCGCAATCAGCCAGCGGCTAGTGCAGCACGGACGCGGCAGACGCACCGGACGAGCGCAGATCTTCCATAAGGCCCTTGAGCCACACGACGTTCCATCCCTCGCGCTCTGCTGTATCTCTCTGTGGCGGCAATGACAAATGAGCGACAGGAACTCCGGCGATGAGTGTGGGGCTTACGTCCAGAGTCACGTTGAGCACGTGCCCAATCGTGTCGTGTTCCCACTGTGCGAGGTCGAATTTTGGCGGCACAGCCGGCGTAGACGGCTTGCGCGCCTGCGCAGGCGGCGGCGTGGACACGGGCGCCACAGACGGTATGACCTTGCGCGGGGTGGGCGTCAGTGCTACGCGCGGCGGGGCGGGCGCGGGCGACGGCGCGGCCGAGCCCGAGGGGGTCGACGAGGAGGATGCTGTGGCTGACGCGTTTCCGAGTTTTGCGAGGCGTTTAAGACGGATCTGGGGAAGCGTGAGCATTCCGGTTGGTATATCAGCGTGTATTTACGCGTTCTGCGTCGTCCGCGGGCGTAGGGGGCGCGTTGGGATCGGACATCGTTGCGGTGGCGTTCGAACGGGCGGTGTGCTCCGCTTCGAGCCGACTCTCATCCACATCTAGGATTATGTAATCGCCTTGTCTCTCAATAATCACCTCGTTCTCTGATACTGCAAGGCGATGTAGCAAAGCTTGACTGAGCTTGTGGTGATAGATCTGAATTTTTATACTAGATTACTGAGGATGCTCGTCCCCCGTCCCCTACATCCACAGCGGTTGCACTTCAGGAAAGCAAGAAAGCAAGAACGAGGAAGATTGGTGAACATAGATGCAGTCACTGTCGACAGAACGTCGCGTTTTCAAGGCTCGAACTCTCAGCTTGCCACGGCTAGAAAGGCTTGATTATTGGTCCTATCCCGGGCAACGAATGCAGAGCGTACCGATAATTCCACATGCATCCCGCCCGCCTGCATTGCCGGTTTTCTTGGAGTCAGGGTTGCCGCCTCGTCCGAGGTCATCAGTTCCCTGCAGAATACAACGATTAGACTTGACCATCACGCTCCCCGCCTGTAAACTCACGTCGTGGACCACAATCGCACGCCTGATCACCATAAAAGCGATTGTGAGCAGCATTGAGGTTATTATAACAGGGGAGACAGACCCTAGGATGCTGTATGGCCCGTTGAGAGTCAACTGGGAATCTTCGATCTTGAGGTCGACAGTGCCGTCGTCGCTGACTAGAACATTGCCCAGGTCGCCTGCAGGACCATATCAGCTATCCACTAGAGATCTCATAACGCGAGAAGCGGCCTCACCGACGTGTCGGTCCTTATCGTTCGGCGCGCCGTGGTTGCGTCCAAACGGGTTGAAATGCGCGCCCGCACCCGCACATCCTTCAGAGATATCTCCAAATTGGCTACATAACGCATGCATAAGACACCTAGAACACGACTTCATTCCACACAACTCACTGCACATGGAACCCGCGCAAAGCGCCGGCCTTCAGCCCTTTCAGCTGCCCGGAAACCTGGACAGGCGCCGTCGCTTGCGGCTGCGCGAGCGTGACGGTGCCGGAGACCTTGCCCTTGAGCACCGCAACCGCCTAGTAGTGGTACGTCGCGGCCAGTGAGCGCACGCGTCGCCGGCGAAAATGCCTCACACCTTGGTGACGCGTGCGGCCTCGGCTTCGGGCGCTTGTGTGCCCGACGGGCTGCTGAAGTACCAGAACGAGAGCAGCAGGGCCACCGCGAGCGCGCCGATCACCCAGGGCCGCCGCGAGCTCTGTTTCTGCTGCGTGTGGTGCTCCATGGTCGCCGGTCAACTTGCAGTGTAATGGTGTGCTTCTGCGCCAGGACGGCTCGGACGAACGACATTTGCCGGATCTGTAAGCGTGTCACTCCGCACTCCGTCATCCGTCATCGGCGTTGCGAGGGCGCGAGCATATGCAAGAAGGAAAGAGCGACAGGCGAGCACAGAGGGACAGGCTCGCGAGCATATAAAAAACCTCCACATTTCTTGTTCGGATAGTGTACTAGTAAACCAGCGCCACATTATCACGCCCTCCACCAACAACATATGGCCGCCGGCCAGGTATACCGGTACGCGCACCCTCGTTTTGGGATTCGGCAGTGGCGAACACACCCGCCCGTACGCAGATACGTCACGTTTCCTCACGCTGAGTGCCTTTACATGATCAAGTCGCCCAGCGCAGCCATGTTCGGGTCGGCGCTCTCGCGCATGCCAATTTCCCAGTCTGCGAGGGCGTCTAAGTAAGTGTACGTGGCGGCAGGGTATAGGGGAGGGCACGCACAGCTGTAGATGATGGTGACGGCCATGAGGATACCGGTGCCGCTGCCGAGCGCGCCCATGAGGTCGGCCGTGACGGAGAGGAGGCCGAGGACGGCACCGCCGAACGCGGCGGCGGTCGGGATTACGCGCTTGAGCTCCTTGTACATCGACTGCTCGCGGTGGCCGGCCATAACCTGCACAACAGTCACTCGGTCAGTTGAAAGGTTCGCGGGAAACAGTCGCGGCGACGTGCCATCTGCTGCTCCTTAAGCTGGCGGGCGACCTCGCGGGGGCCCGAGCCGGAGACCTCGATCCAGGTCTTGCTGAACAGCGCGCAGGCGGAGATGATGAAGAGGATGTAGACGGCGGTGTGGATGGGGTCGAAGAGAGCGGCCTTGACGGTGTGCGGGGGCGACATGTAGTACGCGATGCCGGAGATGGCCTGCATCTGGGTGGAGTCCTCGAGCGGCTCCCACGTGCCGAGCAGGCGGACGAAGATGTTGTCCGGGAAGCGCTGCCAGAGCATCTGCGAGATGATGAAGACGTTGCTCGTGAGCGCGCTCTCCAGCATGATGGGCATGTTGCTCGTGTAGAACAGCTTGACGGGGTAGCTGCCGCGCTGGCCGCGGAAGCGGTTGCTCTTCACGGGGATCTCGATGCGGAAGCCCTGCAGGTAGATGACGGCGGCGAAGACGACGACGGTGGCGAAGAGGTTCATGATGTTGGGGAGACGGTCGCGCCAGAGGGCCTCCTTGAGCGCGCGCGACTTGTCGTTCCAGGTGAAGAGCAGGTGGAAGAGCGCGATGATCGCGCCCTCGAACTCGGGGCCGCGGCCGGTGTTGACGGTCGTGGGCGAGAAAGCCTTCCAGACGATGGACTCGCAAATGTTGGTCGCGATGAAGAGCGAGATACCGGAGCCGAGACCGTAGCCCTTCTGGAGCAGCTCATCGAGGAGGATGACAATGAGGGCCGAGGAGACGAGCTGGACGATGAGAAGAAGGCAGACACCAGCGCCGAGGTCCTTGGGCTGGCCGTAGAGGCCGGAGAGAACGTAGACGATAGCCTGACCGAACGAAATGATGAGAGCAAAGACTGAGATGGCGCCAGGGCGATCATATGAGCTGCATGCAAACGTGGAATTAGGGCGTGAATGCACGTACGCTTTTGGGCACCGCCAAAGAGCGCGCGGTCGTCCTTGAGGTTGAAGTCGACCTCAATGAGGTTCGCGCCTGCCAGGAGCTGCATGATCATGCCGGAGGTGACAATAGGCGTGATGCCGAGCTCCATGAGCGTTCCTCTGTTCGAGGCGAGGATGGCACGCATCCAGTAGAGCGGGTCTGACGAGTCGGAGGACATGATGCCGTATAGCGGCACTTGCGAGCAAACCAGGTAGATGAGCAGCGTGACGGCGGTCCATAATACTTTTTGGTTGAACGGGACCTGCAGGAAAGGGGAAGGGTCAGTCAGGGAACACGAGCCGGGTGCGAGCCAGCGCGTATACGCACTTTGCGTTCGGGCGAGGAGACTTCTGGGAGAATGGGCAGGAATGGCCGGACCAGGTTGAGGAAACGGACTGCAACGCGGCCAGACCGTCAGCGCGCGTCCCGGGCAGCGAGCAGACGCGCTTACATCCACTCATGGTGTATGAGTGTGGAAGGAGCGAACGGTACACGGATGGGCGGACGTGGCAGTTGATGATTTCCAACTGCGATGGTTTCCCTCCGCTCCGGGTCCAAACCCTCCGCCGGAGCACATCGTCGCGGCCCTCGCGGTGGCAACGCCCTTCTGATCTGCGATAGGGGGAGGCGACGGGCGCGACTTTGCCTCAGAATTTGACTGGGAGACAGAGATTTCCGCGGAACAGCTGGGTGTTCAGCGTGAAACTATACATGTATGCGCGAATTACCTCCACGGACCCAAGTCTAGGTCCAGCCAGTGAGACCCGGCGGGCGTTTGGAAATGGAATCTACGGTATTTCTCGATTAGAACCTCGATTGGGGTGGGAGGACGAGTGCAAGTGTCCAAGCTGCTGTCAGTGTCAAGTCCGAACCGGCAAACGGGCGTCTGGGGGCGGTGCCGTGCCCATGATTCCCAGACTCGGACGCGTCGCGGTGTAGCCGACTCGGCGCGCAGGCACGACACTCTCCCACCAACGCCCACCATGATAGTCACAGAGCTCACGCGCGCCCTGGGCATCCGCATCCCCGTCGTGCAAGGCGGCATGATGTGGGTCGGCATGCGTGCGTCGTCCGCGCTCACACACAGCGCGCACTGCGGCTGACCCGGTGCAGCCAAGCTGGCCGCGGCCGTCTCAGAGGCGGGCGGGCTGGGCATCCTGACGGCGCTGTCGCAGGGCACGCCCGAGGACCTGCGCACGGCCATCCACAAGACGCGCTCGCTCACCTCGCGCCCGTTCGGCGTGAACCTGACATTCCTGCCCACCATGACGCCTCCCCCGTACGACAAGGTGCGGCTCGAATCTTCTGCATCATGCTCAGCTACTTATATGCTACTGCAGTATGCCCAGGTCATCGTGGACGAGAAGGTCCCGGTCTGCGAGACGGCCGGCGGGCCCGCCGCGGCGCCTATCATCCAGATGCTGCGAAAGCACGGCGTCTATGTCATCCACAAGTGCACCAGCGTGCGGCACGCGAAGACCGCCGTGCGGCTCGGCGCGAACATGCTCAGCATCGACGGCTTTGAGTGTGCGGGCCATCCTGGCGAGGACGATATCGGTGGCGTCGTGCTGGTGCGTCTCAACCCATACTCTCCTCCAGTATATTTAACTGATGGGCCGTCAGCTTGCACGCGCAGCGCAGGAGCTGAAGGTCCCGTACATTGCGTCGGGCGGCTTCGCGAACGGTCGCGGCGTGAGTTTCCGTATGTTGCCACGATACCGTGTGACTGAGCGGACTGGCCCCTAGCTCGCCAGTGCACTGGCTCTCGGCGCCGCAGGCGTCAACATGGGTACGCTGAGGATCCAAATGCGTCTTCATCAACTCATCTTTGCGAAGGGACGGCCTTCATGGTCACGGACGAGGCTGAGATCCACGACAACGTCAAGGACACGATGATCCGCGCCACGGAGCGGGATACCATCCACATCTTCCGCACGCTGCACAACACAGCGCGCGTATACAAGAACAAGGTCGCGGAGGAGGTCGTCGCGCTTGAACGCCGGCCGGGAGGCTGCGAGTTCAAGGACATTGCGCATGTGAGTGTCACGTGCCACATCGTCGCGCGCGCATTCTCAGACGACCTATCTCTTTTAGCTGGTGGCGGGCGCGCGGGGCAAGAAGGTGTACGAGAACGGCGACATCGACGCTGGCATCTGGTCGTGCGGCATCAGCGTCGGGCTCCTGACGAAGAGGCAGTCATGTGCGTTCTTTTCCCTGAAAGTGATAACGCGGAGTGGGTGCTGATCTCGCAATTTATCCAGGCGCCTCGTATTTGCAGGAGGTGGAGCGCGACGCGGAGGCGGTTATTGGCCACATAGCGGCGTTTGTGAAACCCGCTGCCAAGTTGTGATAGATGTATTCTACGGTACAGTGTTGGCCGGTGCAGCATGGATAATAGGAGGGCCTAGCAGAAGCCATGTGGGACGGCTCTGAGAGTGGGCAAGGGCATTTCGCTTGACGCGGACAGATCGGGTTTCGTTGAGCGCCTCTTCAGGCGCCTAGAAATACTGCGGTCATACTAACTCTCGAGGCGCAAGTGCTGAGAGCGCTGGGATTATACTTGATGACTAACAGGGCTCGGCGCTAAAGGGGCTGAGGCCGCGTCGGCTCAGCACTGCGCGTCACGTAAGTAGCTTCTGCTCCTGCTGGCCTCAGGCCGTGAAACACGCACGGCAGGACGTACGCGCGGCGAGGCCAGCAGTCCAGCGTGGTGCCGACGTCGGGAGCCGGAGTTCGAGGATCGAATTAGGGGGATTGGAACTTGCGAAGACGCGTGCCACAGCGCGATCCGTTCCGCGCCGTGCTATTTCAGCGGAAGCAAAACGGCCGGCAGCCTCCACCGCGTCTCTGCTTGCACCCACCTCGACCCCCGTCCCCGACCCCGTCCCCGATGGCGCGCCGCACCCGCAGGGCAGGCGCCGGTGAGCGCCCGCCCGCCGCGGTGCCGGCGATCGTCGTCGAGCAGCCCGTCCCGCCCAGCCCCCACAAGAGGCGCAGGCTGTCGGCGTCGGCGAGCGCAGCCGCCGCCCGCCGCGCGTCGCCGCCCGTCACGCGCAGCGCGGCCGGCGCGCTGAACACGAGCGCGGCGTGCGCGAGCTGCCACCGGCGGCCCGCGCGCGCGGCCGAGCTGCTGACCTGCCCGCGGTAAGTCGCGCGACAATCGAGCGCAGCCGCCCGCCGACTCAGCCCCGCCCGTGCCCAGATGCGAGGCCGTCGTCTGCACCGTCTGCACGCGCACGTGCACGTCCAGCGGCCCCGCGTCACTGCCGCCCACGCCGCAGCTCAGCTACTCCGCAACGCCCGTCGACGGCTCGCCCTTCGGCTCCCCGCAGCGCCCGGCGCTCGCGCTCGCCGTCGACTACCCGGAGGCCGCAGCGTCCAAGCGCAGGCGGATGAGCGCGGGGGCCGGCGAGGCGCGTGACGCCCACCGTCTCGGCGCGGGCCTTGGCCTCGGCACCGTCGCGTCCGTCGTGGGCGGAGACGGCCAGTGGGCCGAGGACCTCATGCTGGGCGAGGGCTGCGGGCGCACCGTCTGCAAGGCCTGCGCGGTCGAGTACGAGGACGAGTGCGTGCCAGCAAATTTTGGTATTGAGACGCGTCGCGCTAATCTTTGCACCACGCCAGCGACACCACGACCTGCTTCGACTGCTACGGCATTCCGCTCAGCGTGCCGCCGCGCCCTGCATTCTCCGGCATGCCTGGCAGCTTCGACTTTGCGTTCTCGCCGGACGAGGGCACCGCCACGCCCGCGCTCAGCCCGTCGCCGGCGCCCGCCTTCTGACTCGGCCAAAGTAAATCTTCGCGTCTCGCGCTCCTCCGCTCCCGCTGCTGCTGTCTCCTCTCGCTGCTCGCTCTCCCCCGTGTTTTTTGGTCACCGGCATCTCGCATTCACCGCATCTTCCCAAGCAATAGCCCCATCATGTACCTCCCACTCTTCAACCCCCTCAATGCATCGCGCGTCTTCTTGCCAAAACTCTCTTCTCCGCCGCCTGCGCGTCTGATCGTGGCTGGAAAGACCCCGCGCGCCTTCGAATGACGGATCCGGCGCAAAACTTGTGAGCGGCTGGCTTCCTTGACGCTGTGGCGACAGATCTTCGCGCGAAGAGACGTGGACCGGTGAGCGCGAGTGTGTGCCTGCGAGGGTTGCAAAATGGTCCGCTGCCTTGCGATGTCCGGAGATATTCCTCCAGGACTGTCGACAGGCGGTGCCATCACACTCGACTGCTTCTGCAGGGTCTCCGTCGCTGCGGCCCTTCTGACACACAAGTTTTAAAAGGGGAAGACATTGACAGCAAAAAGCTACCCGGCTCTCTCCAGACTTTCGATTCAAGGGGGCGGAATAGGCGATGTCTCAGCCTACCCTGCGGCGGAGGATTGAACCCTGGCCAAGCCGCACTGTGGCACCCCTACTACTTGGTGGACTCACCGCGCAGTAGCGTAGATGAACAATGCAGACCACTGCACCATCCTTCCGGATGGTAGTATACACCGCTCATCGCTCATATGCTGCTGTTTCTGACGGGCAGTTGACTGTCAGTGTTCGTTCCTTGCGGGAATTGTCGAAACTCGACCTATTACCTCACGGTGACATTACGCATTCAGTTCTGTGCTCTGAGTCGGGTGGCTGACAAGACGTACGGGTTCAACGTTCGATGTTCACTCCTGATCCCGTGGTCCGGTGTCATGGGCGTGGTCGGGGTGATCTCAAATGTTGACGCAACAGATCCGGATCCGAAATGGCAAACGATGCTCGATGCCGTCTACTGTACTTCTGAACTCGAGTTACAATTTCAAAGCACTAGGCACAGACGTTGGCGGACAACTGAGGTAGTAGCCGGAGTCTGGTCAGGACATTCACCGCCCGCGTCAAGAGCATGAACGCGAATCTGAAAAATTATCAAACACCTTCTCTTTCGTCAAACCACCGAGCACGTCGCCAAACAGGCCGGCTACAGCAGATCCACGAAGGAATGAAGGGTGGGGAGAGCGCTGACGTCGCAAGCCGGTGGTGCAGCAGCGAGGACATCGTGCGCCGCGTCCTGAGCAAGCCCAGGAGGCGCGGCGCGCGCGGGCAAAAATAAGATAACAACGAACAGACCCCATAGGGTCGTTATAGTTGTTAAACTATAAAGAACAGATACTACACTTGATCTAAGCCAAAAGGCCAGAGTGGTAAGGAACAGTGGCAGCTTGGGAGGGTGGTTATATGGGGACGGGGAACGGCGCACGGGCCAGGGGCGTGGACGGCGGTACGAACGGCTGGTTGTTCCTCAGCCCGTGCGTCCTTCACCATCGTTCTAGGCTCAGAGACGTCCGGGACTGTATGAATATAGAGGGTAAGGTGGTAAATGATGCCCGAAAACGGATGGTGAATGGTTTTCTAGTGCCTTTCCAGGTGCTGTGGCTAACCCCTTCCGCCTCATCGACAGCGGACCGAGCCCAGTTTACCCCTCCGACGCAGCACCCCATTCAGGCGAAAAGCGGTCTCACAGCAATGGACACCTAGCGAGACGGAGGAGATCCTGCCAACCAACGTTTTCGACGCCGACGAGGCATCGTCAAGATTGTATTTTATTAATCTACACGCCGGGGAGGTAGATCCACGATCCAATCCGATGCTGGCGGTCCGTGACAGAGGAGAGCAAGCAAGATAAGTAAAAGGGCGTAGGGCTGGCAAATTCATACAGCGAGCGGCGGACGCGAAGGGGTGCGAAGGGCAGTGGGGAGGCTTGTCCGGCCCGGCGAAACAACAAACGCTTAACTTAGGTCTGACTGGGTGCCCGAAGAATTGACATGAAGGAAGGAGAGACGAAAGGAAGGGCGGGGATGGGGGAAGGAGGAAGCGTTTAGGAGTTGTCGTATGCGGGCGGCGGGCGGGCGGATACTTTGCGGTCGTTGGTCGGCGGGCCGCCGCTCATCAGCATGTATGGTTGGACCTCCGGCGGCGGGGACGCGCGCGCGTTCAAGACGTCGGACGTGCTCTGGTTCGCGAGCAGCGACGCAGACTGGCCGGGCGAGGTCCACAACTGCGAACTTTGCGAGACTGGTGGACAAATTGTTAGAACAAATAGCTTCGCGGAGCAAAGGTCGCTGCGCACAGCTGTGAGAGTGGGGCACCGACGGCGGGATTTGCGCCGAGGACGAGGCTGCGTCATAATAGCTCGGAGGCACAGTCTCGCGCCGGGCCTGTGTCGGTCGCATGGTCGCCGGTCCTGGCTGATACACCGACTGCGCGCCGGCATCCGACGCGTACCCCGAATATGCGTACTCAGAGCCAGTTGGCGGGATAGGCACGACGGATGCCATCGTGGCTGTTCCGTTGTACGGGCGCGACTCGTACATGTTCTCCGGGCGCTGCGCCGCGATCAGCACATGTCCGGGGAGACCGACCAGAGGATCAACTCACGGCTGCCTCAGTCTCGCGCCGCCTGCGCCGCACTATGTAGCAGCTCAGCGCAATGAGCAGGATGACGGCGACTGCTGCGCCCAGGGTAGCGCCGAGAATGACGGCCGTGTTGTTGCCTCCGCCGCTGTTCGTGTCCGGCCCTGGGCGGTTGACAGAGTCAGACTGGCCATCGCTGCCCGTGCTCGGCACGTTCGTGTTGCTCCCCGTGCTACTCGGCAGGTTCTCCGTCGATCGCGTCACGGTCGCCGCCGTCGTCGTGCCCAGCGTGCCGCACCTGCCCGGATCGTCTGTCCCCGAAGCAGCCTGCAAATCCGCCGTCTAGCAGCGAATGCATCCGCGCGTCAGTACCCGCGCGCTTCGCGCGTAACAACGCGACGCACCTGGCGCGAGAACTCTAGGAACCTGCAGGCGCACGAGGGTTCAGCGTCAACACGAACAGGGCTGGGTGGCGCGTGCGTACCAGGGCCCGTCCGACCAGAAGAGATCGTACATCCATTTCTTGAGGCTCGGGCCTTCCCTACATACCGCTAATTGCGTCGTCGCGGGCAACCTACGTACGCGATCACAGGGGGTTAGAGCTGTAACGGCGGGAATGAAAGGAGGTAACGCACGACTTATTGGAGACAGGCCCGCAACCAGCCAGGTACATCTGGTACGCGCCAACGCCCGCGTCTATGCCAGTGTCGCCCGCTCTGCCAGTCCCGACACCTTGTTGACACCTGCGATGAGCACCGGTGTTAGCGCGCGCCGCTGCGGGTGCGATGATGCCTGGGCACGGACTGTAGGCACAGCATCGACAGCGTGAACGATATACTGCGAGTAATCTCAGCATCCGAGCGCGCGAACGAGGGACGGTCGTGCGCACCTATTGCAGCAGCATGCAGCTAGCGGGGGTGGCCGTCAGCACACGCAGGGATCAAGCGATTAGTACGCACATAACTGCGAGTTGCAGTTGTCGCCTGGCGTATTGACGCTTAACTGCGGCACTTCGACTGCGCGCGTCCAGCTCAGGGGTGAGCAAGCCGTGCGCGCAGGAGCAGGGCGGACGAGACATACAGGCGCTGTCGCATATTCGGCGCAGGGCCTCGTACTGCTGGCATGGGTTGAGGCCGTCCTTGTTATTATACCATGTGACGGTGGGGTCCTTGCAGGTAGTGTACGAGATGGCGAACGCAACGTCCTGCACGCAGGCGAGCGCCGCGGCCACCAGCAGCGCGCGGCGGGTCATGATCGGCGGGAGGAAGAAGGAAACAGAGTTGGGGGCCAGCTCGTGCGACGGACCATGCGGCGCGCATCCGACCTGACAAACGGCTTGCCCCTGGTGTTGCTATGCACAGATTTCCCTTCGTCCTCTGCAAAAGTAACAAGCCAAGAGCTCCTGTGGCCTATCTCCTCATTGCCTTGCAGTGAGAGACGCCCTACAGGAATCGCAACAGCCTTGGTACCTGAGGCGAGTTGCAACGGATTATCCGAGTCTGGCTGTGGCGATGATCACCAATATCACTCGTTCTGCACACTGCACAGGGGAAACGTTCGAGGACGTGGCAGAATGCGTCCCAAGGCCTTCATGGGCGCAAAGGACGGGGCGACCCCCGCACCCTTCTGCAAGCGCGATTCCTGGGGTACACCGCCTTGCTAATAGAACTGCACGTCAGGGAAAGGTCCCCTCTGCGGTGCACCATCAGCATGCCGATTATCATCGGAGGTGACAGAGGTAACTCTAGAGTAACCAGGCATCGTATGTATGCATACACGAGTAGCTTTCGTATTTCTAGTTCATGACAAAATATACGAGCGTCGCACTGCCATGCATCGACGTCAGTAGCATCATCGAGGTCACTTTAGATGACGGGCCCCAACACAGTTGAACGTTGAACGCTGAACGTTGAACTCGTACCTGCCGTCACCCGCGGCGTCAAAGAGCTATGGAAACGATTCTTCGCCCTCGATCCATGCATTTACCTGGAGAGAGAGATACGGAGAGGAGGAGAGCCGTTCGTACCGCCGTCCACGCGCGTGGCACGTGCGCCGTTCCCCGTCCCCATATAACCACCCTCCCAAGCTGCCCTTGTTCCTTACCACTCTGGCCTTTTGGCTTAGATCAAGTGTAGTATCTGTTCTTTATAGTTTAACAACTATAACGACCCTATGGGGTTTGTTCGTTGTTATCTTATTTTTGCCCGCGCGCGCCGCGCCTCCTGGGCTTGCTCAGGACGCGGCGCACGATGTCCTTGCTGCTACACCACCGGCTTGCGACGTCAGCGCTCTCCCCGCCCTCCATTCCTTCGTGGATCTGCTGTGGCCGGCCTATTCGGCGACGTGCTCGGTGGTTTGACGAATGAGAAGGTGTTTGATAATTTTTCATACCTACCCCTAGCATCTCCGTGTTGTCGTTGGTGTTGGTGACAGCGAGTTGTCGAATGGTCATGCCTGTATTGCTACATCGTCGGTCTTGTGATAAATACATTCCCACTTGACGGAGGGTGCACATTTCAGCGCGGCGCGTTATTGAGCATTTCGACAAATTTGTCTCCCAGGCTAGCGGCAGCCATCGGATTTGCGCCTGCGGCTCGATGTGAGAAAGCAGTTGTGCAATGCCATGCCGTAGACAGACGTACCCGACACGAGCTCGCGGTCAACGGCAATGGACCCCATCTTTGCGCTGATCGTATCGACCATCTTTGCGCCAGCGTTGGCGAGTGCGCTTTGCACCTTCTCCACCTCGCCGCCTTTCAGCGATTCGATCAGTTTCTCCTCCTTGTCGGACCATGAGATAATCTCGTAGCCCGAATACGCGAACGGCTTCGTTGACAGTAGCGCGTACGGGCCGTGGCAGATGACGGCTGCGCTTTCGCTTCAGCAACAACGAATCCGACAGCACCAGCGAACATTCACGCGCCTGTAGGCTTCGAGCGGGTGTGGAAGTGCGTGAGGATGCGGCCCAGCTCCGCGTCCGCGCCGAGGTCCGTCAGCGGCGCGTGTCCGCCCGGGATGAAGACGCCGGCAAACGTCTCGAGCTCCTCGTCCGGGATGGTGCGGAACGGACGCGGGCTGAGCAGGTTGTTCTCGAGCTCCATCTGCTTGATGAGCTTTTCCTCCTTGCGCTTCTGCCACCACGCGCCGAGGAACGCGAGCGGCGTGGATTTCGATAGCGGGTCGACGTTCGGCTGCTTGCCCTGCGGCGACGCGAACGTCACGGCGTAGCCCGCGTCGAGGATGCGCATGAGCGGCTTCGCGAGCTCCGAGAGGAAGAAACCAGACTCCTCATGAGTCACCGTGCCGTCTGGCTTATGCAGCGGGAAGGCGTGCGCGTCGGACAGGATGATAAGCACTTTCTTCTGCGTCGTCATATCAATGATGTTGGTCGAGAATAGAGTTATGGTGGTGGACGCATGCCGCGCCTAGTGGTTTTGAGTGGGGAGAGGATAGGGTGACGAGGACCATGACGCGATGACGTTCACCGCGGAGCGGTTGGGGCCAGCTTCGCAGCCTAAAGTATACCACAAAGTTCCGAATGCACAATTCCGCGTAGAGTTGCAGGAAAAATATACCCAGCCGAGCTGTGAGCATGCTGTTTTGACCCATTAATCCGAAGCTATGTCATGGGAGCCGGCAGCCCTTGTGTTTGCGACCAGCGTCGAAGCAAGCGCTGCCAGATCCCGAGCAGCCATAGGCGCGTCAAAAGGTCTGGACACCCGTAGCCTACAATGTTTTCCAGCGCTCGTGGGACCCAGAGCACAGTCGGTGGGCTATGAAACAGCCAGGGATCGTAGAATAGGGAGACAAGTATGTTACGGTAACGGTTGAGCGAGCGGGGTGGTGGCCTGGTTGCGTAAGTACTGTATGATACTGCAAATGAATACAGACAACGACCAGGCGGGCTGCTCGGTCTTAGGTGTCAGAAATTATGCAGCAACTGCCGTAAATCGCCCGGAACACAAGCCGTGGAAAGATCGCGGGCCTTGAGGCAGACACAGCCCAGGGCGCTCGTCATATGGCGCGTCCCCGGCACGCTGAGACAGACGCCAGAGCCAGCGACGGTCGGAGCATGTCGGGCGAAAGCCACCGTCCGTGCAGACATGGAACTTTTTGGAAGGAAGCGCGGCCAGACCGTGGCAAATCAAACTCCGCTCGCTTCATTCTCCCCACCACCCGCCAGAAAAAATGGTTGCCATCGTCCAGAAGCCTGCCCCCGCGTTTGCTGGCTCTGCTGTTGAGAACGGCGAGTTCAAGGAGATCTCGCTCGAGACGTACTCGGGCAAATGGTGCGTTTTGCGGCTGGAATGGTGCCACCCGTCCCTTGCTCAATCGCCGTCCAGGCTCGTTCTCTTCTTCTACCCTATGTATGCACTCGCGACGCCGCCGCCAAACGACACGGTCTGACGCGTGCGCGCGCGCGTTTTCCAGGGACTTTACCTTTGTCTGCCCCACCGAGATCCTGGCCTTCAACGACGCCCTTCCCCAGTTCCAGAAGCTTAACACCGCCGTCGTCGGTATGGACTTCACCTTAGATACTGTTGCGACCGCTTATACACGGTCTACAGCCGTCTCGACGGACTCCAAGTACTCCCACTTCGCCTGGGCGAGCCAGCCGCGTGAGAAGGGCGGTCTCGGGCCTTCGCTGGCTCTGCCTCTCCTGGCCGATCGTTCCATGAAAATCTCGCGCGACTACGGCGTCCTCATCGAGGACGAGGGCATTGCTCTCCGCGGCCTCTTTATCATCGACCCGAAGGGTACGCTCCGGTAAGCGCCAAGATCAACTTCTTATCAGATAATCAGCTGACCTCATTCCACAGCCAGATTACGGTGAACGATCTCCCTGTCGGCCGATCTGTCGACGAGACCCTCCGTCTCCTCGAGGCCTTCCAGTTCACGGTACGTGCTGATCTCTTCTCCCCGGTTCCGGAGAGGCTGACTGACAGTGACCCCAGGACGAGTTCGGCGAGGTCTGCCCGGCCAACTGGAAGAAGGGCAGCAAGACTATCAAGGCCACGCCCACCGACTCGCTTGAGTACTTCTCCACCGCCTCCAGCAACGGAACCAGCAACGGCGTCAAGCGCGCCGCGGGGGAGGACACGAACGGCGCCGCGGAGAAGAAGGCTAGCGCCTGAAGCCTTCTCGTCCATCCTAGACATAGACTGATAGAATTTACATAGGCAAGGATCCACTAGAAGCTAGAGGATAGACTTCCCCCGTTTTCGCGCGCACATGGTACGAATATACAACTCCCCGATCATAAAAACGCTGCTTCATTCATCTTTCAGCTATTGCCCCCATCTGTACCTACTATATCGCCATCTTGATCAATCGACAGTCACATTGCTTTCGCGCATATTCAATCTCGCCTAATTCCTGGGTCCGCGGGCCAAGGTACATGCGGGACGCGGTCCGGTCGGCGAAATGCTGGCGAAACGTCTGCCGAGCGCAGGTCATAAGCAAGACCAGGGCGCAATGCGCTGGGTGCTGTCCTAGGTCTCCCCACCATGTCGTTCCTAAGCGTGTCGGGCGACAAGATTGTCGATGGAAACGGAAAGCAGGTCATACTGCGCGGTGCGGGCTTGGGAGGATGGATGAACATGGTGCGTGCTCAGTCTGGTCTCCTATAGCCTCCTGACACTACACCCTCGAACTGCAGGAGAACTTCATCAGCGGTCAGTAAAGCTTCGTGGCCCCGCGTTCAGGCGTTCCGTCTGAAGGAGTCAGGGTATCCCGGGCGCGAGTATCAGATACGCGCCGCCCTCGCACGCGTTCTTGGGAAGGACAAATCCGAGTTCTTCTTCGACAAGGTACCACTCCCGCCCTGCGAACAGGGCATGCACAGTCGCTCACCGGTTGCGCGTTTCAGTTCCTTGAGTACTTCTTCACAGACGCCGACGCGCAGTTCTACAAGTCGCTCGGGCTGAACGCGATCCGCATCGCGTTCAACTACCGCCACTTCGAGGACGACCTGAACCCACGCGTGCTGAAGACCGAGGGCTTCAAGCACCTCGACCGCGTCATCGAGCTCTGCGCGCAGCACGGCATCTACACCATCCTCGACCTGCACACCGCGCCGGGCGGGCAGAACTGCGACTGGCACTCAGACCAGCCGACGCACGCCGCACTCTTCTGGGAGCACAAGGACTTCCAGGACCGCACGGTCTGGCTCTGGACGGAGCTCGCGAAGCACTACAAGGACAACGCGTGAGCGGCTGTTCTGTCATGTTGTCGTCTGACTGAGATGGTGAAGCTGGGTCGCCGGGTACAACGTGCTCAACGAGCCGACGGACCCGTCGCACACGCAGCTCATCGTCGTGTACGACCGGCTGCACGACGCCATCCGCGCGCACGACACGAAGCACATCCTCTTCTGGGATGGTAACACGTTCGCGTCCGACTTCAGCCACTTCAGCGACGCGCACAAGCGGTGGACGAACAGCGCCTACTCAATCCACGTGCGCGCATTGTAGTATACGCGCCGCGCCGCGGCTCATACTGCGTCCTTGTAGGATTACTCCGTCTTTGGGTTCCCTGACGCGCCGGCGAAGTATGAAGGCACGCCGGACCAGGCGAGGAGGTTGCGCCGTAGCTTCGAGAAGAAGATGGAGTGGATGAAAGAGCGAGGGTGAGTCGTCGCGCCGTCGTCTTCGAGGACTCTACCTGACTGTGTTCAGGCTTGCGGTGTGGAACGGCGAGTGGGGGCCTGTCTATGCGCGCAAGGAAGTCGAGGGAGACAAAATGGATGACATAAACGAGGTCCGCTTCAGGGTTCTCAAAGACCAGCTAGCACTATACGAGGTCAGTCGCGGTGGCCCCTTCGAGGCTATCGTATGTTGACGGGGATGCAGGAAGCAAAAGTCGGGTGGTCGATCTGGTTGTACAAGGACATTGGTTTCCAAGGTACCACATCCACATTGCGCCACCCGCCCGCTCATCTCGGCTTCAGGGATGACCTACGTTTCGCCCGACACCCCATACATGAAATTGCTTGCTCCGTTCTTGGTACGCCTGTGGGTCTACGCTGCCTTCTTGCTCATTCAACATCTGCAGGCGAAGAAGCAGAAACTCGCCATTGACGCATGGGGCGCGGATGATTCCACGCCGGAGATCCGTGCGGCGTACGGACCGCTGGAGAAGTTCGTGGAGGATAACATCGATGCTAAGTACCGCGACTTGTACCCACACCCCCTGTGGCCGTGGAAGATCAGGGTCGCCCGGTACGCGGCCGTGCCTTATATGCGCGGGTGATTTGCTTGCTCATAACAAGCCCCAGTCTCGCACGGTCTATCTTGGTCGCGGAATTCATGGTCGACGAATGGGCGGACTACTTCCGCGGGAAGACGGAAGAAGAGCTCGACGCTATTGCTGCCAGCTTCAAATTCGAAAACTGCCTCAAGCGCGACACGCTCAACGCCATCCTGACGGCCAATGCTCGCAGCGCCCAGTGACAGCCTCGCATGTGCATATGGCTCATGTGCTAAATGCAGAAACTCAACGATGATATCAGCGCGAGGGCCCAAACACTGTTCCCATGCTGCGTGTGCTGGCATATACTTACCGCTCATCGCCCGTTTTGAGTGCCCGGCCCGAGACGTGCAGACTGCAGCCGTTCGTCATATCTTGCGGCGCCGCAGGTGTGGAGTCGCGAGGGTCACAGATACCGGCTCGTCCGAGTCAGCAGGCACGCACGTTGCCCTCGTGCGATCACAAGGCACTGCTGGTTTGCGCGACGACAGGACGCAATGGCCGTCTCATACTTTCTCGCAGCCATCGCGAGCCTGCCTCTGCTCGCGAGGGCTTCCCTTGATATTCCTGTTCTGGCTGCTCCCGGCACACCGGGACATTTCCACTGCAAGTTCAGGTTGCATGGTCTCGAGTTCGACCTCTGCGATCTCGTCAATGATACGCCGAAGTATATCTACCACGCTGAAGATACTCCGCCGACGCGTACCAGCATGGTTCATATGCTCAGTCTCAAGGGGCCGCTCAAATACAATGAGACAAAGCCAGCGAAGGAGCAGGTGCGCAATACGCCTGGCGAAGTGTTGATGCTCGGACTCCTCACCCGTTCAGTCAGTGCCCTGATGGAACCTGGATTTGCTTCAAGAGTCCGTGTGTCGCGTTCTGCTCGTTCATCATCTGAATTCCGTTTGCATCCAGAATGGAACAGCATCCCCGGCGATGAGAATTCCTCTAGACTTCTGGAGGTCATACCGATCGCCTCCGAGAAGTTTATAGCCCCTCCTCCTGACAAGGGCAGCGGCGAGGCGAGCGAGGCGCATGATCACCTGAACGTTTCAATAACTCTGGGGGATCAATGGGTCAAGGAGAAACATCGTACGCCCGCCGCTGTGGATCTTATACTCCAATCCCTGATTCAGCCACAGCCCCAGTGGTCATGTGGCTTCATGGCGGCAGGTACGGCAAGTCGACCCACAGAGCTGTTGTGGCATTCCATTGCGACGAGGAGGTCCCGGGCGTGGGTACCTTCATCCATTCTTTCTGCCGTCAACTGAAGCGCCTGTTTATCATCCAGCTGAGCAATCCCTATGTGTCGCGTTGGGGGTCTTCAACATGGCATATCTATGTATGGAGGACGAAACGTGCTTGCCCTCTCAATGGGTGGAGCAGCCATAGACACAAACCGAAGCCCGATGCGCGACTTCCAGGCCAGGATGGGTCTGAAGGGCTGCATGGCGGCAGCAAGTCGGTGAAATCGGCTTGGTTTTGGATCGGCACTATGTTAGTTCTTCTCCCTCAAGCCGTTTCGAATGCCGACTGACTGCACGGCGCCCGCTCAGCGCGTTCTTTGGTATTGCGGCCCACATCCTGTACAAATTCCTACGCTCAGGCGGGGCTCGCATGGACCTCGCCTTCATCCTCTCGGCCCTCGCTGCTCTTCCGCAGGCGCTACTCTCTCTTCCGACTACGGTGACGCAGGCGTGTTTCGGGAGACGGAGGAGACCGCCGCGCCCGGAGCACGCGCAGTTGCTTTGGGCCGCCGAAGACATGGACGACGAGCCCCACATGCCAAGACACTCAGTCGGGAAGGGAAGCTCCATCCCGGGATTTGGGATAGACGATGAGGACGTAGAGGGATGGTCGCCACCGAGCCCATCGCGAACGAGATTCAGCGGTCCTTATCCTCCGACATACGGCATCGCGACGCCTCGTTCACCTGGAGCACAAGGCCCTGGAGAAAATCCTCCCTCTGGAAACGTTCTTGGAAAGGCGGTTGATTTCGTTAAAACCAGGTTTTGAAAAGTTGTATCAACATCACTGTACTTTGTTCGGCTATTACAGTAACTACTCAGTTGCCTTGAACGGAGACTCACCAGATGTTGTCAATTTGAAATATACATCGATATCGCGACTCATTCCACCGGTTTAGTTCGCTAGACATTGTTTCCAATTACGCGTGGGCCAAGGACAACATCGGCCAGGAACTCCGCTGCGCTTCTTTTGGACGACGCGTCCAACCGCTCCGCTCGATGTCGGCCGTACAGAGCGCAGTCTCTGTGGCCACCGGCCAGCTATCTCCAGGTATGGAGGCCCTGGAAACGTATCGGAAGAAGGATTCTTCCAAGAGTCAGTCGACGCCTTCAGCGCAGCGCTCCGGCTGGCTGACCGCCTGCCCGCCGCGTTGCCAGTCATTGTCCGCTTCAAGGCCGTCGGAAACGCGCCTATAATGAAGCAGAATTTCTACAAAATCACGGCGTCGAATCGATTCCAGGCCGTGATTCAGTTCCTGCGCAAGGAGCTTGGATGGAAGCAGGGCGATCCCTTGGTGAGCCTGCAGCGCGTCCTTCGCAACGGGCGACCGAGTAACATGTGCTGCTTAGTTCACGTACATAAACCTGGCCTTTTCACCCGCGCCGGACGACACAGTTGCAAATCTATTCAAGGTGCGTTGGCAGTCCAACGACCAGGTCCATTGACCGAACCGGCGATCTCGCTATCACCAGCTGTTCCAAACGGAGGGCCATCTGATAGTCAACTACAGGCGAGTATCACGATTCTGACCTCAGGCGAGGTGCTAAAGTGCAGTTCAGTTCGACAGCCGCCTGGGGCTGACAGTCTCGCATAGACCTGGACGCATTCGACATTCTCCCGCATTATAATGCATGTATAGTACCCTCCGCGCAATCCTTCGCTTCGATATCGCAGACTCATGGTTCGTTTCCCGTTGGCGTTGGTCGCATTGCTCATGAGGATCTGCCGTCCGTCATGGTACGCGTGAGCCAAGCGCGGAGGCGAAATGCGACCCTCTTACCGCCCTCCGGCTTTCTATAGGCCGTGCAGGCATATTGCTAGACAGGCGGTGGCTCATGTGCAATGCATACGGTGTATCCGACCCTGCACTGATCCTCTGCTGGCTGCTACAAAGCATATGACTTGCCAGATTAGGGTCTTCTAGTCAACATGCAACCCCGAAGCACCGCGCTCGTTGCTGCCAGGAAGAGCCTCCGAGCTACTTGCTTCCTGCGCCAAATTGGCGCGTGAGTGGCGACCTGCGTCGCTGCCAGCAGACCGCCTTCCCAGTCCGCTTGTCACGTGGGCGAGTGGACCGCGTGCCATCGACGCCGCACCACAGTGGCGGCCTTCCTATATAGTGCGGCTTCCGCTTGCCCGGTTTCGCCGCTCCCCCCGCCATGTTCATGAAGGGCTTTGTCCTTGCGCTCGTCGCAAGCTGCGCGGCTGGTTCCCTCGTCGCCAGCGCCGACGTGACGGCTGGTCTGGTGGTGCGTTATGCACCCCTACTGCGTAGTGGTGGCTGATGGGCTTCTACTCGCAGGCGAGGGCTACGCCCGGGAATGTCTATACGTGCACGGCAAGCGGTTTCACGGGGACATGCGCAACGCAGAAGAAGACCCTTGGTACTTGCGTCAACCTGGCTGCTCCTTACGCCAAGAACGTAAGGCCATGTCTACATTGATGAAAATGCCCGCGGCTGACTGGGCATGGCTCATGCAGATAACTAGCTTCGGCCCTGATCCTGGTGCAGTGTGAGTTTGCGACTGGGTTGGAGCTCATCACACCTGTCTTCGCCTAACATCATTCTAGATGCACAGTCTATTCGTGCGTACCATAGCCATGCGCTCGCCCTCCCTCTGATAGTGTTGGAAACAGGGCGACGGGCTGCACTGCGTCGTGTGGTGACCCTTTCCCTTTGTCCGCGGTGTACCCCGGCATGCAGAACCTCGGGGCTTGGAGCAAGAAGATCGCCTCGTACAAGTGCACCGCTGTCTGAGCAGGCACACCGCCGGACGGACACGTGCGGCGGGCCATGCTGACAGCGGACGGAGGACCCCCAGCCAATCGTACATCTTATGACGCATCGTTTACGAATGTTCACGCGATCTGTTCATGTAACTGCCTTTGCGGAGCGCTCGCGTTCATAAGTATTCGAGTGAGAACATCAATATCTTGCTCAGCTTCTCCGAGTCGCAGCGTCGGCGGGGAACGAAGCAGTGCGCTCGCTGCATATTCCGTTCCTGTACATCCCTGCTGTGCTCGGGCAGCGGCTCCAGCACCTGTCCCCCGATGGACGTCACACTTTCACGGTCGTAGCAGCCATAGTGCGTTGTGGCCCGCATGGAACCAGCGCAAACCTGTTTGAAAGGCACTGAACGTCTCTGTCATCGATCAGCGAGGGAGACTGCGCTAACTATCCAGTAAGTATAGTCAGAACTTCGTAAGTTGGCAAGTCGCCACGCGGGCAGCATGCAGTGCCGCCGGCGCGACACTGGGCTGTCGGCTGTTTATGAATGCACAGTGTAAATCGCACGACCGCCGTTGACCTAACAGATATTGCCTATCGTCAGGATTATGATGTGTTCTCCAGGTGGGACAGGGTTTATTTGTCTCAGGGAGCATGCGTGGGCGCCTATGCAAGTTATTTGTCCCGCCCGCGAATGCGCTCGGAGATTCTAGATTCGCTGAACGATAGAGGACACGCTTGAAAATCTTTCAAACACAGAGATCGGTGTGGCGGCGTGTGCCCGTGGTGAGCGCGGTTTTGGGGCTTACCCCTTGAAGCACAGATAACACGTGTATAAAGGCGCGTTCGAGTCCTCGAAGAAAGCAGAACTCAGGTCTCGAAAGCATGGCACTCTCCTCCTTGACCCAGTGGACGGAACGAGCCTGGACAAGCCTGTTCAGCGCCGGCCCAGAGCTCGACAAGGTCCCTCTGGCGCAGTTGGACGCCTTCCTCGACAGTCTCTTCGCGGAGAACGCATCTCTTCGCGTCAATGGAGCGGTCTACGCCACGCGCCGCGACTTCAAAACGTTCGTGGTTGAACATAGAGAGCAATGGGCGGTGTCGCACGTCAGCTTCGGCGGTACCCTCGAGTGCTTGGAGGACGTTTCGCGAGGGGCCCAGGTATGATCCTCGTAACGCACACGTCGTGGTCTAAGCCCCTTCCAGGCAGGAGAAGTCGGCACTACGTTTGTAGTACATTGTAACCATAGGAAGAACCGCGAATTCTCCCTTGACATCCGCGTCTGCGCTATAACTACGTTAGTCGAACACCTTTCATACCGCTGTCCGAGAGCTGAACCCATCGTAGTGTCGCGTGGATGGAGGGCAAGGTCGGCGAGGACAAGCGGCAGGTCGTCGCCCTGACGATGGTCTACGTCGAGGTGCCCCTGTCGAGGGAGCAATGAGAACGAAGTGGCCAAGGCCCATCCCTGTTCCAGATCGATCCGAGGACGTTCGGAAGTTTCAAAAGTAAATAGATGCCCTGATGCCGAGGCGCGGTGTCGTCCCACAAGTAACAGAAAAACGTTGAGACGCCGCAGGAGCTGCCGGAGGTGTCGCAAGAATCCTGAGAATGCAGGCAGACGCGAGGCGCGGATGGAGCGC
The DNA here is from genome assembly GCA_030578095.1 of Auricularia cornea. Classification (NCBI taxonomy): domain Eukaryota; kingdom Fungi; phylum Basidiomycota; class Agaricomycetes; order Auriculariales; family Auriculariaceae; genus Auricularia; species Auricularia cornea. The sequence goes on from JARLTE010000008.1 coordinate 2,334,856, forward strand.
GAATACAGTTGCCAGGTAGAGCTGTCACAGAAGACCATGGACACAGATACGGTCGCATGCTGGGGGAGCGCCTTGAATGAGCGGCGCGAGGTTGCGGCGTTCTGTGTGTAAGAACCATCGGCCCCGAGAGTGGCGTTGCCAGGCATGAGGCAAACTAGACGTTCGAGCTTTCTCCCTTGTGCAAGAAGTCCCAGCAGACCTTCCCCGGCTCGATACCCAGAATATCCTGAACGCGCGAGAGCTCTAGCTCGCAGAGCTCGCGCACGCTCCGGACCTTGCTCATGACATGCTTCACGTTCTTCGCCGTGATGCCAGGGATAGAGCGCAGCAGATCCTCCGCAGCTGCGTTCGTCGCGGCCAGTTCACCGTCTTCTGCGCCAATTGCCATCGCCTTCTCCGCGTCCGGTTCGCGCTCGTTAGTCTTGAGGTCCTTGAAAATGTCGGCACTGGAGTAAGGCGAGGACGACCAGATGATACGCAGCCGCGGGAAGGAAAGTGTGAGCAGGACGAGCTTCGACTGTACGGCCGTTATCGAGATGCTGTCGTCGCTGGCCTTCGGCGCCTTTTTTGCCGGGTACTTGCCGCCCTTTGCGTATGATTTCACCTCGCTCACGATCTGCTCAGAGAGCCAGTCCGATCAATACCACTCCCATAGTGAAACACACAAGGCGTACCTCCATGGAGAACGCCTTGTGCTCCTCAAACTCGATCAGCAGCATAGGATGCTTGTAATGGGCCGACATCAGCTCGCATTGCGTATACC